>OX418216.1:31296392-32496392 GCA_948455865.1 Conomelus anceps
TAGTACCATGTACTATGATAGGCAGCAATTAACGCAAAATCAAGTGTGATAAATAAATATGCTTTCAATAGCCTAAGATTGGCGGAAATGGTGAATTGTAATTTAAGATGGCATTGTCTTTAGGCAATGTAAGACTGAAATGATGCTCAGAAAGGTTTCAATTATCTATTATATATATTTTTTTTAATGTATTTCTATATTTATCTGCTAGTACAAGCAATGCTTTTTCAAGTGATCAGGACAGCTCCTCATAAATCGTAAGGTTACACGATTAGAAAACATCCTTTCAGTGACAAAAACTAATCTAATAAAGCACTTTCTGTAAATAAAATGCTGCAAAGATAACAATTTCAGAATTTTAGCCAAAATGTTTTTTCAAAAATTAAAATATTTTTCATGTTTCTATAAATAATAGAATGTTAAAAATCACTCGAAGAAAGAATGCAGTTTAATATCGACTAGAAGCTTATTGTATAATAGTATAAGTATTGTAGAATTTAAACATCTATATTCTACCACTATATACTAGAACTTTTATAGCACAGGGGCGCACCCAGACTTGCAGGAGGGGGGCTTCTCCAAAGGGCGGTCTGAGATTTTGCTGGCCTTTTTTGCAAGATTAGTCCTACCACCCCACCCACAGTTTACTCAAAAATGTACTTTTTTCGTAATTTAGCAATTTTAGGATGAGACCCGAGTTACGTGGGGTGAAAGGGTTTTAAAATATTTCCCAAGATATGCCGAAAACTGACAATTCTTATAAATCAGTGTTTTTTAAATTATTGGGCCTAGGATAAACTATTTTCAAAGATTACTTCATTACCGTTTCTCAAGAGCCTAGAAGCCTAGGGAGTTCAGTATCCAGGATCATTCATTACCAAGTCGGCTATAGCTTTCAAAAGTTCCCCCCAAAAAACCAACTTTCTGGTGGCGCAGTTGGTTGGAGCGCTTGTCTGAGAAAATATAAGGCTCTGGCAGACTTCGTTTCTTGCAGCCTTGGGTTCTAATCCAATTCAGCCATGGATGTTTCTCATCATTCACCCATTCACCTCATTACCCACGCACTAGTCTCTAGACTCATGTGAGCATCATCCGCAATAAAAATAAATATTAATAGTTTACTTTTTATTTTAAATTCAACGATTTTCAGTATATTTTAATAAAGAATAAATGATATTTTTACTCACTTCAGGCCAAACTTTTTCGAGTCATGGAGACTGGGTGAGTAAAAATATCATTTATTCTCACTTAAAGTCTTTCAATTTACCATAGAAAGTTAATATTAACAACGCAGATCGTTATGGAACAAGAAATCCAGAAAATTAATAGTTGTAAGAATTATATACAAACTCTTCTTCCCATAACTCGGACATCTGCGAGCGATGAGAGCATGCTAACTCAATCGTATGACTTTTATCCCATGTGGTCAAGGGGGTAGAGCCCCTCACACCTTCAAAGAGCGATTAAAAAAACTTTTTTCAACAAATTTCTCCAAATTTTTTCGTATCTGTAGTAAATTATTGATAATAAGCATACTGCTTTTATTGGAGGGGAGACCCCTACGGTTTCATATTGTGGTACACCTCAATAAGTATGATGGTTGAGGACTTTTAACTGTTCTTTTTTTCATTTTCCAGCTATTTTAACATCAAATCCATCTGATTCAGCACATGAATGAGAGCCCCAGAGATCGAGAATAACTAATTAATGGAAATATCTGCAATAATCCGCTGTCTTGACCTCTGTGCTAGTGACTTCAGTTTTTGGTGAATGTTCAATGCTGCTGCTAGGCAACTCAGCATATTTCCATCCATGGATTTTCTAAGATACGTCTTGGAAGTGTTGTGGCGATAATTTATGAATATTATATATTCTATTTGAAATCACAAAATATATAGCGTGAAATCACAAAATTTACCAGCAATATTTCCTTGAATCAGCCATTTTGCTTGAAAAATATCAACATTTTGATACAGACCCCCATGTTCTTGGGGAGTGAGGGATTAAGCCCCCAAAGCCTTACCCCCCTGGGTGCGCCACTGAGCCTGCAAATTCTAAACAAGAATTCGAAACAGAAAATTCACATTAATTCATACAATAGGTACTTGCATTAGCTGAGCTAACCCCGTCCTAGAATAAAAGTATGATGTGCCAATAGAACTATAGTTTATAATCCTACATTCATTCGCACGAAAATGATCACGGTACTTTCATGAGAGAATATTATTCTATATGGAAGATGAAAAATTGTTCTACCTAATGGAATATATGCAAATGGAAGATATGCATCAGTAGGAAGCGAGTCTTTTTTTCAATTTCATCAGAGTTCACAGTTCCATTGTCGCTAATTATGTCAGTGTAAAATTATTTTCACAGACGACCTGCTAACAAGATCCTTGTTTTAACTCCTAGAAGCGTGGTTCTCACACTTTGCCAACTTCTTCGTTAGCTTACTCAACTTTTCTAACTTTACAAACAAATGTTGCACTTCTTCATCAAGCGTCCATCCAGAATTTTTTTATAAATTTTCCATCAGCATATTTTTCTTCGCCTTGTTTCAATAACGTGGGAAAGTGTATAATTTATTAAACAAGATAACCCTGTTTTGAACTTTATCGGAATTTTCAACCTGCTGCGAGAAAATAGTATTATTGCGTTCCATTTCTACTAAAACTCAAATCCATCAATATTCTTGAATTGTTTCAGTGGTGCAATGAGTCCAATTGATAAATTGAGTAACTGAATGGAAGAAAATAAGTTTAGTTTTATTTATACAAGCACTCGACACCTGATAATAATTTTATGGCGAATTTTAGAGTTCTGCTAGCATCAAAGATAATTTAATAGCAATTTCATTATTGCATGATGAATAATTTATTTGTGACTTGGGTAAATGCAATATAAGAAGGAAAAAATACAATTTGAACGTGATTTGATGACAATAGGAATTCCATTTCCTTTGGCACTTGAATTGCAAATTGAGTTACATAATTGATGAGCAAGTAATGCTTTTATGGACTTTCAAGTATAATGAGTTCCAGCGAGAAGTTTCAGGTTCCATTGTAATATTATGCAGATGAAAATATAACTGAAAAATTACCTTTTCTTGTTTTCTATTACTTTCTTGTATAATCTTCATTTCTGAGTATTTTTCTTCTAAAAATTCTAATTTGTTTTGAGAATTCAGGTGTAGGTAACATTTCCGAAGGAGGAACTCAAAATTAGTTGGACATGAACTTGAAATGAAGTTGTAAGAAGGATGAGAAAGATACTGAAATATATTTAACAAAGTAAGACAGACACATAGTGCATTGATAAATAGGTTGCATTTTATAAAGGACAGCCTGTATAATTGATATCAATTCAGTTGAAGGTTATCCAATACGGTTCAATAGGTTTATTTTCAATGTAACATTCTAAGACTTTTTGATTCTCACATAAGCTTCCTAGAAGCTCTTGAATGTTTGAAAATAAATTGAATAGAAAATTTCCAGTCTCTTTTTGCTTTCTTTTTGTAAATCAAAAATGACATAGCACATTTCACTAAAAAATACTATGGTTATTTATTGGTGATAAAATATCATTTTACAATAAAATAGGATAGAACGCTATTTTACAATTGAAATTCATACAACGTTATATAGACTACTATATGTTATACTGTATAATTCCTTATACTGTAAGGATGCTGTATAGGATTTTATATAAATCAACTATTGTGTAGTCTTGTAAAAATCAAACAAGAAATTGCTGAATTTCTCCTTAAAAAATCATGAGAGAGAATTTCAATTCTCTTTCTAATGAATCATGCGATAAATCTTTCAAAAACACACTGTAGTCTATTTATTTATAATGACTGTGATGTGAACATTTTATTATCAATACAGTACCGTACAAAAAACGATTTCATCTCAACGAAAAATCTTACTCTTGTACACACAACCAAAAAATTAGTCTTATTCTAAAATTCAATATCCAACATTTTTAGGCTATAGTCTATTCTTTATCATGTGTTCATATCAATGATATCAATGTATAAAAAAGAACGAACGTATTCCACTCAAAACAATAGCTCACTGGTAAAGTGTTGTGAAATATCATTTTTCTACTAATTGACGTGTTGCCTATTTGGACTTGGCAACAAAGAAGGACTAAATGAGAACCCATAAAGTCGAACTTCTACAAAATTGATAGGCTAGGCTAGAGCAGAGAATAGTAAGTTCTCATCAAAATACAAATGGTGATAAAGGGTCCTCCTAGTTCAAATTCTCCAATGAAGACAATGTAAACTTATTTGCATATTTTATAACTTTGAATATTTATTTACATAATTTCTTGTCTCAACTGGACCTGGATATCTCAATCTTAATCACACAAGTTGTAATCCAATTGAAATTGTTGATGGAATACCAATAACGTTTTGTCCTTCAATGAAGAATACAATGTAACCCTACTCATCTATGAAAAGAAGGTCTGATCAAATAAGATAATATGATGTAGCAATGTTTTGAAAACTAGTTTTTATTCAATGTGAGAATATAAGCTTAAAAGTTAAGTTTTGTACTGAAAGTTTGCTTGCTTATTACATAAATATTGTCAATGTAAAATTGGTAAAGTTGAATATAATTGATTATTGGAGGTTGAAACAAATCACTTCTAGTACGAGCCCTCTAGAAGTAATTATGTTTGTGAAGGAAGAAGCTTGTTTGTACGAATAAAAATCACTTTTCAGATCTCCAATGTTCATTGTCATATTTTACCTTTCATGAGAAATTCCCATTGACATTGATTACTTGGTTTCTATAAGCCGTACTACTTGAAAGTATTATGCCTAATTGATAATTATAAAAAGTAGTAATAGTAATTTATCCCAAATCTTCTGATGGTGAACAGTTTTATCTAGAATTCCTCTCAACATACACGCATTTTACCATTAAGCTGTTAGTTTTAGAAATTCACCACTGCAACCAATTCAATGGATGTTGGATGATATGTTTGAACTTGAATAGACAAGACTGTCAAGAAGTCTGTTTAAACTTGGACAGCTTGTCAAGAAGACATGTGTGAACGTTCATTATAAGGGAGAAGAGAGTTTACAATTTACAAACATTATTACATTCTCGTGACGTTGAGCTTTGTATAAACCGTACATTACGTAGACATGATATTATACCGTAGGTAGAATACCTACTTATTTTGTAGGCCTTTGTCTAGTTTTGACATGGAGTTACGAACAGTGAGTATCTTACAGCTGAAATAAAATCCTGATTGGAGGAAAGCTTGAAATAAATTTCCAGCTATGATGCCCTCCTCTATAATATGGAGCTGTGTCACGTTTTGCACGAGGGGAAATGGCTCACCAAATCAACTCAGGAAACTCTAGAAGGTATTATACGCCACTTATTCATACGTAATTCGTATTCAAGGGAAGGATGCTGTGAACAGTAGGCCTACCCTACAACATTTCTGTTGTTCAAGTAGAAGCATAACCATGGTCTGAAATGATGAGCAACTATATACCGTAACCAAGTTTATGATCTTGGCATTACCAAATTGAATCCATGCAGTCAAAACATTGTCAATATTTTATCTACATCTCTACATTATAATTATATTTTACCTGTACTATAATAAAAATCGTAAAAGTAATGAGTTTTACGTGGAAGTTGAAAAGCCAAAATATATTATGACTTAAAATCCTTCTTGTATTGCTTTAGAGTTTGTATTTCTTGAATAAATATTAATTTCTTTGAATAAACTAATTGATTATAAATTGAGATAAATCTGTGAATTAATCTGAGCAGTGTCAGCTTGAAATTGGAAAATTTTTTTTTTAAACTTCAGCCTCAACTACAGCTTCAATTATTGCGAAATATTTCTTATTTATTTTTAAATGCATTCTGAACACTGTTTTAACACGAATTTTTTTTAAACTTCAGCCTCAACTACAGCTTCAATTATTGCGAAATATTTCTTATTTATTTTTAAATGCATTCTGAACACTGTTTTAACACGAATTTTTTTTAAACTTCAGCCTCAACTACAGCTTCAATTATTGCGAAATATTTCTTATTTATTTTTAAATGCATTCTGAACACTGTTTTAACACGAATTTGTTTTCAACTTCAGCCTCAACTACAGCTTCAATTATTGCGAAATATTTCTTATTTATTTTTAAATGCATTCTGAACACTGTTTTAACACGAATTTTTTTTCAACTTCAGCCTCAACTACAGCTTCAATTATTGCGAAATATTTCTTATTTATTTTTAAATGCATTCTGAACACTGTTTTAACACGAATTTTTTTTCAACTTCAGCCTCAACTACAGCTTCAATTATTGCGAAATATTTCTTATTTATTTTTAAATGCATTCTGAACACTGTTTTAACACGAATTTTTTTTAAACTTCAGCCTCAACTACAGCTTCAATTATTGCGAAATATTTCTTATTTATTTTTAAATGCATTCTGAACACTGTTTTAACACGAATTTGTTTTCAACTTCAGCCTCAACTACAGCTTCAATTATTGCGAAATATTTCTTATTTATTTTTAAATGCATTCTGAACACTGTTTTAACACGAATTTTTTTTAAACTTCAGCCTCAACTACAGCTTCAATTATTGCGAAATATTTCTTATTTATTTTTAAATGCATTCTGAACACTGTTTTAACACGAATTTTTTTTCAACTTCAGCCTCAACTACAGCTTCAATTATTGCGAAATATTTCTTATTTATTTTTAAATGCATTCTGAACACTGTTTTAACACGAATTTTTTTTCAACTTCTACCTCAACTACAGCTTCAATTATTGCGAAATATTTCTTATTTATTTTTAAATGCATTCTGAACACTGTTTTAACACGAATTTTTTTTCAACTTCAGCCTCAACTACAGCTTCAATTATTGCGAAATATTTCTTATTTATTTTTAAATGCATTCTGAACACTGTTTTAACACGAATTTTTTTTCAACTTCAGCCTCAACTACAGCTTCAATTATTGCGAAATATTTCTTATTTATTTTTAAATGCATTCTGAACACTGTTTTAACACGAATTTTTTTTCAACTTCAGCCTCAACTACAGCTTCAATTATTGCGAAATATTTCTTATTTATTTTTAAATGCATTCTGAACACTGTTTTAACACGAATTTTTTTTCAACTTCAGCCTCAACTACAGCTTCAATTATTGCGAAATATTTCTTATTTATTTTTAAATGCATTCTGAACACTGTTTTAACACGAATTTTTTTTCAACTTCAGCCTCAACTACAGCTTCAATTATTGCGAAATATTTCTTATTTATTTTTAAATGCATTCTGAACACTGTTTTAACATGAAAATTAAGATTTGATTATGCGAGCTGCAGTCTATTGCAGGTTGTTTCAAAAACTTGAGAGATTTGCCTGAAAATTCTCCATTTATTTTCCTCTAGGAGAGTATATAATTAAATCTCCGTTTTCCCGAGGAAAACGTCCAAGCTCTAGTTTTCCTTAAAGTTCTTGCTCAGAAAACATTAGCTCTTCGACACTGCTAACAAACATGAGAATGTTTATAGAGAAGCATGGACTGTACTCTCAAATCAATTTTACAAATTAAGTATAGATAGTAAACATCCTCATAGCTAGAAATGAAATTATTCGAATATTTTAATGTAATAGATGTATTTATAGTGTGTAGAATGAGCAAAAAATGTTGCTCGCCCGCTCTTTCTCATGTTTTAAACTATTTTTTTTAATCAACGATTAAATGATTATTAAAATAAAGTTTTTAACGATAATTGAGTGACGGATAGACGCATTTCATTCCACTTTCATTGAAATTATCATTACAGTAGAACCTCGGTTATCCGACACTCTTTCAACCGTCCCTTTCTGTTATCAGTCATTGTAGAATTGAGAAAGTTTTAATCTATTAGCTTATTACAAAATTCTTTTTTCTGAATTTAGCAGAATTATTAACTGAATTTATTCAGTTATATGTCAGGGCCCCGGTCCCGAAGGTGACGGTTAACAGAGGTTCCACTGTACTTTGAACTATTCACAATATTTTTCTAGTCACAAATTTCCATTTACATATTTGAAGAGTTTCGCAGTAATAGAAAATTAATAAAACGCAATGCATTCTTCTCCTTCACTTTCCTCATTGTATATTCAAAGGCGTTGATTATTTGTTCTGAAGTATTGAATATGTACTTGTAACTGAGCGATCAATCATTTAAGTCAAGTTCCAAGCATAATAAATAACGCTGCATACCGTTGCAATGAAGCGAAGATTTCCCAGTTTTTGCTATTAAACCAGTGTTCACACTGGAACAAATTCATTAAGATGACATTGGTTTTTTGAAAATATTATTTTGATTCTGCATGTTTTGAAGGTCAAAAAAGCGTTCTGCTCCAAGCATCCATTTATTTATTCCTATTTCTACAACTCTTCTTTCCAACTCTTACGAGTAATGCAGTTCTTAAAAATTGAATAGGGTAAATTATTATTTTTTTAAATCAATGAATAGACATTGGTATTATATACTCCAAAATTTCAAGCAAGACTCAAAAATATCATAATCATTAGTCTGATTCTAGAATTTTTTTCAGCAACCTCATCGTTTTCCATCATCAATAGAACAAACATTAAAAACGCAAATACCGTTTATTTTAATTTTAATTTAATACAGTCTACAACAAAGTGAAAGTATACCGCAATAGGTAAAAACATAATAAAAACATAAACTAAGAAATGAAAGTATTTTACTCGTTCTTGAAAATCGATCTGGAAAATTTATGCCAATATTAGAGAGTTTTGGAGAAACTGCGTTAACACTAACCTGAACACCCTATGCATCTGTCTGTTCTAAAAGCAAGGTGCTATACAGCAGGCAGATGCTCTGCACACTCTAGAGAGTGTTCAGGTTTGCATTAGCGTTATAGTTGATATGGTTCTGGCCCCATTCTCTACAAAAGTGAATGAACATGAGCCGCATTTGTTGTGCTAGGCAGCTGGACGAATACGAAACATGAGGAAGCCAGAGGTGAGTGATTGATATTCGTATCTGTAAGAACTTTCCAATATCAAGATGAGTCAAGAGGAAAACGGTCTGGCTCTCATCCAAGTCGTAAATCATTCTTAAAATTCTACATCTTAAAAAAGAAACTGGAAGAGATCCCCTCTGTTTTTCAAATATCAATGTATTCAGGAAATGGTAGAATAAATTACAAAATTATTGCTCAGCCAGGATGGCTCATCATATTTGGATGAAGATAAATATTTCGAATTCTCATCATATTACCTTAGATCTGATACGTCTTCTCTGCAAAGATAGTAAAAGAAGACACGTTTTAAATAATTGAATAATTCAAGACACTAAGCGTAAATAATATCAATCTTTTGATATCAAGTACTTGATAGATTGAGTACGGTTCAATCTCCTACTCATCTTACTCACGAAATGCGACACACAAATCATGGACAAGATATTTACACATCTGTGAGAATTTGTCGGTTTACTAGAGCTTCAAGGCACTGAGTCTTGTAGAATAACAGGTTTGCTAGTTATTTACTGTTTTATGTTTTTTTTTTTTTTTTTTTGGCTGTTCAAATTGCTCTGTATGATTTTGTAATTGACTTGAGAAAGACCAATTAAGAAAGTCATGAAGCCTTTCTTTGACTCTTGTTTTATTACAATGTAGGGGATGAAAATTCATATTTGCCAGCAAAAATGAAATATGGTCTTATAAGTCATTAAAGATACATTCCTTTAAATCTGATAACTACCCAGTCAGTCTCGGTAACTCAGCCGATTGGGGCGCATATCTCTGATTAGATGAAATTCGGGTTGACTGCTGTTCCTCGAGGTCACTAGGTCGAATCTCGTTCAGGCTTTGATGTTTCCACCATGTTAACATTCACCTCAAATCAAATCAAATCAATTTATTGAGCCATAAAAACAATACACGAATAGGCCAAGTCAATAAGTATAAAGTGAATTATAATGTACAATCACTAATAAATATAATATTAGGTCAAATTTAATACAGTCTACAACAAAGTGAAAGTATACCGCAATAGGTAAAAACATAAAAAAAACATAAAATCAATTCAGTCGAATGAACAACACTTAGGCATAACATTATATGAGCACAGCATGTCATAAGACATGAAATATCACATTGAAGATAAAATAACTACTCTGTCACATTAGCAATTATTTGTCCTATCATTTAAGAACTCTTCCACACTGTAGTAGGCCTTACCTACAAGGAACGCATACAAATCCTTCTTAAATGTCCTAGATGAAATGGATAATGATCTAGGTAATTTATTAAAAAGCTTTATACCATAGGAACTTGGATTTTTATCAGAAAACTTCAACCTGTGATGCTCAATGAATGGGTTGCCCCTACCTCTTGTATTATGTGTATGTACTTGTGAATTTGTTTTGAAAGTTTTGATATTATTAGCAATGAAAAGAATGACTTTGTAAATATAAATACATGTGAATGTTAAAAGTTGAAGATTCTTGAATGTGTTTCTACAAGGGTGATTAAAGTCCAGTTTTGCCAAATATCGTACTGCGCGTTTCTGTAAAATAAATATTTTTTGGATATTTCCAATAGATGTACTCCCCCAAAGCTCAACACAGTAGACAAGATGAGTGTAGATGAGAGAAAAATATACAGTTCTTGCAATGTTTTGTGGCACGAATCTAACAATATATCTCAAGACAAACATACCTTTACTAACTTTGTTAGCCACTCTATCCACATGCTGATTCCATGATAGTTTGTCATCAACAGTTAAATCTAACAAATTCACTATATTAGTATTCTCCACAATGCTGTCATCTATAGATATTACTGGCTTAAATTACCTCATTACCTAAGCACAAGTCTCAAGACAATTGTGAGCATCATCCGGCAAAAAACTGAGCATATTATGATTACTTATCATTCTCAACATGGACAGCCTTCTTTAAATAGTATTATACTGCGAAGGACAAGCTTGTAAGCTCGGGTGGTGCCCTTCATTGTATTATGGGAATACAGGATGAAAACGATCATTGCAAGAATGTTAATTTTCCTGCTGCATATGAAACGAGGTACTTTGCCCGGAAGTGACTATCGTCCATGACTTAACCAATGAAAGGCAAAAACCCATTCTGTTGATATTACGCCCTCGAGGTATACCGGTTTGTTCTCTTATCATAGTTTCCAAGAAATGGAAGTAGCATCCTAGAAAATTGAACAATTTGCATAATAATCAAATAGTAGTGCGTTGATGCTTGACGTTACGAAAAACTCCTGAAATCATGATTCTCCTCAGAAGCAAGGGAAAATTCCAAATCCATATTTCCTTGATAAATATCATGAATTCCTTTGTTCCACTCGAGAAAAATTACGAGCATTTGAATTAAGCCAATACAGAATATTTCTAAGAAATTTAAAATATTAAAATTGCTGAAGTAACAGTCCTTTTACCGAAATGTAAGCTCTCATATCTTCTTCCTGCTTTATTACTGATTCTGTTTCATTCGTAGCACATAAGCCCAGAGTTCCAATAAGAGCCTCTCAGAAACGCACAAATTTGTTGAAAGTATGTTGCTTTTGATACATAAACATGGGAGTGATTGCCAGATGGATGAAATATGTTTTTAGTTAAAAGCTTCTCCATCACCTACGGCCCACGCAGAAGCTTTTAACGCATAACATGCGGCATTCACAGAAAAATATTACTACAGAGACTGCAGTTTTCCAACCATTTACATATTGAGCATCAACTTGTCTTATTTATCTCAACCATAACTAACTTACTAGCTAACTATAACTAAGTTTATAGTTTGTCTATAGTCTTCAGGTCTTTATCAAAATATTTTATTCGATATCAAGTCTTCCATTGTGATTTGATCTGATCACTTATCGAGTGATTCTTATGACTATTGCATTTAAGAACGTTCCTTTGGTGTCTCCTGGCTCGAGGGTCTATTGAAACGCCTATTTAAATACTCTACGTTTCAAGAGTCCCTCGAGTCAAGAAAACCTAGAGGAACGTTTGTAAATACGGCCCTTAAGCCTTCTTATTAACGATCAAGAGATTTTCTACTTAATCCGTTACAACAAAAATAAATTAGTAGAAAGTAACTCATAAGAAAACAAACAAAGCTGAGTAAATAAATACGGGAAAGCCTAGAAAGCAAACATTTCCAATTTTGTATAGGACTACAAATCTATAGTCTAGTTCTAGCTATATTGATGTCTATAACCTGCAATAATTATATATTTTTGACAGTTTCTAAGATAAAAGATTCAGAGTGGAACAGAAAACTTGTCTAGAACAGAAAACGGAGTCCCGAACAAAATGTCTCAGTTTCCTTTTCTATAACTATTTTGTAATAGATTCTGAGTTGATAATAATAACCATTTCTAATAGAATTTTAGCTTTTTCCGGAACATTCGCTGTGTCTTATATAAATCTCAAGTGAAGAACAATAATCCGTAATAATACTGATACATTTATCTTCCTACTCTCTTCATCAAGGTCAAACTACTCTCAAAACTGGCGCTCTAAAGCCTTAATTTATATTGCAAGAGAAATGTACCATATTTGAAAGATCAAAAGCAAATATTGAAAGATTTCTCAAGCAGAATTCACTCTATTTCTCTAGATACTGCTATACAGAAATCATATTGGATCTGTTTGCCTTTATTGTGGGCGCAATATGTGTGGCCAATATTGACTACCTACCTAATGCAGGTTTCAATGAACCTGGTATGAAATTATTACCTCAATAACTCTGGTGTGAAACCTCCCACATGTTTTGCAGAACAACTGAACCATCATGGATTCCAGAAACCTTGATCTTTGTGTGGTATTTTTATATCACCTCTCATTTTGTATTGGAAAAATCGTGTGAAAAATTGCAGAACTCATTTGATGAAGAGTCAACCATCACAGTTCTGATTACATTATATTAAGCCTGGCGAAACATTTTATTTTATTTTGTATTGCCTGTAATAAATGATTCAGTAGCATTATTCTAATTACAGGTTGGTAAGAGGAGTTTTTTCATTTATTTCCAATTAGATTAATATTTAAAGTATCTTTTAGATGTTTCAATGTACATATTGGATGATAAACCAATAATTTTTTATTGAGAAAGGCTCAACAATAAAGAGAACAGTGAGAAAGATTCTCAATACCAAGGATACAAACAATAAAAGGAGATTTATAAACAATACAAAAAAATATTTACAAACAATACCATGAGAAGGTGATAATAGGTAAAAAATTCAGAATACTCGTTTTTAAGAAGTTAGTATTTTGTAATCTGTAAGTATTGTATACAAAAAGTAAGCCTTATATACAAAAAGTAATCACAACTGAAATTACCAAAATTTGATTAGCTTGATGCAGAATGTGGATTTTCATTGGAAAAAGTGGATTAGGAAAATAAACTGGATTGAATAGCATTATCACAACGTAATTATGAATGACAAGTCTGATTATAAATTATTGATTGATGAGGAGTAATAAAAGGCGATCAATACGAAGATAGACATTGTGATAGAGCGTTCTTGTGGATAATTAAATAAAGGAATGAATAATTTTACTCTTGCTACGAAAAATTATTTTACACGAGTCTAGCGAGTAGTAGATTCTCATTATTTCAGGAGCATTCAGAATTTTATTAATTTTATAATGGGACAAGCGTCGTTTATTCTCTTAAAAATTAATTTAACTATTAAGAGCTTTTTAATTAAAATAAGACTAGGCTACATTACTACGATAAAAAATATCGGTAAATGTCTACAAAATTTTCAGAGAAAATCTCCAATATCTATGCTTTTCATTTTGAAAGATTTGACATGAAATTTAATAACTCGAAAACTTGATGAACGCTCTTCTATCAAAACTCGTTGAGTGCATTACGTGCATCCTTTGGACATGATCTGAGGCTAGATAATAATAATAATATTGATTTTGATTGATTGACAGTATCTAGTTTGAGATAGGGCTTCACTGAGTTTAATTTTTTTTAGTTGGTGAGACATATCAAAATTAGACATTTCTGATACATAATATATCAGAATCAATCAATGTTTAAAAGAAAAATTACTGCAAAAGCGGATAATAATTTATTATTGACTGGAACTCTCTAACAGCTACAAAGAGCATGATGCACTTTGCAAGATTGCTTTGTATGTGTGTACTATTCCTACCTTGATATCTTTCAATCCTTTACAGAAACTTACAGTATTACAATGTATGTTTTTGGTACCATTGTATTGACGTCATGTACAGTTGTAAAGTTCTCAAATATGGTATATTATTAAGGACCTGACAGGGCCTTATTGGTTTCGTGACGTTGTCCGTCCATTTGTGCCCTAGTGCTAGAAATAAAGATTCTAGACTCTTAAAACTTTATTTATGCCCTAGCACTAGAAATAAAGATTCTAGACTCTTAAAACTTGGTTTGTGCTCTAGCGCTTGAAATAAAGATTCTAGACTCTTAAAACTTGGTTTATACCTCATAGTATGTATATGAACCTTGGTATGAGCTACTTCATAGTCCAAGTGAGATCGCTATTGATTTTGGGGTTTGGGGGTCGAATGTAAAAATAATTATAATGTGAAACAGAATCCCACTATAGGTTCTAGTTCGATTTTGACTAGTTAGAATCAAAACATTGACAGCTGGTGCTGTCGCTTTTTATATTTGAAAATTAAAACATTGGACATTACGAAGGGTAATGCTTAACGCAATTTATTATCCACTTTATTTTTACAGTGCAAGCGTTGAAGTTTTCACTTGTTATTGTATTGAAGTCTTTTCTTAAATCATTTAAAATCGTCAAATTAAAGTGAAAGAAAATTTTGAGGCATCATATATTATGAGATCTGTTGAACAAGAACAAAAAACTAAACTCTTTTTCAAGTACTGTCAATGTGCATTTTTGTCAATCGAGAAGTATATAATGTTAATAGAAATCGAAGCAGTTGAATGGTTCTTATACCTACCTATCAGCACAACTAATAAAATAATTATTATTTTAGGTAAATTCGTCTGGTCCTTGGATAGTATGTTGTATTGGTTTATTGTACTTGCACGTGTGTGAAAAATAGTGTCTTCAGCAGCAGTATTACAGCGTACGGCCATATCCATCAAAACATTAAATGGTTTTTTGTTACCACCTACATCTTAAATGAATATGTAAGTCCATTCAATCTACTTTACTTATAACCAATTGCAAAATATTGAAAAGTTTTTATTGCATCTTGAATAAATATGTAAGACCATTCAATTTACTCATAACCAATAACTTATTGAAATAGTTTATTTGTCCGATATGTACTCCCTAGTATCCAATCATTGAGGGATGCTGTGCTCTCTCATTGAAAAGGTTGGAATAGAAACTATGACACAAAGGAGTCTAACTTATTCCTCCATTGACCGGTTATGTGCCATTGGACACAAACAAAACAATAATTCAATAGTTGGCAAGGTATGGGTGGATCCCCTGTTTTCGCAGATATTGGCAAGGGGAAGTATAGATTGAATAGATATGATAATACTTTAGTGCCTTTGCCCAAAGGAAGGGAAAAACAGCGAGAATCCAATGAACGAGGGATTGAAGAGTTCATTGTTTTAAATTTGAAATATCAATTATCGAGTGCTCTGTTCGTTAACAGAAACATTATTCAGGCTATCATGGATAAATGAATATGAAAAGTTTTGAGAGAAAAAGACAATACTAAGGGTAATCAATCAAGAATTAACCACAAGCTGCATCCAAAACAGTCTCTGTACATAGAATCAGGCCATAACCTGTAAAAATGAGGAGAGAGAATTTATTAATAATTATTTGGTTTGAGTAAATAAGCTAATTGGACCAAAACAGGCTTAAAAGTTGATTCCAAGTGGCAAAGGTTATTTGAATCAGTGATTAGATGACTTGCAAAGAATTTTCAGAATTCATGGCATACCATCAATCAAAGATTCTTGAAGTAGGCATTCCATGAAAGATAAAATACATTTACTACCAATGGAATAACTCTCGCTCTCGATTCTCACTTCCTACTGTCACCAGAAGTTGAAACATCAGTTTCTCATCATACTCAAGCAAGTTGCTAGTAGCCTTCTATCAGTTTTCCGTTTGTTTACTGTCACATACTCACAGGGAGGGATCTGTATGAGGATGAGAGGGCTCTTAGTAAGACTTATTGAATACCATGAGCTGTTCTACCATCTAGTAGCTTCAGTGAATTTTAGATCACGTTATTCATGTCTGATCAATCCTCTACAAAAACTTTTCCATCAAAATTCCCACCGCTGCACCATAGTAATGTAGAGAGCAAACATTATTTTTCAATTTGTTGGAGAGAGAGTGAGTGAGCGAGAGAAAGTGTGAGAAAGAGCGAGGTAGATGCTATTTCGATTGTTGTGGTTTCACATTGTTAGTATTTCAACTTTCTCTGTCTATATCCAGTAAATGAATTGAGAATTGCTGTAGGCTAGTGCACGTTTACTTTGGATCGTTACATATGTCAACAATACACTTGTTGATCCACTGGATCAGTAAAGTTTATTAGACAGTTTATATCTTCTTTCAGCGGCTCCATCCACACACATTTTATGATTGCAGAGTGAAATATTTCCAGATATTTCAAATGAGCATCTACAAGATATCATGAAACAAACCAATTATACGTTGCAACAATTTATATACGTAATTTGTCATTCGTCGAAGTTTTTTATTCTTTCATCAACTGACTCTGCCACACCTCGGGTCGTGGGTTTTATTCCCACTTAAATAGGCTACTACATCATCCACTTCATTACGCAGGCACAAGCTTAGTCTCAGACTTCTCATTACCGACGCACAAGTCTCAGACTTATGTGTGCATCAACAAATAGAATGAAGTGAATAAATAATTCCTGAGAATTTCTTAAAGTAGCTACACTTCAGCGGCGAGTGCAAAAGAGCATTCCAAAATTTTCGAAATAAATTCAAGTAAAAGTGGAATTAATCCTTGGATATTACAATTATTCACAATATTGCTAAATAAACTTCAAGATGTGAATAGATTTCAAAGTCTCATTTTAATTCTATCAATTGCACTGAAGACGTTCGATTTACGAATATTGGCAACAGCAGCAAATAGATGGAGTAACAAAATATGGTGGCCAAATTTTTATCGCAAAAACGCAGTATAAAAAAAATCAGTGGAAGGTCAACAACACCAAGAGACATGAAAAAATCGTTTTCAATTTCTGAATTTTCGGAGTTTAAATACTCAAAAGATCATATTGACGCTTCAGGTAGTTCGAAACTCGTGAGGGTGGACTCTTGCGACTAAAAAGTTCCGACAGAAGGGATAATTAACTATATTAAATGGTCTATAAATATATATAAAATACCATTTCCAACAGATAAAGTATTAGTAAATTCAATCGTAAATGCGTCTTTACATAACGTTTTAACCCTATGAAACAATCAAATTTTACAGTGTAAAATGGAACAATCAGTGATAAAATCACTGATCTAACCTAGCCTAACCTAACCTGCCTAATGAATGTCGAGTCTGGGAATAGCTTCTATTGAATTTTTTATAAAGTGAAAGAGTCCATAGTCATGGTCGCAAGAGTCCGCCCACCGATTCTACCTGCCAAGGACCCTGATCCTTCTGTCGGAACTCTTTTAGTCGCAAAAGTCCGTGGTAGCAAAGGCCCGCCGAAAAAGGTCACCGAAAAAGTACATCAACACATACCTTTGTGTTATCAGATGCTCGTGGTGTAATCCCTTCTGAACCATATGAGGCATACACTGAGCATTATGTTCCTATCAATTCAATTCAATTTTTTTATTTATTCACATAGTACATAGATTTATAATGCATCACGATCTTACAATGAATAATATAATCCTCATAGACTATAGCGTCTGTGTGCGGGAGCGGTTCTTTCAGTCCTTTTAGATGTGTATAGAAGAATAGAATAGAATAGAATAAATATTAAACTTATATCAATATAAATATTTAAAAATTGGAAGATAGCAAAAAATTCAAACCATATCATCCTCAAACTGCTGAAGTTGTCAATGAATTCTATGATTTTATTTTTGTCTACTATTCCTTTTATTGAACAAAATACCGATGATTAAACTTTGATTTCAAATGAAAAACTACAAGAATGATAAGATTTCAGCCCCTTACTTACCAGAATATTCATGTTTAAAACTGTAAATTGCAGAAATCCAACAAGTCCACTCAATTCAATAATTATTTTTTCACAAGTTAGTTCGAAGTTACTGACAATTGAACAAACTGACAAATTTACCTAAACAGAATTTATTAATTTCGAATTCCTTTAACTGCTATTAGTTTATACTGAAGACTTCCGCAATGGCGGATATTGACAACAGTATTTAATAGCTGATGGAAATCGATGAATGCTACTGTAGGCGCCCGACCGGCAATTGGGAGGTCCGTGGTTCGATTCCCGGTGGTGACTGATATTTTTGTACAGCATTCATCGATTTCCATCAGCTATTAAATACTGCTGTCAATATCCGCCATTGCGGAAGTCTTCAGTATAAACTAATAGCAATTAAAGGAATTCGAAATTAATAAATTCTGTTTAATTATTTTTTAATTGATAATGTGAAACTTTTCAAGTTTTGATTTGTCGTATAATTCGAGGACTTGTTATAGATGAAAAATTATTTCTCAATAGATAATATATTCCAAATTATTATGTTTTGTTTGTCTCCTGAAAAATTTAATGGAATGGACATGTGGGATTACTGAAATCTACGATTCAACTAGTTTCTACTAAGATAATATTGGAAAATTTACTTCTAAAACTTACAATATTTCTACTAATCCTACTGTTTCAATTGAAGTTCGACTATTGCGTAGAATTCGCAGTTTATTTAGGGGGCGTCATTTTTCTATCCAAGAAGTAACCAGCGTTCCTGATAGAAATCATAGATGGAGATCAAATACTGCACAGTGGACTAATATAAATAAATGAACATACACTAATGTGGGATTTGTGGTTTGAACTGGATCTTTGCATCTTGGTTGAATTAGTGTCTAATGTCCGACTAAAGCAATGTGTCGTGAGCTCTTGTGGGCGTGAATTTAGGCTGCAAACGGAGCTGCAATGAATTCAGATACAGCAGGCGATAAGCACAACTGAAGCAATGAACGTGTCGACCCGGGAGCGATCGATAATGACGACGATAATAGTTAAAAAAATCGCTTGTTCTTCAACCATGACCAACAAAAATGATATTCGAATTCGGAGCGAGGCAAGGATGGCGATGGGGAAACAGAATGACTAGACTTCTTAATTTATTTGATTCGTCGAAGTGAGGATCGATCTGAAAATCTACTCAATCACGTGCAGAGGTACAAAACTATTAGCATTTGGCCCTCTCCTTGAATTAAAAGCTGCAAAAGGTCTGTTGCTTTTTTGGCCATAGCCACTGGAATTTAAAAAATTTCCCTCCCTCCAAATATAAGTCTATCTATGTGCCCTAGAAATAATTGTTTTTTTTTATTCAAATCAAAACTCAAATTTAAATTCAAATTCAAGTTTAATTTCAGTTTAAATTTTAACTCAATCCAACATGTCTATGACATCCGTCTGGATGATGCCAACATGATTGTGCAAGGGTAATGAGGGGAATAGATGAATGATGAGAAATGTCCTTGACTGAAGAGATACGAACTCAATACTGCGGGAATATGAAGCCAGCCAGTCTTACCTAATCACAGCTAAGGGTTCCAACCAACCTTGCCACTAGAACCGCCGATCAGTGGCGTACCGACGGGGAGGACGGGGGGGGGGGGGCGGTCCGCCCCAGGCCCCGCACCAGCATAGGCCCCCAAAAACTACAAATGTATTTGAATAAATAAAATAAAAATAAGTTACCAGGCCCCATGAGAGCGAAGGCCTCCATATGTTAGACTATTATTTTTTTAACGTGATTATTTTTATTTTACATGGTTCGCAAAATTTTTTGTATGTGTTTCTTGTTTTTACTTTTTATTTAAATCTGAATGTCTTGGTTCCTCTCAATACTGTACAACATAGTATTATGAAATTTTGGAATAAAATATATTACGTAATTTTAGAATAAAATATCATTATAAACATATTTATATCTAAAACAGAAATTATTTATTTCTGTTTATGCATAGTTGTCAGTTTGTTCAATTGTCATTCTCTTCAAACTAACTTGTGTGATATTTATATCTGTTGTATGTTAACTTCATTGTTCTTGATAGTAATTTATATTATTGTTATCGAAACTGTTGGAATGACAGTGAAAATAGTTATTAGTGTTACTATGTGGAGTGTTCATCACGATGCATTAAAACCAACCTCTAAAAACGCAAAATGTTGAAAGTTTAAAGGAAAAGTTTTGCATCATTATATATATATATATACATTGGCGTAGTGAGGGGGGGGGGTGGTTGCGGGTTACAAAGCCCCCTTGAGCCTGTGAATGAGGCTCCAAAAACGTGTAGGAAGGCATTAATAAAGAAACGATAATATTGGTTACTGGAGGTTAAAAAGTTACTTGAAGTGTTACAGCTAGAAGAATACTATAATTTTAATACTTTGATTAACTAAAAAAAAAATAAGGATACAGAGAAGATGGGGCGAGCAAGGCAAGTTTACTTGGGCCTCAACGTCAAGGGGCCCAACCCCTTAAAAATAATATGAGGGAAGAGGTTGATAACCAACAAAAAAAGCTTGGAGCTGCACTTTAAAGACCTGGAAAACAATTTTTTCATGTGGAGAACCCTCAGAATCTCCAATGTTTTGGGGTTCCGTCACCATCCATACGTTTGGAATTTGGAATTGGATCTGTTATATTCATTCTCTCTTTGCAAGTTGAATCAAGTTCGAATCATTAAAAGTCATGATAATTTTTATATTTTTACACCTTTTACATATTCCAGTATTAGCGAATAGTTCGATGCGAATTCAAGAGATTACACAAAAATAGAAGAGATGTTTATTGCTCTCTGGTGCCACTCTGCGCCCTTTTCCCTAGCTTCCAAAGCTTTTCCATTGAATTGTTTTCATTTTGCCTACACTCGAATTTCCTATTTAAATTGAGAAAAAAAAACAATTCAAATTAGTTACTCAGATTCTTTTGAGTACAGTAGGTAACTAGGCATAGCTGGAAGACTTAATACTAGTTGGGAAATCGAGTCATTTGGTGTTTAGGGTGACGGTGTAAGAGGGACCCTCCAGCCAAAACTCTGCCCCGGGCCACTAAAATGTCTCTGGGTGGCCCTGACTATAATAATAATTTGAAACCACTATAACTTGTTAAATTGGCTTTATGAAAGCAGTATTTCTTTTAAATTTTATACATTAAAATTTGTTCAGAGCTAATTAATGAACTAACAATACACGAAAAGTGGATTCAAGTTCTTAGGCAAACGATTCATAAAAGCGATGATTTATTAAACTTAAGCTCTCACTTTACTCAATTTATAAACTTCATTTTAATAAATACTCGTAAAATTACTGTTTTTAAGCCTTAAATCAAGCTCTGAACATCAAAAATTCCAAAATTTTCACATAATGTGGACTAAAATGAATGGATTTGAGCTTTTCTAGACTTGAGTCTAGAATCTCTTGGAGTACGATTTTAGCGGGACTATTTATCAACATTTTCCCGGGGGTCCTCAAGTCCAATAACCCCCCCCCCCCCTCACATTAAAAGATTTTCGCTACGCTACTGTATATTATATATATATATATATATTGTCAGGCTGGTTTCTCCTCTGCCCTTGATAATTAAAAATAATATTTGAAATAAGTATTCCCTCCTTGGAAATGCTGTAGATGCGGTAGAGCTTAAGATTTGATCAAGGCGAAAAACTTGGCAGATTCGAATCAAACCTTACAAGAAAAGCAATATGCCCCTCAAGTAATCCTTATAATTGTTTCTCATAGGCCTTGGAAGGACATATTACTGATTAATTGCAGATTTCCGGTCGTACCTAAATCTTATGCTAGTAGAAAAAAAAAATGTAACCAATAAACTCAGTATCACCTGTGAAGTGGCCGCTATTATTTGGATAACGCCACTTTATGTGATACACATTCAGATCCACTAGGGACCGAATACTGTCTCTACCCTTGCTCAATCTTGAACAGGTAAATTCAACAATTGAACTCCTGACTCACAAATGAGTGATGTAATATAGTTGGAACAGAGCAATCGTCAAACAGGGTGTAAAACAGAATAATGTAAGAAATAATACTTGAGAAATTTATTGGCACAAAAAAAGAGAATATGTTCCAAGCATGGAACAGAAAATTAAAATTAGTAATGAAACTTATTAAAAGTGAATTGAGATGAATCTATGGTTATTAAGTTTTTTAAGAAATATTGTTCATAATGAGATGTTTGAAATTTAATTAAGATTGCGTGATTTCACCTCACTAAGGGTGTTTTTTGACCACGAGGATGACGATTTGTGCCTGTACAGTGATAATTTAAATTAGGAGTCGTCCAGTATGGATACTTTTCGACGACACTTTTACTACGCGCACAAATGGAATTCCATTAATTTATATGAATTATATTCACCACTCTGATGCATGAGGTCGATGTGGAATATTGCTGTCCCTTCATTTGGTGGACATCGTGTACCTCACGATTCAGCTGGACGTAAGTCGTAGTTGGGAGTTTCACAATGTTTAAATTAATTTAAAAAATAGACATCAGTCGTCATTTGGAACTCTACATTAAGTAGGCTACTTGTGGTCCTGCCAGAGTAATTTACATTTAACACTTAATTTAACAAATATTTAGCCACACAAATTATTGGGCTACTCTCTCTGGACAAATATGGCAAGGACTCTTGAAGCCTCTGAATAAAAATTTTCACATAGAAAAAGTCACGTGACATCCACAATTACAGGGGTTGAAACCTCTTTGGAATTCTGCATGTCACGGACTAAACAAATAAAACAATGAGAAATTTATAACAAATCCATTTTTTATGGATGGGGAAAATAATGAGCGGTCCTTAGCGTTTACAATATAGTTTTAGAAAATAAAATAATTTGAACATAATTTGGTTGAAAAAACTTGTCCGAAAGCCGGTTCATTTACAGCTGACAGATTACTGATAAGGACGGTAAGGTAAACAATGAATCGAATAAAGTTTTGGTTAATTGTTACTAGTCTATGGATGATTGAATAAATACTTATTGTACAGTAAATTAGGTTTGTATTATGATTTATTTATCAGATTTGTTTTATTAATAATCTATTCAAATTTATTTTTAATCTATTCCTTTTTATTTCTTGGTGAAATAGTCGTATGACTAGGCTGCTACATCTAGCATAAATCTTTACTTTTTTTTTTGTTGATAATTAACTTATAGCATTTCATAAAAATGCGACCCCACATAAAGCCCCTCAATTAGTAAGGCTTTTTGTCAGAAATGTTTGCTAATTTCAAAAATTGTTGGGTCGTATTTGACTTGACCTTAGTTGACTTATTCTATATTTCTGACTTATATTTTGTGCAATATTTTACTTTGCTACATTTCAACATACATTTTATTTGTCTTTTTTCACATTATCAAATAATTTCATTCAGTTTCCTTACTTTTCACATTAATAGATTATCTCAATATTTTTCCTTTCACATTTAATACATTGACAATTCTCTTTCAGATACATTTCTTAAGTTTACTTCATTTTTATACAATATTCACATAAAGTTGGGCATAATTAGTATTCACAATACAACATATTATTCCTTTATGTTCTTGCCTTCATTTATATAATATTATCTTAAATAGGCTACATTAATTTACATTCATTTCAGACATATATATCACTAATAACCTTATATTATATCCTTATTCAATATCTCTTATAATAATATTAATACTTTACATTTCGGTATGCAAATTTTGAAAATAATTGAATTTTGACTGACCATAACATTAAAACTATAAAATGGCAACAACATTGCTGTGAATGATTAATTAATACAAGTGAATATTCTAATTTATTTTTACATGCATGACTAGTATTTAATTCGACTTCCATGCCATGAGACATTAAAACAATAAGTAAAAGGTGAGTAATTTATCTAAATCTTAATATATTAGTATCACAGAAATATTTTTTTTATATAGTATTTTTTTTTTTATTATAGATTTTTTTTTTTTTTTGGACGTCAGTGACGTTATTAATAAAGATAATGAACAATAGTTGATTTATTTAATTTCCCTTTCACCTTTCTTATAAAACTAGTTTATAACAATTTGCATGACTATTCTTATCACTAGTATCAATAATTACATATGTAATTATGTTGATTCTTATTAAACCACGTTGACCCTCTATTATTATTTTCCTGATAGTTGTCATTCCTACCTCTATTATAGCTGTTATTATTTCTTCTATTTTGATTTAAACTGTCTCCTACTTCCCGATATTCCTCTCTTTCATGTTGCAGCTCATTTTTTTGATTATAGATACCATCAAAATAATCATGCACGGAGGTAACACGATGTAGACACTGTTCAAATACTTCGAAATTGTCAAATTGTTGGGAGCTAAGTGCCAACTGTACACTTTTAGGTAATTTTTGAATGATAATTTGAATTAAATTTGTTATTTCCAGTGGATGATCTAGAAGTTCATTTTGATATTTTATCTGTGATGCAAACGCTGTGAATGATAAGTCAAACCTTTGGATGTAACGACAGGTGATCAAGTGTGACAGCAGAGCTTGTTGTCGCGCGGGTGGCCAAAATGTAGATAAAAATTTATCATTAAATTATTTCAGGCTATTAAATTCCGTTATTCTGCTCCTGAAAAATATGAGTGGTTCACCTTGCAAACAACACATTAATTGTATGCGCCACATAGGCCAGCTAATTGTAGCCATGGAATCTATGGTTTGTATTTGCTTAATAAATGCCATTGGTTGTACGGTGTCGCGAGTATTGTCGAATTTCGGCAAGGAGGTAAATAGGTGGGTAAGGTTATATTCTCTACCGGTACCTGTGTTCATCATGTCCTGCTTCAATTTAGCAATGTCGTTTTGAGATTGCATAATTTGCGACCGCAACTCGCTGCTGACTACTGAATTTATGTCACTTGAACGAATACTGCCAAATTCAGTTTCTATTTGTGTTATTTTTGTTGTGGCAGTTTGCTGTTGAGACTCAATCTGGCTGATTTTTTCCTCAGTCTGTTTGAATTTGCCGTTAATTTCATTTGTTAGTTTGCTCTCCACATGTT
Organism: Conomelus anceps; assembly: GCA_948455865.1. Taxonomy (NCBI): domain Eukaryota; kingdom Metazoa; phylum Arthropoda; class Insecta; order Hemiptera; family Delphacidae; genus Conomelus; species Conomelus anceps. Next base: position 31,321,700 of record OX418216.1, read on the forward strand.
TAGTCTGTGTGAGCAGCGACTCTTTTTCAGCATCTCCTTGTTCAGTGATCGCGGTGCGCATCAATTGAATTTGATTATCTGTGTGTTGTATGGCCTGCTGGTGATGTGCAGCTATGCTTTTATTTAAATTTTCCGAATTTTCTTTAAGATGTTGTTGAAAACTCGCTTCCAACTCTTCCACTTTACTGTCTAATTTTTTGTTCACTGTATCGATTTTACTGTTAAGTTCTTGGGCTGTGGCATCTAGGCGAACAGACAATTGGTCCAACTTTTCATCGAATCTCTGACATACTTTTGTAGATTGTTGTTCCAGCTTACCATCTATCTCAGTTAATATTTGTTGGCTTTGTGTTTCGGCTTGCAGTTTTTGTGATTCAGCTTGCTGACGAGCTTGCTCCTTCATGAACTCCATTAACATCGTCATCGTACTGATCGGCAATGGTTCAGTGGGTGCTGGTTTGTTGTCAGCTACTGCGGTTTGGGCGCTGACCCACATAGCACAGAATATCCTCAGGATATCCCACACTGATCCCCAAATATCCCACAGGGACATGGCATTTTGGGATATCTTTAGGATATCCTCAGGATATTGAAAAAGAAAAATCTCAACATGAACGTTTAAGGTTTACAGTAATGTAGAAAATGACCATACAATCTTAATTTCACCTTGTTAATAAGGAAATTGGTCAAATAAGAATTCAAACATTAAATGTTGCATTAATTTGTCATGTGACGGTCATATCCTAGGGACATGCGTAGGAAATCTATAACGTATCATTCATCATTTCAACGGTCATATCCCAGGGATATTCTCAGCATAACCCATTAACATATCAGCAGTATTGCCAAACTTGAACTTTATAATCCTGCTATATGTGATTGTAATTATCACAAATACAATGTAGTTAATATTATTTAATATACAGAAGAAAAATGAATCAGAGTAAATATAAAACTATTTTATTTAAGAGAATATAGGTGCAGTAACAGTAGGCCTAAGCAAATTAATTCGTTAGTACTGTAATGAATTAACTCGCGCTTCGCGTTCGGCAGGGGGTTGCACCCCCTGCACCCCTGCCATAGGGTCTGTGATGTACGTTCCGGTGATGAAATGGCTGAATCCACTGCAGATTACTTTGTGCAATTTTCAAACCCTTTACTTTGTGAATATACTTTATGCATATTTCCAGTTTTTGAAGAGGTGGTTCTTATTAAAACCGGCCATCTTTAACAAGGGAAAGGTTTTTTTAATGTTCAGAAACACATTATAACTTATTTTTCTATCTTTAATCGATTTTCACCAATAAAATTAAAAAATTCTCAACATCCAATCATGTAAGGAAGAAGATTTCAATTCTTTTTCAGTTTCATCATGTTTTCAATGTCTACTATCAATAAAAAAGTCATAATTTTCCATGAACTAAACTCAATGTTATCAAAATCAATTTTTTAATGATTTGCAACTTTGGACAACCCTCACTCATAAGAGGATGGTTTTTTCAAAAAATCATGATCAACACTTTTAAGTTATTGTTTTATCATTAATCATCTCCCATTGATGAAAGTTTTGAAATTGCAATAATTAAAAAGACCAAATTTTAAAACATCCCTCAAAAACCACCCTTATTGGAAAATTATGAATTCCTTTTGTTTTCTGTTCAAACCGCAGTTTTAATACCAGCATTCTGTCAGGAAAGGTTCAAATTTCTCATAAGCAAAAAAGTTCTAAATTGCGTTCTTCTAACATGCATTTATTTGGGCACCCCTAACATCGAAGGGGATGATTTTATCGAAAAATCTTGAAAAACACTATCATATTATTTTTTTATTGTTAATCAACTCCCAGAGATGAAAGTTTTGAAAATTCAATAATTGAAAAGACCAAATTTAAAAACATCCCTCAAAAACCACCCTTATGAAAAAATCATGAATTCCCCTCGTTTTCTGTTTGAACCTCAGTTTTAATACAAGCATTCTGTCAGGGAAGGTTCAAATTTCTTATAAACAAGAAAGTCAAAAATGTTAAAAATTGCATTTTTCTAACATGCATTTATTTGGGCACCCCTAACTTCGAAGAGGGTGGTTTTTTCAAAAAATCATGATGAACACTTTTCAGTTATTTTTTTGTTGTTAATCAACTCCTATAGATAAAATTCTCAAAAATCGAATATTTGATAAGACCAAATTATGAAACATCCCTCAAAAACCACCCTCATTCGAAAATTATGAATTTCTTTGGTTTTTTGTTCAAACCTCGGCTTTAATAACGTCATCTCATCAACAAAGGCTGAAATTTCTCATAAACAAAAAAGTCAAAAATTTTTTAAATTGCATTTTTCCAATATGCATTTATTTGTGCACCCCTAACTCCAAAGGGGATGATTATTTCGGAAAATATTCACGAATACTTTCTACCTTATTCCCATTGCTCTATCATTCCTCATCAATAAAATCGACAGGAAACAAATATTTGAAAATCTCAATTTTTTTCAACCCCTATACAAACTACCCCTCATGATGGAAAATCCGTTTCCATGAATTTTCAGCATAAGCCTATTTCTATGATCAACTTCCTTTGATAAAAAATCAATATTATCAATCAACAAAAAAGTTCAAAATCCAATTTCCTCCATTTGCCCCCCCAAAATCAGTGAAATGGCGTTTTTCGCCCCCTACTCCGGGGGGGATGATTTTTTCAAAAATTTTCAAATCGGGGCACCTATAGTTTTCTATGCTCTATTTTATGGGAAAAAGAATTTTCCAAATATCACGATATTTAGATTTACCCCCCTAATTCATCCCCCCCTATCAACCCCCTTAATCAAAATTTGGGGCATTATTCAAATTCATCTTTTTTAAAATACACTTACCTCCCATTATCAACCATAAAAACCGAAATTTTTTCCCAAAACAACTTTTTTGAAAAAATATTTTTGGCAATTTTCCCCCACCCCCCACCCCTAAACAAATCGACTAAAAAAATTCCGCCAAACACCATTGTGTTCAGCTCAACAAGCACTACAAAAACAAAAAAAGAATTTTCAAAATATCTCAATATTAAGAATTTCCACTTTTTTCACCCCCCCTCCAAATCGCCCCCCATTGGGTTTTTTGAAATTTTTTCTAGGGTTCAACCCCCTCTCAAATCAAATTATCTTCCATCGAAAACCATCAAAAACGAAATAAAAAGTTCCAAAAATCAAGGGTAAATTGGGCCCCCCCTAAAAAAATAGGAGCCCCTTTTCAACAATGTTGAAGTTTTTCCCCAGTCGAATCTCACTCATAAAGAGTTTCCACCAGAAAACCCCCCAAAAATCAACCTGCATCATAAAAATCTTTAATGTCAATGAGTCAGTGGTGTTTGCAGTTGTAGAGTATATTAACTCGCGCTTCGCGTTCGGCAGGGGGTTGCACCCCCTGCACCCCTGCCATAGGGTCTGTGATGTACATGCCGGTAATAAAACGCTGGACTTCTCTGCATATTTCTTTGGACAAATTTCAAACACATTTGTTCAAATTTCTTTATATCTCCAATTTTGAAAGGGGTTGTTTTTTTTTAAATGTCACTTAGAAGGGTTGTGCTTTTCGATGTCAAATCTGCTCTTAATATCAGCTGGCAATTATAGAAATTCTAAATTTTTCATTAACAAGAGTTTAATATTTAAAAAATTACACTTTTTTAAAGGTTTTGCAATTCATGCACCCTTCCTTAGAAGGGGATGGATTTTTCGAAAAACGTTCAAGAATATTTTTCAGTTACTTATTTATTCATAATCAATTCCTATGGATAAAAATCTCAGAAAATTAAGTTTTGAAAAAATCTAATTTTTTAACATCCTCCAAAAACTACCCCTATCAAGAAACTTGAAATTTATTATCTTTTCTGTTTCATCCTTGGTTTAAATATTAGCTACCATTCAGAAAAATTCAAATTTTTCATAAACAAAAAAGTGAAAAATTTTCAAAATTGCATTATTTCAAGATCTTTCACTTTGGGCACCCTTTACTCAGAAGGGGATGATTTTTTCGAAAAATGTTCAGGAATACTTTTGAGTTATTTTTTCATTTTAAATTGATTTTCATGTATTAAATTTTAAAAACATCAACATTTTTAAAGATCAAATTATTAAACATCGCTCAAAAGCCACCCCTATCGGAAAAATCATAATTCTTTCGGTTTTCTGTTTTAACCTTGGGTTTGATATCAGCATCCTTTCAGGAAAAGTTCAAATTTATCATAAACAAAAGAGTCAAAAATTCCCAAAAATGATTTTTTTGAAGATGCCTCACTTTGAGCACCCCTCACTCTGAAAGGGATGATTTTTTCGAAAAATTCTCAAGAACACTTTTGACTTATTTTTTTATTGTTAATCAAACCCCGTGAATAAATTTTCCAAAAATTCGATATTTGAAAAGATTCAATTTTAAAACATCCTCCAAAAACTACCCTTATCAGAAAATTTGGAATTTCTCTGGTTTCCTGTTCTAACCTTTGTTTTAATATTCACTTGCAATCAGAAAAAGTCTCAAATATCATGAAACAATGAAGTCAAAAATTTCCAAAATAGCATTTTTCCAAGATTCTTCAGTTCGGGCATCCCTCACTCTGAAGGGGATGATTTTTTCAAAAAATCATCATGAACACTTTCAAATTATTTTTTCATTATCAATCAACTCCCATAGATGAAAGTTTCAAAAAACCAATAATTAAAAAGACCAAATTTTAAAACATCCCTCAAAAACCACCCTTATGGGAAAATCACGAATTTCTTTCATTTTATGTTCTAACCTCAGTTCAAATATCAGCATAGTGTCAAGAAAAAATCATATTTCTCATAAACAAAAAAGTAAAAAATTTTCAAAATTGCATCCTTGTAATATCCCTGTATTATGGCACCCCTAACTTCCAAGGGGATGGTTATTCCGAAAAATGTTCACGAATACTTTATACCTTATTTTCATTGCTCTATCATTCCTTATCAATAAAATCTACAAAAGACGAATATTTGAAAATCTCAAATTTTTTCAACCCCTATACAAACTACCCCTTGTGATTTAAAACCCGTTTCTATGAATTTTTATCATGAGCCTATTCCTATCATCAACATCCTTCAATAAAAAATCAATATTATCAATAAACAAAAAAGTTCAAAATCCAATTTCCTCCATTTGCCCCCCCAAAATCAGTGAAATGGCGTTTTTCGCCCCCTACTCCGGGGGGATGATTTTTTCAAAAATTTTCAAATCGGGGCACCTATAGTTTTCTATGCTCTATTTTATGGGAGAAAGAATTTTTCAATTATCACGATATTTAGATTTACCCCCCTAATTCATCCCCCCCTAGCAACCCCCTTAATCGATATTTTGGGCACTATTTGATTTCATCTTTTTTAAAATACACTTACCTCCCATTATCAACCATAAAAACCAAAATTTTTTCCCAAAACAACTTCTTTGAAAAATATTTTTGGCAATTTTCCCCCACCCACCACCCCTAAACAGATCGACTAAAAAAATTCCGTCAAACACCATTGTGTTCAGCTTAACAAGCACTACAAAAACAAAAAAAGAATTTTCAAAATATCTCAATATTAAGAATTTCCACTTTTTTCACCCCCCCTCCAAAACGCCCCCCATTGAGTTTTTCGAAATTTTCTCTAGGGTTCAACCCCCTCTCTAATGTAGGAATAATTCAATGTCTATCATCAATCAAAAAGTCCTAATTTTCCATGTACAACGAAACGCAACATTATCGAAATCAATTTCTTCAAGATTTCCAACTTTAGACACTCCTAACTCTTGAGGGGGTGATTTTTTCGAAAAACTCTCAAGAACACTTTTGATTTAATTTTTCATTGTCAATCAACTTTCATAGATGAAATTCTCAAAAATTCAATATTTGAAAAGACCAAATTTTAAAACATCCCTCAAAAACCACCCTTATTCGAAATTTGGAAATTTCTTTGTGTTTCTGTTCAAACCTCGGCTTCAATATCAGCATCCTATCAGGAAACGTTCATATTTCTCATAAACAAAAAAGTCAAACATTTTCTAAATTGCATTTTTCTAATATGCATTTATTTGGGCACCCCTAACTCCAAAGGGGATGGTTATTTCGAAAAATATTCACGAATACTTTCTACCTTATTTCCATTGCTCTATCATTCCTCACCAATAAAATTTTCAGAAAACAAATATATGAAAATCTCAATTTTTTTCAACCCCTATACAAACTACCCCTTGTGATTTAAAACCCTTTTTCATGATTTTTCATCATGAGCCTATTTCTATCATCAACTTTCTTTGTTAAAAAATCAATATTTCGAATTTTCACTTTTTTCACCCCCCCTCCAAAACGCCCCCCATTGAGTTTTTCGAAATTTTCTCTGGGGTTCAACCCCCTCTCAAATCATATTAACTTTCATTGAAAACCATCAAAAACGAAAAAAAAAGTCCCAAAATTCAAGGGTAAATTGGGCCCCCCCTAAAAAAATAGGAGCCCCTTTTCAACAATGTTGAAGTTTTTCCCCAGTCGAATCTCACTCATAAAGAGTTTCCACCAGAAAACCCCCCGAAAATCAACCTGCATCATAAAAATCTTTAATGTCAATGAGTGAGTGACTTTTACAGTTGTAGAGTATATTAATAATGTAGGAATAATTCAATGTCTATCAATCAAAAAGTCCTAATTTTCCATGTACAACGAAACGCAACATTATCAAAATCAATTTCTTCAACATTTCCAACTTTAGACACTCCTAACTCTTGAGGGGGTGATTTTTCCGAAAAACTTTCAAGAACACTTTTGATTTATTTTTTCATTTTCAATCAAATTCCATAGATAAAATTCTCGAAAATTCAATATTTGAAAAGACCAAATTTTAAAACATCCCTCAAAAACCACCCTTATTCGAGATTTGGAAATTTCTTTGATTTTCTGTTCAAACCTCGGCTTCAATATCAGCATCCTATCAGGAAAAGTTCATAATTCTCATAAACAAAAAAGTCAAAAAATTTCTAAATTGCATTTTTCTAATATGCATTTATTTGGGCACCCCTAACTCCGAAGGGGATGGATATTTCGAAAAATGTTTACAAATAATTTTACCTCATTTTCATTGCTCTATCATTCCTCATCAATAAAATCGACAGAAAACAAATATTTGAAAATCTCAATTTTTTTCAACCCCTATACAAACTACCCCTTATGATTGAAAATCCGTTTCCATGAATTTTCAGCATGAGCCTATTTCTATCATCAACTTCCTTTGATAAAAAATCAATATTATCAATCAACAAAAAAGTTCAAAATCCAATATCCTCCATTTGCCCCCCCAAAATCAGTAAAATGGCGTTTTTCGCCCCCTTTTCCAAGAGGGATGATATTTTCGAAATTTTTCAAATCGGGGCACCTATAGTTTTCTATGCTCTATTTAATGGGAAAAAGAATTTTTCAAATATCTCTATATTTAGATTTACCCCCCTAATCCACCCCCTCCCTAGCAACCCCTTAAATCAATATTTTGAGCACCATTTGATTCCATCCTTTTTAAAATACACTTACCTCCCATTATCAACCATAAAAACCAAAATTTTTCCCCAAAACAACTTTTTTGAAAAAAAATTTTGGGCAATTTTCCCCCACCCCTCACCATTAAACCAATTGATCAAAAACATTCCGCCACACACTATTGTGCTCAGCTTAACAAGCACTACAAAATCAAAAAAAGAATTTTTGAAATATCTCAATATTTAGAAATTTCACTTTTTTCACCCCCCCTCCAAAACGCCCCCCATTGGGTATTTCGAAATTTTTTCTAGGGTTCAACCCCCTCTAAAATAGAATGAATTTTCATAAAACACCACCAAAATCCAAATAAAAAGTTCCAAAAATCAAGGGTAAATTGGGCCCCCCCTGGAAAAATAGGAGCCCCTTTTCAACAATGTTGAAGTTTTTCCCCAGTCGAATCTCACTCATGAAGAGTTTCCACCAGAAAAACCCCCAAAAATCAACCTGCATCATAAAAATCTTTAATGTCAATGAGTGAGTGACTTTGCAGTTGTAGAGTATATTAACTCGCGCTTCGCGTTCGGCAGGGGGTTGCACCCCCTGCACCCCTGCCATAGGGTCTGTGATTCACGTTACGGTGATGAAATGGCTGAATGTGATAATTAATTGAATTAATAATAATAGCTCATCATTCTCTGTAACGTCTTCTAGTTCTTTTCCTTTTTCCATTCCTATTTCTTGTCATTTTCATTCTTCTTTTTCTTGTCTCATTTGTCCTATTCCTTCTTCTTCTTCTTCTTTCTCTTCTCCACCTACTTCTTCTTCTTCTTTTTTCTTCTTTTTCTTATGGTTCTTTATTTTTTTTCTACTTCTTCTTAAGTTCTTCATCTTCATCATCTTCTTTTTTTTGTTCTTCAACTTCTCCTTCCTCTTAATTTTCTCCTTCTTTTCCTTAATCTTCATCTTCTTCTTTTTTTTTTTTTTGATCTTCTTTCCCTTCCTCTTAATTTTCTCCTTTTTTTCCTTCTTCTACTTCTTCTTCACCTTCCATGTATTAAATTTTCAAAACATCAACATTTTCAAAGATCAAATTTTTAAACATCGCTCAAAAGCCACCCCTATCGGAAAAATCATAATTGTTTCGGTTTTCTGTTTTAACCTTGGGTTTGATATCAGCATCCTTTCAGGAAAAGTTCAAATTTATCATAAACAAAAGAGTCAAAAATTCCCAAAATTGATTTTTTTGAAGATGCCTCACTTTGAGCACCCCTCACTCTAAAAGGGATGATTTTTTCGAAAAATTCTCAAGAACACTTTTCATTTATTTTTTTATTGTTAATCGAACCCTGTGAATAAATTTTCCAAAAATTCGATATTTGAAAAGATTCAATTTTAAAACATCCTCCAAAAACCACCCTTATCAGAAAATTTGAAATTTCTCTGGTTTCCTGTTCTAACCTTGGTTTCAATATTCCCTTGCAATCAGAAAAAATCTCAATTATAATCAAACAAAAAAGTCAAAAATTTCCAAAATGGCATTTTTCCAAGATGCTTCAGTTTGGGCATCCCTCACTCTTAAGGGGATGATTTTTTCGAAAAATCATCATGAACACTTTCAAATTATTTTGTTATTGTCAATCAACTCTCATAGATAAAATTTTTGAAACTTCAATAATTTAAAAGATCGAATTCTAAAACATCCCTCAAAAACCACCCTTATGAGAAAATCAGAAATTCCTCTCATTTTATGTTTTAACCTCAGTTCAAATATCAGCATAATGTTGAGAAAAGTTTTTATTTCTCATAAACAAAAAAGTCAAAAATTTTCAAAATTGCATTCTTGTAATATCCCTGTATTATGGCACCCCTAACTTCCAAGGGGATGATTATTTCGGAAAATATTCACGAATACTTTCTACCTTATTTCCATTGCTCTATCATTCCTCATCAATGAAATCGACAGAAAACAAATATTCGAAAATCTCAATTTTTTTCAACCCCTATACAAACTACCCCTTATGATTGAGAATCCGTTCCCATGAATTTTCAGCATGAGCCTATTTCTATCATCAACTTCCCTTGATAAAAAATCGATATTATCAATCAACAAAAAAGTTCAAAATCCTATATCCTCCATTTGCCCCCCCAAAATCAGTAAAATGGCGTTTTTCGCCCCCTATTCCAAGAGGGATGATATTTTCAAAATATTTCAAATCGGGGCACCTATAGTTTTTTATGCTCTATTTAATGTGAAAAAGAATTTTTGAAATATCTTGATATTTAGATTTACCCCCTTAATTCATCCCCCCCTAGCTACCCCCTTAATCAAAATTTGGGGCATTATTCAATTCTATCTTTTTTAAAATACACTTACCTCCCATTATCGACCATAAAAACTAGAAATTTTCCCTAAAACAACTTTTTTGAAAAAAGATTTTGAGCAATTTTCCCCCAACCCCCACCCCTAAACGGCTCGACCAAAAAAATTCCGCCACACACCAATGTGCTCAGCTTAGAAAGCACTACAAAATCAAAAAAAGAATTTTTGAAATATCTCAATATTTAGAAATTTCACTTTTTTCACCCCCCCTCCAAAACACCCACCATTGAGTTTTTTGAAATTTTTTCTGGGGTTTAACCCCCTCTCAAATCATATTAACTTTCATGGAAAACCATCAAAAACGAAATAAAAAGTTACAAAAATCAAGGGTAAATTGGGCCCCCCCTAAAAAAATAGGGGCCCCTTTTCAACAATGTTGAGATTATTCCCAAGTTGAATCTCACTGAAAAAAAGTTTCCGATAGTAAACCCCCCAAAAATCAACCTGCATCATAAAAATCTTTAATGTCAATGAGTCAGTGACTTTTGCAGTTGTAGAGTATATTAATTAATAATTAATAATGTAGGAATTAATAATGTAGGAATAATTCAATGTCTACCATCAATCAAAAAGTCCTAATTTTCCATGTACAACTAAACGCAACATTATCGAAATCAATTTCTTCAAGATTTCCAACTTTAGACACTCCTAACTCTTGAGGGGGTGATTTTTCCGAAAAACTCTCAAGAACACTTTTGATTTATTTTTTCATTGTTAATCAACTTTCATAGATAAAATTCTCAAACATTCAATATTTGAAAAGACCAAATTTTAAAACATCCCTCAAAAACCACCCTTATTCGAAATTTGGAAATTTCTTTGATTTTCTGTTCAAAGCTCGGCTTCAATATCAGCATCCTATACGGAAAAGTTCATATTTCTCATAAACAAAAAAGTCAAAAATTTTCTAAATTGCATTTTTCTAATATGCATTTATTTGGGCACCCCTAACTCCAAAGGGGATGATTATTTCGGAAAATATTAACGGATACTTTCTACCTTATTTCCATTGCTCTATCATTCCTCATCAATAAAATCCACAGAAAACAAATATTTGAAAATCTCAATTTTTTTCAACCCCTATACAAACTACCCCTTATGATTGAAAATCCGTTTCCATGAATTTTTAGCATGAGCCTATTTCTATCATCAACTTCCTCTGATAAAAAATCAATATTATCAATCAACAAAAAAGTTCAAAATCCAATTTCCTCCATTTGCCCCCCTAAAATCAGTGAAATTGTTTTTTCGCCTCCTACTCCAAAAGGGATGATTTTTTTCAAATATTTTTTAATCGGGGCACCTATAGTTTTTTATGCTCTATTTGATGAGAAAAAGAATTTTTCAAATATCTCGATATTTAGATTTACCCCCCTAATTCATCCCCCCCTAGCAACCCCCTTAATCAAAATTTGGGGTATTATTCAATTTCATCTTTTTTAAAATACACTTACCTCCCATTATCGACGATAAAAACTGAAATTTTTCCCTAAAACAACTTTTTTGAAAAAAAATTTTGAGCAATTTTCCCCCAACCCCCACCCCTAAACGGCTCGACCAAAAACGTTCCGCCACACACCATTGTGCTCAGCTTAAAAAGCACTACAAAACCAAAAAAAGAATTTTTGAAATATCTTAATATTTAGAAATTTCACTTTTTTCACCCCCCCTCCAAAACGCCCCCCATTGAGTTTTTCGAAATTTTTTCTAGAGTTCAACCTGCTTTAAAATCACGTCAACTTCAATCAAAAACCACGAAAAACCAAATAAAAAGTCCCAAAAATCAAGGGTAAATTGGGCCCCCCCTAAAAAAATAGGAGCCCATTTTCAACAATGTTGAAGTTTTTCCCCAGTCGAATCTCACTCAAAAAGAGTTTCCAATAGAAAACCCCCCAAAAATCAACCGGCATCATGAAAATCTTTAATGTCAATGAGTGAGTGGTGTTAGCAGTTGTAGAGTATATTAACTCGCGCTTCGCGTTCGGCAGGGGGTTGCACCCCCTGCACCCCTGCCATAGGGTCTGTGATGTACATGCCGGTAATAAAACGCTGGACTTCTCTGCATATTTCTTTGGACAAATTTCAAACACATTTGTTCAAATTTCTTTATATCTCCAATTTTGAAAGGGGTTGTTTTTTTTTAAATGTCACTTAGAAGGGTTGTGCTTTTCGATGTCAAATCTGCTCTTAATATCAGCTGGCAATTATAGAAATTCTAAATTTTTCATTAACAAGAGTTTAATATTTAAAAAATTACACTTTTTTAAAGGTTTTGCAATTCATGCACCCTTCCTTAGAAGGGGATGGATTTTTCGAAAAACGTTCAAGAATATTTTTCAGTTACTTATTTATTCATAATCAATTCCTATGGATAAAAATCTCAGAAAATTAAGTTTTGAAAAAATCTAATTTTTTAACATCCTCCAAAAACTACCCCTATCAAGAAACTTGAAATTTATTAGCCTATCTTTTCTGTTTCATCCTTGGTTTAAATATTAGCTACCATTCAGAAAAATTCAAATTTTTCATAAACAAAAAAGTGAAAAATTTTCAAAATTGCATTATTTCAAGATCTTTCACTTTGGGCACCCTTTACTCAGAAGGGGATGATTTTTTCGAAAAATGTTCAGGAATACTTTTGAGTTATTTTTTCATTTTAAATTGATTTTCATGTATTAAATTTTGAAAACATCAACATTTTTAAAGATCAAATTATTAAACATCGCTCAAAAGCCACCCCTATCGGAAAAATCATAATTCTTTCGGTTTTCTGTTTTAACCTTGGGTTTGATATCAGCATCCTTTCAGGAAAAGTTCAAATTTATCATAAACAAAAGAGTCAAAAATTCCCAAAAATGATTTTTTTGAAGATGCCTCACTTTGAGCACCCCTCACTCTGAAAGGGATGATTTTTTCGAAAAATTCTCAAGAACACTTTTGACTTATTTTTTTATTGTTAATCAAACCCCGTGAATAAATTTTCCAAAAATTCGATATTTGAAAAGATTCAATTTTAAAACATCCTCCAAAAACTACCCTTATCAGAAAATTTGGAATTTCTCTGGTTTCCTGTTCTAACCTTTGTTTTAATATTCACTTGCAATCAGAAAAAGTCTCAAATATCATGAAACAATGAAGTCAAAAATTTCCAAAATAGCATTTTTCCAAGATTCTTCAGTTCGGGCATCCCTCACTCTGAAGGGGATGATTTTTTCAAAAAATCATCATGAACACTTTCAAATTATTTTTTCATTATCAATCAACTCCCATAGATGAAAGTTTCAAAAAACCAATAATTAAAAAGACCAAATTTTAAAACATCCCTCAAAAACCACCCTTATGGGAAAATCACGAATTTCTTTCATTTTATGTTCTAACCTCAGTTCAAATATCAGCATAGTGTCAAGAAAAAATCATATTTCTCATAAACAAAAAAGTAAAAAATTTTCAAAATTGCATCCTTGTAATATCCCTGTATTATGGCACCCCTAACTTCCAAGGGGATGATTATTTCGAAAAATGTTCACGAATACTTTTTACCTTCATTTCATTGCTCTATCATTCCCCACCAATAAAATCTACAGAAAACAAATAAATGAAAATCTCAAATTATTTCAACCCCTATACAAACTACCCCTTGTAATTTAAAACCCGTTCCCATGAATTTTCAGCATCAGCCTATTTCTATCATCAACTTTTCTTGATAAAAAATCAATATTATCAATCAACCAAAAAGTTCAAAATCCAATTTCCTCCATTTGCCCCCCCAAAATCAGTGAAATGGCGTTTTTCGCCCCCTACTCCGGGGGGGATGATTTTTTCTAAATTTTTTAAATCGGGGCACCTACAGTTTTTTATGCTCTATTTAATGGAAAAAAGAATTTTTCAAATATCTTGATATTTAGATTTACCCCCCTAATTCATCCCCCCCCTAGCAACCCCCTAAATCAATATTTTGGGCACCATTTGATTTCATCCTTTTTAAAATACACTTACCTCCCATTATCAACAATAAAACCCGAAATTTTTCCTCAAAACAACTTTTTTGAAAAAATATTTTTGGCAATTTTCCCCCATCCCCCACCCCTAAACCTATCGACTAAAAAATTTCCGCCACAAATCATTGTGTTCAGCTTAAAAAGCACTACAAAATCAAAAAAAGAATTTTCAAAATATCTCAATATTTAAAAATTTCACTTTTTTGACCCCCCCTCCAAAACGCCCCCCATTGAGTTTTTCGAAATTTTTTCTCGGGTTCAACCCCCTCTCAAATCATATTAACTTTCATCCGAAACTATCAAAAACGAAATAAAAAGTCCCAAAAATCAAGGGGAAATTGGGCCCCCCCTAAAAAAATACGAGCCCCTTTTCAACAATGTTGAAGTTTTTCCCCAGTCGAATCTCACTCATAAAGAGTTTCCACCAGAAAACTCCCCAAAAATCAACCTGCATCATGAAAATCTTTAATGTCAGTCAGTCAGTGACTTTGCAGTTGTAGAGTATATTAATGTAGGAATAATTCAATGTCTATCAATGAAAAAGTCCTAATTTTCCATGTACAACGAAACGCAACATTATCAAAATCAATTTCTCCAACATTTCCAACTTTAGACACTCCTAACTCTTGAGGGGGTGATTTTTCCGAAGAACTCTCAAGAACACTTTTGATTTATTTTTTCATTGTCAATCAACTTCCATAGATAAAATTCTCAAACATTCAATATTTGAAAAGACCAAATTTTAAAACATCCCTCAAAAACCACCCTTATTCGAAATTTTGAAATTTCTTTGATTTTCTGTTCAAACCTCGGCTTCAATATCAGCATCCTATCAGGAAAAGTTCATATTTCTCATAAACAAAAAAGTCAAAAATTTTCTAAATTGCATTTTTCCAATATGCATTTATTTGGGCACCCCTAACTCCGAAGGGGATGGTTATTTCGAAAAATGTTTACAAATAATTTCACCTTATTTTCATTGCTCTATCATTCCCCACCAATAAAATCTACAGAAAACAAATATATAAAAATCTCAATTTTTTTCAACCCCTATACAAACTACCCCTTATGATTGAAAATCCGTTTCCATGAATTTTCAGCATAAGCCTATATCTATCATCAACTTCCCTTGATAAAAAATCAATATTATCGATCAACAAAAAAGTTCAAAATCCAATATCCTCCATTTGCCCCCCCAAAATCAGTAAAATGGCGTTTTTCACCCCCTTTTCCAAGAGGGATGATATTTTCAAAATTTTTTAAATCGGGGCACCTACAGTTTTTTATGCTCTATTTGATGGAGAAAAGAATTTTTCAAATATCTTGATATTTAGATTTACCCCCCTAATTCATCCCCCCCTAGCAACCCCCTTAGTAGAAATTTGAGGCATAATTCAATTTCATCTTTTTTAAAATACACTTACCTCCCATTATCGACCATGAAAACTGAAATTTTTCCCAAAACAACTTTTTTGAAAAAAAAAATTTGAGCAATTTTCCCCCAACCCCCACCCCTAAACGGCTCGACCAAAAAAATTCCGCCAAACACCATTGTGCTCAGATTGAAAAGCACTACAAAATCAAAAAAAGAATCTCTCAAATATCTCAATATTCAGAATTTCCACTTTTTTCACCCCCCCTCCAAAACGCCCCCCATTGAGTTTTTCGAAATTTTTTCTAGGGTTCAACCCCCTCTAAAATAGCATTAACTTTCATAAAAATCCACCAAAAACCTAATGAAAAGTCCCAAAAATCAAGGGGAAATTGGGCCCCCCCTAAAAAAATAGGGGCCCCTTTTCAACAATGTTGAAGTTTTTCCCCAGTCGAATCTCACTCATAAAGAGTTTCCACCAGAAAACTCCCCAAAAATCAACCTGCATCATGAAAATCTTTAATGTCAATCAGTGAGTGACTTTTGCAGTTGTAGAGTATATTAATTTAGGAATAATTCGATGTCTATCATCAATCAAAAAGTCCTAATTTTCCATGTACAACGAAACGCAACATTATCAAAATCAATTTCTCCAACATTTCCAACTTTAGACACTCCTAACTCTTGAGGGGGTGATTTTTCCGAAGAACTCTCAAGAACACTTTTGATTTATTTTTTCATTGTCAATCAACTTCCATAGATAAAATTCTCAAACATTCAATATTTGAAAAGACCAAATTTTAAAACATCCCTCAAAAACCACCCTTATTCGAAATTTTGAAATTTCTTTGATTTTCTGTTCAAACCTCGGCTTCAATATCAGCATCCTATCAGGAAAAGTTCATATTTCTCATAAACAAAAAAGTCAAAAATTTTCTAAATTGCATTTTTCCAATATGCATTTATTTGGGCACCCCTAACTCCGAAGGGGATGGTTATTTCGAAAAATGTTTACAAATAATTTCACCTTATTTTCATTGCTCTATCATTCCCCACCAATAAAATCTACAGAAAACAAATATATAAAAATCTCAATTTTTTTCAACCCCTATACAAACTACCCCTTATGATTGAAAATCCGTTTCCATGAATTTTCAGCATAAGCCTATATCTATCATCAACTTCCCTTGATAAAAAATCAATATTATCGATCAACAAAAAAGTTCAAAATCCAATATCCTCCATTTGCCCCCCCAAAATCAGTAAAATGGCGTTTTTCACCCCCTTTTCCAAGAGGGATGATATTTTCAAAATTTTTTAAATCGGGGCACCTACAGTTTTTTATGCTCTATTTGATGGGAAAAAGAATTTTTCAAATATCTCGATATTTAGATTTACCCCCCTAATTCATCCCCCCCTAGCAACCCCCTTAGTAGAAATTTGAGGCATAATTCAATTTCATCTTTTTTAAAATACACTTACCTCCCATTATCGACCATGAAAACTGAAATTTTTCCCAAAACAACTTTTTTGAAAAAAAAAATTTGAGCAATTTTCCCCCAACCCCCACCCCTAAACGGCTCGACCAAAAAAATTCCGCCAAACACCATTGTGCTCAGATTGAAAAGCACTACAAAATCAAAAAAAGAATCTCTCAAATATCTCAATATTCAGAATTTCCACTTTTTTCACCCCCCCTCCAAAACGCCCCCCATTGAGTTTTTCGAAATTTTTTCTAGGGTTCAACCCCCTCTAAAATAGCATTAACTTTCATAAAAATCCACCAAAAACCTAATAAAAAGTCCCAAAAATCAAGGGGAAATTGGGCCCCCCCTAAAAAAATAGGGGCCCCTTTTCAACAATGTTGAAGTTTTTCCCCAGTCGAATCTCACTCATAAAGAGTTTCCACCAGAAAACTCCCCAAAAATCAACCTGCATCATGAAAATCTTTAATGTCAATCAGTGAGTGACTTTTGCAGTTGTAGAGTATATTAATTTAGGAATAATTCGATGTCTATCATCAATCAAAAAGTCCTAATTTTCCATGTACAACGAAATGCAACATTATCGAAATCAATTTCTTCAAGATTTCCAACTTTAGACACTCCTAACTCTTGAGGGGGTGATTTTTTCGAAAAACTCTCAAGAACACTTTTGTTTTATTTTTTCATTGTCAATCAACTTCCATAGATAAAATTCTCAAACATTCAATATTTGAAAAGACCAAATTTGAAAACATCCCTAAAAAACCACCCTTATTCGAAATTTGGAAATTTCTTTGATTTTCTGTTCAAACCTCGGCTTCAATATCAGCATCCTATCAGGAAAAGTTCATATTTCTCATAAACAAAAAAGTCAAAAATTTTCTAAATTGCATTTTTCTAATATGCATTTATTTGGGCACCCCTAACTCCAAAGGGGATGATTATTTCGGAAAATATTAACGGATACTTTCTACCTTATTTCCATTGCTCTATCATTCCTCATCAATAAAATCCACAGAAAACAAATATTTGAAAATCTCAATTTTTTTCAACCCCTATACAAACTACCCCTTATGATTGAAAATCCGTTTCCATGAATTTTTAGCATGAGCCTATTTCTATCATCAACTTCCTCTGATAAAAAATCAATATTATCAATCAACAAAAAAGTTCAAAATCCAATTTCCTCCATTTGCCCCCCTAAAATCAGTGAAATTGCGTTTTTCGCCTCCTACTCCAAAAGGGATGATTTTTTTCAAATATTTTTTAATCGGGGCACCTATAGTTTTTTATGCTCTATTTGATGAGAAAAAGAATTTTTCAAATATCTCAATATTTAGATTTACCCCCCTAATTCATCCCCCCCTAGCAACCCCCTTAATCAAAATTTGGGGTATTATTCAATTTCATCTTTTTTAAAATACACTTACCTCCCATTATCGACGATAAAAACTGAAATTTTTCCCTAAAACAACTTTTTTGAAAAAAAATTTTGAGCAATTTTCCCCCAACCCCCACCCCTAAACGGCTCGACCAAAAACGTTCCGCCACACACCATTGTGCTCAGCTTAAAAAGCACTACAAAACCAAAAAAAGAATTTTTGAAATATCTTAATATTTAGAAATTTCACTTTTTTCACCCCCCCTCCAAAACGCCCCCCATTGAGTTTTTCGAAATTTTTTCTAGAGTTCAACCCGCTTTAAAATCACGTCAACTTCAATCAAAAACCACGAAAAACCAAATAAAAAGTCCCAAAAATCAAGGGTAAATTGGGCCCCCCCCTAAAAAAATAGGAGCCCATTTTCAACAATGTTGAAGTTTTTCCCCAGTCGAATCTCACTCAAAAAGAGTTTCCAATAGAAAACCCCCCAAAAATCAACCGGCATCATGAAAATCTTTAATGTCAATGAGTGAGTGGTGTTAGCAGTTGTAGAGTATATTAATTTAGGAATAATTCGATGTCTATCATCAATCAAAAAGTCCTAATTTTCCATGTACAACGAAATGCAACATTATCGAAATCAATTTCTTCAAGATTTCCAACTTTAGACACTCCTAACTCTTGAGGGGGTGATTTTTTCGAAAAACTCTCAAGAACACTTTTGTTTTATTTTTTCATTGTCAATCAACTTCCATAGATAAAATTCTCAAACATTCAATATTTGAAAAGACCAAATTTGAAAACATCCCTAAAAAACCACCCTTATTCGAAATTTGGAAATTTCTTTGATTTTCTGTTCAAACCTCGGCTTCAATATCAGCATCCTATCAGGAAAAGTTCATATTTCTCATAAACAAAAAAGTCAAAAATTTTCTAAATTGCATTTTTCCAATATGCATTCATTTGGGCACCCCTAACTCCGAAGGGGATGGTTATTTCGAAAAATGTTTACAAATAATTTTACCTTATTTTCATTGCTCTATCATTCCCCACCAATAAAATCTACAGAAAACAAATATATGAGAATCTTAATTTTTTTCAACCCCTATACAAACTACCCCTTATGATTGAAAATCCGTTTCCATGAATTTTCAGCATAAGCCTATTTCTATTATCAACTTCTTTTGATACAAAATCAATATTATCAATCAACAAAAAAGTTCAAAATCCAATTTCCTCCATTTGCCCCCCTAAAATCAGTAAAATTGCGTTTTTCGCCTCCTACTCCAAAAGGGATGATTTTTTCAAATTTTTTTTAATCGGGGCACCTATAGTTTTTTATGCTCTATTTGATGGGAAAAAGAATTTTTCAAATATCTCGATATTTAGATTTACCCCCCTAATTCATCCCCCCCCTAGCAACCCCCTTAATCAAAATTTGGGGCATTATCCAATTTCATCTTTTTTAAAATACACTTACCTCCCATTATCAACCATGAAAACTGGAATTTTTCCCTAAAACAACTTTTTTGAAAAAAAATTTTGAGCAATTTTCCCCCAACCCCCACCCCTAAACGGCTCGATCAAAAACATTCCGCCACAAACCAATGTGCTCAGCTTAACAAGCACTACAAAATCAAAAAAAGAATTTTCGAAATATCTCAATATTTAGAAATTTCACTTTTTTCACCCCCACTCCAAAACGCCCCCCATTGAGTTTATCGAAAATTTTTCTTGGGTTTAACCCCCTCTCAAATCATATTAACTTTCATCCGAAACTATCAAAAACGAAATAAAAAGTCCCAAAAATCAAGGGTAAATTGGGCCCCCCCTAAAAAAATAGGGGCCCCTTTTCAACAATGTTGAAGTTTTTCCCTAGTCGAATCTCACTCATAAAGAGTTTCCACCAGAAAACCCCCCGAAAATCAACCTGCATCATAAAAATCTTTAATGTCAATCAGTCAGTGACTTTGCAGTTGTAGAGTATATTAATTTAGGAATAATTCGATGTCTATCATCAATCAAAAAGTCCTAATTTTCCATGTACAACGAAATGCAACATTATCGAAATCAATTTCTTCAAGATTTCCAACTTTAGACACTCCTAACTCTTGAGGGGGTGATTTTTTCGAAAAACTCTCAAGAACACTTTTGTTTTATTTTTTCATTGTCAATCAACTTCCATAGATAAAATTCTCAAACATTCAATATTTGAAAAGACCAAATTTGAAAACATCCCTAAAAAACCACCCTTATTCGAAATTTGGAAATTTCTTTGATTTTCTGTTCAAACCTCGGCTTCAATATCAGCATCCTATCAGGAAAAGTTCATATTTCTCATAAACAAAAAAGTCAAAAATTTTCTAAATTGCATTTTTCCAATATGCATTCATTTGGGCACCCCTAACTCCGAAGGGGATGGTTATTTCGAAAAATGTTTACAAATAATTTTACCTTATTTTCATTGCTCTATCATTCCCCACCAATAAAATCTACGGAAAACAAATATATGAAAATCTTAATTTTTTTCAACCCCTATACAAACTACCCCTTATGATTGAAAATCCGTTTCCATGAATTTTCAGCATAAGCCTATTTCTATTATCAACTTCTTTTGATACAAAATCAATATTATCAATCAACAAAAAAGTTCAAAATCCAATTTCCTCCATTTGCCCCCCTAAAATCAGTAAAATTGCGTTTTTCGCCTCCTACTCCAAAAGGGATGATTTTTTCAAATTTTTTTTAATCGGGGCACCTATAGTTTTTTATGCTCTATTTGATGGGAAAAAGAATTTTTCAAATATCTCGATATTTAGATTTACCCCCCTAATTCATCCCCCCCCTAGCAACCCCCTTAATCAAAATTTGGGGCATTATCCAATTTCATCTTTTTTAAAATACACTTACCTCCCATTATCAACCATGAAAACTGGAATTTTTCCCTAAAACAACTTTTTTGAAAAAAAATTTTGAGCAATTTTCCCCCAACCCCCACCCCTAAACGGCTCGATCAAAAACAACCAATGTGCTCAGCTTAACAAGCACTACAAAATCAAAAAAAGAATTTTCGAAATATCTCAATATTTAGAAATTTCACTTTTTTCACCCCCACTCCAAAACGCCCCCCATTGAGTTTATCGAAAATTTTTCTTGGGTTTAACCCCCTCTCAAATCATATTAACTTTCATCCGAAACTATCAAAAACGAAATAAAAAGTCCCAAAAATCAAGGGTAAATTGGGCCCCCCCTAAAAAAATAGGGGCCCCTTTTCAACAATGTTGAAGTTTTTCCCTAGTCGAATCTCACTCATAAAGAGTTTCCACCAGAAAACCCCCCGAAAATCAACCTGCATCATAAAAATCTTTAATGTCAATCAGTCAGTGACTTTGCAGTTGTAGAGTATATTAACTCGCGCTTCGCGTTCGGCAGGGGGTTGCACCCCCTGCACCCCTGCCATAGGGTCTGTGATGTACATGCCGGTAATAAAACGCTGGACTCTCCCCCACCCGTCATCAATAAACGGCCCAACTGAAAATGTTCCGCCACAAACCATTGTGCTCAGTATATTAATAATTAATTAAATTAATAATAATAACTCATCATTCTCTGTAACTTCTTCTACTTCTTTTCCTTTTTTCATTCATCCTCTTTCTTGTCATTTTTATTCTTCTTTTTCTTGTCTCATTTCTCCTATTCCTTCTTCTTCTTCTTCTTCTCCTTCTACTTCTTCTTCTTTTTTCTTTTTTTTTCTTATACTACTTCATTTTCCTTATACTACTTCATTTTGCTTCTACTTCTTCTTAATTTCTTCATCTTCATCTTCTTCTTTTTTTTGTTCTTCATCTTCTCCTTCCTCTCAATTTTCTCCTTCTTTTTCTTCTTCTTCACCTTCCTCTTAATTTCTTCTTCTTCATAGTCGTATTAAATTGATTTAAAATCCGATGTCAAATCTGCTCTCAAAATCGTATTAAATCACAAATTTTTTCTATTGTTCAACCCCCTTTAAAATAGCATTAACTCTCATCAAAAACCACCAAACTTCAAATAGAAAGTCCCAAAAATCTAGGGTAAATTAAGCCCCCCCTAAAAAAATGGGGGGCACTTTTTAACAATGTTGGAGTTTTCCCCATGGTTTTGCCCAAGGCCAAAGACCATCCAGTAGTGAACCCCCCGAGATTCGGTCTGCATCATGAAAATCTTTAATGTCAATCAGTGACTTTTGCAGTTGTAGAGTATATTAATGTAGGAATAATTCAATGTCTATCATCATTCAAAAAGTCCTAATTTTCCATGTACAACGAAACGCAACATTATCGGAATCAATTTCTTCAAGATTTCCAACTTTAGACACTCCTAATTGCATTATTTCAAGATCTTTCACTTTGGGCACCCTTTACTCAGAAGGGGATGATTTTTTCGAAAAATGTTCATGAATATTTTTCAGTTATTTTTTCATTTTAATTTAATTCTCATGTATAAATTAAAAAAAAATCAACATTCAAAAAGATCAAATTATTAAACATTGCTCAAAAGCCACCCCTATCAAAAAATTGAAATTTTTTCGGTTTTCTGTTTCAACCTTGGATTTAATATCAGCATCCTCTCAGGAAAAGTTCAAATTTATCATAAACAAAAAGGTCATAAATTTCCAAAATTAATTTTTTTGAAGATGCCTCACTTTGAGCACTCCTCACTCTGAAGGGGATGATTTTTTCAAAAAATTCTCAAGAACACTTTTGACTTATTTTTTTATTGTTAATCAAACCCCGTGGATAAAGTTTCCAAAAATTCGATATTTGAAAAGATTCAATTTTAAAACATCCTCCAAAAACCACCCTTATCAAAAAATTTGAAATTTCTTTGGTTTCCTGTTCAAACCTTGGTTTCAATATTCCCTTGCAATCAGAAAAAATCTCGATTATGATCAAAGAAAAAAGTCAAAAATTTCCAAAATGGCATTTTTCCAAGATGCTTCAGTTTGGGCATCCCTCACTCTGAAGGGGATGATTTTTTCGAAAAATCATCATGAACACTTTCGAATTATTTTTTTATTGACAATCAACTCTCATAGATGAAAGTTTTGAGAATTCAATAATTAGAAAGACCAAATTTTAAAACATCCCCCAAAAACCACCCTTATGAAGAAATCAGGAATTTCTCTCATTTTATGTTCTAACCTCAGTCCAAATATCAGCATAATGTCAAGAAAAGTTCATATTTCTCATAAACAAAAAAGTCAAAAATTTTCAAAATTGCATCCTTGTAATATCCCTGTATTTGGGCACCCCTAACGTCGAAGGGGATGGTTATTTTGAAAAATGTTCACGAATACATTTTACCTTATTTTCATTACTCTATCATTCCCCACCAATAAAATCTATAGAAAACGAATATACGAATAACGCAATTTTTTTCAACCCCCATACAAACTACCCCTTGTAATTAAAAACCCGTTTCTATCAATTTTCAGCATCAGCCTATTTCTATCATCAACTTCCTTTAATGGAAAATCAATATTATCAATAAACAAAAAAGTTCAAAATCCAATTTCCTCCATTTGCCCCCCCAAAATCAGTGAAATGGCGTTTTTCGACCCCTACTCCGGGGGGGATGATTTTTTCAAAATTTTTCAAATCGGGGCACCTATAGTTTTCTATGCTCTATTTTATGGGAAAAAGAATTTTCCAAATATCTCGATATTTAGATTTACCCCCCTAATTCATCCCCCCCTAGCAACCCCCTTAATCAAAATTTGGGGCATTATTCAATTTCATCTTTTTTAAAATACACTTACCTCCCATTATCGACGATGATTACTAGAATTTTTCCTTAAAACAACTTTTTTGAAAAACAATTTTTGGCAATTTTCCCCCAACCCCCACCCCTAAACAGTTCGACTAAAAAAATTCTGCTAAACACCATTATGTTCAGCTTAACAAGCACTACAAAAACAAAAAAAAAAATTCCAAAATATCTCAATATTAAGAATTTCTACATTTTTCACCCCCCTCCAAAACGCCCCAATTTGAGTTTTTCGAAATTTTCTCTGAGGTTCAACCCCCTCTCAAATCATATTAACTTTCATCGAAAACCATCAAAAACGAAATAAAAAGTCCCAAAAATCAAGGGTAAATTGGGCCCCCCCTAAAAAAATAGGGGCCCCTTTTCAACAATGTTGAGATTATTCCCAAGTCGAATCTCACTCAAAAAGAGTTTCCAATAGAAAACCCCCCTAAAATCAACCTGCATCATAAAAATCTTTAATGTCAATCAGTCAGTGGTATTTGCAGTTGTAGAGTATATTAACTCGCGCTTCGCGTTCGGCAGGGGGTTGCACCCCCTGCACCCCTGCCATAGGGTCTGTGATATACGTTACAGTGATGATATGGCTGAATGTAATAATTAATTGAATTAATAATAATAGCTCTTCATTCTCTGTAACTTCTTCTACTTCTTTTCCTTTTTTCATTCCTCTTTCTTGTAATTTATATTGATCTTTTTCTTGTCTCATTTGTCCTATACTTTCTTCTTCTTTCTCTTCTCCTCCCACTTCTTCTTCTTCTTTTTTTCTTTTTTTTCCTATACTCTTTCATTTTCCTTCTACTTTTTCTTAATTTCTTCATCTTCATCTTCTTCTTTTTTTTGTTCTTCATCTTCTCCTTCCTCTTAATTTTCTCCTTCTTTTCCTTCTTCTTCACCTTCCTCCTAATTTCTTCTTCTTCTTCATCTTATTCTCATTTTTGTTCTTCTTCTTAATTGTTTTTTAACTTCTTTTACTTCTTCTTCACCTTCCTCTTAATTTCTTCTTAATCTTCTTCTTCTTTTCGTTCTTCATCTTCTCATTCCCCTTAATTTTCTCCTCCTTTTCCTTCTTCTTCTTCATCTTCTTCTTCTTTTTGTTCTTTATCTTCTCATCTCTTTTAATTTTCTCCTTTTCTACCTTCTTCTTCATCTTCTTCTTCTTGCACCCCCTGCACCCCTGTCATAGGGTCTGTGATGTACATGTCGGTAATAGAACGCTGGCCTTTTCTGCATATTTCTTTGTACAAATTTCAAACACATTTGTTCGAATTTATTAATATCTCTAATTGTGAAAGGTTCTTTTTTTTTTAAATGCCACTTTGAAGGGTCGAGCTTTCCGATGTCAAATCTGCTTTTAATATCAGCTGGCAATTATAAAAATTCTAAATTTTCCATTAACAAGAGTTTAATATTTTAAAAATTACACTTCTTTCAAGGTTTTGCAATTCAGGCACCCCTTCCTTAGAAGGAGATAGATTTTTCGAAAAACGTTCAAGAATATTTTTCAGTTACTTTTGTACTCTTAATCAATTCCCATGAATAAAAATATCAGAAAATAAACTTTTGAAAATATCTAATTTTTGTAATATCCTCCAAAAACTACCCCTATCAAGAAACTTTAAATTTATTATCTTTTCTGTTTCATCCTTGGTTTAAATATTAGCTACCATTCAGAAAAATTCAAATTTTTCATAAACAAAAAAGTGAAAAATTTTCAAAATTGCATTATTTCAAGATCTTTCACTTTGGGCACCCTTTACTCAGAAGGGGATGATTTTTTCGAAGAATGTTCAAGAATACTTTTGAGTTATTTTTTCATTTTAAATTGATTTTCATGTATTAAATTTTCAAAACATCAACATTTCCAAAGATCAAATTATTAAACATCGCTCAAAAGCCACCCCTATCGGAAAAATCATAATTCTTTCGGTTTTCTGTTTTAACCTTGGGTTTGATATCAGCATCCTTTCAGGAAAAGTTCAAATTTATCATAAACAAAAGAGTCAAAAATTCGCAAAATTGATTTTTTGAAGATGCCTCACTTTGAGCACCCCTCACTCTGAAAGGGATGATTTTTTCGAAAAATTCTCATGAACACTTTTGACGTATTTTTTTATTGTTAATCAAACCCCGTAAATAACTTTTCCAAAAATTCGATATTTGAAAAGATTCAATTTAAAAACATCCTCCAAAAACCACCCTTATCAAATAACTTGAAATTTCTTTGGTTTCCTGTTCTAACCTTGGTTTTAATATTTCCTTGCAATTAGAAAAAATCTCAATTATCATTAAACAAAAAAGTCAAAAATTTCCAAAATGGCATTTTTCCAAGATGCTTCAGTTTGGACATCCCTCACTCTAGAGGGGATGATTTTTTTGAAAAATCATCATGAACACTTTCGAATTATTTTTTTATTGTCAATCAACTCCCATAGATGTTTTAATACTCCCATAGAACCGCAGTTTTAATACCAGCATTCTGTCAGGAAAGGTACAAATTTCTCATAAGCAAAAAAGTTCTAAATTGCGTTTTTCTAACATGCATTTATTTGGGCACCCCTAACATCGAAGGGGATGATTTTATCAAAAATCTTGGGGGTCACTATCATATTATTTTTTTATTGTTAATCAATTCCCATAGATGAAAGTTTTGAAAATTCAATAATTAAAAAGACCAAATTTAAAAACATCCCTCAAAAACCACTCTTATGAAAAAATCATGAATTCCCCTTGTTTTCTGTTTGAACCTCAGTTTCAATACCAGCATTCTGTCAGGAAAGGTTCAAATTTCTTATAAACAAGAAAGTCAAAAATGTTAAAAATTGCATTTTTCTAACATGCATTTATTTGGGCACCCCTAACTTCGAAGGGGATGGTTTTTTCAAAAAATCATGATGAACACTTTTGAGTTATTTTTTTGTTGTTAATCAACTTCTATAGATAAAATTCTCAGAAATCGAATATTTGATAAGACCAAATTATGAAACATCCCTCAAAAACCACCCTCATTCGAAAACTATCAATTTCTTTGGTTTTTTGTTCAAACCTCGGCTTTAATAACAGCATCCCATCAACAAAAACTGAAATTTCTCATAAACAAAAAAGTCAAAAATTTTCTAAATTGCATTTTTCTAATATGCATTTATTTGTGCACCCCTAACTCCAAAGGGGATGATTATTTCGGAAAATATTCACGAATACTTTCTACCTTATTTCCATTGCTCTATCATTCCTCATCAATAAAATCGACAGAAAACAAATATTTGAAAATCTCAATTTTTTTCAACCCCTATACAAACTACCCCTTATGATTGAAAATCCGTTTCCATGAATTTTCAGCATGAGCCTATTTCCATCATCAACTTCCTTTGATTAAAAATCAATATTATCAATCAACAAAAGAGTTCAAAATCCAATATCCTCCATTTGCCCCCCCAAAATCAGTAAAATGGCGTTTTTCGCCCCCTTTTCCAAAAGGGATGATATTTTCAAAATTTTTTAAATCGGAGCACCTACAGTTTTTTATGCTCTATTTAATGGAAGAAAGAATTTTCCAAATATCTTGATATTTAGATTTACCCTCCTAATTCATCCCCCCATAGCAACCCTCTTAATCAAAATTTGGGGCATTATTCAATTTCATCTTTTAAAAAATACACTTACCTCCCATTATCGACCATAAAAACTAGAATTTTTCCCTAAAACAGCTTATAAAGCACTACAAAATCAAAAAAAGAATTTTCGAAATATCTCAATATTTAGAAATTTCACTTTTTTCACCCCCCCTCCAAAACGCCCCCCATTGAGTTTTTCGAAATTTTTTCTGGGGTTTAACCCCCTCTCAAATCATATTAACTTTCATCCAAAACCATCAAAAACGAAATAAAAAGTCGCAAAAATCAAGGGTAAATTGGGCCCCCCCTAAAAAAATAGGGGCCCCTTATCAACAATGTTGAGATTATTCCCAAGTCGAATCTCACTCAAAAAAAGTTTCCACCAGAAAACTCCCCAAAAATCAACCTGCATCATGAAAATCTTTAATGTCAATCAGTGAGTGACTTTTGCAGTTGTAGAGTATATTAATGTAGGAATAATTCAATGTCTATCATCAATCCAAAAGTCCTAATTTTCCATGTACAACAAAACGCAACATTATCGAAATCAATTTCTTCAAGATTTCCAACTTTAGACACTCCTAACTCTTGAGGGGGTGATTTTCCCGAAAAACTCTCAGAAACACTTTTGATTTATTTTTTCATTGTCAATCAACTTCCATAGATAAAATTCTCAAACATTCAATATTTGAAAAGACCAAATTTCAAAACATCCCTCAAAAACCACCCTTATTCGAAATTTGGGAATTTCTTCAATTTTCTGCTCAAACCTCGGCTTCAATATCAGCCTCCCATCAGAAAAAGTTGATATTTCCCATAAACAAAAAAGTCAAAAATTTTCTAAATTGCATTTTTCTAATATGCATTTATTTGGGCACCCCTAACTCCAAAGGGGATGGTTATTTCGAAAAATGTTCACAAATAATTTTACCTTATTTTCATTGCTCTATCATTCCCCACCAATAAAATCTACAGAAAACAAATATATGAAAATCTCAATTTTTTTCAACCCCTATACAAACTACCCCTTATGATTGAAAATCCGTTTCCATGAATTTTCAGCATGAGCCTATTCCTATCATCAACTTCCTTTGATAAAAAATTGATATTATCAATCAACAAAAAAGTTCAAAATCCAATTTCATCCATTTGCCCCCCTAAAATCAGTAAAATTGCGTTTTTCGCCTCCTACTCCAAAAGGGATGATTTTTTCAAATTTTTTTTAATCGGGGCACCTATAGTTTTTCATGCTCTATTTGATGGGTAAAAGAATTTTTCAAATATCTCAATATTTAGATTTACCCCCCTAATTCATCCCCCCCTAGCAACCCCCTTAATCAAAATTTGGGGCATTATTCAATTTAATCTTTTTTAAAATACACTTACCTCCCATTATCGACCATAAAAACTGGAATTTTTCCCTAAAACAACTTTTTTGAAAAAAAATTTTGAGCAATTTTCCCCCAACCCCCACCCCTAAACGGCTCGACCAAAAACATTCCGTCACACACCATTGTGCTCAGCTTGACAAGCACTACAAAATCAAAAAAAGAATTTTTAAAATATATCAATATTTAGAATTTCCATTTTTTTGACCCCCCCTCCAAAACGCCCTCATTGGGTTTTTCGAAATTTTTTTTAATGTTCAACCCCCTCTAAAATAGCATTAATTTTCATTGAAAACCACCAAAAACGAAATATAAAGTCCCAAAAATCAAGGGTAAATTGGGCCCCCCCCTAAAAAAATTGGAGCCCCTTTTCAACAATGTTGAAGTTTTTCCCCAGTCGAATCTCACTCATAAAGAGTTTCCGATAGTAAACCCCCCAAAAATCAACCTGCATCATAAAAATCTTTAATGTCAATCAGTGAGTGACTTTTGCAGTTGTAGAGTATATTAACTCGCGCTTCGCGTTCGGCAGGGGGTTGCACCCCCTGCACCCCTGCCATAGGGTCTGTGATGTACGTTCCGGTAGAGTATATTAATCATATTAATAATAATAACTCATCATTCTCTGTAACTTCTTCTACTTCTTTTCCTTTTTTCATTCGTCCTCTTTCAAGTCATTTTTATTCTTCTTTTTCTTGTCTCATTTGTCCTATTCCTTCTTATTCTCCTTTCTCTTCTCCACCTACTTCTTCTTCTTTTTTACTTCTTTTCCTTATACTTTTTAATTTTCCTTCTACTTCTTAATTTCTTCATCTTCATCTTCTTCTTTTTTTGTTCTTCTTCTCCTTCCTCTTTATTTTCTCCTTCTTCTACTTCTTCTTCACCTTCCTCTTAATTTCTTCTTCTTCTTCTTCAACTTAGACTTCTTTTTGTTCTCCTTCTTAATTTTTTTTACTTCTACTTCATCTTTACCTTCCTCTTAATTTTTTCTTCTTCATCTCCTTCTTCTTCATGCACACCCTGCACCCTGTCGCTGAGTCTGTGATGCACATGACTGTAATGAAACGCTGGACAATTCTGCAGATTTCTTTGTATAATTTTCAAACACAATTGTTCGAATTTCTTAATATCTCCTGTTTTGAAAGGGGTTGTTTTTTTTTCAATTGCCACTTAGAATAGTTGAGCTTTCCGATGTCAAATCTGCACTTAATATCAGCTGGCAATTATCATGGAAAT
This sequence comes from Conomelus anceps, assembly GCA_948455865.1. Taxonomy (NCBI): domain Eukaryota; kingdom Metazoa; phylum Arthropoda; class Insecta; order Hemiptera; family Delphacidae; genus Conomelus; species Conomelus anceps. The sequence continues at coordinate 31,351,869 of OX418216.1, forward strand.
CTTTAATGTCAATCAGTCAGTGGTGTTTGCAGTTGTAGAGTATATTAATGTAGGAATAATTCAATGTCTATCATCAATCAAAAAGTCCTAATTTTCCATGTACAACGAAACGCAACATTATCGAAATCAATTTCTTCAAGATTTCCAACTTTAGACATTCCTAACTCTTGAGGGGGTCATTTTTCCGAAAAACTCTCAAGAACACTTTTGATTTATTTCTTCATTGTTAATCAACTTCCATAGCCACAATTCTCAAAAATTCAATATTTGAAAAGACCAAATTTTAAAACATCCCTCAAAAACTACCCTTATTGGAAATTTGGAAATTTCTTTGATTTTCTGTTCAAACCTCGGCTTCAATATCAGCCTCCTTTCAGGAAATGTTGATATTTCTCATAAACAAAAAAGTCAAAAATTTTCAAAATTGCATTCTTGTAATATCCCTGTATTATGGCACCCCTAACTTCCAAGGGGATGGTTATTTCGAAAAATGTTCAAGAATACTTTTGAGTTATTTTGTCATTGTTAATGGAAACCAATAGATAAATTTTCCAAAAATTCATTTTTTGAAAAGATTCAATTTTAAAACATCCTCCAAAAACCACCCTTATCAAAAAATTTGAAATTTCTTTGGTTTCCTGTTCTAAACTTGGTTTTAATGTTTCCTTGCAATCAGAAAAAATCTCAACTATAATCAAACAAAAAAGTCAAAAATTTCCAAAATGACATTTTTCCAAGATGCTTCAGTTCAGGCATCCCTCACTCTGAAGGGGATGATTTTTTTGAAAAATCATCATGAACACTTTCGAATTATTGTTTTATTGACAATCAACTCTCGTAGATGAAAGTTTTGAAAATTCAATAATTTAAAAGACCAAATTTTAAAACATCCCTCAAAAACCACCCTTATGGGAAAATCACGAATTTCTTTCATTTTATGTTCTAACCTCAGTTCAAATATCAGCATAATGTCAAGAAAAAATCATATTTATCATAAACAAAAAAGTCAAAAATTTTCAAAATTGCATTCTTGTAATATCCCTGTATTATGGCACCCCTAACTTCCAAGGGGATGATTATTTCGAAAAATGTTCTTGAATACTTTTTACCTTCATTTCATTGCTCTATCATTCCCCACCAATAAAATCTACAGAAAACAAATATATGAAAATCTCAATTTTTTTCAACCCCTATACAAACTACCCCTTATGATTGAAAATCCGTTTCCATGAATTTTCAGCATAAGCCTATTTCTATCATCAACTTCCTTTGATAAAAAATCAATATTATCAATCAACAAAAAAGTTCAAAATCCAATTTCCTCCATTTGCCCCCCTAAAATCAGTAAAATTGCGTTTTTCGCCTCCTACTCCGAAAGGGATGATTTTTTCAAATTTTTTTTAATCGGGGCACCTATAGGTTTTTATGCTCTATTTGATGGGAAAAAGAATTTTTCAAATATCTCGATATTTAGATTTACCCCCCTAATTCATCCCCCCCTAGCAACCCCCTCAATCAAAATTTGGGGCATTATTCAATTTCATCTTTTTTAAAATACACTTACCTCCCATTATCGACGATGAAAACTAGAATTTTTCCCTAAAACAACTTTTTTGAAAAAATATTTTTGGCAATTTTCCCCCACCCCCCACCCCTAAACAAATCGAACAAACAAATTCCGCCACACACCGTTGTGCTCAGCTTAACAAGCACTACAAAATCAAAAAAAGAATTTTCAAAATATCTCAATATTTAGAATTTCCACTTTTTTGACCCCCCCTCCAAAACGCCCCCCATTGGGTTTTTCGAAATTTTTTCTAGGGTTCAACCCCCTCTAAAATAGCATGAACTTTCATAAAACAGCACCAAAAACGAAATAAAAAGTCCCAAAAATCGAGGGTAAATTGGGCCCCCCCTAAAAACATGGGAGCCCCTTTTCAACAATGTTGGAGTTTTTCCCCAGTCGAATCTCACTCATAAAGAGTTTCCACCAGAAAACTCCCCAAAAATCAACCTGCATCATAAAAATCTTTAATGTCAATGAGTCAGTGACTTTTGCAGTTGTAGAGTATATTAATAATTAATAATGTAGGAATAATTCAATGTCCATCATTAATCAAAAAGTCCTAATTTTCCATGTACAACAAAACGCAACATTATCGAAATCAATTTCTTCAAGATTTCCAACTTTAGACACTCCTAACTCTTGAGGGGGTGATTTTCCCGAAAAACTCTCAAAAACACTTTTGATTTATTTTTTCATTGTCAATCAACTTCCATAGATAAAATTCTCAAACATTCAATATTTGAAAAGACCAAATTTCAAAACATCCCTCAAAAACCACCCTTATTCGAAATTTGGGAATTTCTTCAATTTTCTGCTCAAACCTCGGCTTCAATATCAGCCTCCCATCAGAAAAAGTTGATATTTCCCATAAACAAAAAAGTCAAAAATTTTCTAAATTGCATTTTTCTAATATGCATTTATTTGGGCACCCCTAACTCCGAAGGGGATGGTTATTTCGAAAAATGTTCACAAATAATTTTACCTTATTTTCATTGCTCTATCATTCCCCACCAATAAAATCTACAGACAACAAATATATGAAAATCTCAATTTTTTTCAACCCCTATACAAACTACCCCTTATGATTGAAAATCCGTTTCCATGAATTTTCAGCATGAGCCTATTCCTATCATCAACTTCCTTTGATAAAAAATTGATATTATCAATCAACAAAAAAGTTCAAAATCCAATTTCATCCATTTGCCCCCCTAAAATCAGTAAAATTGCGTTTTTCGCCTCCTACTCCAAAAGGGATGATTTTTTCAAATTTTTTTTAATCGGGGCACCTATAGTTTTTCATGCTCTATTTGATGGGGAAAAGAATTTTTCAAATATCTCAATATTTAAATTTACCCCCCTAATTCATCCCCCCCTAGCAACCCCCTTAATCAAAATTTGGGGCATTATTCAATTTAATCTTTTTTAAAATACACTTACCTCCCATTATCGACCATAAAAACTGGAATTTTTCCCTAAAACAACTTTTTTGAAAAAAAATTTTGAGCAATTTTCCCCCAACCCCCACCCCTAAACGGCTCGACCAAAAACATTCCGTCACACACCATTGTGCTCAGCTTAACAAGCACTACAAAATCAAAAAAAGAATTTTTAAAATATATCAATATTTAGAATTTCCATTTTTTTGACCCCCCCTCCAAAACGCCCTCATTGGGTTTTTCGAAATTTTTTTTAATGTTCAACCCCCTCTAAAATAGCATTAATTTTCATTGAAAACCACCAAAAACGAAATATAAAGTCCCAAAAATCAAGGGTAAATTGGGCCCCCCCTAAAAAAATTGGAGCCCCTTTTCAACAATGTTGAAGTTTTTCCCCAGTCGAATCTCACTCATAAAGAGTTTCCGATAGTAAACCCCCCAAAAATCAACCTGCATCATAAAAATCTTTAATGTCAATCAGTGAGTGACTTTTGCAGTTGTAGAGTATATTAATTACGTTTGTTATATTGTCATCTTGAGTGAGTTCGTTAATTTTGTGGAAAAAATCGTTTTCTGACTCTGGCGTCAAATCGCTGCTTGCTGATTGGTTTTGGTTTGTTTATTATTTATTATAGATTTTTATCAAGAAAACTTGTAGCCTAATTTGTTGTTCAATCGTCAACGAGACTACAACCGAAACATTTCTAGGTAAGTGCAAACATTACTGTCCTCTACTTTGTTTAATTTTAGCTAGACATGGAATGCAATGTAGATCTCTTGCCTAGATACAATTTAGGCTATGTGTAAGGTTGGAATTTCTAATAGCCTATTATGTGATTTATGAAGTTGATTGAAACCTACGAAAATTTTCTATGATGATAGCTTATAGGTAAATACTGAGTAACTATTTTCCTACTCTAATTTATTATTGAATTACCGTACCTAACATGGGTTTGGCCTAGGCTAACTCTTTTGAATTCTGCCAATTAGGTTGATCAAGCCTTTCTAAAATCTGGTCATTATTATAAAAGTCTTCTCATAGCAGTATTAATAATTAGCAGTGCAGTGGCCTATATAATAATAAGTTCCATGCAGGCACTTAGAGTGAGGGGGGCTTGAGGTGCTTATCTTATCTGAACAGATACAAGCCACGCCACACGGCTCCCATATCACTTCCCCAGTATCAAATTTCCACAGATTAGAACCACTTCAATTAATTAACAACATGGTTTGGTGCTTTAGCCTATGTGACACTCCTATTTACGATAAAATCTCATTTTTATGAAGTAACATTTGAATTTCATAATTTCCAGTTTTAATTTATTTGCAGGTGAAAGAATTCACTAAATAATCTGTGATGTTTTCCATGACGTCAGGCTGCTGACAAAGCTTCTCTTTAGAAGTGAAATGCAACCTTCCAGTATCTCTAGTACAAAGGTGAGTGAAAAATATATATCTGAAATACGGTGTCAGTTTTGATATTAAATTTTTCACTAAATTATGTGGCATGAACATGAAACAAATATTGTACAATCTTCTGCCAATTACTCTCAATATCCAATCCCTTCACATCCAGCCAATCACTTCGCCTCTACTATTGGGCATGACTTATGATTATGCTTTTGTATGATATGATTTGTGCTTTTATATGATTGTAAAATTGGGATTGTATTATTGCTTGTGTGATTTTGTGCTTTGTATGCTTGCGACTTTATGCTTTATATGCTTGTGGTATTTTTGAATGTTGCAAATGCTCCTGTAACTTGATTTTTGTGATATTGATTTTTACATGACCTATTACATTTATATGTTCAATGGCTGAATAAAAAATTTGGATATTGAGCCTTATCTAAATAAGCAATGAAGTTTGCAGTAATAGCTGGTTTGGCGCTAAAGGGAAAAACATTTTTTCAACACTGAGTATCTACTAGTGTCATTCAAATGACTGAAATTATTACTGGAATGCATGTGGAGAGTGATAAAATTTTTTTACTCTGTTCATAATTCATCATTACCAATTTTAAATTTTGATAACATTCTATTGTTTCAATAGAACATTTTTATTTTATTTTTTACTATTCTTTTTTATTTTGGCTTTTAGACACAGTATGGGTAACAATTAAAAATGCAACAAACGCTGAGATGGAGATGACCATAAAGAAAGGGCTATCAAAGGCTAAGGAGAGAAAGGATAGAGAAACAAAGTAAGTTGATGCTTTAAATATGTAGTTGATGTTATAGTGATTTTGATCCACCTTGAAAGTGCAGACAAAATATTGAAATATTATAATCCCACTCTATATGGATCACTTCATAATTGCAAACTCACTCTGCTCTTGAATTCACTTAATTCGATCACATAAACAATAAAGAAAGTTTCAAACTAATATTAAAACTGTCACTGTATTTCACTTTTAAATAATGTTTTACTCACATATATTGGAGATGCTTGAGGAATGCATTTCACTTCTGAAAAGAAGCTTCGTCAGCCTGACGCCAGGGGTCATGCTTTGTTAAGGTTAGGATGAGCGGCCATTATGTATTTGAAAATTGCGTTTGATTTTAATTGTGTTTGGTCGTTGAGTAAGTTTGTTCTATCTTGTTTATGGTGTTTGAATATTTCATATTGTTCCAGTGTATTTAGTTTGTGGCTATTTGGAATGCGTGTAGAATTTCTAAGTCAGTTTGGATGTTATTGTGTGAGTGCCCAGTGTTGATTAAGTGATCTGCAAATGTTGAGACAGAGTTGGAATGTAGTGCTTTAATGTGCTCTTTATATCTTATGTTGAATGATCTGCCTGTTTGTCCTATGTAGTACTTGGGGCATGTGTTGCATTTGAGCTTATATATGCCTGGTTTGTTGAATTTGTGAATTGTGCTGTTTGTTAGGTGAGCTGGTTTTTGTTGGATCTGGTGTTTCAGGTTGTTTGTTGTTCTGAATGCTGTGTTAAATCCGGATTTTTGGAAGATGTAAGCTATTTTGTGTGATTTTTTGTTGAGCTATGTGAGTGTGACAAATCTGTATTGGTTTGCAGGTTTTGGAGCTCAAATGCAACACCCCAAGTACTACATAGGACAAACAGGCAGATCATTCAACATAAGATATAAAGAGCACATCAAAGCACTACATTCCAACTCTGACTCAACATTTGCAGATCACTTAATCAACACTGGGCACTCACACAATAACATCCAAACTGACTTAGAAATCCTACACACATTCCAAAAAAGCCACAAACTAAATACACTGGAACAATATGAAATATTCAAACACCATAAACAAGATAGAACAAACTTACTCAACGACCAAACACAATTAAAATCAAACGCAATTTTCAAATACATAATGGCCGCTCATCCTAACCTCAACAAAGCATGACCCCTGGCGGCAGGCTGACGAAGCTTCTTTTCAGAAGTGAAATGCATTTCTCAAGCATCTCCAATATATGTGAGTAAAACATTATTTAAAAGTGAAATACAGTGTCAGTTTTAATATTAGATTGTTCATTAAGTATTTCGTCATGAAAAACATCACAGACAAAAGTTTCAAATGTGGGAAATGGAACTGTAAATATATGGATTAAAAGTTATATCAGTAGACTATACTTATCTGGTTCATTGCATCATGCTGATGAATAATTGTGTTTTCTGGCTTTTAAATTTAAAATGGGGTTCGCCCTCGCAAGGTGCAACAAAAGGGCACATTGGGCCAGACACCACATGGACGCTCAATTGTCTTTAAAGTGGTGCGTGCCTTTTGAGTGGCGGCGATCGTTGTTTAACGGAATTTCTACACATCAGCATGGTCATAGCTGCGCACACAAGTAGTTTTGTGGAGAATTGTTCAAGTGCTTACATATGTTTGGTTCCGGGTACTCAGCTGTTTATATTGAATAAAATAGCTTTTTTGATTGTATTTATATAATATAAAAAATATTCATTTCCATAAATAATTGTTTTTAAATGTTTTTCAATTAGACCTGGATAATATCAGCATAAAGTTATGTTTGTGTAAATACAAATTAGACCTGGATAATATCAGCATAAAGTCATATTTATTAAACCTGTTCCAGAGGACTGCGCATGCACAAAACACTGTTGTCAGTAAACATTTTCTAAACTCAAATTTCTCATGTTGATCTTTGATTCCTTAAAAACAATGACCAGCTGTTATTGGCATTTTTAAAAGATTTTTGATAGTGACCTGACAATATATACTCATTAATTCAATATGAATTATTCATTCATATATAATTTATATAGTACATCAGAACTATTAATTTTTATAATCGTTTTTTTTTGTAATGCGATGGTAATGAGATTTCTGCAAAACGTAAATCATGCAGCATTTATACATGCATTTGTACATGCCAGCATTTATGACAACAATGCTTCATTGCAGTATCCGGATTCTGAGCAACTTGTTTAGAAGATTTTTTAGATAACTTTTATTAGCAACAGTGTTCTGTGCATGCGCATGTCTCTGGAACTGGCTTGGTAGATATTATTGTTTTCAAATTTGTATATGATTTCTATTAATTAAAACAGACCTTTGTTAACACTGCACTATTATGATTGTTATTCACATATGTTTACAAATTTTAAAGTGGCAATGTTAATAGGCAGTTACATTATTGTTTTTTCAATCTATTATTATTTTTCCAGAAAACAAATGACCTGCGACCGAGGATATTTGGGGATGACGGGTGCAACAGAAGCGCCCATTACGGATGATGATCAATTATTTTTTATTAATGAATATTTTTTATTCTAAAGGAATAATAAATTTTAATTTTCTATAAATTTTATTAAATGAATAATTTTTCTGGAAGATTTGAAACGAATTATTGCAATAAATTATTTTTGTAAATCAAGACATAAAAGTTTCATTTATTCACATGATTTGATTTTCTACAGAAAATGTTGTATAATTTCAGTAATTTAGTAAGACAAACTAAACCGGTCATTATTATAAAGTTATAATCAACTTCACTAGATAAATCATTAATCTGTGGCTTGCACCTGCATATATGCTGCATTTTTGGATTTCCTATCACCTTTATTAACACTATATATATTAAATAACTTCAAACTTCGATTAAAGTTCTTGAAACGTGTCCTATATCCCTTGGATATTCTAGAAGTGTATTGCTAGAATATCCTGATGGGGTGCTCACATGATTTTCTTAGGTCATCCTTGAGATATGATAGAATATACTTAAAGGGATATCACTAGTATATCCTGGAGGTGTGACCAGATGATATCTTCAGGACAACCCTAGCATATCCCAGGATATCCTAGAGAGATATCCCCAGAATATCCTAGAGTGATTTCCCCAGAATATCCTAGAGAGATATCTCCAGAATATCCTAGACAGATATCCCCAGAATATCCTAGAGAGATTTCCCCAGAATATCCTAGAGAGATATCCCCAGAATATCCTAGAGAGATATCCCCAGGATATCCTAGAGGGATATCCCCAGGATAGGGATATTGGCGGACATTCACATGTGCTAGGGACATCCTGAGGATATTCATATCCCACAACGGGATCTCCTCAGGATATTCCTGTCATCCCTATGGGACATTCTCAGGATATGCCAGGGATATTCTTGTGCTGTGTGGGGACATCTGGGCTCGGCGTGGCCGTCTCTAAAGGAGTATTATCACACTCAGTATGTGTGGATGATAGTAATTCTCTGACTTCTTGGCTGAATCCAACAGACGTCGCGCTATCAACTGGCCTGAGTTCACATACTGATGTGGAGTCGTCCAAGTCCACGGTGAAGTTGGCTGCTGAACCGTCGTTAGCCATGTTGATATGTGATTGAGTCAGTACAGTGAAAATATAAAGTGCTAATAGTGCAGTGTGTGTTAAAATTTTGGATAACCAATTACTCAAGGTAAGCTTTTTATTATGATGAGTATTCTTTGAAGTATCTGTTGTCAGTGATGTTATGACGCTGATGATAGCTAGCCCCTCACTCACGAAAGGTTACAATGCGCGGTAGTGACTTACAACTAACATGAACAAACATAAAAAACAATGCAACAATACATAATATTAAATGTGTCCAAATTGCCATGTGCAATAGTGGGCAGGAAGTAGATTCTACAGAATTATATTTCTGTCAACTATACTGATATATAGTACAAACTAGTCAGCTGTGGCTAGTTGTAAATATTGTAGGTTCCAAACGATTATGAGTAACTTATAACATGAAAAATTTCCTACGTCTATTAAGGATCGCTCATTAATGGGAGTGTTCAATTACCCTAACCCCAGTGCAGCGAAATCACGCAACTTTATAAGACCTGTTTGAAAATTACTCTGCTCTGAGTCTATATTAATATAATTAAGGTTGGTAAATTTCGACTGCTCCAGTATGGTATTGGTCCCTTTCTTGTTGATTGAATTACTGAAATAGAACAAGATTAATATTCCACTGCTATATCCACTTCCCGACTGGTGCATGAATTCTGAAAATAAATTTATTAATGGAACTCCTATTATTTTCTCGTCTCCCAAACGGTCCCTGTTCGGGCGCCATCTTGTCAGGCTGGTTTCTCCTCTGCCCTTGATAATTGAAAATAATATTTGAAATAAGTATTCCCTCCTTGGAAATGCTGTAGATGCGGTAGAGCTTAAGATTTGATCAAGGCGAAAAACTTGGCAGATTCGAATCAAACCTTACAAGAAAAGCAATATGCCCCTCAAGTAATCCTTATAATTGTTTCTCATAGGCCTTGGAAGGACATATTACTGATTAATTGCAGATTTCCGGTCGTACCTAAATCTTATGCTAGTAGAAAAAAAAAATGTAACCAATAAACTCAGTATCACCTGTGAAGTGGCCGCTATTATTTGGATAACGCCACTTTATGTGATACACATTCAGATCCACTAGGGACCGAATACTGTCTCTACCCTTGCTCAATCTTGAACAGGTAAATTCAACAATTGAACTCCTGACTCACAAATGAGTGATGTAATATAGTTGGAACAGAGCAATCGTCAAACAGGGTGTAAAACAGAATAATGTAAGAAATAATACTTGAGAAATTTATTGGCACAAAAAAAGAGAATATGTTCCAAGCATGGAACAGAAAATTAAAATTAGTAATGAAACTTATTAAAAGTGAATTGAGATGAATCTATGGTTATTAAGTTTTTTAAGAAATATTGTTCATAATGAGATGTTTGAAATTTAATTAAGATTGCGTGATTTCACCTCACTATAAGGGTGTTTTTTGACCACGAGGATGACGATTTGTGCCTGTACAGTGATAATTTAAATTAGGAGTCGTCCAGTATGGATACTTTTCGACGACACTTTTACTACGCGCACAAATGGAATTCCATTAATTTATATGAATTATATTCACCACTCTGATGCATGAGGTCGATGTGGAATATTGCTGTCCCTTCATTTGGTGGACATCGTGTACCTCACGATTCAGCTGGACGTAAGTCGTAGTTGGGAGTTTCACAATGTTTAAATTAATTTAAAAAATAGACATCAGTCGTCATTTGGAACTCTACATTAAGTAGGCTACTTGTGGTCCTGCCAGAGTAATTTACATTTAACACTTAATTTAACAAATATTTAGCCACACAAATTATTGGGCTACTCTCTCTGGACAAATATGGCAAGGACTCTTGAAGCCTCTGAATAAAAATTTTCACATAGAAAAAGTCACGTGACATCCACAATTACAGGGGTTGAAACCTCTTTGGAATTCTGCATGTCACGGACTAAACAAATAAAACAATGAGAAATTTATAACAAATCCATTTTTTATGGATGGGGAAAATAATGAGCGGTCCTTAGCGTTTACAATATAGTTTTAGAAAATAAAATAATTTGAACATAATTTGGTTGAAAAAACTTGTCCGAAAGCCGGTTCATTTACAGCTGACAGATTACTGATAAGGACGGTAAGGTAAACAATGAATCGAATAAAGTTTTGGTTAATTGTTACTAGTCTATGGATGATTGAATAAATACTTATTGTACAGTAAATTAGGTTTGTATTATGATTTATTTATCAGATTTGTTTTATTAATAATCTATTCAAATTTATTTTTAATCTATTCCTTTTTATTTCTTGGTGAAATAGTCGTATGACTAGGCTGCTACATCTAGCATAAATCTTTACTTTTTTTTTGTTGATAATTAACTTATAGCATTTCATAAAAATGCGACCCCACAATATATATATACACATATTGGGTCCCCTCATCTATAACCGCCTCAGGCCCCCCAACTATGTCAGTACGCCACTGCCGCCGATTTATTACTAAATTTATTGATAAATATTCAAGTTCAGAATCTCTGTCATTTCCATTTCACGCTTGTGCATTTGTATTGTTAATTTTTCATTTAAAAAAGTGGTTTCAATTAGTTTTTCAATCTAGCAAAACGATTTGAATAATCGAATCTCTTCAATACCGTATCAATTTAGCAGGCCATATATTATATTATTGTTTTGGTTTGGAACTTTTGTTCAGTGATAGTAAGTCTTGGTGCTTTATTTATTATTAACTACTCTTCTATTTTTGTTCGAGTATGTTAAATGTGAATCATTTTTGCCGAGATAGAAATTTGATTTGATAACCGTTTTTAGGTCCCTCACGTGTCAAGATAAGAACCGGGTTCCAAAGTAATGGATCAAAAAAAGTCAATTTCAAAGAATAATTGATGAGTCAAAGCGCAGATAGATAAGGTCGACTGTGGTCAAAGGAATGTGTGCTTTTCTTGTACCTTCAAGGATTCATTCAATTATCTTATCTGTTATGAGCTATGAAATAGCATGCTCATTCTGAATTTTATCCTGAATACTGAATATTTTCTGAAATTCGAGCTCATTCTAGCTTGAAAGACTTCAGACTCTACTCTGTTGTTTAATCTACTCTATTGTTTAAGGGATGAAGCGAACAATGTCCAAGGGATGAAGAGATTTAAAGGGAATAAGTGATGCTGAATGTGAGATGAGATCTTCTCATGCATTGTTCTCTCTTCTTCTTTGAAGATCTTCCAGAGCTAAATTTGATTGCCTCCAAGGAATGCAAACAAGTACTGTACTTCGTCATGAGACGAGTCCGATTGAAAGTTTTTGTAGAAGTGCTAATAAATTAGTCAATGCTGTTTGTTACAGAGTATTCAATCATACTTTGAAGGAAGTAATGTATGTTAATGTTCAACGGTCAAGCAGAGGAGAGAATTCATTATGAACCGAACGATCTTCAATGTCAAAATTAAATTCCTTGGTCCTTGCTCCAGTAGATATTAGCAAATTGTTTAGTATTATCGAATCAAATTGTATTATCGAATCAAATTGTATTATCGAATACAAATACTGATTGTATTATCGAATGTTCCTAAAGGCATTCCCTCATTCATGACATCTGTAGAGATCCATGTAAATTGGAAAGTTACGAGAAGGCATCACTTATCAGTTGCGGTACCGAAGTACTAAATACTTGGACCACGCTAGTGAATTGAAAATAATAAACGAGATCTTGTTTCGCAGACAAATTAATAATTCTTATAAAAATATTTCTGCTCATTCTCTTTTCACTAATTTTCTCAATTCTCAATAGTCAGTCCTTACATATGCATCGCTAGGCATTCCTAGAAGAATCATCCATGCAAAATTTCATAGAATTTGGTCTAAAGGTTTAGCCGAAAATGCTTTACAAACAGTCAAATGCAAAACGGTCGACTTGAACCGTAAGACCGATATTACGAATTTACCTCATTACCCAAATAATCACACGGGTAGATCATATTCACATTCACGGTTGATTCAGATATAATCAGAAATGAACATCCTTTGTTAGAAGCTTCCAATTAGTTGATTACAGAATGAATTTTAGATTCCTTCTCAATGAACAGCTCATTATCCTCTCATTAGCTCCAATAATTGCAATGTGTATGAGCAATGGAGTGAGATATTAGGAGATTACATCTCATTTTTATACAATCTAGAGATGTGACCAGATGAGCGAGACGTTCAAAGTAACTGACTCTTTAAAATGAACTACGAACTAGTAGTTCAAATTCAGAAAGTAGTTCGTTCATTTTTGAGCTGCGTATGTGTTTTCATGGAATACAGTCAACACTCCATCTAGTGAGCGCTCTTTGAATTAGCAGAGCAGTGCTGCAGCCTGCTATAGGCCAGGACGGTATAGTAAAGGGCGAGGACATTCCTTTGTAAAGAGACTCGAGCCGACCGTCTCCAAAAAGTGGGGGCGAGTGAGAGCTGTGACGTCACCAACGAGACAAACCGCTCAACCCTAATGCTAAGCAATGCTTTTCCGTTCTCTTTTAGACTCTCTCACAAATTGTGTAATGAATTTTTTTGCATGCAAAAAAATTGAAAACTATCTATTGTTATATACACTATCAGAATGTAGCTTCAAAAGTAATTTATTATAAGTTCTACTCACCAATTTGGTCAAAGTTTAATAAGACTGTATTTTGAAAAAGTCAGCAGAAGATTTTCTTCTAGTCCTGGCACACACATCATGAAACGTTTGATCTTTGATTCAAATGAAATTGAATTTGAGATAATGAATTTAAACACTAATATTATTAAAAATAACTTGAACACTGAACACTAATATTTATATTTGAGCTCTTTTTAAGTTATAATATTGATTTATTCCTTGGACCAAATCTTATTTCGTCCACTTTAGCGCCTTCTGTGTCATTTTTCTCTTATTGAAGCTTGACCTTCATTGATATGCCTGATTCGGATTAATGTTCTCAATTTAGAATATAGTTTTATGGCTTCGGGCGGACAAACATTTGGAAATTTCTCAGTAATTCTTTTTATTAACTTTTTTGTACCGGGCTGTTTGTTGTATTGTTTACCTATCCCATGAACTGAGAGAAAAACTTTTTAAAAATTTGTTACACTGGCTCTCCATGAATCTGATGGCACCATTAATCCTCCATATGAGAGTAATTTTATCCAAGAATGAGATTTATTTGGGTTTGAATCTCTGGAACATCTACCCAAAGTAGAGTCTATTTTTTTCATTTTAAAAGCAATGTATCCAGCTATGTAGGAAAGGGCTTCTTCTTCAGCCCAATTCTCTTTAATTTCAGCATATTCTTCAAATAGACATCTTTCAGCTGTAGTTTCAGGGGCTTCATGGCTGATTTCTTCCAACTCTTTTGCATCAAACGCTGCGTCTAGTAGATCTGCTGTTAAATAAGTGGTTATGCTGTCTTCCTGTTCAATAACTGATTTTATAGATGGCATTTTATTCGATAATAGTAATTTTTTATTCGGGAAATTACTTCTACAGGTGAAGGATGGTCATAAAAATGGCCTGTTCCACGTATCTGACTGAAAAAGCTTTCTAGAACATCTTGGGTGAGTCTGGATGTGAGAATATACTCCAAGTTATACTTTTCTTTCAAATCTTGCAGTAGTCCAAACATTGAAGAGATAGATACAAGAATTCCTTTTTGAAAAGGCAGCATGGATTTTCTTCCCTTCACTCGCATATTTTCTATCACATTTTTGAATTCTACCAACGTTGCTTGCTGCTGATCAAAATAAGCGGGTATGCCAAAACCAGCTTACCTGCTTATTTTGATCAGCAGCAAGCAACGTTGGTAGAATTCAAAAATGTGATAGAAAATATGCGAGTGAAAAGAAGAAATTCCATGCTGCTTTTTCAAGAAGGAATTCTTGTATCTATCTCTTCAATGTTTGGACCGCACTTAAAGTGGACGAAATAAGATTGGGTCCAAGAAATAAATCAATATTATAACTTAAAAAGAGCTCAAATATAAATATTAGTGTTCAATGTTCAAGTTATTTAGTGTTCAAATTTAATATTAATTTTTAATATTTAATACATTTTATTAACTAATAATAATAATGAATAATATATAAGATAATTAGATAAGATCATTATATAAGATAATGAGATAATTAATAATAAATAATATTAATTTTCAATATTAATAAATTTAATGTTAATATTAGTGTTTAAATTCATTATCTCACATTCAATTCCATTTGTATCAATGATCAAACGTTTCATGATGTGTATGCCATGACTAAAAGAAAATCTTCTGCTGACTTTTTCAAAATACAGTCTTATTAAACTTGGACCAAATTGGTGAGTAGAACTTATAATAAATTACTTTTGAAGCTACATTCTGATAGTGTATATAACAATAGATAGTTTTCAATTTTTTTGCATGCAAAAAAATTCATTACACAATTTGTGAGAGAGTCTAAAAGAGAACGGAAAAGCATTGCTTAGCATTAGGACTGAGCGGTTTGTCTCGTTGGTGACGTCACAGCATGCAGAGCTCACGACGGCCGAAAAAGGTCTAATGTCCTCGCCCTTTACTATACCGTCCTGGCTATAGGCACTGCTGCCAGAGCACTCACCTCCCCACTCCATGAGCATTTTGAACTGAGAAGTGAACGAACTACAACAACAGCTGGCTCACTCACTCACCTCTCTCTGTTACAACAAACAAAATACAGCTGGACTTTGGCAAGGGATTAAAAGACTAGGATTTGGTAAACAAAAATCACCCACACCTGTAGACCTACCATTAAATGACATTAATGAGTTTTTTGTTTCTCATTCTAGCTCTAATGTTGAGACTGTTGTTCAAAATCATCTAGACTCACTAAATGATCAAACTGTTAATGCACCTATCCCAGTCGACCAACAATTCACCTTTCAACAAATCTCTGATGCTGACACCCTTAAAGCTATCCATCATATCCAAACTAATGCTACAGGTTCTGACAAAATATCAATTCAAATGATAAAGAAAATTCTTTTTGCAGTATTGCCAATATTGCCATTTATTTTCAATGCATCTCTTAATAGTGGTACATTTCCTAAGAAATGGAAGTATGCCCTAGTGCGTCCTTTAAACAAAATTCCATCACCAACTAGAGTCCAAGACTATAGGCCAATCAGCATATTACCTGCCCTTTCTAAAGCACTTGAGAGAATAGTTCATTCACAAGTTACAAGCTTCATTGAAATTAATAACCTTCTCCATGATTTTCAGTCCGGTTTCCGCAAGCACCATTCAACAGAAACTGCATTATTACAAGTTACTGATGATATAAGACTGGCAATGGACCAGAAGAAATGTACTGTCCTATGTCTTTTTGATTTTTCCAAAGCTTTTGACACAGTCAATCATGATATACTATTTGCTAAGCTTCACCTTCTAGGATTTAGTCAAGAAGCAATCTTGTGGTTTTGTTCATACCTCAGTGATAGAGAACAATGCGTTGCAGTCGGGGAAAGCAGGTCTGAATCAAGAAATGTTTTACAGGGAGTACCACAAGGTTCCATTCTAGGCCCACTTCTTTTTACTCTCTATGCAAATGACATCCCTTCCTCAATTCAGTCTTGCAAGTACCATACTTATGCTGATGATCTACAGATCTACCTTAGTTGCCCTGTTACTAAACTGAACGAGACTATAGGAATTATTAATGATGATGTTGCAAGAATAACTGATTGGACAAAGAGGAATGGTCTGAAACTCAATCCTAATAAGACTCAAGCAATCATAGTAGGATATTCACGACTCATCAATCAAATTGACTTCAACTCAGTTCCTAAAATACATGTTGATGGACAGTTAGTGCCTTACTATGACTCTGTAAAAAACTTAGGTATAACCATGACAAACACTCTTGACTGGACAGAACATGTTAGTGGGACTTGTAAAAAGGTATTTGCTGCTATGCATTCTTTGAAAAAGATGCAAGATTCTCTTCCTAGACATATCCGACTTTTGTTGGTGAGATCTCTCATCTTTCCATACTTTTCATATTGCAATGCTGTTATCAATGACATGACTGTTTCTCTAAGTGAAAGATTACAACGCAGCTTGAATTACTGTTTTCGCTTTGTATACTCACTCCTAAGACATGAGCATATAACTCATTATTATATACAAAGCTCTACCCTCAAACTACCGGAACAAAGACTTATTCGGATATCAAAACTGGTAAATGACATATTGAAATATGGTAATCCGAAATATTTCAAAAATAATTTTAAATTTGTAGCAGATGGAAGAGCCAATAGTGTAACAACCACAAGAGGAGGTGGTAGAACTTTAAGAATTCCAAACCACCGTACAGCAATTTACAACAAATCATTTGTTGTAAGTGGTTGTCAAATATGGAATTCACTCCCAACTGCAATAAGGAATTTGGAGAGCCGGACAGGTTTTGCTTCTTCACTGAGGAAGCATTTTCTTGAGCGAATGTCTATGGTTGTTCAGCCCTAGAGTGATGGCGTGGGAAATTTTGGCAAAACCCTGTTAGCTATAAGTTTTTTTCCCTTTATTAGTACATTCTATTTTATTTTATTATTATTTTATTTTATTTTCTTTTTTTTAATATTATTAAAATTAATTCAATTTCATAATGTGTAGACACTATCAGGTAGAATTTATAGGTTAAGTGTAAGAGAGGGACACCGTCCCTAACTTCGCCTTTTCATACAAATGTATCACCAAGCTTTTTTCCTTTTTTTTCTATATATCATATTAATATCATTTTCAGTAATAATTTCATGTTTGTATATAGTTAAAAAGTTTATGTAATAAGTAACTGATAATGTTTTATGTAATAATACTTGGTGATGCCTATATATTGTATTTTATACTAGTAACTGTTCAACTATTATTTGCATGAATAAAGAAATCAATCAATCAATCAATCAATCAATCTGCTCCATGAGCTTTTTGAACTGTGAACTGAATGAACTATTGCTGGCTCAGAAAGCTCATTGGCTTCGCACTGTGCTCTGGAATATTAAACTGATGACTCAGATTCTGAGAATTGTTTATATGGAGGCGCCAGACATACAGTAGGAACAATTATTCTGGGCGCGTGGCTCTGGTTTTACTACTAGCCGTCCTGTAAAAGTTGACAAGTTGACCTTGAAGACATCTGCAGCGTCGCATGGGCCACATGTTTTTAGAAATGTGCGATAAACACTCCCCTCGCCATGGCTGACTACCAAACGGCTGTGCGCCCAGACTAATTGTTTCTACTGTACGACAAGGCTGTTTATTGTTGTGTGTGTTTGAGTGCTCGCTCAGTGAGAGTGAGCGCTGAGCAAGCTATGGTAGTGAATGAGCACGAGTATTGCTGATGACTCATTTTTGAACTAGTTCAAATGAATGACTCACTTATAAGAGTGAGGGCGATTGAACGACTCATTGAGAAGAGTCATTATTGCCAAGCCTAATACAATCATCAGAAGTTCAGGAGTTTTGCACGAAGTGCAGTTTGCCATCTCCAGTTAGCAATAAAAACAACATTACTAGCATTTCACTGATTATAATTTTATTGCATGATATGAACAAATAGCAGTTGTTTGATAAACTGATTGCCTCTCAAACTCCACTCTCAGAATCATTTCACCGTTTCAATCAATCGCAATATGTTCAAAGTGATAAAATCTGTTTCAAAAAGTTAATTGGTGATTAAATGTCAATGCTCATAAAGTTATCCACAGATTAGAGAATTGATTTTAGAAGCTTAGTGGTGGCAGCAGAATAAGGTTTCAGACGCTGCACAGCATATTTTATTACAACACTCTATTTTATACCACTGAAATTAAATGTAATTTATAAGGGTATAAGATATCATAGTCGGTCTGCATGTCGAGTTCTCAAAATCCAATTAAAATTGTTCTTTTTCAGAGCTACAAATAGAAATATATATTCCATTTCTATATTAATAATTTTAATCTAATATCAAAACTGAAGCTGTATTTCTTTTTAAATTATGATTTTTACTCACTTATATTAAAAGCTAAAGAGATGAAGAAGCGAAATGCATCCCTCTCATTTTAGTGAGTATAAAACATAATTTAAATAGAAATACAGTGTCAGTTTTGTTATTAGTTTGTTCATCAAGTATTTATCCTGAAAAGCATCAGATTATAATTTTAGATTTGGAAAAACATTGGAGAAAATACATTGAAGATAACAGTACAGGAATTTCGTAACAAAGCTACGAAATATATTGTGCTATATTCGGAGAAATTCGTTAGAGATTTTCAATTGAATTGAATTTGGAATGTATAGAGATAATCCTCTAAATATCCTGAATAATACGATTTTTCGAAAGTCAAGTCTGAACAGGTTCAGTTGCCTCTGATGTCAGCCTCAATTAGTTTGGATTATAATATGTATTGATTTTTCATGGCTCTACTCTTCACTGCACTTTTTCGTGTTGTATGAACACCATTATATTTCTTCTTTATCATCTTAAAATATCATCAACGATCCACCTCTCTGAAGTGGTAAAAGTTCTCCCTACTATTTAACGACATTCTTATCAGACTTCTCAATTTAAGGCAGTGAGTTCAGATAAAATATTCTTTCAAGTTTAAGTTATAATATTCTAGCCACACACTTATTTGAGTTGCTATGGAATGCTTTGTTCTATTAATGCAATAGAGGTGTATCTCAGGATAAAATAACAGGATATTAATAATTCTTTCGTCCTATATCCACCGAAATTGTCTGAAGAGAAAAGCAAATAAAACAACCCACTTCAGTTTTAGTTTGTTCGAGATTGATAATAGTATATCAACCGAAACTAGTTTTTCAATATTTTTTTAATAAATGTGGTTGTGACAATTTCGTCTTATTATTCATTATTGAAACCTTCCACAATATCACCTTCGCCACTACAAAGAAAGTTCGCCACTACAATGAAAGGTAAAACTGAAGGTCCAACTCATCAATCAACATCATCCAATTCATTACCCACGCACAGGTTTCAGATATATGTGGGCTTCATCATCCGGAAAAAACTAGGACAAATAATTCCTTCACTAAAATATTCCGTTCCAGAGGAATGAACGTCTAGAAAATCAATTACATGAGTGTCCCCTTGTGTCGGTCGGTGTATTTGCTTGGAAAGGACAGAATATAGAATTGAATTGTTTTTTATTATCATGTTTACAGGAAAACGACCTTCACATACTCCATTCGAATCATAATATTGAGCATTCTTGAAAAAAATTGTGTGGAAAGTGAATAAGGCATAATATGGTATGAACAAGGCTAGACGTTAAGAGAGCAAAACATTGTTATTTTTTAGACTTTAGAAATGATTACTTATAGACCTTTAAAAATGATCTCAAATTCGTGCATTACGGTTCCCCAGTGCTTAATTTCTAAAATTTTAGGTGTGGGAACGCTCATTTATTCTTATAAACCACCATCTCTATTTTCTAATAAAACCTAGTTACACATTCCCTCACCCCCACGTCCCACCTCGTTAACATCTCGGTGCCTACTCTGAATTTCCTACAAAATTGTTTCGATTTGCACCAACCATTTTGTATGAAGCTTACAATAACCAAGACCAATAAACTTTTTTTTAATGAATTGTAAAATAAAAACAAAAATAATGAAGCCTTCTTTACATTTTCATTTATGTACAGTACATTAGTAATATCAATATGGAAACAGATGATTTTAATATTTTTGAAAAAACTATTAAGTCACAGTGCTTATAATCTATTTTTAATATCACAGCTTGAACTGTAATTTCTATATTTTACATTTTTAATAATTTTTATATTTTTATCTACGACCATGTCATAATGTATACATTACAGTTTCACAATTGATGCCAAAACAGCTGTCTTTTCGAAATGCTTTTTGAAACCCGTTGTATAAAGAGCTCATTATAGTACAGGTTCTACATTATAACACGGGTTCTGGACCAATCAGATGCATTTTTGATGGAATCAATATCGTAATTCAATATTGTGAAACTATCAGCTGATTTGATCAAACTGCTGCTAACTAAGCTGCTAACCTAACAATCTACTATAACTTCTCGTATTTAAGATGAGAGGTTAGGTATCTCTGACAGTCACAGGTAAAATGAAATTGTTTCAATTAAATGTATACTAGTGTTCGTAGATAAAATAGTGTATGCAACGATTTTATTTGGCCATTAAAGCACTCGTGAGATATTTATAACACTCGCATTCGCTCATGTTATAACTTACATCTAACTCGTGCTTTAATAAGGGTCAAAATAAAATCGTTGCATAAACTACTATTATGACATTTCGCCTATCTTAAAAAGTGCAGAGCAATTTTTATGCCTTCAAAATAAATTCACTTCTTGAAAAAGAAAGGAAATATTTAATACAACAGACAGAAAAATAAAATTTCCTTGCGATCCGGCACTCTTGGGAGATAAGGGAACGCCGTTCCCTTACGTTCCCACTGAAATTAACTCCTGCGGTTCCCTAACATCATTAGTGAAACGGAAAGCCATATTTTAGTATGATGTTGAAGATCCATCTTGTTTCCACTAATGTAATAAAAACTTAAAAAACACTTTTAAGTGGAAATTATGACTCACGTTATGGCGTGATGGCCGTTTCACTCTGTTTTCAAGAGCATCGTCAGACGACCCACAGACTGACAATGCTCTTGACAACAGAGTGAAACGGCCGTCACGCCATAACGTGAGTCATAATTTCCACTTAAAAGTGTTTTTTAAGTTTTTATAATATTTTATTGTTATTACGTTTCTCTTAAAACAAGCCTTATATACATTCCTAAATATACATTCAAAATATATAATTTTTCATTTACATTATGACAATAATTATATAATATAAACTTAAAAAAAAACACTTTTAAATGGAAATTAACTCACGTTATGGCGTGACGGCCGTTTCGCTCTGTTGTCTAGAGCATCGTCAGACGACCCACAGTACACTGACTTAAGGTAAGGTACTGACTGTGGGTCGTCTGACGATGCTCTAGACAACAGAGCGAAACGGCCGTCACGCCATAACGTGAGTTAATTTCCATTTAAGTGTTTTTTTTTAAGTTTATATTACATATTAATGGAAACAAGATGGATCTTCAACATCATAATAATTATATTATAAAATTGTGTCCTTCACATGTAGTTTATCCGTCCACTTTAAAGATGACACTGAAAACTGGATTAAATCATTTGGTTGAAGGCAGTAAGTAGGTGAAACTTTGTCTATCATGTTTTGTATTTAAGTATGAAAATTAATCAGAGTACCGGGCTGAACTTGCTCATTTTTTCTTTGCCTAGGTAACACCAATACAAGTTATACTAACTTATGACTGTAAATTTGACTGAAACTCTTTAAATTTACAACTATATGTTAATATTAACAACTTAACAGTTATAACGCAGATCGTTATGGAACAAAAAAATCAAGAACAACTTATACTACAGGGGTGCTTGACATTTCTGTTTTATCGCAGTAATTTGTTTAATTTTTTTCAAAAATTATTCATTTTAAATTACATCATAGAATTGTAACAGTTCTGTGTGTGCTGTGTAGCAGAAATAAATTTTTATTCTATTCTATTTATTTCGAGTTCGGTTACAATTTTTTCTTTTATTTATTTACTTATTCATGCATTACAAAAATTGCATATACAACAGGGTTGTACTGCTATATTGCCTGCAGCAACTGCTTTCTTCATAAAATATACCATAATATCGATGATTTTTATTGATTGATGATTTTTTCGACCTTATGCATAACATAGTTTAAGTTCCCCTTTCCCAACTTTGTAATTCGTAGTATAATATCGTCTCAATATCGAATCGTTCCGGACTATAAATTTTGAAAGATTCCTGTCAGACTCAATAATTGATCCATTGTCAAAGCATGCAGTCAGTATTGAATGTTCGTCTCAATTCTCCCCACCCCCTCAAAGCAACGTGACCGCAATACAGAAAGACTTTGAATTCTGCAAAAAAACTTTCTAGTCTGGGAAATTGATCGTACTTTGAATACTATATGAACGATTTTATGCACATATTTTCGACTGAATTCTCTAAAAAACCGTTGACATCTGGAGGTCATGTTATAAAATATACAGTATCATAAAGTAGTAAAGCTCTGC
Source organism: Conomelus anceps (assembly GCA_948455865.1). NCBI lineage: Eukaryota > Metazoa > Arthropoda > Insecta > Hemiptera > Delphacidae > Conomelus > Conomelus anceps. The sequence goes on from OX418216.1 coordinate 31,374,840, forward strand.
AACTTGCTCATCTTGATTGAATCCAAAAATGTTCTGTATTGTTGTCTGTCGAGAAGCAGTTGCATTGCATCAATCTCCTTGTCGTACAATGAAGGATTTTTTTGTATTTCATAGATTTTTAAATTTATTCATGTAATTCTATGCTTTTGCATGATCATTTCAGCATGGACTGTTTTATTGTGCTTCTTTATACATGAGGTCAATCTGTGAATAAATATATTTTTCAATTATTATTTATTATATGGTGAAAATAGCATTCATTCACCAGTCAGGACTCATAATTTTTCCACTCCATGCCTACATCAAATCACAAATCAGTGTATAAAATTAAAAGAGGATTTCTTGAAAATGAAATTCTGAATTATAAATGATAGAAAAGTCATGTACAGCGACAATGAGGAGCATTTATCAAACTAGAAGTTTAAAAATGTCTTCACCAATAAAATTAAATAGGTATTTTTGAATACAGTGCACTCTTCCTCATTGAAGATCTTATGGAATCCAATAGACTGTACAGAATAATCATTAAGTCGCGCACATTTGGATAAACGATCCTGTAAATAGCAGTCTCGTTGAATAATTATATGCTTTTGCATGATCATTTCAGCATGGACTGTTTTATTGTGCTTCTTTATACATGAGGTCAATCTGTGAATGTAATCAGGCTCGGTATGCAGTCAGGCTCGGTTTGAGAGCACATCTTCACGAAACACACACACACACGTTTCTAATAAATTAAATATTGATATATTTATTCATGTAGTACCGATAATATCTAGACACTATTGAAATGGATACTAGCTACATCTAATCTGCAGTATTGCTGAGTTAACAGCTTTGTTAAGTCGTTTTCTCAAGAGCAGAAAATAAAGTCATGCATCCAATAGACTACAGAGTGAGGCAACCATTTTGAGCGTTGTAAAAATTAAAGTAGTTTGTGTAGGCCTATGTTGTACCAATAATAGTTAATGTTTGTGCATATATTTGGTTTACTTTTTTCTACCATTCGATTACCTTCTGATGTGCGCAACGTAATGATCACTCTATAGAATAAAATGTTAATCAGCTATCAGCTCTCCCTTTTGCTCATGGACAGTAACATATTACTAGCTTACTTGTAGCTTCTCATTGAACTCTACCACAAGAGCATTCAACACTCTTCCAGATATTGTACAATTATATTGATTTGGTAGCGTAAATTCAACTCAGTCACTCAGTCCATTGCAGTCTAAGCTACATTAGCTGTAAAAAGGGCTACAAAGCCGTTCATTCAATGCCTATAATGATGATAAGTACACAGCAGCAAGCACATAAAGCAACAAGTGATATAAAGGCTACTGAAGTGTACTTGCAGCTATACACCGACACTCACGTTTACTTATTGAAAAACGCTTTCAGCCGGAAGCAGGGTTTGAGATTGCTGGCTTTATATACCAGACAGGTCTATACAGCTTTGTTGAGCCCAGATTTATAAACCAATTTTCTTTTCAGGTTACTGTATTCAGTTTTAAAAGCCCGACATTGAACAGCAAAGAATCACCTCAGAAAAAGGCTCGGTTTGAGAGCACATCTTCACGAAACACACACACACACACACGTTTCTAATAAATTAAATATTGATATATTTATTGACGTGATGAGAAGCGTTTGGAGCTGATATTGAAGATTTTCAACATGGATAAGAATCTCCTTGCAAAATAAGCACTTTAGTCGGGTCTTGAAAAATGAGCCTTATCTTGAAAGATAAGGCTGGCCTTATTTAGTCTGGCCTTATCTTGAAAGGATTACAGAAAGACGCCGAAGAGCTCAACCTTAAAATCGATGATGCTCTTGTTAGAGAGTTTTGGTATAGGACTTCGTTTTTGTGAACATGGATGATGGTGAAAGGATGGAAGAAGCCTCACTTGGAATGATGAGCAAAAAAAGGTCGGTATAAGGTCAGTCAGAATGAAGGCTTTTTGAGCTAAGATTAAATGAATTTCATGAGCTAATAAAAAGTTCTTACTGTAGTTATATTTTATGATTTAATAAAGAAAATTTATTGTGGTTGACTTCAAAATATTACTTGTATTGAATTTGAAATTTTCTCAGTTTATGTGAATACTTTATTTTGAACTTTTACGTATTTAATTTTTTGTTCAGTCAGTTACTTTATTCCTCTCAAAACAAAATTGAGCATCACATCAACTAATTTAAAATGTAATTGTGGTAACTAGTAAATATAAAAATGGTAGCCTAATATCGTACCAATATCTCACTTGATTTGCTTTATACTACATAACCGGAGTCTCCAAGATGTAAACTTTTTTTTCGAGGAAGAAGCCCATTTAGACCTGTGCGTGGGTAATGAGTGGATGATGGTGATTGATGAGTTGGACCTACAGTTTTAGGTGGGTTCCGAACCACCGGGAAGTTATTTTACAGCAGAGAAGTGTCTTTTTTCTGGCCAATCTAATCGGTAACCGTTACAAACAGGTCCTACGAGAACGCAGCTTATCTCTATCTGATTGAACAGATACCTGCTACGGCTCGCGGCTATCACTTCCCTAACTTTTTAAAAATATGAATAGATCTTTTATCGACATAGTAAGTGGCGGCGATAATAAACCTCCGGGGGGCCCTGAGACTTGAGGGACTTCTAGGCGCCACAGGGCTTCATAGGCTTTCAGGCCGTCTGGTTGATGTAAACTACTCTGTAATTTTTATTACAATTGATAACAATTTTTCAAAAAAACAATTTTTGTCAACTTTTTATCAATAATAATTTATTCTTTATTATTCTGTAGTAGCACAGTAGAGAACCATAATTATATACAATACAGAGGAATGGCTCACCAATGCGAGACCACACTTGATTTTACGATTAAAATGGCTATAATTCACTCATTTTGCTTTTGTTAACAATATTATAATAGCATATTGCTGTAACGAATGAAGGATAGCTCCTCACATCCAAGCCACAGGATGTCTGTGCATTGGCAAAAAAATCAGCATTTGAACCAAATGGAATGTTTGGAACTGTTTTGGAAATTAAATTAGACAATTGAGCTTAAGTTAGAAATATAATAAAATAATTTTAGAGATATTTTCATTATAGGGAGAAGGGGCTTAGCCAAGGGTAGAATACCCGGATGAAGACCCCCCTTTTTGTATGAGAAGGACAATCATATATTCCATCAAAATTGTGTGAGGACACCTCCTGAATACTGTTGAGGGTTATAATGCCGGCAACACTTTAAATTAACACTTGCACTTTATTCACACAAATTACTTACAACTCACATTAATATATCAGTTGTCACAAAAAATGTATCAACCAGAATCAGTTATATCAATAATGTTCAGCTAATAATGAATTTGCTATGTTACTATTCCAAAATCAACCACTGACTGTTAAAAGGCCAATCAAACATCAAATAGTAACTGCTCAACATTTCAGAAAGAAACGTCTAAAATATTACACAATGAAGCACTCACAAGTCACTGTTTCAATGATTAAAGAAGCCTGAGTTATAGTCTGTCACAATATACTGCGTTTATCACATTAACACATTAGTCGTCTGTATAACACATAGTCGTTTGTATTAGCGCTCACTGGTAATACGGTTTGTATGAGCAGAAACGGAAACTGCCACTCTGCCACTGTATTACATTAACGTTTGAATCACAACTGATCTCATGTTTACAAGAGCATCCACTTTATATAGGTTTTATGACATTCCAGAAAGAACAAGTTAAGTATTATTTGCCATTTCAAGATTATTCTATGAAATTCTAATGTACCGTACACAGATAAAACTCTCTGGATGGATTGCAAGGCGAGGGGAGAACAGGGGGAGTAAACAAAAACATGCTGCTTATCGCTAACTGGAAGACGTATTGACACAGCAGTAATTATACTTCTTTCTTCTTCCTAGAATTTCATAACAATACTATTGAAGAATATGAGGTATGGACCTCTCTGCCTCTGAATATGAGGCACTTTAAAAGGTGAACGTTAAAGTTCGCTTATTGCAGGGTAGGCTTGCTGGAACCTGTCTACATCTATTAGTTATATAGTACTGTATTCGAATTCGCCCCATTCCTCCTTTGTTTTGTTAAATACATTCACATTATTTACGATATAATAAATGTCAAAAGTTATTAAAAAAATTGGCCCAGTTGGAAAAACGCAAGCCATAAAGTAATCAATATTTCGAGACACAATATTGTTTTAAACAAATTAAGTAACATATTTTTCAGAATAAATTTCAGAGGTAGGTCCTGAAGATGAGATGAGAAGGGTGTAGGAGAGATATTAAAATAATTATCATCCGTTTCTACAATGTAGCCACATCATTATTGTGTTATGAATATATTCTAGATGAAACTCAAAGGTGCAAACAAGATTAATTACTGCTAGTTTCACTCTTGTCTTTGATGCTAATTTTGTACAATGCTTTCAGCTCAATGGAGGAGTTCTCCTAGCCTTCAAAGTGATCACAAATCACCTCAATCCTTGTTGACCAAGTTATAACCAAGTCCCTAGACTAGGACAAGATATTTGATAGAGGTCCAAACTTCAGGCCATTCTTTGGCAAATGACTGTGTTAACGTGGTGAAGGAAAGGCGAAAGCTTTCCTGGAATATTGCATTAATATTAATAATTATTTTTCTTATCATATCAAGATACCAACTAGCACAACATGTGAATATCATTGTGATATTAGTCTCTATTATTAGATTAATGAAAGAATAAATACAATTATTAAACAGTTTTTAAAGTTTTGTAAAATTATTTCCAAAATAATTGTTTTGATTTTGTTTAAATCCAATTTGTTTGTTCTTCAGGATAGACTTGGTGTGAAATAGCTCTCAACTAAGTCTTATGGAACAGTGATTTTCAGCGTTATCTGCATGTGTCAATACTGATTTCCAGAAGCAATTAATTACTCTTCTCCTGTTCTCCCCTCACCTTGCGGTCCATCTAGAACTTTATGGAGAGTTCTTATCTTGGCAATTAAAGTAGCCTGGATGAATGGAGAATAGTATGTTTATTTTAGAATTTGATAAAATTTTGTAGAGAACCTTCTCATTCTTTCTGGATTATGAAAAATGTATAAATAGCAGAAACTCTTGTAAAAGTTAGTCAGTTGTGATTAGATTGTTAATGTGATAAGTGACAGTTCCCGTTTCCGCTCATACAAACCGTATTATCAGTGAGCGCTAATACAAACTGTGTTATATGAACGTTTTTTGTTCAAGTGATAATCGCTGTAAATCATGAAAGATTGTTATTCAAGCTTCTTCAATAGTTTATACAGTGACTCGTAAGTGCTTGTAGTGTTTCAACTGTTATTTTTTAGACGTTTCTCCTTGAATTATTGGACAGAGTTTATAGAGCAGTTATTATTTAATAATTATTAGATCGGCCTTTTAACAGTTAGTGATTGATTTTTAAACAGTTATATTGCAAATTCTTTATTAGCAGAACATTATCGATTTATCTGTTCCTGATTGATTTATTTTGTGTAAGAAATAACTAATTAGTGCGAGTTGTGATAATTTGTGTTAATAAAGTGTGAGTGTTAATTTGAAGTGTTGCTAGCATTATTTTAGAGAAACAACCCATAACAAAACATTTTATGTAGTCACTAATCCTTATGTTCCATAGAAAAAAGCGCGAAAGCTCACTAGCATCTTGGAAGTTCTTGGAAATTGATTTATGGCACGCCTCATAACATAAACAACAAGGAATAAAACCACTTTCAAGTACTGGAGCTTTTTGTATAATTTTAGTAATTGATACGATTACTAATACGTTTTGCAAGGTAAGTTGCAAGTTGCAAGACAAATCGCAAAGACAAATGCAAATTGAGTGGCAAGCTGCTAACTGCACGGCGAGTTGCCAGGCAAGTTTTAAGGAGAGTTGCAAGTCTCATGACAAGTTGCAAAAGTCGCGAGTTGTAAGTCTCATGACAAATTAAGAGTCAAGCTGCGAGTTGCAAGCTGATAGAGAGTCGCACGTTGCAAAGGGCAACTCCCCTTGCAACATGCGAGCTGCAGGTAAGTACAGTAGCCTAAAAACCTACAGACAACAACGCGAGCCTCGAGTCAAAACTTGGAACTCACTACAGTCGCTCAATCATCGAATCAATAGCAGCAACGTCAATCAGCATATTGTCATAAGCTAACACGTTGTGGCACTATAAATACTGCTTTAAGTATGTAGCATAGGCACAGAATAGAGAATTCTTCTCTATTTTGTGGCATAGGTTTCCAATAGTTTAAAGTATAGATCTCAAGTATTTATAGAGCCCAAATACACATGAACTATACATCACTATATTAGCTACCTACATTAAAATTTCTGTCGACTTTTTACATGGATATCCAAGTTTAACTTTCTTTGTAGTGGCGACTTTTCTCAGTTGACCTTGACAGTGAATTTCTATTTTTTTAGTTTTAATTTGATTAAATTCTAGCCTTATTACGTATTTTTCTTCTTTGCTGTTTTCTTGATGTTCACAGAGTTTAGTTATTGATTTGACTCGTACTTTTGCTTGTTACTCTTCCCACCAGGGGGCGTGACTTGACAGCCAATCACAACGTCCGATTAAGGTCAGCCTCTTTCCCGCTTAGCCAATAGCATAATTTCATGTTCAGTATAAATATATTAAGCTTCTCTGTACTTTAGTTTTAGTTTGATTGAGACTGATAATGGTGTAACAACAGAAACTAGTTTCTCAGTTTTAATAAATGTGGGTGTGACAATTTAGTTAGTCTTATTATTCAATATTCAAGGTTACTTAATTTTTTTTTTCGTTTCATCAGTTGGCAAAGTTATTACGTTACGTGAGATCCTACTGACTGAAACATTTTTGCACTCGCAAAACAAGCAGCTATGAAAGAAATAATTACGTCTTATGCCTGATCAACCCACTTTATTTCAATAAAAGTCCTCTTTTAGAAAACACGTTGAGCGTCGGGTCTCAATAATGAGTTAGACGACGCTAGAATGACAGACGTCAGGCGTGCGCCCGACGTCTAAAACACATTATTTGGCATAACGTGGCGCTGGAAAGACGCGAGAAAATGTTTCCCCGAGTCGGCCGACGCATGCCCGACGACAGTCATTTGACACGTTGTATAAATAAGGCAACCTAAGAAATAAGAATGTAATATAAAAGGCATGTGTCCCTCTATCAACTCAATTCCAAAAGTATATTTTTAACAAATGATAATAGAATATACTGTATTGTTTATTGGGATTAAATTGATTAAGATATATAAAAAAAGTAGATGAGTAAGGCTTTTATTGGTGGTGAGGACCTTACGCGTGAAGAGACCCAAATATTGTTTATATTCATAGATCACATTACATTATCCTAAACATTGCATATTCATGTGCATTGGGCTTCATCACCAAGGAAATAATGTGAATCTCTACATCAAATAAATTCCAATTGTCAAAGATATATAATATAGCAAAATACTGTACGGTCCTATACAATTCTTTAGGCCTACTGTATTAATTTTTAATTGGATTCAAGTTGTTGACACTCGATACCGTTTATATTCATATACAAAATCAAATTCACTCACCCGGAAATAAGCAAAGGTGACATGAGATAATAATTAATGGAATTGCAACTAGTTCAGGATCATGTCAGCTTTCATTTTGTGAAAGTTTTCGGTTGACTGTGCCGACTTGACAAGATGAAATATGACAACAGCTTTTGGATTGGAAATTAAGGCCGACATAGCCATGTTCTGTTATATTCGATAATGGATATGAAACTTACTGATCCACTTAGTGCTTTTGTAGGTAAAATCTTATTAGCAGCCCTCTGGCACTTTCAATCTAACCACCTGAAAGCTTTTCTCGATATACCTGAATTGAAATTGTAGGCTAGTCACCTAGGATGCAAATCTGGATTAATATGGAATATTATTCCTAATTCTATTCATAATTATCAGTCTTAGGAATACATAATTATTCACAATAATTATTATTTTATATTAAATTAAAAATTATACATAAAACTAGAAGTATAAGTTGTTACCCTATTGATTTAATAGTGCAACAAAACGGTACCAGTACCTCGATACTAAACGTATCAGTATTATATTTTATTCTACCTTATAAATTTAATATTCAATAGGTTTGTGAATAATTATTATTATGAATTTTGAAACGGATCACCATGTTCCCATAATACGGCTAAACGGCGAGGTGGAACTACCTATAAAAAGTCTCCGCACCATAAAAATCCATACGATAATAAAAATAATCATGATTTTGATTCTCAATTATCCAATAACAGATAAAATTTTAAACAATAATTCAAAACACAAGCTTGAGAATCAACCAATTTAATAACTATCATAATACTTATCAACTTTTTAAAGGGATCTTTTCAGTTGAAGATTGAATTCACTATATGTATGGGTGGTGATTGGTCATGCGGTGAGCGTAGTGTTCAAGTGGTCGTGATGTTCAGTCAAGACCGCTCAAGACTGCGCTTGGATTGGTGACCGTGCTTCAATGACTTGATGTTACAAGCTTTATTATCACTTACCCGGTGGTTCGGATCCCACCTAAAATAGTAGGTCCACCATGTTCCCCGTAACATGGCTCAAACGGCGAGGTGGAACAACCCGTAAGGGTCTCCTCACCATTAAAAGCCATACGCTTATTATTACTATGTATAATATTATGTGTTTAGCCAAATTACCGCAGATAAAACAATTTTGTGATATTAAAATATTTATTTGTGATATTGAATGGAAATAAAAAAGTTTTGAATAAGTTCAAGATCTAGCAATATTTCTATCAGTAATACTTGTAGGTTATTTTTATATAATATAATATTATTATTATACAAATAAAAACATGTAGGCCTACTCACAACTAGATAGTACTATAATTAAGCGAGATCAAACAAAACAGAAAAGCAGAGCAGATTGTGAAGGATAGAATATTGAATGATGTGAGAGTAAAATGGAGTACCCTTCTTCAAGTGGTTTTAAAGCTATATTAAAGGAGATAATATAGGTTATTATTATGGTGGTACAGGTAGTGTTTATTTATTTCTCATTAAAAAGCCTCATAAAATAAATTAAAGTTTTAAATATTTATTCATGATTTAAATTTAACACGCATCGGAAAGTAACACGGACATAATGATGAAGTAGAAAACTGGAAAGTTGTTATGTGGTCATACAACGACCTGCAAAAAAGTAAAATTCACATATTAATAATATATTATTTGTAGAGAACCAATCAGGAGTAACAAATGAATAAGCTTAAAACCATGGTGAAGAAAAAAGTTTGAGATGTATATGATGATCTTATTTTTAGTAATATATTAATTTAATGTACTGATATATTTTTTTTTTGAAAGGATATTTTTGGTTACGTAGTTATTGTGACAAATTGGAATAAATCTAGAATAATGTTATCTTGATTATCTTGCTACTTCCATCACATAAGAAACTGTTTTACTTACAATAACCCCTGTAACCACTGCGCATAGCAGACTATGTGTAGGACTGAGAAGATGCTCACATGTGTAAGTGTAAGATAATTGGGTAACTTATCGGAGTTGATGGCATTTTTGGTTCCACATTGGATAAAACGTCCCTAGGTATAACGGAGCTTAAATCTATTAAAAATGCATAAGAAGATAATTAAAATGATTGGCTTTGGGCTTGCGGTTGCCTGCAAAGGTTAGTGGATTACAATGAATAGCCTATAATCTATCAACATTTGAGCCTTCATTTCAAACATTATTGCTGCTAGTGAATCTCAGATTTTCATTATTTTGTTCTATAGAATAATTATATCATCCAACATTCACAACTTCATAGACGCGATAAAGAAAAAAATTGTTCCATCAAGGAATTATCTATGTTTAGAATAGAATAGAATAGAATGGCTGCCTTTATTTATTACCTGGGAGGGCGAAGTTAGAGCGCAGCCGCTCTAGATGGTGAGAACATTCATTGATTACAATTATGCTTACTGTAATGTCATTAGTTTTATCAATATTTTCTAGAGCCCGTACAGCCTGTCATGAACTTTGGAACGATATCATGCTAAGAAAAGGCTTTTTCAATTATCCTGGTCAAGCGTTTTCAAACAAACATCAACTTTTTTAACGATTTATACTATAAATCAACTTAAATGATTGTACTAAACATGATGATATTGTCAAATCTGATTTTCATCAACGAACTGCAAGTCACAGAGAAATTCATTTTTAGTAGATGCTGACGATTGACAAAAAAAAAGAATGTAATGTTCCAATGCTGTATAAAAATTCCTTAAAAAGATACTTTTGAGAAGTATGAGAAGTTTCCACGATATTTCTCAAGATAAGTGCTAATGATTTTTTATAGTATAGGCTACATTAAAAAGAAACGAAGGATGCACTGAGATAAGTTGATTTGAAGAATTTGTACAGACTACAGGAAAGATACATAACATTTCTGGACCAAACAACCCCATTTCAAGAACCCTAAGAAAATAAATCATGAATAGAAAACTAGAATTTAAATTGCAAGATGATGAAATCTCAATTTTTTAGACTATAAAACTCTCCAGAGAAGGAGAAAGAAATCCTTGGATATTTATAATCAATGAATGTGCTAAAATGTTTATGCAAATTTGTAGAGGAAAATTTATTTAATTTGATTTGAGTAGGGTAATAAAAGTTGAGACCCTGAGAATTGGGGGTGCAATACTTACATTTATCAAAAGTGTTATGTATTGTAAAGAAATGAAATAAAATGTTGAGGGATTTCACTCAACACTAATAATACAAAAATTCCATCTTTCAAGATTGACAGAAAATATATGTACCGCTGTTAATGTAAATACAAAACACATATTTCCCAACTTTTCAAGGTTCATTGAAGTTCACGTTAAACTTTCACTTTTTCTAGATGCACGACCCCTATATTGTTAAATGAATCACATAATATAGATAGGAGACAGTGTTATTGAGATAGGAGACAGCTTGTCAATAAAAGTAAGCGTTTCTGTATGTTTTAGTTACTAGTTGATCCTTTCCAATTTTCAAAGCAATAAATTAATTTTATACAGATGATATATATATTATATAAAAATTAAAGTAAAAAAGAACAGTTAAACTCTTACAAAACACAGTCTGTTGCGGTATTTGATAATGCGAAAACACAATGACTATATACACTGTCTATGCAACTGCACTGAATTTGAACACTGAATTTTCAACCGCACTGGATTTGTATTAATTTTATTTTACATTTTCATAGGAACAGGTATATGAAGTTTAAGCTATTTTCTGAATGAACATGAGAACTTAAAATCATATTAAAATTGAAGAATTACCCATTTGAAGAATGATTCGGTTTATTAAGATCATGACTTGGAATAATTGGCTGCGATGTAATGGTAAAGCACTACTAGGAGAAAAAGCGACACTCCAAGGAAGTTGGCAAAGACAGCAAGCTGCACATCGGAGATCATCCTGCAAATGATGGACAGTGTTACTAAGTTACAAATTGAGAGCACAATAGATAACCTACTGTGCCATTAGTTAAAACTATGCTATTTTCTAACCAAACTAGCGAAAATCTTCAAAAAAAGGCGGCCAAACTGTCGTATTCAGAACAAAAAACAAAATAAAGAATACACTTGCATCCAAAATCACACTGTAGACAAACAAATGTCAACCTACACAGTATACAATGAATAATTGTCACATACATAAGTCAACAAAGATGGGATTAATGTATTGTTACGGGTTCTAATGACTAAAATAAAGCTGGCAACACTAAAGTTAAACTCAGAAGAAGGATAAAAAGAAGAGGAAGGAAAAGAGAGAGAAGAAAAATAAAAAAAAGAAGAAGAAGAAGAAGGGGAAAAATAAGAAAAGAGGAACGAATGGAAATGATAGAAAACAGTGGAAAAGAGATGACAAGAATTAAAAGGATAGAAATTGGTAGGAGATGAAAATGAAAAAATACGAGAAGTATAAAAAAGAGGAAAAAATAAGTAGCCTTTAAAATAAAAAGTAGAAGAAAATGAGAGTTTTCAAAGTTACTGGCAAGGAAGAAAATTGAGACAGCAATGCCTGACCAACAATTAATTTTCTATTGAAAATATTGTGTACGGTACTACAGAACTTGGTCTGAAAATGATGCCAGTTCTGAAAGATTATTCTGGATTACTATTTTCCGTTTTTCTGGCTGAGGACCACTATGGCAGAATAAGCTGACTTGTTTTACTAGCACTGCTTTACATTCACTCAGATAATCACCCTAGAGCCTAGACCCTGAATCTTCAAAAAATTGTTGGGAGATTTTGGCTGATTGAATAGTTTTTCAATTGCGAATAATGTTTATAATTTTTCTTGTAAATTTAATTTTTCACTAACGGCTTGTGCCAGTGGCGTAATCTGTGGGGAGGAATCAGGGGGACACCTCCCCCCCACCCAAATGAAATTTGGAATTTTAGCAGGCCATTGTGAGACAATTTTTGGCAAGAGTAAAAGAAAACTCGTTAAAAATGTGGTATTGTAGGAATTTTATTTAAAAACGTTTTCAAGGAGTACCCCACAATTTTATTGAAATAAATTTTCAAGTAGCCAACGGTACTGCATTGTGCCCCAATAAGGAGCAGTGAGGGATCAAATATAGAAAAGTGGAAGTTTAAAGTAAGGTCTGAATCTCCCATTGACAATAACACAACTAGATAAAATTTACTATGACACATTACGTGGGTTGAAGTGTTTTGTTAGAAGAATTATTAATGCCTAGAATCACTTGAAATGTGGTTTAAGAGAGGTGATTTTTTTTCGCGGGTAGTACCCCGAACCCCCTTTTTGGAATAAAAAGTAATGTATATGCTTCAATTTATTGTTAGAGGTCTTCTATTCAAAATTACAAATTAGGCTACTATTGTAATTATTATACCGAGAGTCTAACCCTCCCAGCAACATCATTGGTCATCAATGATGACACTAGGCTGACACTGTATGATGTAACGATACACATTAAAAGGTTATTAAAATTATTGTTTTATTATTTTTATACTTTCTAGAAACAATTACCTCATAATGTAATTATTTTTCTATTTTTTATTTTATTTTTTATTGTTTGTCTCTAAGCTGCTCTCTATAGCAGCTGTCTTAACCATTAACATGTATTTTTGTAGTTAAGTTAATATTATGAATATTTCAATGTGATATTCCCACTTAATGTCTATGTGAGATACAAACATTAAATAATTATAAGTTGAACTTAAATCTTTTGCTATATCAATTATTATTTACACTCAGAAATTATATTCTATTTACATCCATTAGTTAACGTTTCGGGTTGCTTGGCAGTATAGGACGTGAATGCTTGACATTTCATCATGAATCATTTCGTATTAACAGTATAATATTACATCATCACAGGCAAATAGGTGAACAGTTAAATTTGGAAAGTTGGTTTCATTTCAACTGAAAATAACTTTAAATTGCTTCAAATTAAGGATTTTATGCCTTTTAAACACCCTGGGCCACCATAGTGATAACCCATGCATACTCAGGTATTTCCCGCCCAAAATCTGCTGCTGGAACCGCCCCTGTTTTGCACATCTAATCCTAAAAACGTTTGCTTGGTGTGCTAAACGTTGCGCACATTCAAATGGGCTTAGCACTAACAGACTATCAGGATATGATTTAAAGTAAGGTATGTAAGCAAGTAGATATGATATGGTGGCTTCACTAAGAAGTAGATGAAAATATAAGATCTGAGAAGCGAGCTGAGTTTAGCAGCGACATGTGAAATAAGTATAGGTTTTAAAATTGGCCAATTTGATTGAAGAAAGCTTTGCTTTAGTATAAAAAGCACTGCATGTAGTTTTGTCAGTTATTTTAAAATATGATTGTCTAGAAATACGAACAACACTAATTTTTACACTTAAATCAATGAGTAGGCTAACCGGTAGCCCATCGTGTTTCACCATCAATGTGAAAACCCACTCACCAACAAAAACAAACCTTTATGTGATGTAAGATGTGTCTAAATTATTGTCAAGATTTCTTGACAAAATATGATTGTAATGTAGAGCTAAATATGACTAGAAGTAAACTCAATATTTGGGACTTTCGTCACAAGTCTCATCTAGTTGACGTGTTCAAGAAGAATTATTAGAAAGACCCACTTATTTAGAAATAGAATTAAATTCACCTGTTGTTTGAAAGCCTGGAGTTTGATAGAAACGACGAATTCAAATGCCAATTTCGTAAGAGAAAAAGAAAAGTATTTTATGGCTTATTGTTTATTTTCTCTTCTCAATCCAAAGTAACCTAAACAAACCGAACGATCAAACCTACAAATCTGTGACGTAGACACAAGACACAAGCAAATCAGCTGTTAGCCGTCGACGACAAAATCGTAATTCACACTTATTACCTGAAACCTTTTAACCATTGGAGTGTATCAAGATCAAATAATGAGGTTTGGATGAGCACACATCAAAATATTATTGAAAAAAATGAGGTTGAAAAAATTATAGTTCCTATATTTATTTTACTTCAAAGCGTTATAGACTTTTATACTGTCCCTAAATTTCAAATTCAGTATTTTTGTTGTTAAATTCAGTATTTTTTGTTGTCAAATTCAGTATTTTTGAGATGTTGTACCGAAGCCGAAGGTAACAGAACGCCAATCATCAACACACACACTTCAAACATGAAAACATGAAACATACATCCATATCAGGCACGAGATCATCATTTTCATTTATTCGAGTTTTTGGGTAAATTCATCGTCAAATATTGCTACTGAATGTTGTTAGATCCGAAAAACTGAAATATCAAACTTACATATTGAAGGTAACGAAATCCACTTTAAGTTTTATTGCAGTCATTGTTTTAAAAGATAAGTTAACCTCAAAAATTCTTGAATCCCGACCGGACTAGAATTTGTTGAGAATATTCGTTATGAATTGTTGCATTATTTGAATTGCACCATTGTGAGAAATTTGTCAAGATAATGCGCTTTGTTGTAGGCTTACTATGCTATGACAGAACAGAAGAAGTCAAATTAAATCAATTATATGATAAGCGCCTAAACGCACCGGCAATTTAGTTTATTATTCTCTTGTCAAATAAAGACGTTTTCTATCGATTAACTTGATGACTTCAGACTACAAGTTACTCTAAAGGCTGTTTTAAACCGAAGTAATTAACAAAATGTTATCTTTTTGTTAGAAACAATTTTATATAAGAGAAGTCATATAATCAAAGAAATGGCATTGAATAGATAACAAAATGTTACATTTTCACCAGTGCGACATGTAACTTTTGTTATCAACTGGATCCCACCTTACCTCTGCCTCAGTCGTGGATATGTCCAGTGTTGAGGAGGAGGTTGTTCTTGCTGCAGCTTCGTGTGTTGTTCTGGCAAAACAGCGGAGACCAAAATGACACTGGATTAAACCATCACTAAAAGCAAGGTCAGTGTATAGTGGCACTGATGTTTTGAATGACTTGGAAGATGATATTGATCCCCTATCAGGTGAATTCCGATGTGATGGAAGTATCAAGAACAACTTTTTACGCATGACCAGTTGTGACTGAGTACTTAATAGTTCTGTTGGGAATCGTGATTGGTAAAAGTTACCAACATAAAATTTTTCTCTTTGATTTCTACCGACACTGTGAATAGCAAAAGTTAAGTTAACACGGCTTTTTGGCGTGTTATCAACAAATGTTACATAAAGACTCTTTCTTAATTTTATATAAGTCAACTTTTTGTTGGTATAACACGTTTTTATAACTCCGGTGTAAACCGGCCTCTAATTTGTCAAGTTCTTGATCCATAACGACTTGCGTTGTTAATATTAACTTTTTATGATAAATTTAAAGACCTGCAGTCAATTTCATTTTCAGTCAAATTCATTTTCAACAGCCTGCTTAAAATGAATCATCACAATTCAAAAACGTTTCAGCCTACATAAAGCCGGGTTTACACCGGAGTTATTAACAAAAAGTGAATATCTTTTTGTTACAAACAATGTTACATAAAAAAAGTTATATAACAAAATGTTACATTTTCACAAGTGCGACATGTATGTTATGTTATGTTATGTAATGAAGGGACGGATTCAAAGATTCAAAGATCCTCACATGTCAACCGAAGCTTATTGTGTGTCCCTAGTACATTAGTTGGGCAAACCAATACCTGTGCCCTTTACAAGATCCAGGAGTTTTTTCCCTATGCTAACGTCCCATTCATCACCTGGTTGTTTGCAGCCAAACAGAGCCCTTCTCCTTGCCCCGAGTCTCTCGCAATCCAGTATGATATGCTTGGCAGTCTCTTCAGACTGATTGCAAAGCCTACACATCTGACTTTCATTTCTGAGTCCAATTGTGTGGAGATGTTTCCTGAAGTGGCCATGTCCAGTTATCAGAGCAATCAACTGCTTGACCTGACCTCTACCCAGCCTCACCAGCCAGTTGGTGAAGTAGGAGCTTGTGTCTGCTAGCAGCCTTTTGCCAAGTGCTTGACCTAAGTGACCTTGCCATTGCTGGTGGTGTAAGTCCCTGGACCATTTGTTTATTGTGTGAAAGGCAGTTGTTTTGCTTATGCCACAGCTTGGCTCTGGACCAAAGAATGACATACTGGAACCCTGCTTAGCAAGCCCATCTGCACACTCATTGCCACCTATGCCTACATGGCCAGGTACCCAACCAAGATGCACAGAGTTGCGTGTTGTGAGCTCGCTGAGTGTTTTGTGACACTCCCACACCAATTTTGACTTGATTTCATTAGAGTCAAGAGCCTTGAGGGCTGCCTGACAATCTGACAAGATTACTATATGCTTGTCACAATAGCATCTGGCAATGCCTATATTGGCACAAGCCATGATGCCCAAAATTTCTGCTTGAAAGATAGTACAGTATTGTCCCAGACTTGCACAGATTTCTGTTCTGGGTGATTCACTGTACACCCCATAGCCAGATTTTCCTTCAATGAGAGAGCCGTCTGTATACCAGACAAGGCTGCCTCTCCTGATATAGGGCCCTTCCTCAGACCTCCACTCTTCTCTAGAGCAGAATTTAACAGAAAAAGGTTTAGTGAAAACCATCTCCATACTCATGACATCTGAAGTCATTTCAAGCACAGGGCTGTGAGCAACAGCTTTGGTGGTTGTGCAATGGCCTGTTCCAGACAGGCCTTCCCTCCATTGGCCTGTGACTTTCAATCGATAGGCTGATTTTCATGCTTCTGCCTTGATTAAAATACCCAAGGGCAGTAAGCCAAGAGCAACTTCAAGAGTTGCTGATGGGCTGCTCCTGAAAGCTCCAGTGACTAGGAGTGTGCCTATCCTTTTTAAACTTGTGAGTTTGGCTGTGGCTGTAATCTGGTTCACCTTTGTCCACCAGACTAGTGATCCATATGTGACTTGAGGCCTTATTACTGCCTTGTACAGCCACAGCGCTATGTGAGGCTTGATCCCCCACATGGAGCCTGCAAATCTCCTGGACGTCATAAGTGCCCATTTTGCTTTGTGCAGTATATTGTTCAAATGATTGTTCCAAGTCAGCTTGGAGTCGATAGTCAGCCCTAGGTATTTGACTGTACCTGATACTTTGAGCTGTGTTGGTCCAAGTTTCAACCGGGAGAGAGACTTCAGGTTCTTTTTCCTTGTAAATGGAACAACTACAGTCTTTGAGGGATTTATACTTAGTCCCTCTCCAAGACACCAGTCATTAACAAACTGAAGGCTGACATTCATGACATCAGCAACAATATTTGTGAACCTTCCCTGTACCATGAGGACTATGTTGTCTGCATAGCCCTGGACAAAGACACCTCTACTAGTGAGTTCACAAAGGAGACCATCCACCACAAGGTTCCACAGAAGAGGAGAAAGCACACCTCCCTGCGGACAACCTTTCGCAGGTATGATCACCATCGATTTGTCTTGAAGATCAGCCCTGATTTGCCTGGAGCGGAGCATGGCCTCAATCCACCTACATATAGCAGACTCAAGACCACGCCCATGCACTGCCCAGACCATGGCTGTGTAAGTTACATTGTCAAAAGCGCCCTCAATGTCCATGAAGGTGCATAGAGCAATCTCCTTGGCAGCAAGGCTGTCCTCCACCCTGCTCACAAGCTGATGCAGGGCTGTTTCACAGGACTTACCAGGCTGATAGGCATGCTGATTCCGATGAAGAGGAGTACCTGAAAGCACTCCCTTTCTTAGATGTCTCTCCACCAGTCTCTCCAGCGTCTTCAAGAGAAACGATGTGAGATTGATGGGGCAAAATGATTTTGGAGTTGAGTAGTCTGCTCTTCCTCTCTTGGGAATGAAGACCACCCTACTGAGGCGCCAGGCTTGAGGGATGTACCCATAAGCCAGACTTGCTCTGAAGAGTTCACACAGGAGGACCAAGAGAGCTTCCGGTCCTTGCTGCAACATAGCTGGTATGATACCGTCCCCCCCAGGAGATTTGAATGGGCCAAACTTGGAGATGGCCCATTCAACTTTGGAAAGTGTGACAATACATCTGGCTAAAGTCCAGCTTCCATGATCAGCTCTTGGCCATGAGCCCATTTCGCTGTTGCCGGACATGCCTGAGCAAGCACCCTCAAAAACACAGTCTGGAAAGTGAGTCTCAAGGAGAAGTTTGAGACTTCCACCAGTTCCAGTGGTATATTGTCCCCCTGGTGACCTCAGAGTTCCCAGGAGGCCAATTGGGCTTGAAGCTAAGACACGCTGCAGTCTTGCTACCGCCCTAAGACTATTTACCTCCTGTGTAAACAGTCTCCAAGAGTTCTCTTTGGCTTTCTTGATTGCAAGGCTGTATTCTGTGAGTGCCCTACAGTATGGTTCCCAGATACGGCTCTGTTTGCAATGGTTATGAAGCTTCCTGACAACCACCCTTCTGCGGTCAAGGTCAGCAGTCCACCACTTAGTATTAGTACGACTCTTTCCCCGCCGCAATGGACAGTTGTCCTGAAAGCAGCTTATGATTGCATTCTGAAGATCAGAAGCAATCTGATCAATGTCTGCAAAGCAGGCAACCCTCCTGCCTAATGATCCAAGTTGAGACAGGAGGTCAGACTTATAGAGTGACCAATCTGTTCTCCTCGGATCTCGATAGCAGGATGAGCTGCCTTCACTTTGCAGGTTAAAACAGATGAACCTGTGGTCAGACAAAGAGGCCTCATGACTTACATGCCAATTGTCAATGACCCTAAGGAGTCCTTCTGAGCAAAGTGTAATGTCAATAACCTCACTTCAATTTCGTGTGACGAACGTCGGACGGTTTCCAACATTACAGACATAAAGATTATTAGATATGAGAAACTGAAGGAGAGCCTCACCTCTTGGATTAGTTCAGAGCTTCCCCATCTGATTGTGTGATGAGCATTGGCATCACAACCTAAAAGGAGTTGTTGTCCGCCAGCGCAAGATGACTCCACCAGAAGTTCGAGTTCTCTTGATGGAGGAAGGTCCCCGGAGTCATAGGGCAAGTAAACAGAGCCTACAGTTGTGCTCCATTCCTTGCCTTCATTGCTCCAGGTTATAGACACCACAGTGAGATCTCTGGAACAGAATTCAGTGAGTGTTAGGCAGTCCATACCTCTCTTCACAAGTATGCAGGTTCTGACATTTTTGAGAGAGGTACAGTAAATTAACCTACCCTTGGTATCGCCCAGGCCTGCAACCCTTCCTTGGTGAAGCCATGGTTCTTGAATCAGTGCCAGGTCAAATCCCTCTCTGAGGAAGAACTGGCAGAAAGCAGCCGAGGCTGCTTTACTGTGATGTAAATTGATCTGAAGGACCCTGGGCATTGTCCTTGACTGTTGATTCAAATCGAGGAACCTGCCCTGATGGGGTGGATCCTGATAGGTTTGAGGGCAAGGCAACTTCTGGAGTTACCTTGAGGTTTGGTTCTGGTTCATATTTGGAAATTCATGTGGTTCCCACGAGCAGCTAGGGAAGTGGAGTCAACCCGGACAGAGCCCCGCATGCCCGGGCAAGGCTACATACTGCAGGAGGTCGCCTGGTGTCCTGCAGGCACCGTTAGAGACACTGTACAAAAGGCCCAGTGCCATCCACCCATCAGCATGGTTCACATCACACCTTGGGTTGGCCTGTAACAGATAGAGGAAAGGATGGAGGGAGGGGCTGGGATGAAGAGCAGGATAAAGGATAGGTTTCTAGGATAATGAGGTCAACGGACAGTCGCCCTTTTAGTCGCCTCTTACGACAAGCAGGGATACTGTGGGTGCTATTCTACTACCCCCACCCACTGGGGTTGCGACATGTAACTTTTGTTATCAACAAACGCCCCACCTTCCTGGATCCCACCTGACCTCTGCTTCATTTGATCTTTTGAATGACTTGCAAGAAGATGATATTGATCCCCTATCAGGTGAATTATGATGTAACGGAAGCATCAAGAACTTTCTACGCATGACCATTAGTTCTCATTTCTCTCTTACAGGAAAACTTGAAGGTATGTAACATAGTAAATAAAGCATTATCAAAATGTGCCTTTCATTTGTGAAAAAATAGTTTGAACATTACATTATGGTTTTTATTTGATAATAGGTAATTAAACATTAAAAAATTAAATTGAGGTGGTATACGGAAAAAGGGCACATAGAACTATGTGCCCTTTTTCCGGAGATTGCTTTATTAGATCGGCCATCTTGTTTTGCATATAACCTGAAAATCTCAAACAAAAATCTTGAAAACTGATGTTGGTACAACTGTTTATAAACAGCTGTGTCAATGAGGGATTTGGTGGTCTAAAAACTTTAAATGCGATTTTCTCAAAACCACATTCTGCTCTATGTGCCCTTTTTCCATATGTATGTATGTATATAGTACCATAGCCGATACGACTGTAGGTGACTCTTCAGACCTTAACGTTATGTTTTAGTCCGAAGAGCGTACTACACAAACGAGGAGTGAGGTAGTTTGTGATTGCTTTCCTCACTGAGCCTACAGAATTGTATCAGTATGCCAAGCCCACCGAAACAAATTCTGAAGCTCTATGCTTGACAGTCCACTCCCACCTTTACACAGGGTCTGGCTGCACAGGTGAGTGTGTATACTATCTAGCACACCTCTGAGCTACTTCCTGCGTCCAAGCCATCATTTTTCCATATACCGCCTCAATTCATGAACACACTGACATATCAAAGTTAAGTATCGCCAATGGAACCTTAATGGGTTCATATTTACCTAAATAGCCTAATAAGGTATTAACTTTATGTTAATAACTCCGGTGTAAACCGGCCTTAACTTGTGTTGATAACAAAAGTTACCAACATATCATTTTCTCTTTGATCTCTACCGACACTCTGTTGGTAGGCCTAACAAAAGTTATGTTATTAACATGGCTTTTTGGTGTGTTATCAACAAATGTTACATGAAATTTTGGACTTCCTCAGTGTTATATAACTTTTTGTTGGTAACATGTATTAATAACTCCGGTGTAAACCCGGCTTAAGTAAATATTTATTCTCAATTAAAATTGACTGCAAGTCGTTAAATTTACCATAAAAAGTTAGTGGGCATAATGTGTTAATAGGTGATAGCCGCGAGGCGTAGCAGGTATCTGTTTAATCAGATAGAGATAAGCTGCGTTCTCGTAGGTCCTGTTTGTAACGGTGACCGATTAGATTGGCCAGCAAAAACGACACTGTAAAATCACTTCCCGGTGGTTCGGAACCCACCTAAAACTGTAGGTCCAACTCATCAATCACCATCATCCCACTCATTACCCACGCACAGGTAACCTATGTGGGCTTCATCCTCAGAATGAATAAATGAAATGTTTTTGTCCACAACTTATTAGTTTTATCATGTATCATTTGTTTTTGGACTTTGACTTATCCTACTTATTTGTTTCAGCTTTCATTGTTGGTGAAATATTTACAAAGGAATATGATGGAATCTTTAACAAAGACTGAGGTTAGTAAAGACCAGTTTTCAGGTAGGCTACAGGAAACCTGTTTGTGATAAGTTATCCGTCTGCCTGGTAAGTTATCTACTTAACTTATCCAAAAGCAATGAAATAAAGAAAAGAGTATTCTACAATAACAATGCTTTACTCTTGTTTCAACCAATGGGACCTACCGGTAAATCGTGAAATCGAAGAGGCTGCTAAGTTATTTGTCTGTTGGGTGGATTAAGAAATGATATAATTATTACCTTTAGGCACAATGTGCTATTGGTTCGTCAAATACATCAAGTCAATACTTCAATAAAGTCAAATATGCTACAGAAAACAGAAAAAATTTGTAAAGAATGTAAATAAAAAATGTATATAAATTATAAAGAATGTATAAAATTATAAAGAAAATATATAAATTATTGTAAAGAATGTAAATTAATTTCCTGGATTTCTTGTTCCATGACGAACTGCGTTGTTAATATTAACTTTTCATGTGAAATTTAACGACATGCAGTCAAATATTTGTTAAGAATAAGTATAATAACTCACTTAAACTGGCCGAGTACTTTCGAATCTATGAGATCCATCATCAGAGGCTCCTAGATCATCATGTCAGTTTTTTGGTTAGAAGTGTTGTGGTTTTTGTAAAATATGATCAAAAAGTTTGTGAGATTTAAAATTTAGTTGTTCATTGAGAATGTTTTGTTTATTGTGTGTGGTGTGTTTGTATATTTCAAATTGTTCCAAGGTGTTGAGTTCGTGTCCTTTAGATTTTATGTGTAGAATGTGTAGGTTGGTATTGATGTCAGTAAAAGTGTGTCCAGTTTGAATGATATGGTCGGCAAAATTCGATTCAGCTTTGGATGTCAGGGCCTGAAAGTGTTCCTTGTAACGTTGTTTGAATGTGCGGCCTGTTTGTCCTATGTAGAATTTGTTACAATCAGAGCAGTTTAGTTTGTAGATCTCTGGGAGATCGTATTTGTTTGTGTTCAGTGTGGTTTTGAGTGTAAGTGCATTTTTTATTTTGTTTTTTGTTCTGAATGAGATGGTGTGGCCGGCTTTTTTGAAGATTTTTGCTAGTCTGTGTGATTGTGGATTAATGTATGTCATTGTGATGTATTTTTGTCAGTGGTGTTGGTGTTTTGTTTTTTGTTTCTTATTTTATGATTGAGTTTGTCAATTAGGTCGTGTTTGTAGCCGTTTTCTTGTGCTAGGTATTTTATTGTATTTAGTTCAGTGTGGTAATTGTCGGTGGAAAGCGGTGTGTTGTTGAGTCTGTGTAGCATTGACCTGAATGCTGAGTGTTTGTGTTGTGTTGGATGATTGGAGGTGCTGTGTATTAGGGTATCTGTCATTGTTGGTTTTCTGTAGATGTTGAAGCTGTGTTGTTGGTTTGTGTTCTTTGTAATTGAGAGGTCTAGGAAGTTTATTGAATTGTTTTTCTCATATTCAGCTGTGTATTGAATGTTCTTATGTATTTTGTTTATGTATGATCGAAGTTGTTCACATTGTCTTTTGTTTCCTCTGTATAGCAATAGAACATCATCTACGTATCTGTGCCAGTATATTATGTTCTGTGAGAATTTGTTATTAAAGAGTATATGAGTGTTTTCGCAGTGTTGGAGATAGATTTCAGCAAATATGCTTGAGATTGGTGAGCCCATTGGCAGTCCATCAGGTTGTGAGTAGAATTTGTTGTTGAAGGTAAATAAAAAATAAAAAATGCACTTACACTCAAAACCACACTGAACACAAACAAATACGATCTCCCAGGGATCTACAAACTAAACTGCTCTGATTGTAACAAATTCTACATAGGACAAACAGGCCGCACATTCAAACAACGTTACAAGGAACACTTTCAGGCCCTGACATCCAAAGCTGAATCGAATTTTGCCGACCATATCATTCAAACTGGACACACTTTTACTGACATCAATACCAACCTACACATTCTACACATAAAATCTAAAGGACACGAACTCAACACCTTGGAACAATTTGAAATATACAAACACACCACACACAATAAACAAAACATTCTCAATGAACAACTAAATTTTAAATCTCACAAACTTTTTGATCATATTTTACAAAAACCACAACACTTCTAACCAAAAAACTGACATGATGATCTAGGAGCCTCTGATGATGGATCTCATAGATTCGAAAGTACTCGGCCAGTTTAAGTGAGTTATTATACTTATTCTTAACAAATATTTGACTGCATGTCGTTAAATTTCACATGAAAAGTTAATATTAACAACGCAGTTCGTCATGGAACAAGAAATCCAGGAATTTAATTCGGCAAGACAAGCTACAATCCTATCCTACAGATCAACAGTGTTTAAGGTTAGAAGTAAACATCTACACATTCAATTCAATAAAAACTGTCTTAAACTCAACATTACACCAAACTACGCTAAATTCAAAACCAACAACAAATCGAAACCAGCTCAAATAGCCAAAAATAAAGCAGAAACTACCTTCATCAAGGAGAGCATCAAACTTTTATATAAACAGAAAGACTCACACAATTTAGACCTCCTCAAACTACACCTATCTATCACACAAAAATATGGACACAGTTTCTTCCTTGAGTTAGCAGAAACAACAAACACTTGGGTACAACAAAAACTTAACAAAATTAAACAAAGACATGACAAAAAAATACATAACCTAACACCTCCAAAAACGACAATTCAATCACCTCACATTTTTTACAGTAAAACTGTTAACCTAACAAACGTAGATTTCACAGAAACCGAACTCAACTTATTGAACAAAGGTCTCAAACATAACCTGAACTACAAAAACAACAAATCCACATCAAAAAACATTGTCATTGAAACAGAAACAAGCATCCAACACACAGACCCACAAATACATGATGAACTTAGAATAGAAACCTACAACACAATAAAAACAAACAGCTCACAACCACACCCACCCATAAATTCAGAAAACCACACCATAAAAGAATTGAAACACAAAGCTCTAACTCACAATCTCACCTATATCAAAGCAGACAAAGGCAACACTACAGTTATAATAAGCAATGATGAGCTCAACAAAAAAACACTTGACTACATAAACAAAAACAACATTAAACAACTACACACCGATCCTACAAATGTTTACCAAACAAAAATCAAACAAATAATCAACAAGACAAATCATATAATTAATAATTCACAAAAAAGAAAACTGAAACAAATACACCCTTCTGCACCATCACTTCAAACACTTCCCAAAATTCACAAACCCGACATACCTATTAGACCAATTGTAAACTACCAAGAAGCACCTGCCTATAAACTAGCAAAACACATAGATCAAACACTGAGAAAACTAATTAATATCAACAACAACACATACATAAAAAACAGTAGCGATCTTATCGCAAAAATAAAAGACACACAAATTCCTCACAACTCCACTCTTGCATCTTTCGATATAACAAACCTATACACCAACATACCTGTCAATGAAACAATAGAAATAATACAGAACATCCTTATTCACAACAACACAACTACAGAACATATAAATGAAATAATAGACATCCTAAAAATCATCACTCAACAAAATTACTTTACCTTCAACAACAAATTCTACTCACAACCTGATGGACTGCCAATGGGCTCACCAATCTCAAGCATATTTGCTGAAATCTATCTCCAACACTGCGAAAACACTCATATACTCTTTAATAACAAATTCTCACAGAACATAATATACTGGCACAGATACGTAGATGATGTTCTATTGCTATACAGAGGAAACAAAAGACAATGTGAACAACTTCGATCATACATAAACAAAATACATAAGAACATTCAATACACAGCTGAATATGAGAAAAACAATTCAATAAACTTCCTAGACCTCTCAATTACAAAGAACACAAACCAACAACACAGCTTCAACATCTACAGAAAACCAACAATGACAGATACCCTAATACACAGCACCTCCAATCATCCAACACAACACAAACACTCAGCATTCAGGTCAATGCTACACAGACTCAACAACACACCGCTTTCCACCGACAATTACCACACTGAACTAAATACAATAAAATACCTAGCACAAGAAAACGGCTACAAACATGATCTAATTGACAAACTCAATCATAAAATAAGAAACAAAAAACAAAACACCAACACCACTGACAAAAAATACATCACAATGACATACATTAATCCACAATCACACAGACTAGCAAAAATCTTCAAAAAAGCCGGCCACACCATCTCATTCAGAACAAAAAACAAAATAAAAAATGCACTTACACTCAAAACCACACTGAACACAAACAAATACGATCTCCCAGGGATCTACAAACTAAACTGCTCTGATTGTAACAAATTCTACATAGGACAAACAGGCCGCACATTCAAACAACGTTACAAGGAACACTTTCAGGCCCTGACATCCAAAGCTGAATCGAATTTTGCCGACCATATCATTCAAACTGGACACACTTTTACTGACATCAATACCAACCTACACATTCTACACATAAAATCTAAAGGACACGAACTCAACACCTTGGAACAATTTGAAATATACAAACACACCACACACAATAAACAAAACATTCTCAATGAACAACTAAATTTTAAATCTCACAAACTTTTTGATCATATTTTACAAAAACCACAACACTTCTAACCAAAAAACTGACATGATGATCTAGGAGCCTCTGATGATGGATCTTATAGATTCGAAAGTACTCGGCCAGTTTAAGTGAGTTATTATACTTATTCTTAACAAATATTTGACTGCATGTCGTTAAATTTCACATGAAAAGTTAATAGTAAATTAATTAGTAAAGAATGTAGTCATAATATGTCAAAAGTTTTAAAACGCTCAATTAATGCATTACTTATCTCCTGTAAAAGCTTTCACTGAGCTGTGAGAAAGATAAAAAATGCATTAATTGTGTATAGAGGCGAACTAACTAGAAATGAGTAAGTGCACTCGATAAAACTTTGCTGGGATGGCACTTGCAACTAAAGGCAGTTTGTTGAACATTCGTATGTTCAAGTGGCTGGCAATACGTGAACAAAATGAGTCAATGTGTATCAGTTCCGTGTGGGTTAATAGAAGATCGGTCAATATTTTTACGAAATTTTTGGGTTTATGGCAGTGTATAGTTCAGGGATGTCCAACCGTGTTCACTAACATACTTCATCCCAGAATACATTCCGACTTCAATCTGCATTATTTTCAAAGACCATTGTATTTTCTAGTAAAATGTTATGGAATATATTCTGCATTCAAGTATATTTCAACGAAAATCTTTTGATTTTTAAAGAGAGACAACTTTGATGGGGTTGAAAAACTGAGTTGAAATTAGACGAGATTTGGGATCAATCAGTGCTTGAAGTATTGATGCTTGTTCAAGCCTAGCTACAGTAAGTTGATTAATCATGTCATAATGTGAATGAATTGTAATATAGTATTGTGTTTTTCGTTTCCTATTCTTTTATCCATCTACCAACATAAAAATAATTCAAATTAAATACTTGAACAACATTGAATTTTTGTTCATTTGCTTTGCTCCCAATTTTTACTCCATGAATCTAGCTGAATTATTATTAATCATGCAGGTCGCCAAATAATGTGCACAATGTTCAAATGACTAAATATTATCAAATCAGGAGATGAATTCAATTCTACCCAGATTTTTCACATACAACTTTCCCATTGTACTTTTTAATACTTTCAATGTAAATTAAATGTTTATTTCGTCTATTCCAGTTTCCGGCTCTCAAGAGTCCAAATGTTCGCTGTAATGACCTGGATGGTGTGATCAAGAAAATAAAACAGCTAGTTTCAGATGGGAAAGATCAACTTCAATTTATAATAGATTTTGACAGAACTCTAACCAAAAGTCATTCTGAAACATCCTTTGGTAACTATTATTCATGACCAAAAATTTTTATATTCAAAGAATGGACTAAAAACAGTTTAAAGGTACAAAGTTAATCAATCAGTGGATATCGGACAGCTAAATTAAATATTATATGATAAATAGCTGGAAATTTCAACCTCCTTTAACTTTTATGAACTCGAATGTAATGTATGTTTATAACACGTTTCTGCATATTGAGCTACATCAAGTAGGTTGTTTTCGTTAGATATGTCAGTGGAGTGGCATTTATTATTTACTCTTTATTATTTACTTGAAACTGGTATATATTCTGTCAGCTTCATAAAACAATTTCAAATGTATTTTGTCAGCCAGACATAATTAATCAAAAACAACTTTCATTAGTGTATTTCTAGCTTGATGCCAGAAGAGTCTGCATTAAATCCTAAATAGAAATTACATCTTGAATTTCTGATATCTTGAAATTTTTATGTATGTTACATTCATCCTCAAGTTGTAATTTCTATGGAACAACTTTTTTAACTCTAGCTCAGTGATGGGGTGAGACTGTATGACGTATCGTAGCGCAATAAGTTCTCGTGTAGTCTTACCTTCAGGTTGTACTGTACTGATACAAGAATCCTTTTCCTTGTTATCACTGCATCGCTGTATAGCCTTTTTCAATGTGTGACCTACGACTTAGAGCCTCCTGTCCATGAGTCTCCAGTAAATTGTGTGGCCTGGAGACAAGCATCTTTCTCTTTATCCTCTTGGACCGATAATTCCTGCTGACTCCATCTTATCCAGCAATAAACTTGATAGCCTCACCTCCATAACAGGAAAACAGTTCTGAGTTTTAGACAATCTACTGGTTGTTAGCTCTTCTATAATTTATTGAATTTCCTTAATTGTCTCTTGACTCGGGGGACTATTGACATTTAAATTATTCATATAGGCATTTCAAAAGCCCCTCGAGTCTAGAGACATTGAAGGAATGTATATAAATGAGGGCACTAGTGTAAGGCGTGCTATAACGAGTAGTCTAACCCCGTCACGTAGCTGCATAGGAATTACACCTTTATTGTTATCATCAATTAATTATTTCATCACCAAAATTTACTTAGTAGTCTACAAATTAAATTTATTCTATATTCAGTTCATTGATTGTATAAAATTAGGTAGATTATAGGCTTCAGTTTACAGTATGAAATGTTCTTGTGTTAAATTTTTGAAAAAATCTCTATCTTCGTTGTATTTACAGGTATTTTGGAAAACCATCGAAATTTTCCTGAAAGTGTTAAAATTGAGACTAAAAAATTAGTGAAGAAATACCTTCCGATTGAAACTGATCCTAAACTGTCTGTGGAAGAGAAGATTCCTTTGATGGTGGAGTGGTGGACAGCTTCTGAACAACGCCTGAAAGGGTTGTTATTGGACTATGGAAGCCTTGAATCTGCTGTTGAATCAGCCAATTTATTATTCAGGTTGGTACGTATGATTTTACTCTAATGTTTTCAGTAATCAAATACATTACTGATTATAGCCGTTTAACCAAATCGTTTTAAATGCTTTAAATCATAGACTATTCTAAATTCAATTTCCAAGTGTGGTTTCTCAAAATGAATACTTACCAATAAAATTTGAGTCTGCCATGAAAGTATTCATTCAAAATCTAAGAATACTAATTTATCACTAAGCTTAAAAAACACGAAATACCTCTAATGTTTAAACTATTTAAACAAGCTACGTCAGGAGTTAAGTTGAACTTGGCCTAAGCCTTGGCATCCAACTACGCGGATTTGACAAAACAGACAGTGGACAAGGCCGGAATACACTACAATTTATACTACGATCTGCTTTAGATTTACGTGTTTAAAGAACTATATTATGCAGTTTTATCATTTTAAAACTGAATCTTCATGTGTTGTTCAGTTGACAAAATATTTTAACACTCAACCTAGAGCTATGGTTTTCATTAAAATCAAAGCGAGTTGTTTTGAGAGTGGTTTCCAAGTGCATACTAATACGCCCTGATAAAGTTGCACCACTAGTGTCTGTCAATGATGACGGACAGAAGATAAACAGCTTCATCCTCAACCTTTGTCCACTTTTATAGCGGTTTAGGTTATCAGCCTACCGCGGGATAGATCAAGATTGTGTGTTGTTGGAAATTAACTTCTAACCTATTATTGAAAGCAGATTATGTATGATAGAATAAATATGAGCATAATATCGGATTAAATATAATTAATCGAATATGATATCATATATTATAAAATATCTCGAAAGAAAATAGTAGGATATTGTATTATTTTTCGGCTTTGTTCTCTGTCCGTTTTGTCTAAATCCGCGATTTGGAAACTGAGGCTTCACAATCTAATAATAAATGCATGCAGGCAGGGTTCAAATATTGTTTTGCCAATCAGAGCTACTTCTATGTCAGAGCGAAAACTTTCCAGCTCGACTATGTATTTTTTTGCTCACTTTTTCAATTTACAGTACTTATGCCGCTTTTCTCGTGGTTTTCCATAGTTACCTTATGATTATTCATGATGTGAAGATAATTATTTATATGTACCATTAATGTAGTAATATCATTTCATAAAATCCAATTGATTATTGACTTTATCATTTTTCAGGGATGAGTGTGATCGCATGTTTAGAAATTTGAACGAAGGCAATATTCCGACATTGATATTTTCTGCAGGGATTGGAGATGTAATCGAATGTGCGGTGAAACTGCATTCATTCAATTATGCAAATGTACATATTGTGTCGAACTTTCTGAAATTTGACGGCGATGTTGTGATAGGATTCAAGGGACCTATGATACACATATTCAATAAAAATGAGCATGCTATCGAAGGAACAGCGTACTTCAAGGTAGTATAATCTTTTCTATATGGGTTATCATTGAATTATTTAATTTAATTAATTATCTATATTAATTTCCAAACTTTCAATGGAAGCAACAGGTATCAATACCCAATTATGCCTACTTAACAAAGCAAAATGGTGCAAATAAAATATAAAAAATTTGTACAATTTATTATGTGTAGAACTTCTTGGAACTTTGGGATTATTAGCTATAACAAGAAATAGGATAGGGGCAAACCCAGGGATTTCTTTTGAGGAGGAATATCAACAAAAAATATTTGGGATAAACCCGATGTACAGTTCATTTTTATTAAAGTTTCGCGAGAGATGCAACCCGGTATCTGTAATGCTCGGTTTACTACTGTAGTAGGGAAAAGAACTTAACATGGAATGCAGCATTCTTGTACTTGAACTCGTTATCTTGTGATAATGATAATATCGTGTGACCTGACTGGCTTTGGTCTGGTGTCAGAGTTATCAGGTCGCACCTGAATAAGTTCAGGGCCTCTGACGTGACTTAACGACTGTTTTTAGGCAGCCGGGACCAACGGGCTTAACGTGTCCTCTGAAGCAATGTAATGATTGTGTGATTAACTTGATAAATAAGTTTTCTTGTAGTCACAAGCTTCAATTTAATATAAAAACGTTATACATTAGTGCAGTTTCGGAATTGACTCCATTTCAATCGGATTTAAACTATAGGATATTGGTTATCAATTTTTGTAATTCTGTTATCAATTTCAATCAAATAAATCACAATTTTCCGAGCATGCATAAATCCTTCTTCATAAAATCGCATTTTTTTCATTTTTTTAAAAGTTTGGAAATTTTGAACCTTAATAACTTAGGCTCTAAGCAACCTAGGAAGATGCGGTTTCCGGTTTGTGTCAGGTTCTACAGAAAGGTTTACTATTAATTTTTTCTGACATAGTTTGGCTGTTGAGAATATTAAATAATTGTGAAATATAGTTATTGTTGTGTCTTGTCATATGATGAATATAATAAATCGAGTCTTATTCATTGTCATGGATACACGACTTTATGGCACTCAGTTAAATTGCAATTTAATGTTTTTTTTAAATCAAGTCGAGTTTAAATGATCTTTCCAACTTTTTTAGATATTCGGTGCATCCTTCTTTTATCGATTTTAATGACCCTGAATTCTCCAATGCAGATTTGAAATTATTGAATTGGAAACTTTTAATTTCATGAAACCAAGCTTAAAGAACCATAAAACTGTCATCTTGAATATTTTTTACATTTTCAGGATGTCAAGTACCGGAAAAATGTCATTCTCATGGGCGATTCTCTTGGAGATGCAAATATGGCTGAGGGTGTAGAAAACCCGGGAGTTATATTGAAAATAGGATTTCTCTCTTCTAAAGAAGTAAGATTAGTACCCTACATTATACTTTACAAAAATTCAGTGACGATCGCATATTTGTTTGATAAATAATAAGTGGGTCATTCAATAATTAGAGATGTGGAGATAAACGGTTGGTATAGTAGAAACAATTAGTCTGGGCGCACGGCCGTTTGGTAGTCAGCCATGGCGAGGGGAGTGTTTATCGCTCATTTCTAAAAACATGTGGCCCGTGCGATGCTGCAGATGTCTTCAAGGTCAACTAGTCAACTTTTACAGGACGGCTAGTAGTGAAACCAGAGCCACGTGCCCAGACTAATTGTTTCTACTGTAGTATAAGTTTGATACTTGGAATTTCAATTTTGCATCTTTTGGGTGAGTTCTATTCAGATAATGAATAAACTTTGTTCTATTTATAGCCTTAAACTAAGTTTAATGATGTCAGGTATTCTTGAAAATCCCACATTGGCGAAACAAAGTTAGGCCTATGCCTAAGCTGAAAACTTTCCAATGTATATACTCTAAAATAATAAAAGTGTTGTATGAACAATGAATATTTTTACAAGTGGGTAGAGCAATACAAAGTTATCCAGAATCATGGACTCATCTGTTAGGGAAAATTTCGTAACTAAAGCATCAGCATGAAAAGTCATTTAAGACATTGAAAATATGGTAAATTGCAATTACCTCTAAGGGCCGTATTTATGAACGGTTCTTATCAAAGAAAGACTTGGATAAGTCATACTTGGCGGCAATAAGTCTTAATTACACTTACAAGTTCACGAAGTGACATGCCAGCGAGTAGCTGTAACACTAAAAGCTACCTCAACAAAGGCCTGACTACTGATACATAATTTAACTAATAATTTGCATTATACAACACTAATTTTCACTAATATAAAAATTACACCACATAAATATGGCGGGGACAGCTGGGATGGCTTGTAACCTGACTTGTCAGCTAGTAAACTCACCCAGTATAATTAATGATTCAACTTAAGTTCGTATTTATGAGCCTTACTTAAAGATCTTCTTAACTTAAAAGTTAAATCTTTCTTAAAATCGGTATCTCAAATCCGTTCTTAGCTGTGATAGGTAGAGAGCTAGAATCTCTTGATCTATCTTGATCCCGTTCTTCAGATTGTGTTGAATCATATTTTGGCTTCATTTTTAGTAGGCTACAGCATCGGCTCATCAAAATAAAATCATAATATTCAATTTTTGTACCATTGCGATTTACTGATTTGACTCATTAAAACTATTTTTACTTTCTTTATATAAATCGACTTCTAATCTATAAATTTTTTTCTTACTTATGATGAAGAAATGGAATGGATGAAGTTATTTGGTCTGCTGGCAGATAGGGATAGCGCTCACTACGCTAAATCAAAAATCGATTATTTTTTTCAAATTCGAAAACAGAAAATAATAATTTAAAAGATATTGGTGTGGTAATAATTACGTAACAGTAAATGTAAATTTACATGCAGTGCAGTATCTTTACATTTTCATCTATATTATTTTATGTTTGTTAGTGTCTGATATTATGACTCAAGTTTAGGTTATCTTGTGACCACGTTCAATGTAATAGAGCCTTTCCAAGTCCTTCTTAAATGAACGTAAGTTACGTTCATAAATACGGCCCTAAGAACAGCATACAGATATATGCTTCAGTAAATTGTGAAGTCATCCATAAGCGAGAAGCATGGATCTCAAATGAGTTGTGATTCAACTGATTCAAACCAACGCATTTCGTCACTCACGTTGTCAAATTAACCCATGAAATCATTGATAAAATAGGATGGTATTTACCACCTCTTTCTTCTTAGAGCCCTGCTTTAGTGCGCTCTGATTTCGATTTTTTGTTCACTGAAAGAGGACATTTTTTTTTTTTTGTTCATTACGTGAGGAAAAATTTCATGATAACGAGGATGTCAAGAAATTTGTGGGAATTGTCTCTTGACACCAAGGCAAAGATGTCTTTGCCAACGGTATAAAAACTCTAATAGTAACTAGTAACTTTCAGTACATAAATGTTGAAAAGGATAATGCTAAAAAGAACAAGTTTTGTTCTCTAAAATTGAACGTTTTTTCTTCAGGTCAAATTGTCTCTTCAGTTATTGAACGTTTCAAAATATATTTATTGTAAGATAAATAGTAAAAATATCCGGGAAATATTCTTGAAATATCTGGGAAAAATTATTGAAAGCCATTGAAATTATTAGCAACATTCATATATAATTTTTGTAATGAAATAATATAAGAAAGCGATAGTTGAAGTTGTGAATGTTGCCAATACTTTCAATGGCTTTAAATAATATTTTTCCTGATATTTCAAGGTAAAGTAGCCTACTATTTATCTTTGATATTCAAAATTTCTTTTAATTTAATACCACATTATGCGTGAATACTATTTTGTATATGACTTTTTTAACCTTGAAACGTCGAAGATTTTAGTCATATTTTTTGTTATTGACTTAGCTGCGTCAAATAGCGTTATTCATTTATTGACAAAGCAATTATTGTCAATTTTGACCGAGGTCTATACTTTTGAGCTGATCTCAAAGGCCGTCCGCATGAGTCATTCTGCTTTCATCTACAAGACAATTAGCAAATACAGTTACAAATTACAAGTTAAAACTGTCGTGAGATTTTTCTGTAACTACAAACACAAGTACTAATAAAACTAGTTTTTTTAAATTGTCATTCACATTGGGTGTGGCGTGGAATCTTACTTGATGACGATAGCAGAATGACCATTGGGCGGATGACATTGAATTCACTTTATTCAGAAATATGAAGTCAATTTGTTCAAAATTATGTTGGAAATATGAAAATCACGTTCTTCTTTGATTACAATAGTGTAATAACATGTATTTTGTGTCAAACCTGTCTTTTGTGTTTGATGCTTTTAGTGATAAATTCACTTAATAATTCAGACTATGTTTTTTTTTTGTTCCAGCCCACTTTGTTTCTTCCCCAATATCTTTCAAAATATGATATTGTCCTACTCGAAGATGAAACCATGCATATACCATTGTACATAATTGACAGCATTCTAGACCAAGGTCTGCCATGAAGCTAAAAAATTATTTTCAATCATAAAATCCAATCATTTTTAAATTTTCTCTCAATTTTACAGACGCTTCATTCATTCAATTGATTCAGATTGAATGCAGTCAAAAGTGTCTTGTTTCAACAAACCTCATAACATTTTTTTCATGTATAGATGTCCTGTAAGAGCTCTACCTATATGTCACTTTATGTTAATATGCCACATTGTGTTCCTCTTATCCATTATTTTATAATTTTCCTTTGTATCCAACAAACTTATTGACAAATATTTAAACTTTAACTCATTTGCAAATTTCGTAAAATTTGATATTTTTCCAAATTGTGGACTAACGAAATGTTTGAACTAATTTTACGCGGAAACCGTCAATTCCATCAGTAAATAAGTCTTCAGCTTGAATCTTAATCTCTTTATTTTAACAAAATGTTATATCTTTTTTTAATTGCATCATGAACAACCATGTTCATCTTGGTTGAACGCTTTATACGCTGTAACTTTATGACTAGAATAATTTTTTCAGTAGGTATAACAGAAGGAAACTTATTACAGTTTTCTCGTTACACCTCGGTTGTTTATGATTCAATTGGAAGCCTAAAATTTGTGATAAAACGATTTCTAAGTAGACTTCAAACATTTATTCGGCCAATATAAGTTCTGGGATTCCGATCTCAAATCCGCTATAAGTAGAAACCAATCTGTATTTATAAAAGAAATATA
The DNA here is from genome assembly GCA_948455865.1 of Conomelus anceps. Lineage (NCBI taxonomy): Eukaryota > Metazoa > Arthropoda > Insecta > Hemiptera > Delphacidae > Conomelus > Conomelus anceps. Next base: position 31,410,704 of record OX418216.1, read on the forward strand.
TAGATAAATATGAATTTGACACGAAAACATGTTTTGTTTATTCTAATACAGTATGTAGAATATCAATAAGAAGATTTTACGGGACAGTCTATTTACAACTATAAGTTTTCCATACGTTTTATTCCTAACAATTCATTTCAGATATGATTTATTTGAATGTTAGCCCTATCGAACCCCTGTTCGTGCCTTGATAATAAATTTACTTGGGTCGTTCATTATTTTAATATAAATGTTATAAACCGAAAATAAGGATAGACAAAAAATATAGAATTAAATTATAGGCTTAAAAGCAATAAAAAGTTTTCAAAAGTATTAGCAATACAAAGGGATGAGAAAGTGTTGGAGAGAAAGAAAATGATGAGTGAATAAACTTGAAAAGCTCACACTGGTTTTATTTAGTTAAATTTCTTGATGCAGGATAGGTCAATTTAAAAGTAAGAACTGTTTGTAATGGGGTAAGAGAAACTTGAGTTATTCATGACCGTAAATAATTATTGTATCCAAAAATAAAAATTTTCTGGCTCCATTTTTCTTGTCGTGACTTGAAGTGGAAGATTCCACCAACTTTGTGAAGCCATCTTTCCGTTTTCCCCTCTCTCCTACGATTACAAAATTATTCCACCAAATTTTTAAAATATAAATGCTTATATGGTGACTATTTTGAATAGTGAAAAATTGCTCGATATTTGTAATGCAAATTATGTTTATGACTAGATTTCACCAGATCCATTGCAAACTTTCTTACTTGGAAATTGCTCACTTGTACATGTGGCATTAACTTGTTCGTCCTCTTAGAAATTAACTTAAGTTTCCAACTTCTTAACAAAACTACTAAATTACTATCATTATTATAAGTGATACTTCATGAGACTGCTTACTTGTCAAGTTCTATTCCATGCAACTCAAATTGATATTATTATTGTTATAATACTGTTGCAGTATTATGTTGATTACATTGTATGATAGAGAAGATTATTGTACAAGAATAAATCGATTTAATGTTTTATATTGCAGTATATTCATTCATGGATTTATTTTGAATTGTGGTATATTTATATTAAATTGTTAAATGATATCTCCTTTTTTAATCGACTTGAAAAACAGGAGCATCTCAATTCGACCTGTTTTTGAAGGACCAATTTTATATTTAGCAGTGTTCAACACAAAGCATGATGAAACTGAGCATAAGTTTTAATTTTTTCAATAATTACAACATTTTCCAATGGTTTTAATACAGAGTTTTTACTACTTATTACGTCCCCGTATGATAGTTAAAGGAAATGTGACAGAATAATTTCAGATTTGATTTTTGTTTCCTCGAAGCATTTGACAGAATAATTTCAGATTTGAGGCAGGGAATGAACTTACGCCAGAGAGATTATGAAATTGCCCAAATAGTAAGTTATTTGTTTCCTCGAAGCCTTTGTCAAACAGAACATGTTCTTAGCTCTCCCCAAGACGTTATTTAGCCAAAGAAGTTGTTTGAGATGTATGAATTGAAGCAACTGACTATTTTGTATAGTTCTTTTGTTTGTAAAATTATTTGTCTAGATCTTGACTTGAGGTACAATCGCGTTGATTTTGTCCAGGCTTCGAAAATTCATGTATGCATTGTGATAAAATTTGATATTACTTTTACCATATCTCTAATACACTTTTATTAAATTTAGCATGATTAATACACATTAATTATACAGGTTTACAGTAAATGCACAGTGATTATACATTTAACTTGCAGCTAATAAATTCAAAGTAATAGGTACTCTTTATTACTAATTTCAAATCTTATCAGCAAAATATCAAATATACATAGGATGATTTCCTACATACATGAAATATTTGAGTTGTGCTAGCTAGTTTATTTTTAAAAATTCCATCATTGGTGTTGAATTCGTATTAATATTACTGTATATATTCTTCACACTGATATGATCGATATTCAGTAATAACGAACCAATCCTGATATTTTAAATTATTAGTTAATTAAATTATGTAGATAGTATAAAATGTGTCTTGATAATGTCAAAATTTAAATCAGTGCTTTAGAAGTAAAACGACAGTATTATGTTCAAAGTAAGAAAGTCAATGGATTAATTTTATTAAAATAACAGTATTTGAGTTGTTGAAAGACACAATATTATGTTCAAAGTAAGGAAGTCTCAAGGGATTACTGCTACTATTACCTTGCAATCCTTATGACATTGCCAGTAATCCTAGTTATGAGAGGATCAAGTAAGTAGTGGTGGAGATGTGGCGACCACAACTCGTATAGAGCTTTCTCAGCTGCAGCTGTTTTATTAGTTTCGGTTGGCAGGTAGTCAACTCGCATCAAAAACACATAAACAACTCGCCCCACAACTGGCTGATGAAAATCACACAAATGATGGAACTGTTTAGCGAGTGCACCCGGTAGGCGATGAAAGTTATCAACAAGAACTACCTTTGCAGCCTCGATTTTGTCTCTATATTCTGTTAACAGTCTGCCACTATCTGAGCTTAGCTCTTGGCCAAGTCGCTCCGCTTCTAGACGCAACATTTTCCCGTTCATGCAACCCGCTGCCAGTGGCATAACCCGCTCAGCCAGTGAACTGGCAACTGATTGAGCGCCATCTTCATGTAACAAAAGAAATGTGGTGGGCCTGGCTGGATCTGTATTCACTACACTATCAATTCCTGCAGCAAAATCAAACCAAATCCCATCGTACTGATTTGGAAATTCAGTTCTCAAGAATAACACGTCAGCAAGTATTGTCCCAACATCTTTGCACTTAACATTTGTAGAGCCTGACTCAAAATGTTTGAAAATTGTATAACTGATCAAAAAGCAAACACAACAGGCAGCAAGAATTGATAGGTGGAAGAAAGGTAGACATTTGAAACTGTTGACAAGTTTTCTGATGAAGGTGAATGATGTAATTCCAATGCATCTCCCTGTAAAAATAGAAGCCAATTATTCATGAATATGTGATAAAGTTGGCAAATTCTTCAGAAACCAAAAACATCAAATTCGCCCCTTGGCGTTATTACTATGCTAGTGAGCCAGGTAGCGAATCCAGAAATTTTTCGGGATCTATGAAATTTTCCTAGGGGGTATATCACATAAAAAAGGTTGTCACGTCCATAAAAGATGCAAATAGCCTATATATATTTTTTTTTAGTTTTGGTTGAGAATTTTGGGGATGCATCACCTTTATCTCTTCCTCGATTACCGCCAGTAATGAGCGTTAGCAAAGACTGAAAATCTTCACTTCATTCTAAAGAATTTAAACGTTGACTAATTGCTTCATTTCAACTTTCCCAGCAGCAAATATTGTGATATTGGAAACTTATCTTTGAAAGTCGAATAATCTACAGTAGAGCGAGCGTATGGTAGGCTCAAACAGATCATAATTCAACAGCAGCATACAGATTTGAAAACCCCCGCTATTTTAGTGTATTAAAACCGCATAGTATAAGAACAGTCAACAAAGTTACACTAATAAAACATAATTTTATTTTTGAATTCCTTGTTCTATAACGTTTTGTGTTTTAATATTAACTTTTTATGGTAAATTTAACGACTAGTCAATTTTAATTGAAAATAAATAATATATTTACTCATGTGGGCTGAAACGTTCTCTAATCGTGATGATTCAAGGCTGTTGAAAATGAATCATCACGATTCAAAAACGTTTCAGCCAACGTGAGTCAATATATTATTTATTATCAATTTAAATTGACAGCAAGTCGTTAAATTTACCATAAAAATTAATATAATTTGAATGATTCAAATTGCTGTTTGATTACAACACAGTTACGACAGATAAAAGCATTTTTTAAAATTATAATTGATAATGTAGTTTCAAATAATGTAGTTGTTCTACTTTACCTGAATAATCGCACTGCTTATCTGTTGAACTCAACTGAGATACATTTTCGTAGCAAACTTTGCACAATAAAGATACTTTGTATGTGGAATCAAAACTAGAGATAACTCCAGAATTACATTTTGAGCAAACATTTTCTTCTATTCTTTCTCTTAACAAGGATTCAGCCTGAATCTTTTTTGTCTGCAAAATAAAATGAAAGGAAATATCTTTTCAATGCAATATACAACGATTTCAAATGACTGTTTCTCCTCAACCAATTACCGTAACGTACTTTTATTATTATAGACATTATTGAATAATAGAAATTTATCTATTGGTTTCGAATTCCTCAATGCTATTAACTCATAGCAAAGACTTCCGCAATTGACAACAGCATTGAATGGCTGATAGAAATCTATGAACTTTCTAAGAGTTTTATTGTATAGACGATTGACCTGGGCTCCATACATTTAGAAAATATGTTGTAAAATTTCATCTGGGGTATTTATCCTGCTAGATTGAATAACAAAAAGTTAATTTTTACTGCTTACCATGGGATCCTACTGTCACATATTAGGACCTATGCTATCTTAGTATGGGGTAATTCATCAAAATAAAAACTTGGTAGGGTGTTTAAGATCCAAAAGAAAGCTGTTAGGTGTATGAAAAGAGTAAATATATTAGATTCATGTAGGCCGTTGTTTAAGAGACTTGGTCTCCTAACTGTAAACTGCTTACATATGTGTATGAAGCTACTATGTAAAAATGAGTGATATTAACCAAAACATTGAGAATCTGAGGAGCGTACGACTTTGTGAGTCACAATCAGGCACGGCAAGAGGGGCAAATGCCCACAGTGGCGGATCTGCAGGGGGGGGGGGGAGTGAAACTCCCAATTGCCGGTCGGGTGCCTCAACACTAAACTACAATGACACTTCTGCACAGCAAAGACTTCGCGGATCGATTCCCGGCGGTGAATGATATTTTTGTACCGTAGCATTCATAGATTTCCTTCGGATACCTATTCAGTGCTGTTGCCAATATCCGCGATTGCGGAAGTCTTTAGTATGTATTAATAGCACTTTGAGAAATTCCAAATTAATAAATTATTTTTCTGTATGTTTGTAAGTTTGTTAAATTGTCAGTTACCTTACTTCAAACTAACTACTTGCGTGTGGAAGAATTAACACAAATGCGTATCTGCATGATTTGATCGTGCATGTGACTTGTTCCCATCTCAAAATTGCAGTATTTGAACTTTTAATGGATATATTTCACTTACTATCACAAGAACTACATTTTTAGGTGGATCTTGAACAATACAGATGGTAAGCAGCGTCACTCGTTGATTTAATTGCTGAACATTTAGACAATTGTACCATTGACCAGTGGTAGAGGTGGTGAATGTTTCCTGATTCAATCTAATAAGTAATATATTTGAATTTCTATTTTACAACAACTCAAATCATTAATAAAAACATTTACTTGGGTGGAATATAGTGATTTTTCATTGGTTCAATTGTCTTTTGTGAAACGATATTTTATTTGTACTTCTTTACTTACCGAAGATCTAGTCCTCATGGTGGATAATACTATTCATTCAGGTGTGGTAGGTTAACCCTAGAACACAGGTCCTGTAGTTAGGTGGATTTCAGCTATTTATTTTTCATAAATTAGTATGCCATTTTTCTAAACACCACATTGTGATCGATTTAAAGTACTGAAAATTGATAACACTGTAGGCCTATTCACACATTCCTCTTAACATAGCAAAACAGTTTTATTTTTCAAGAACTGAAAAACATTTATTGATTACTAGCTGGCCCGACGCGCGTTGCTGCGTTCTCATAAAAAATTCTTGATTTTATTATTTGCCACCTCCCACTGAGGTTACATTTCAAATTTCAACCTTCTAGGACTATTAGGGAAGAAGTTAGTCCTAGGGCTCTTCCAGCTGATCAGAGAGGCCTCCTTCGTTGTTTTCTTACACATTAAGACCTTACACCCCACCTCTCAATGAACATTTCAATTCCTGGATTTCTTGTTCCATGACGAACTGCGTTGTTAATATTAACTTTTCATGTGAAATTTAACGACTTGCAGTCAAATATTCATTAAGAATAAGTATAACTTACTAATTAATGTAAGTTATACTTATTCTTAATGAATATTTGACTGCAAGTCGTTAAATTTCACATGAAAAGTGAACATTTCAAATTTAAACCTACGACTATAAGAGTAGAAGCTAGGTTTTTTATTTTATTATTCGCCACCTCCTACTGAGAATACTTTTCAAATTTCTAACTGCATTAGTTAACAGATGTCATCAACCCGGCATAATTACATTTCATCATACCCAGTCATATGTTTCCTACATACTGCAAGGCTCCGACTGCGCGGTAGCCTACATGCAAAGTCTTTGCGTTTCAGACAGCGTAAATAACGCTGCTAAGGGGCCTGCCATATGATTAAAAACTGTTGACTACTATCAGCTGTTCCTTTAAGCTGTTTGGCCGGCAAGTTCAGTGAGTTAGGTCTGTGAAATGGATTAATAATAATTATTAGCCCCCCTATTAAAATTTATGGTCAGAAACCATCCCCAATATTCACACAACATATTCCCAACGTTTCATGCCGAACTGTCAAGTAGTTTTGAGGTCTATAGGGAAAATGCATACATACATACAGACATTCATTTATATTATATATATATGTATATGTATAGATTTGGTAATTGTGCTGCAGATGTTAGCAAGGAAAAAATCACTTGAAACTTCACTAAATTGTAGTATTATGTCTCCTGATCACAAATATTAAGTTTTTAAGTGTCGGTCTCAATTAATTAATTATTCAATATTAAAAACTCAACTTTTGAACTGACCCTCAAAATGATTATCTTTAGCAATTAACTTGAATTGAGTGTTTAGAATGCATGAATCATAGCAACACAATAATTTGCATTCTAGTTTATGAATTATTTACTCATACAATTTATCTATTCAATAATAAAAGCATTTTCAATTTGTTCCTTAATCTTATCAATTGATGCATTGCACATACTTCTACATAATATGTTGCCACAGCCTGGGTTTTGGGCGCTTGGACCTTCTATTTCTTTAGCTTATGAATTTTAATGACTGTGACTAACGATGATGGATGATAATATCATATAGAGTGCTACAGAATCTGAAACTGATGCTTTTGTTTTACTCTGAACACACAGATATATTGTAATGAGAATATATTCTAAGAATAATACATTTATGTTGAATAATGATTTATGTCTGTTACTTTCCAACCTGATATTATTTCTGAATGTAAAATTTTTAAAGTAACCAAAAAATTATCAAAGAGATTTTTTCCATTACAGAATTAATGAAAACATAATAATGAACACTATAATTAATTAATATAGTGACAGAATATCGGGAATACATAAACATTATATCACAATAAATATCATACCAGTTTCAATATATTGATAATTTTGGTATTGCTGATACTCCATCCTTACATTGAAAAAAATAAAATAACACAATTTTTATTGTTCATCATGGCAGAACCTTTGAATGATATGTGTGTGATGCCTTGTGTCTAATTATAGAAATTCCCAACCAACCCAGCCTTGCTAGATTTGACCAATTTATCAAGGTTAAATGTGACATGTAACATGTAATTTGCATATGCATCCTAACCTAACCAAAGCTAGCCTAGCCTAACCAAAGCTAACCTAGCCTAACCAAAGCTAACCTAACCTTACCAAACCTAGCATTGCTAGATTTTTAGTATTCCAATTCAGAAATTTTAGGGTGGGTTAGGTTAGCTATGGTTAGGCTAGGCTAGGTTAGCTTTTGTTAGGCTAGGTTAGGTTAAATATCACAAACTGCAACTAGCCACACTAGATTGGTTCTACTCTCTGGAAGTCTGCTCACAGGGCAATCAATAAATGTTCAAAATGTGCTAGGTGTATAAAAATTGGCAGTTTAGGTTTTCACATATGTCATTTCACCCATAAACCTGTGAAAAATCTCTTAGAAAGAAGATTCTTGACATTTAAAACTTTGAACATAACAGGCTCCTTGTTATGTTCAAATTATGATATATGTTTGTAAATATTATGTATACATATATTTAAATCTATAACAAATCAATAAAAATCTCACTAAGTGAGATTTTTATTGATTTGTAGGTTTTTGGGTCAAATATAAAAATAATTTGGATGAAAAACAAATTAGCACTACATTATGTAGGTTTATTCATGACACTTAACGGCAAGTTTACCAGGTGAAAGGCCATGTGTAGCATGGTAAAGGATAAGCTAATTAGATACACTAAAAAGAGTAAGATTAGCAATTGAAGCAGTAGCAGCAGTTTAAAATTAATATATATGTAATATATTAAACAAGTTTTTGACAAATTTTAATTTTCTAGTTTTTCATTTTTCTTGTCTTTGAAGTGAATTTCATGAAACTGACAGAAATTATTTTGATACAAAAATCAAATTAGTAGCAATACCTAACCTTATCAATATTACAGCACAGAAATAATATTGATATTAAAAAGAGAGAAATCTCTTGAAGTTAGATTACTGCACTTATTTATTATATCCTGGGAGTCTACTGGTGCATGAAACTACAACTGAGCATTTGATTGGTCTAATTATATTCACAATTCTAAACCCACTATTCAGACTCATAGGCTCAGAATATGATCTTTATCATTGCCGGTAAATGGAATTTTACTGAAAACCAAACTTGAATAAATTAAATATTTGTAAAATTTCATTTACCGGTAAAAGGCTCGAATGAACCAATGTATGCTCCCATAGCACACCCGTTATTACCGATGTCATGGATGTCATGATATAGATGTCACTGATACATTGATGGCACTCCATTGCTCTAACTATCTGTTTGTCTATGATGTTATGCTAAAGGTACTATAAAGGCTTTACAGAGCCATAGTTATGTTCAAAAGGTGAGTTTTTAATATTGAATAATTAATTAGTTGAGACCGACACTTAAAAACTTGATAATTGTGATCATAAGACATAATACTACAATTCAGTGAAGTTTCAAGTGATTTTTTTCTTGCTATCATCTGCGGCACAATTACCGATGATTTATTGAAAATCAAAATAATTGAGGACTCATCATCCTGCTCTCATTACATTTACAGTGAAAAGCTTATTTTTCTGTGCCTAAATTTTGCCAAATAATATCAAATAGAAATCTTTTTTTAATAGTATAGTTTTTGTGCTGAATATTTATGATAATTCCGACTAGATATTGTAGCAACGTCACAACCGCATTTATTTATAGAGAGAATGACAATAGTTTCAGCAATAGAATAGTTACATCACTATTAAACTCTGTAACTAATAATTGTTGTATGAGTGAAATATTAGTGACAATGATGAGTTTTACATTCACTCAATATAACTTTAGATAGAAGTTAACAGTGGAAAGTGCAACCTATATTAAATAGGTAAGTCATGATAAAGTTGTGAAGAGTTATATAGTGTCAAGACTTGACTACTTCGATTGTCTTAACTTGCTTAAGAAGATTCGTTGGTCAGAAGACTTGTTTAAAAACTACTCCAACTCTTGTCCCATGGTGGAATGATACATGGGTATGCTCGTACGCATGGGGGCGGGGCCACTGCCCAGGCAGTGACGTCAGTCTGGAAGCAAATCGCCAGACGCTCGGATTCGTATCCTCATTTACCGTGATATGATGGGATGTTTCAACTTAAACTAATTTAGGAATTTTAAAAACTAACAGGTCTATCATTCCATGAAATGGTCTGAGTAAACGAATGACTCGCTTTGCTCGTGTCCCAACTTAGATTTCACTCGTGGCTTTTAAAAGCAGACAATACAATAATTATTAATGCATGAACTACAATTTCCAATTTACTGTCAACATTTGCAAATAAAGTATTAACTCATCTCAATTGCAAAATCTGTGCGCGAATTTTCAAGTCTTAAGTCAAAAAATAATAAATTATTTAACTGGCTAATAATAATAATAATAGACTAATAAAAATACAATTATAATAATATAATAGACAAATAATAATACACTAATAATATTAATAATAAGAATAATAATGATAATAATGATGATGATAATAGACTGGTAAGCTAAAAATAATAATATAATAAACTAATTTTAATAATCATAATAATAATAATAATAATAGACGAATAATAAAAATAATATAATAGACTTATAAGCTAATAATAATGATAATAATAATAATAATAATGATATTAATAGACTAATAAAAATACAATTATAATAATATAATAGACAAATATAAATAATATTATTAATAAGAATAATGATAATAATAATAATAATAATTATGATGATGATGATGATAATAGACTAATAAGCTAATAATAATAATAATATAATAGACTAAATTTAATAATCATAATTATAATACATATAATTATAATAGACGAATAATAAAAATAATATAATAGACTTATAAGCTTATAATAATAATAATAATAATAATAATAATAATAGTTATGATGATAATAATAATAATAATAATGATGATGATGATGATGATGATAATAATAATACTCATAATAATAATAATAATAATAATAATAATAATACTGTAATAATAATAATAATAATAGACTAATAATAATAATGCCTGATGATGACTCCATTGTCATCATTATTACCCATTGACGGGTTGAAACCAGTAGCAATTACCGAATTTTTGGATACCATATGCAGGAAATTTCGCCTTTATTCATACAATAATTATTACATTTATCGATTTCGTAAATATCAATCAGTTTAATAAACATCAGTTATAAATAAAATCAGTTTAATAGACATTTCTCCATACTGGGGTGTTGTGACTGGCGCGCGGTGCATCCTGAGTGACGTCATGCGCTAACTTAGCCAGTTTTCGTTCTCCGCATGAGCACACCCATGTATCGTTCCACCATGCTCTTGTCCATTAAAAAACAAACAAACGTAAGCCAATGTTGATATTTTTATGCAATCAGCTTCTTGTTATTAAGCGAAGCTTTTCAAACCAGAAAATGTTGTTAAGGTCCTAGACCTTAATAGGAGTTCCACCAAGAAGTGAAACAAGTCACAAAAGCTATATATTTATTTAGAATTACATAGTTGAGTGCAACAGGCATAGCCCAACATTCATGTCATAGAACTCATGACACATTGATAACAAAACAAAATAAGATAATTTAAAGAAAATTTAAAAATATGTTCAAGTTGTAAGTTACAACTTGAAGACGTAACGTGGGGGTTAGACGAATGTATAACGATGTTTTTATTATTTGATTAACTTATAATTAAATTGAACATAAGATTTACCCCATGACAATATTCCCCATTATTCTCCAAACATAACCTAAACATTTCATTTTATCATACAGTAACTTAATTAAATATAATTTATTCTGATTAACCTTACATATTTCCTGAGATTTTCTGGAAAATAGTATATTAGCGCGCTTAGAAACAAAACTTGACCAATTAAAACTTTCAAATAATGCAGAATACTGGTTTAAGTTACTGGTTAACCGTTTACCATTGATAATAGTACATTATAGGCGATCAGAAGTTGGCCAAAAGATCGATCGCCGCGAACTCTGGGTGGCATAAATCGGCAGCAGTGTAGTGAGTTAGTTGCATTATTTTTAATGGCTAACATTGGGAAACTTATCATAAAAACAGGATTTAAAGAAGTCAATTGCGATTTTTTAAGGAAATCTAATCAGGAAAAAGGGAAGAACCTTGTAGAGAGTAATCATGTTTTTGATGTGGAGTGCAAAGGTATTATACGTGGAAAAGTGATGAGACAAACTAGCGTCAATGTTGTTTTACAATCTTTTTGTCAAAAAATGTCCACTTTGTTTATCAAAAGTCAACTGCCTAAATCCGCCTCTGCTTACAATAAACTAATATTTTGAAACAATAACAAAAACATAATCTCAAAGCTGTTATTAGGGTTGATTTCTTTAATTACAAATATCAATCACACAAGTGCATAGAAAACGTCTAATTTTCATCAATCAGCAATCTTTTACACATAAAATAATTTGGAAATATAATATAACTCACTGAGTCCTTCGAACATTAGAGATCCATTTCTCCCATCTATCCTTTTTGTAAGGTCGACCAGAAAATGAATAAAATGAAACACCTTTTCCTTCTGTATTCTCATAGGTATTACTGCACCCATATACACAACACATAACATGCTCTTGGGCATTTTTTGTATGTTTGTCTAAAGAAATATTTTTTTTGAAAAAAACGTATTTGAAGTGAGACAATTTAGTACACGAATTAATGGCGATCAGATTTTGACTCACTAAGTTAGAGCAACAACCTCCGCTCGGAGCGCTGTCGGTCGATCTCCAGATCGCCTATAGATACTATTAAAAATTATGCGTAACTCTATACTCTAGCCTTCAAGGCTATATGGAACAGTGAAGCCACTATTTTCTGGCGGGAAAATGCTAAATTGGGCAAAAGAGCCAAGTAACACTCAGGTTCAGGTTCTTATGGGAAAAATCAATTTTCATTTAGAGATTTCTCGCAACTCCCTTCATGGATTTAAATAATTATTTTTTGGAAAATAGCTCATGATTATGTCCTACATAACTATTTACATTCCAAACTGTTTCTGGCTCAAGCCAACTCCAAATTCAATTCCTGGATTTCTTGTTCCATGACGAACTGCGTTGTTAATATTAACTTTTCATGTGAAATTTAACGACTTGCAGTCAAATATTTGTTAAGAATAAGTATAATAACTCACTTAATCTGGCCGAGCGCTTTCGAATCTATGAGATCCATCTTCAGACGAGGCGTGGGTTCCTAGATCATCATGTCAGTTTTATGGTTAGAAGTGTTGTGGTTTTTGTAAAATGTGATCAAAAAGTTTGTGAGATTTAAAATTTAGTTGTTCATTGAGAATGTTTTGTTTATTGTGTGTGGTGTGTTTGTATATTTCAAATTGTTCCAAGGTGTTGAGTTCGTGTCCTTTAGATTTTATATTTAGAATGTGTAGGTTGGTACTGATGTCAGTAAAAGTGTGTCCAGTTTGAATGATATGGTCGGCAAAATTCGATTCAGCTTTTGATGTCAGGGCTTGAAAATGTTCCTTGTAACGTTGTTTGAATGTGCGGCCTGTTTTTCCTATGTAGAATTTGTTACAATCAGAGCAGTTCAGTTTGTAGATCCCTGAAAGATCGTATTTGTTTGTGTTCAGTGTAGTTTTGAGTGCAAGTGCATTTTTTATTTTGTTTTTTGTTCTGAATGAGATGGTGTGGCAGGCTTTTTTGAAGATTTTTGCTAGTCTATTTGATTGTGGATTAATGTATATCATTGTGATGTATTTTTTGTCAGTGGTGTTCATGTTTTGTTTTGTTTTTTGTGAGATTCAACAAAACACCAACACCACTGACAAAAAAATACATCACAATGACATACATTAATCCATAATCAAACAGACTAGCAAAAATCTTCAAAAAAAAGCCGGCCACACCATCTCATTCAGAACAAAAAACAAAATAAAAAATGCACTTGCACTCAAAACCACACTGAACACAAACAAATACGATCTCCCAGGGATCTACAAACTGAACTGCTCTGATTGTAACAAATTCTGCATAGGACAAACAGGCCACGAACTCAACACCTTGGAACAATTTGAAATATACAAACACACCACACACAATAAACAAAACATTCTCTGTATCAATCTTATATTGACTAAAATATGAATTGGAATGTGCTGTAATAATTATAACTTTTGTAGTTCATAATTAGTATTTATTTGAGGCCACTCACCAGCCATCCAGACAAACACGCACACTGCCACACCCCGGCTAGCAATGCCAACTAGATAATTCATAATATTATACACCTTCCTCCTTTATAATAAACAAGCAATAATAAGCATAATGAGTCCAATAGTATTTGCAATACACACAATCAATGTTCACACAAATATAACATGTGCTGTAGAAAAGAACCATGCGAAACACTAAACATATCATTACCATATACAAAATAAAATAATTAAATTAAACATAATCTTGCAGATATGTGGGCTTTCTTATATGCCTACCCACCCTGCTTGTTGGTGCTAAAACCTCTTCCGGGTGATTACTTTCACTTGTATTTGACTCCAATGGCAATTGGCCACTTGATATCGGATCTATATTATCATCACCTGTTTTGTATTCTACTTTGTTGTAAGATTTCCGCAGCATGCTCCTATTCCTACGGTATTCCCTATACCATTCTCATCCCTAACCATATAGCTTCTAGGAGCATCAAGCTTGCCAATGACTTCACCTGGCACCCATGTCAACTGAGGCCCAAATTTTCTAATTAATATGCTGCTCCCACTCTCAAACTCAGATAGATTACGGGCTGACTTATTATAATGATATTCATTTGTGTTGTTCTTACAAACCTTGCGCATTACTGTAGGCTTCAAAAGTACAGAACTTGTGGGTAACTTTGATTTTAGCATCCTATTCAAAAATAGTTGAGCAGGACTTGCATTGACTCTATTCAATGGGGAATTTCTATATTCCAGCAACAAAAATGCCAAGTCTGTGTGACTACTAGCAGAACACCTCAACAAACTCTTACTTATAGAAACACTTTTTTCAGCAAGCCCATTACAACGAGGATAATGAGGACTGCTTGTAACTGTGTGAAAATTCCATTTATGTGCAAAGGACTTAAACTCACTACTAGAAAATGGTACATTATCAGACAAAAAATAATCAGGAACACCAAATCTCGAAAAAATTTGCTTCAACTTCTCAATGACACAGTATGCAGACTTATTAGCAATTTTCTCTACTTCTATCCAGTTAGAATAAGAATCAATCACAGTGAGATAATTTGCTCCACCAAAATCAAATAAATCACATGATACACGCTCCCAAGGGCGGGAAGCTGACGGGTGACTAATCAATGGTTCTTTACCATTTTTAAATCTGAACTTCTCACAAATTTTACATGACAAAACAACTGATTCTATATCAGCATTCATTCTAGGCCAATACAAAATAGTGCGAGCTCTAGCTTTACATTTATTAACTCCAAGATGAGCTTCATGAATTAAATTTAACATACATTGTCTAAGTTTTTCGGGAACTAATACCTTAGGGCCCAGAAATAGTAGCCCATCTTCACAAAATATCTTATCTCTGAGCTTGAAATACAACTGTTCCTCCAGATTTGTTAATTTTTTGACATCTGTCACCCCTCTTGAACATACTTCTTCACCTTACTGAGAACTGGGTCACTGTCAGTAGCTAGCCTAAACTCTTGTTTCTTTGGATCTGACATATTCAGCTGATTACTCAAACTGTGTACAACCACAGATTTGGCTAAAATATTTTCATCTTTCACAGGAGCAACCTTGGAAAATCTTGATAATACATCTGCAACCACATTGTCCTTTCCAGGAAGATACTTAATATTTAAATTATAGTTGAGAAGTTTTATTTTGAACTTTTGCAATCTGCCTGACACATTAAATATACTTTTGTCCATTATGCCAGTGATAGGTTTATGATCGGTGTACACAGTAACAACATTTCCATAAATATAGTTATGATATTTTGATACAGCAAAACATATGGCAGCCATTTCCTTGTCAATGACCGGATACCGAGTTTCAGCATCAGTCAATGACCGAGAACTAAACGCCACTGGATGCTTATTTTGCATTAAACATGCTCCCAGAGCATAATTACTTGCATCTACAAATATTTCAGCTGGAACACTAGGATCAAAAATTTTCAAAATTGTAGCCTCTTGAATTTTACATTTTAATTTTGTAAATGCCTCAGACTGTGAGTTTGACCAATTCCACTCAACATTCTTTTTCAACAGCTGCCGCAAAGGTGCAGTTAAATCTGACATATTTGGAATAAATTTACACACAAAGTTTACTGCTCCTAACACTGACTGCAACTCTTTTTTATTTTGAGGTTCCTGTAAAGCAAGCATAGCCTCCACCCTTTCAGGATCCGGTTGAACTCCTTTCTCGGAAAAAACTTGACCTAGATATTTGACAGTACTAACTTTAAACTGAAATTTGTCCGGATTGAATCTTACATTATTTTCCCTTGCCCTTTGAATTAATTTATTAAGCGTCTGATCATGTTCTACTTCATTCTCAGTCGCAATGATGAAATCATCAAAATAAATGCCCAAATTAGGAATGTCACCAAATACCTTATTATTATAACGCTGAAAAATTTCTGGGCTTACACTTAACCCAAATGGCAATTTCCTATACATATATTTTCCAAATGGAGTAATAAATGTAGTAATAAGTCTACTTTCAATATCCAATTCTATGTGATGGAACCCATCTTTCATGTCCAAGACAGAAAAGTATTTTTTACCCCTTAGTAATAACTCTAGTTCACTAGCTGATGGAATGGGATATGGATTCATCTTTAGACACTTATTTAAATGAGCTGGATCAAGACATATTCTAAGCGACTTATTTGGTTTTTCTTATTTGGTTTTTAATTGTATCAACACGAAAGTGTTCGTGAACAACATCCTCATCTTTACGACACTCATGAAGGTTCTTTTTCACACTGTGATGTCGGCAGACAACAGCAAAATGGTTCTTGTTTCCACAATTGTAGCATGACTTTCCAAAAACGCCGGACACTCTCTAAAACCATGTGTTTTATTACATTTACCACAATTGAACGAGTTGCCTGACCTGGTGCTCTGCTCACCTTGCTTGACATTAGGTGACAATGATTTTTTAGACACAGTCTTATCAAATTTCCGTTCATCACTACGATAACGTCTATTAGCATTAAATTTCTTGTTTAGTGCACAAATTTCATTAGAATTACCCTGCAAAATTTGAATCTGCTGCTTGCTACATTCTGAAGCCCTGCACTGGGAGATTGCATCTTGTAGTTTCAAATCACTAACACGTAAAAGTCTCTCCTGTAGACTAGTATCACTAACCCCAATGACAATCAAGTCTCTGATCAAAGAAGTTTCCTCACGGAACTCGCATTGCTTCGCTAATCTCTTCAAATCAGTTAAAAAATGTTCAAATGACTCACCTTCTTGCTGCCGCCGCGAAAAGAACTGAAACCTGTTGTAGGTTATATTTTTCCTGGGTTCACAAAAGACGTCAAATGCTTCGATGACTTTTGCAAATAACTTCCTATCTTTTTCCGATAAGTCAAAAGTGTTAAATGCCTCCAATGCATCATCACCAATGCAGTTCAATAGCATTGCAATTTTAACCTCATCGTCCTTGTCGTCACTGCCCGAAGCTTTCAAAAAGATCTCAAACTTTTGTTTGAAAAGTCTCCAATTGTTTGCAATATCCTCATTAACTAGAAGATCTGTTGGTGGTTTGAACTCCATATTTGAAATCTAAGTCAATGAATCTGTTCTCTACACGAGGAGACACGAACAAGAAGAACTTAGGTTAGGACGATATCCAACGGTATTGTACATGTAGGATGTGACAGTGTTGTACATGTCACATAAAGAAAACCAACTTCTGACACCATGTATCAATCTTATATTGACTAAAATATGAATTGGAATGTGCTGTAATAATTATAACTTTTGTAGTTCATAATTAGTATTTATTTGAGGCCACTCACCAGCCATCCAGACAAACACGCACACTGCCACACCCCGGCTAGCAATGCCAACTAGATAATTCATAATATTATACATTCTCAATGAACAACTAAATTTTAAATCTCACAAACTTTTTGATCACATTTTACAAAAACCACAACACTTCTAACCAAAAAACTGACATGATGATCTAGGAACCCACGCCTCGTCTGAAGATGGATCTCATAGATTCGAAAGCGCTCGGCCAGATTAAGTGAGTTATTATACTTATTCTTAACAAATATTTGACTGCAAGTCGTTAAATTTCACATGAAAAGTTAATAATCCAAATTCAACTTCAAAGTTAAAACGTACGGTAAGTTAACATGGAACTGCAACACCAAAGAAAAAATATATGTAGGCTACTGTATAAATAAATAAAAATATAGGCCTATTATATTTTCAGGTACGGTACCGTATATGCTTCAAAATACAGTGGGCTCCTTTATAAATTCACATTGAAAAGCTCAAGAATGCTCACCCCACTGCCATTGCAGTTCATTTGCCTAAATCAAGCGAAATCGCTTGATTATAGAGTTATCAATAATATTACTGTATGGTGGGCTATATCACGAGTAATTAATGCTTGCAAGAACAAGACTGAAGTGATGAATATGGTATTACATTATTTTTTATAAAAAAGAAACAATAAAAGTAAGGAAATGAAACACAATCTCGTAAAGCTACGCGCTTACACATTGTAGACAATATAAAATGATAAAATTACTTGTTTGAAATTACAATATACCCACCAGGCATGCAACGATTGGTACATTCATAATCACAACAAAAAACAACCCATAACAATAGTAAATAATATTATAGAATAACAATTGGAGTGAAAATGAAGAATTTAATGAATAAAATGAGAATATATATAAGCTTTAAGAGTAACGTAGAGTCTGCTGATTGGTAGGGTGGACCCTAATATGAATTTAAGGTTTTTTCAGAGTTGATTGTTAGATCAAGAAATTGTATGCTTAAGAAGACTTTTACTGTTTTAAATTTGATTATGCTTTATAATACTTGTTATCAAAACTATCGGTAATTATATACATCTATCCGGGCAGCTGCAAAGAAATTTGGAGCTCCTAGAACAACATTGAAATATACATTTTATTGGAGACTAAATCGCCAATGGAAAGAAGAATGAGCCCTCCCTCCATCCTAGCACAAGAAGAGAAGAGGCTGAAATAAGCAGGTGGGTGGAGAACATGGCAAAAACCGGTTTTCCAATCACTGTTGAGCAGTGCAGTATGTGTCAGTGTACTTGAGAGAGCAGAGAGATTCCCCATTCAAAGATGGAAGATCTGGCAGAACGTGGGTGAAGAGTCTTCAAAGAAATCCTTTGATTTCAAAAAGGGTTTCTCAAAAACTGACTGTCTCACGGGCAGCAGTTACTAGGGAAAGCATGATCAACTGGTTTTCAGAAGTGGAGCTCTACATTAATAGACAGCATGGTGATTTTGGAAGACCCATCTCGAATATTCAACTGTGATAAGTCAGCATTTTTTTTAAATCCAAAAGGCCCCGAAGCCCCGAAGTGCTTGCCAGAAAAGGTGATAGAACAGTTTAGTAGGCTACAATGCATTAGAATATGTCAAAATAGTATAAGTACAGTACCGTATGACTTTAATTAAGAGTTATTTTCCTCTATTAGCCTGATAGACAGGAGAATGTAAAGTATTGGTCTGCCATTTTTCAAATTTATTCTCAATTTCATGGAATATCTGCCCTTCTGAGTGGTTTTCATGTGAATTTTAGTTTTCATGCGAGTTTTTACTGTTAGTTAAATGCATTGATTATTCAAATACCATGAATGTGATATGGCATTTACAAAGTAAATAAATTAGTTCTGTTCATCCTTGGAATGAAACTTGTTACAATACATTTATGATATAAACTTATAAAACCATAACTAAAAAAGTTTATATCATAAATCTATTAATCAATTCAATTGATTTAAATTTGATTTAATTTCCATTTAAATTCATCAATTTAATTGTTAACTGTGATAACATGAATACTTTCTGACATAAGTTACTTTCGAGAATGAAAACAGTAAAAAATATTCAGTTTATGCATAAATGAATCGAGTTTCATTCCAAGGATGAGCAGACGAACTAATCGTTCAATAGCTATTGTAAAATTCTATGCTAGGTTCGCTTCTATATCTAGTATTTTGACTGATAGTTAAAGTAGTAGCCTACGGTAACTTTTAACATTCAGTGATTTTCTAATATCTATGATTTATTCAATCATTAAACTGTACATTGCTCTTTATACTTACTACATTGTGCAAGTCTGAATGTAAGTTCAATTTGTCTGATCAACTCTTTTCAAAATCTTAGATTAAATTGAACTTTTGGTTCAAAGATTGTACTTATATGTCAATATTTAATTGAAAAATGAAAAATGTGATAAACATGGATACTATCTGACATAAGGTACTTTTAAGAATTAAAACAGTAAAAAATATTCAGGTTTTATGATCGTTTTTAGTGTAAAAAAATGGTATTGTACCATTTAATGGTTTTGTTTTAGGTATAATATGCACTGATAATGTAGCCACTAAAGTCCTAGTGCTGGTTTTGTTATTCTTATTAACCGATACTGTGACAGGCAATAATGAAATAAAAATGCAATATTCATAAATTATTTTCAAAATATTATTTAAAAAAATCAACAAAAAATACATAGTTTATAAAATATGCAATTATTCATCTAAACCCCAATTTTTGGGACTCAGCAGTGTATTATTATTATTGGAAATCAAGTGACAGTTTAGTTTTTCCAACAAAACTTTTCTTTATTCAGGTAAGTTATGGAAAGTCTGTAATTCAGGAAAATAGTTCAGGATATGATCAACACAGTAGCCTACTTTACTGGTATAAACTTGTTAATATAACAATTTGATTATTCGTATTCATCCAAAAGATGTTGATTTATTTCATTGATTTCATTTGAGTTTGAATTTTTCTGAATAGTATCCAGAATCCATTTTTTGTACTTTGTCAAGTTCAAATATAGAGAAGGCTTTGTAAGACTCCCACAGTCTTCTCCGCCTACATAAATCCCAATAAGTTTCTTCTTATGTACCACTGGTGCACCCCAGTCAAACTGCAAAGGAATTGAAAAAGAAATGTTATACATAAACGGCAGAGGATCACAATGTTTCTTTTCTTGCTTTATAAGAATTAATAAAATTCTTGAGTTTCTTGTTCCATAATTATCTACGTTGTCGATATTGACTTTTTATTGTAAAATCAACGACTTACAGTCAATTTTTTGCAGTTTTTTTATTCACAATTAAAATTAACTGCAAGTCGTTAAAAAGTAAAAAAATAATTACAAGACATTGTACCATTAAACATTGTAGTGTACAGGTATGAACAATTTGCTAAGTCATATGAAATTGAAAAGTATAAATACTTAATACATAATTTCAGAGACTACATCAACTAATATTGGACTTGAAAAAAAAGAAGAAAGATAGCAATCGAAAAATAGTTCCTGATGAGAATTATCGTTTAATACTTATTGATCATTAAGTTAGGCACATGTTTCTGTAAATAGTAGTTTCGTTGAGTTAAGTATGATAGCTTTTGCAAGATATAGCATCCATGTAGTACCAACATCAAATCTAGACACCATTGAAATGGATACCGACTACATAAAGTCTGAAGTGTTTTTGAGTTTACTGCTTTGTTAACAAGTCGTTTTCTCAAGAGCAGAAAATCAAGCATGTCATTCATGCATTCATTACTGAAAGAGGTAGCCATATTGAGCATTTATTGTAAAAATTGTAACTTGTGTAGCCTATATTGTACTAATAATAATTAATTTTTGTAAATATATTAATTGGTTTACTTTTTATACCATTCGATTATCTTCAAATGTGCGTGACTTAATGATCACTCTGTATTTCATCTCTAACAAAAATTCAATATCAATTATAATCTTTGAAATACTGTACGAGTATCGATATACTTCATGTCACAAACTTCATTAGTGAATTCATTTTCGATCCTGTAAATGATATAGAATTGGATTTGTCTGATTTATATTTGTTGAGCTTTGACATTATTTTGAGAATTGTTATTGAAATGAAGTATAATATGCAGTTGCTTTCTTACAATAAGTGATTTAATTGGTTATGAGTTCAATATCTTGAAAACTAATTAGCTTGATCGAAAATCCAAGTTGTAACTTACTACACATGGAGATTTATCCGGTGTGAATGAACAGAAATTCCCATCATCGATTTCGTCAGGGTAGAGCGGTTGACATGTTTTTGAATCAGTATACTCCACTTTAACTGATTTCAATTGCATAGTTCCAGCAGTCTTGAAAAAGAAACTCCTGATAAACTTCAATGATAAGAATTTTAATTTTTACCTCCAACTAACCATATCTGGAATTTGAGATTCCATTTACAATTGAAAGGATGCAGAAACAATTCACAATGAGTCATCTAAAATTTTCTAATAATGTATTATTGTTAAGAACCTGATATATGTTACTATACTAAGTTCTTCAATTATCAAATGAGCTCTATATAAAATATTTAGGATATATTGGCTTGTCATAATATAATAAGAGAGAAGTGTACAACTTTTTTTACCTGGTTGAGGGAATGAAGTGAGTAGTTCTTATTTACTTGTATTTCATTGATAGCTCCATATTATTAAATAACTGCTAAAGTCATAATCTCCACTTTTGAAAATTTTACAGGAAACATGAAAAACCTCTAATTTCAATATAAATATGTTCTTCAACTTGATTTTTTCTGGATATGTAACACAATCTCAATGTGATTCTGTATACTGTAGGAAATCATACACTACACATAACTAAAAAGAAATAATTTTGAAATATGGAGAATGAGACTTTTTCTCATGAAACTTGGCGAATGTGAGTTATGAACCTTAAATAAGTGGAAGAATGTTACTTTTGACACAAGCTTTTTAAGACAGGGAAATATAAATTAAGAGTAATATTATTAAGATTATATAGGGTAGAATATGTTCAAATACTAGTTTACACTTTCGCATACAACTTTGTTTATTGAAAGAAACTGTTAAACTAAAAACATATTACTGAAAAAGAATAAATAGTCAGGAAACGTTCATTTTTTGTTGAAAGAATTCAATTTTGAGAGATGGCAGCTCATCACAAACATGGCATTCCTCCTCATCCTCTGCTGGCACTTGCATTCAGGTCCATCCAGAACATGGACGAAAATATTAAATCTGGATTAATTCGCTAGTTTTCCCCAGAATGTTTGACCAAACAAGAATTAACAACTCTTTTGTGATTGATCAGCCTTTTACCAAAATATGTGGAATTAGATTCCTCAGATGCTTCCCTCTTTTGGTTATGCTATTTTGGTTGAGCGGGAATATCACTTTTCAATGTGTAGCTGTTCTCTCTTTGCACTAATATGGTGGTTGTATTTACAGACGTTTTTCGGGTGAAGTAAATTCACTTTGCAGCCTGAATACTAAAATGCAGTCAAGCTGGTTTTTGTCATTGTTTCTTTTGCTGCTGCTTTCCAGTCTTGAATCATAACATCAACACCTAATCTTTTGACAGTAGCAACATTTTTGATCTTCTCTTTACATACTCTTCAGATCACCCCAGACTTTCTATGTCCTTCTCTATGTTACCAAATACTTATGAGGGCGGGGGGAGGAAACTATGACCGGTCATTTGAAACACAAGATGTAGCCTATCACCTTGATGGTAGCTGGTGCATTGTTCTTGAACCAACTGGCAACTGCAGAGCATACTGAGCAAAGTACTATTTTTGTTTACAGCCATCACTCTAGACAAACAACATTGTGCAAGGATAAATATGGTATCTGTGGAATTAAGGCTATCCAACAAGTAAGATGCTATAATGTTTGAGCCTTTACCAAAGTCATTTTCCATCCATATGTATGAAGTAGGAACTCCGCCATAGCCGGTCCTAAGTCCGTGTTGAGAAAGGAGGAAGGTGAATGGCTGGTTATTGAGTCCTGGTGGTAGTGCTGATGCCGAATAGGTGCTACCATCAAATACCAGGAAATGCTCTTGTTGACAGTGCAAGCTGTCTACAAAACCAGCAAATCCTACCCCAAATGGGGATGGGTGAAGGGGAGTCTCCGGCCCCTTATAACGGGAACCCTTCGGCTAAGGGAAGGAAATCTCCAACAGAAAAACCCTGGTCCAACAGAAAAGAGGGAGACCTAGGACGCGATGGATACAGGATGTAGAAATGGACCTGAGAGTGATGGGGGTAAGAGGATGGAGACAGAAGGCGAAAGATAGAGACGTTTGGAGGCGGATTGCAGAGGAGGCCAAAGCCCACATCGGGCTGTAGCGCCAGGATAAGTAAGTAAGTAAGTATGTATGAAGTAGGCCAAACATTATCTCTATTAAGTTTAGACTACACAAAAATGATTGAAGTAGATTTGCCTAATGTAATAGGTCGATTTATCTGGCAATTTAGCTATGGCTGGTTCTTTTGGCAGTCAGATGACAATATGAACAAATCTTTGTCCTCCTTGAGAAACTTGTAAAAACTTTCACATATCCTAATCTATAAATATATGTACCTACTCACTTTGTAGTGATCAGTCTTGTTTTCTCTGTTACAATTTGTGATGATTTAATTTTCTCATCAAGTGACAAGCATGTTGAGCACACATCAACTCTAGTGCTTCCAAATCCTAAATTGTAAAATTTATTGAATATGTGAAATCTTAAATTATGCAGCTTTACTTTCATATGTGCATTTCCTGTTTCTGTACTATATATTCTCCAGAGCTTTGTTATATTCAGTTCATCAGGCAGGTACTTATTATGACTTTTCCGATTTACACAGTACCATAATGAGTTTTACTACACTTAAACTTATTCAAAAAATTCAGAACATCTTTTTTAGCAAGAAATTTATTTCCTGTAGTACCGGTATTGCCCCCTCTTCTTTCTTTTGTCATTTCACTATTACTAAAATATTTTTCACCATTGCGATTGACATTGAATCTTGACACTTCTTGCAACACCTTTAGGAAAGTATTGTAGCATACAGGGATAAGCTCTATATCACAGTTGGGAATGAAGTAACATGTATTTCATTCTAGCTTGCTTATGTACCATACATTGACACCATATTCTTGGGATGTCTTCTTTTAATTGGAAGCATATTTTTATACTTCAGAATAAAATTATCCTGATAGATTTTATCCTCCTCTGAATAAAAGGCTGAACCGAATCATCTCATATCCTGTAAGGATAATTTTTTGCATCGAAATGAACCTTGCTGATGGTTATACATATGTTGGAAATTCTGGGAAGCGTTTGGCTGTGTATCTGGAAAAAGAAAATAGGAATAGTTTATAGGAACTATTGTATATTTTCCCTATCTGAAAATAGCTTGGTATCAAGTGTAGCCTATTCAAATTTTAGATTTTGTAGAATAAGGTTACATTTAATTCACTATTACCTGCTTTTCCTGGCCTGAGCTCTTTTCCAATTTTGTGGTGTAGCTTGGCGGCGTTTTCTGGGAACTTCTTCTACTGATGTATCAACACTTAGATCCATTATAAGACTATCTGATTCAGTTGATATTCAGAACTTGTATATATTTATCAATAGAAAGAAATGAAATAAAAATAAAAAAACAATAACTTCACTTTACTCTAGCTCTTGCTTTGCAAACATACCGACCTAACCACCTAACCTCTAGTTGACAAAGCCGCATGACAATTAATATCATATGAGCAAAATATAGAGCTCTCTCATCATTGGCTGTGTGGAGAATGTTAGTTATTTAGCCCTGGAGTGGTTGGTGGAGAATGTCAGTTTTGCATCCAAATCTGATTTTCAACATTGGATAATGTGACTATTGAATGCTACAGCATACATAATAAGCAGCACTTTAATGTGAAGAATAATAATACATCAGCAACTCATTTTCCAAAAAAGTGGGGAATAAGAGTTTTGCAGTTAGGCCCTTCATTTTTACTAAAATATTTTTTGAAACAGAATAGGGTTATAGTGACATGTTTTAAAACAATGATAAGTTCATATTTGGCATAAAAAATTTAATCTAAGTTTAAGGGAAGTGATAGCCGAGTGCTGTAGCAGGTATCTGTTCAATCAGAGATAAGCTACGAAACTCCTGGGCCATCTTTGTAATGGTGACCGATTGGATTGGCCAGCAGAAAGACTCTGTTCTCCACTGTAAAATCACTTCCCGGTGGTTCGGAACCCACCTAAAACTGTAGGTCCAACTCATCAATCATCATCATCATCCAATTCATTACCCACACACAGGTTCCAGACCTATGTGGGCTTCTTCCTCCGCAAAAAAAATAGTTTATTATTGTTCCAAGAATTTTCTTTCCAATGATTTCACAGCCATTTCATTCCACTTTTAATCAATTATTGAAGTATTATTCCTAATATCCCTAAAGCTACTCATCATAACTTGCAAGAATGAACACCTTTTTTTAGAAACCTTTTTTGTCTCACACAAGGTACCTATACAAACATACATAATAAGCACAAAATGTTTTGAAACTAGTTTTTTCACATTTTACTGACATTTCAAAGACACTCAAGAAATATCTAGCCTAATGGTAGATACCTGTATTGGACTCAAACTATTTTTATTTAATGAATAATAAGACGAAATAGTCACAACCACATTTATTAAAACTTTGAGAAACTAGTTTCGGTTGTTACACCATTATCAATCTCAATCAAACTAAAAACTAAAGTACAGAGAAGCTTAATATATACTGAACATGAAATTATGCTATTGGCTAAGCAGGAAAGAGGCTGACCTTCATCGGACGTTCTGATTGGCTGTCAAGTCACGCCCCCTGGTTGGAGGAGTAACAAGCAAAAATACGAGTTAAATCACTAACTAAACACTGTGAACATCAAGAGAGCAACAAAGAAGAAAAATATGTAATAATCAAATTAAAACTAAAAAATTAGAAGTTTACTGAAATGCAGTCGAGGTCAACTGAGAAATACACACAAGAACTGTTTTATTTCTGCGTGTAGAACCGTGTATTTCTCATTTGACCTTGACTGCATTTCAGTGAACTTCTAATTTTTTAGTTTTAATTTGATTAAATTTTAACCTCATTACGTATTTTTCTTCTTTGTTGTTCTCTTGATGTTCACAGTGTTTACTTAGTGATTTGACTCGTATTTTTGCTTGTTACTCCTCCAACCAGGGGGCGTGACTTATTGACAGCCAATCACAACGTCCGATGACGTCAGCCTCTTTCCTGCTTAGCCAATAGCATAATTTCATGTTCAGTATATATTAAGCTTCTCTGTACTTTAGTTTTTAGTTTGAGATTGATAATGATATGTAACAACCGAAACTAGTTTCTCAAAGTTTTAATAAATGTGATTGTGACAATTTTGTCTTATTATTCATTATGGATACCTTCCACAATATCACCTTCGCCACTACAAAGAAAGTTATATTTTTATTTACTTCCAAACAAAAACACACTTGTCAATACATCAACCAGCCTTAAAATAAACAAACCTAGCAGACTTTTTTATAATAATAAACTTATATTGTCTTTTAATTTAAAAATAATTTAGCTTTAGGGATGGTACAGTTGTTCCTCAATAAAACTCAGTATATAGAGCTATTGTTCCTTACAACTCCCGGGTAGGGAACCGCCACTTCTATAGTGGTTAGCGTTTTTGCTGTAGGCTACTGACCTGTGAGTTTTATGGTTTGATTCTCGTTTAAGTCTTACATTTCTATCCTCGTGTTTCTTTCCATCCCATTATAATATTATAAGATAACTTAGTTTATGTGGGATTCATTTGACTACATAAAAAAACTAACCTTCATCCATTTTGTATCCCCCCACCCACTGACAGTGACCATTGTACCATTTTTCGGCTGTGAAGATACAATGCTTATTGGCTTTACTGTATTTGTTACTTTTATGGGCTCAGTGAACTTGAAGATTGTCAAGTCATCTTTCCAGCCTCCATCATACTTCGGATGATTAAAATAGTTTTGTACTTTCAGAACCTTTCCTTTATTTTGCTGCGAACTTCCCGTACGGAATGTCAATGATCCATCGCTGTATCTGAAAACAAAAATAAAATTGAATTTTTTTGGTTAATGGATTACTTAATGGTGAGTGTTCTCTAATGGTAGTGTGAATAGATAAATATTATTCAATTATTGATTCAGTACGGTACCTACATGATTTTTTAGACTATTATTCTGTTAGCTCCAGGTTTGATCCTTGTTAACATACAGCTATATGGCAGCCGGGTGCTGTTCGTCCCCATCTACTATAGTCATAGCCTTACGTTGGAATTAACTACAAGCAATTCACTTTTTTCTAATTGGATACGGAATATCCATTTATATTATAATCTGAAGAGGATTGAATTGGAATTGAAGAGAAGCAAAAATTGATTGAACAGTTTATAGACCTCAGAGGATTTGAAAATATAAAATAACATATTCTTGATTAGAAGTTAAAATAGAATGTGCATAAAAGAGAATGGAGGTTTTGTAAATGATAGACCTTAGCTTTTTGCTTTAGATTAGCTTCACTTTGTAATTGAAGTAACATCTTGGATATTATGTAACTAGAGAAGTCGAACTTCTTAGCTCTATCATATAATAAATTAATTCTTGTGCTTTCTTTCTAGATTTGTTTCTTATATTACTAGTTTTTCGACTGACTGGCGAGCTTACATTCTAATTCCTTAAATTATTCATTTACCTGTGAAAAATAATACCGGCAGTCAATCCCCAATGTTTGTTGATGATTGCTCCTGCTCCTATTATTCCTTGTTTATTTTGAACTGAAATCTACAATATTACAATTAAAGCACTTTAAAATATGACATTAAAACAAAGTAGTGTGTATTTGTAATTAATAGATAATTGTTTACAAGTTTTCTGTTCTATACCTTGTGATTCCAATCTCAACTGGACAGTGTAAACCAAGCTATGTTTGGTGGGATGAATTCTAAAATAATATTATATATTATATCATACTAGAATACTAGTTAAATTTCTTTCATATGTAGCCTACTAGTTACATGCTATGACTGTTGCTTTTCTCCCATGTTTTTTCTCTTGTCCTCTAAAGTTTTATTACAGAGTGTAAGGCTTATTCAAAATCTGCAGTTAAAATATCATGGCAAGTTATTAAAATTTAATTCAACTATAAAAGTCCTACAATAAATAAATTTGAACATTCTCATAACAAACCCTATATTTTATTTTGAGCAATTTTATTGTTCATTTAATTCTGTCAAATTCCTGCAATGCAGTTGAACTTCTGAGTAACAAAATCGATTATCCAAGCAAAAAATCGTTCTAGAGAGGTACGGTACGGTATTTGTTAATGAAAGGTTATACTGCCAAGATTGCATTGTCAAAGGACAACATAAAATTCTCTACATAGAAGATTTGGTATTTGGAGGATACAGAGGTTTGACTATCCATTTTAAACTTTCCATTGGATGTATTTGAATCCAATTTTAAGTTACAGTAGTACCTAATAAAGTTTGATTAGGGCCAAGAAAATATTATTACAATCATGAACATAACCGTATATGAGCCGAAGGCACATTCAGGAAGGGAGGGAAACGTAAAACGGACTTAATAACAGGCTTTCTAGCAAATGAAACGGATTAAGAAAATAGATTAGCATCCTAGCAAGTCATTGGTTGGATTTTATTGGATAGTTATTGGGAGTATAAGCCTGTAGGCAGCAAGCAAGCAAAATATGCAGCCACTACTGAACTGAGCTAGTAAATTTTTAGGACGCTATCAAGCGTATGTTGAATGCATAAATCCTAATCAGCTTTTCCAGCCTGGAAAAAGATTGGAACGCGTTGCTTGGTCCTACATCGGAAGCAAAGGGTAAACAAAGGTTATAACATAGGGTATCGATTGCTTTTCCTCCACTATTCAATGGCCAGCTTGGATTCATGCTCAAGATAATTTAATATGGTACCGTACCTGAGTACCTACATATAGTACTGTTCAGTGGAAAGTTGAGTGCTTCTACTCTTTTGTTTTTGTGTGAAAGCATTCTATTTGAAGCAGAGCAAGCAAACGCATATTCTTGGATTTCTTGTTCCATAACGATCTACGTTGTTAATATTAACTTAATATTGTAAATTGAACAAACGATTATCTTCTATTAGCTGCTGTTCCTTATTGAGCTTGTGGAATCAGTTGTTGGCCAATGCTTTCTCACTCAATTGCTGTATTCCCTTGATCTTGATCTTCCCTAGAAGTTGTTTTTGACTTCATTTGTTGTACAGTACCGTACTCTATGTAATTTTTCTCATTAGAATTGATTTAAGAAAGGTTTGCAACAGTTTATAATTCAGATTCAAAGTGTGTTGTTTGTTGAAAAGTCTGCTTAAAGTCAAAACATGATTCTTCTATAACAAGCACCAGACTAAAGAATACACCATAAACGTGGATGTTCACTTATAGAAACTTTAAAACCCTTGTAAAAATACAGGTGTGTGAAAAACGCCGGATTTTAATGGTAATAAATTATTTATAGCCTTGCCTGAACCTAAATAGAGAACTTCATCTATCTATCAATAAATAGATTCGGCCATAAATTTCTAATGCTATAAGTGTTTTCAGACTTTAATGTAATCCTATGAGAAAAAACAATTATTTTTTAGCCAATTTGATTCAGTAGAAGAATGGGATTGCTCATAAATCCCTGCAGAAACAAACCAATCTAAAAATAAGCTTTTTTCACTAGTTTATGAAGTTTTTGGTATGACCAAAACATGATTTCTCTGTAACAAGCACCATGCTAAAGAATACACATCATAAACGTGGACGTGACGTTACCGTATTCAACGACATTCATAGGAGAAACAACTCAAATCAGAAGTCATTTAGTCTAACAAATGATATTACAAAAATATTAAAATTTTCACTTATTGAGCTGTTCCTCAGTTGTCCGGGTTAATAAAATTGATCGTTTTCTATTATTTAGTCAAAACCTTGATTTTAAAACGCGATGTTAAATTTTGAATGATGATGTCTCTCAATTGACACATTCGAACATTTATGATCGATTTTTCATTATTAATTTAGGCAATAACTTGATTGAAACTTGATGTTTATTTTTTAGTTGTGTTGTTCCTCAATTTATCAGTTCTTGATATACCTGAACGATATTTTTATTATTTAGGCAATTAATATTAACTTGTAAATTGATCATTAGTTGAGCAGCCTCAGATTGTAATGAAATGTAACATTTCCTTGTAAACTTAGGAAGAGAATGTTTGTTGACTTTTTAGGTGAATTCAACGACTTTTGCAGTCAATTTTAATTTAATTAAAATGAATCTCTATGATCGAAAACGTTTGGCCTAGACAGTGAGTAAAATATTACTTATTCTTAATTAAAATTGACTGCAAGTAGTTGAATTCAGCACCTAAAAGTTAATATTAACAACGCAGTTCGTCATGGAATAAAAATCCAGCTAGAGTTTGTTCTCTATGCTCGTGAATTCATAGAAAATTTAATAGGATTACCTATCAGTTTCAAATTATTAATTATTCGCTTAATTCATTTAGGGAAGTTCAACTTATTAACCAAAATCATTGAATGGTCTACTCACCATGTAAGGAAATTTCCTAATGCTAGCTGTCACACCTCCTTGTATTTTAACATCATTAGTTTTTTGTGAGAAGCTATCATATTCCACATTATTTTTGATAATATGTGATTCCGTACATGGGCCAACTAGAAATAATGGGATAATTAGACTTGGTACCTATCCTATTATTTAATATCATTCAATTTATGAGCCAACTGGGAAAATAATCTATGGTAATTATCTTGTTTAAGATTAAAGAGTGACTGATATTAATATTAGCATTAGCAACACTGTTAATACTAGCATTCGCACGTTTGCAGCTAGGAGAAATAGTAGTAACCTCAATGTTCATGAAATCAGTACCTAACATGGAAGATGGTGATGTTGAAGATCCATCTTGTTTCCACTAATATGTAATATAAACTTAATAAAACAACTTTTGAATGGAAATTAACTCACGTTATGGCGTTACGGCCGTTTCGCTCTGTTGTCTAGAGCATCGTCAGACGACCCACAGTACACTGACTTGAGGTATCAAAATAAAAAAAGGTATGATACCTTAAGTCAGTGTACTGTGGGTCGTCTGACGATGCTCTAGACAACAGAGCGAAACGGCCGTCACGCCATAACGTGAGTTAATTTCCATTCAAAAGTTGTTTTATTATGGAAGATGGGTTTCATGTTGTAGGAGCACATCTTACCAATGTGAGTAATATTCTTTAAAGTTATATGTAAAGTCACTTGAAAGAATCTCACGATTTCAAGTCCTTTGCTCCCAATCATTTCAATTAACTAAAACCATTGCAAGTACCTTCAACCATAGGTTCACTAGTTCAAAAACCTGATTCCCTACATTCATAAAATCCGTAATATATATTATATTATATATATGAAGATTTTGTTCCATGAAATTCCATGAAAGCATCCCATGTGTAATTTCAAATAAATAGACGTATCTGGTGTAAATTGAAAAACGGCAGTAATTGAAACTAATTTTAAACCTTGGTTTAATTTAATTTGGTTTCTATTCTGCTTTTCAAATACAATTACAGAGAAGTACATTGATATTGTTGCTGATGGTAAAGGTTATTAGAGTTAGTTTGAAGTGACTGACAATTAAATAAACTGACAAATATACATAAACAGAATTTATTAATTTCGAATTCTTTTAATTGCTATTACTTTATACTGAAGACTTCCGCAATGGCGGATATTGACAACAGCATTGAACAGCTGATGGGAATCGATGAATGCTACTGTACAAAAATATCAGTCACCACCGGGAATCGAACCACGGACCTCTCAATTGCCGGTTGAGCGCCCTTAACCACTAGACCATTAAAGGAATTCGAAATTAATAAATTCTGTTTATGTATATTTGTCAGTTTATTTAATTGTCAGTCACTTCAAACTAACTTGTGAGATACGAGCCGATATGGCCAAGTTGAAAATGAATGCTGCTGTACAGGAAGGTCTCCATGGTCTAGTGGTTAAGGGCGCTCAACCGGCAATTGAGATGTCCGTGGTTCGATTCCCGGTGGTGACTGATATTTTTGTACAGTAGCATTCATCGATTCCCATCAGCTGTTCAATGCTGTTGTCAATATCCGCCATTGCGGAAGTCTTCAGTATAAAGTAATAGCAATTAAAGGAATTCGAAATTAATAAATTCTGGTTATTAGAGGTTGCGTGATCCAGGAGTATATGCTACGTAGTCAAGATTTCTATGGAGAATTTTAAAATAAAAGTTGGTAGGTTGATACTGGAAGAATTAGACTGGTACGGTAATTTTGTTGATAATGGATTTTTTCAACAATTATCACACACTAAATGCGCATAAACTAGTTATTCAAAATGGTCGGTCTTACCTGCTAGTAGAATAAAAACAGAAAAATACTTCATCGTTAAAAGTAATACACTGATAGCAATTGCCTCCAAATACACTTTATACCATAATTATCTCTCTCACTTTCTCTCTTCTTAAACTTATTCATTCTTCAATTGAGCGTTCAATTTCATATCTCAATTTATAAGTGGCTAGTGTGTTATCTGAATGATGACAACTAATCAAGGTGAAGTTTTCCATAAGTAGTAATTCAACAATTTGTTCATATATTCTCTTGTACCTTCTCTCTTCTCAAATTTGCCCTTCCCTCATAATCGATTGGAATTGAGTATTTTTTTGTCATTGACAGCGATCGCCCAATGATAATCTCCTTGAAATATTTATTTCTGAATAATGCTCCCATTTTAATAAATATAATGCTGAATTGAGTTTCTAGATCAACTACCGGTACCGTGTATATTGGATTACCGTACATCATTTTTACTGTTGAACAAACTATTTCTAGTGGTGACAAGTTATTCAAATAAACCTTCCTATTTATTATCATTTCATACTTTCATTGAATATCAATGAGAGTAGAGCTGTATTCATTCCCAATCGAATTCTGCTATTTTAATGGTCATAACAATCTGTGGTTTCGAATCGTTCCGCAGCTGCTCTCAAAATGACTTAAAATCAACGTTTTCTACAGAGTGAATATTGCCATGTAAATGGACAATTGTCCACTTTTGGTTGTTCGAGTTTGCAAAAGTTGCTTATGTGTTTGCTCGAATTTGAGGATCAAGTCATGTGTATATGATTGCTTGATTCTAAGAATTTAGTTGTGTGTATGACTTTAAGCCTCCCTACTGCCGTAAAATATGAATATATGTAATTCTGTGTGAATACATATGGGAGCGGTGTACTCAAGGGAGAGGTCTAGTCTAGATAGGTGGCCGTACCCCAATTAGCAAGAAATGAAATAGGGTGTTGACACATCTAAAGAATTAATTAGTGGATATAATTAATTAGCCCTCTTATTTGGAGACGAATTTATTTTATTTTATTTTAATTTATTTTGGTATCCTCTTATCAGGATACATTCTCAGCAATTCCGTTCTAGATAATTAAAAAATAAATGCCCGTATAGGTGTGCATTCCATTGTCCAATTCTTAAATCAGTTGAAATCAATGAAACATAGTAAAAAATTTCAATATATTCAATTCAGAAACAAACCTAATTTAAATGAAGATAGGGCTATAAACGTGTTTGTAAACAATAATCAACTAGACCAGGAAGAAAACATTGCATTTTGAGGTGTTTTGTTGGATAGACTTAACCACTAGACCATGGAGACCTTTCTGCACAGCAGCATTCATTTTTAACTTGGCCATATCGTCTCGTATCTCACAAGTTAGTTCGAAGTTACTGACAATTGAACCAACTGACAAATTTACTTAAACAGAATTTATTAATTTCGAATTCCTTCAAGTGCTATTAGTTTATACTGAAGACTTCCGCTATGGCGGATATTGACAACAGTATTAAATAGCTGATGGAAATCGGCTATAGCACTTAAAGGAATTCGAAATTAATAAATTCTGTTTAAGTAAATTTGTCAGTTTGTTCAATTGTCAGTAACTTCGAACTAACTTGTGAGATACGAGCCGATATGGCCAAGTTAAAAATGAATGCTGCTGTGCAGAAAGGTCTCCATGGTCTAGTGGTTAAGGTGCCTGACCGGCAATTGGGAGGTCCGTGGTTCGATTCCCGGTGGTGACTGATATTTTTGTACAGTAGCATTCATCGATTTCCATCAGCTATTTAATACTGTTGTCAATATCCGCCATTGCGGAAGTCTTCAGTATAAACTAAAAGCACTTAAAGGAATTCGAAATTAATAAATTCTGTTTAAGTAAATTTGTCAGTTTGTTCAATTGTCAGTAACTTCGAACTAACTTGTCACATATTTAATTGAAATACAGTGTTAGTTTTGATATTAGATAGAATTTCTCATCAATCACTGTATTTCAGTAAAAGTAAGTGTAAATCACATATTTAATTGAAATACAGTGTTGGTTTTGATATTAGATAGAATTTCTCATCAATCACTTCCTGGTGGTTTGGAACCCACCTAGAACTGTAGGTCAAAATCATCAATCACCATCATCCAACGCATTACCCACGCACAGGTCTCAGACCTATGTGGGCTTCATCCTCAAAAAAAAAAAAAATCTTAAAATATTTGGCACCGACCTCAAAAGATTACTTGTATGAGATTAAAAGATTTCTCAGTTTAAAGTAAATACTTTATGATGTTGAAGATCCATCTTGTTTCCACTAATATGTAATATAAACTTGAAAAAAACACTTTTAAATGGAAACTAACTCACGTTATGGCGTGACGGCCGTTTCGCTCTGTTGTCTAGAGCATCGTCAGACGACCCACAGTACACTATAGATACGCTCTATAGTTACGCTCTAGACAACAGAGCGAAACGGCCGTCACGCCATAACGTGAGTTAGTTTCCATTTAAAAGTGTTTTTTTCAAGTTTATATTAAATACTTTATTATGACAAAAGAAGGCTGCAGTCAGGACTTCCTTTAGTACTAAAAGGCATTTGAGAAATATAATAAGCCTAGCAAAGAGAAAGGCATGGTATGATATATCACGAGTAATTGATGCTTATAAGAACAAGATTGAAGTGATGCATATGGTATTGCATTCTTTCAATAAATAAAAAATAGAAAGGAAACAAAAACAATCTTGGAAAGTGACACTAACACTATTACACATAGACAATTAAAGGATAAAATTACTTGTTAGAAAAGATACTTATCTCCACCAATCTTGCACTGATTGGTACGTTCATAATCACTACATGAACATGAAACAAACATGTTAAAAAATCATTTCATATCACAAAACAAGTCAGTTTAGCACTGATAAATACGGGCTATTCCATTACCGGTACCGCTATACAAATTTCCCCGATGTTTCCGGATTTAGAAGCGGGCAAAACTAGCGCTTTGGCTTCACATCGGATGCCGGAGTTACTCATCTAATAATACTGACTTTTGTTTCGATTCCATTTATGATCAGCTGGCCCGATCAGCTGATTACTATGCGAAGTCAGTGACGTGTGCAAAATCATAAGTAGTAAAGTACAGTAGTGAGAGTGAGACGTGAGATAAACATATTAACCATCCTTCACGAGCTCCAGAGTCACGAGACTCTACTCACGAGCTCACGAGTCTGAATGTCTAGATGAAGAAGTTTTCTTTTCTTTTTAAATTTACATATTTATCCACCTTTAACATAAATCATGTATTTTCTTCAGGATTAGCTTAATTTTTTAGTTCAATGTGAAAGAAAATCCCTCATCAAGTCAAATGGTGATACAAGATGATTCAGAGTCTGCCACCTGAGGTATGCTTGCTTGTTTGTAATTCTCACTTTTCCTAGTTAAGAAAGAAGAAGAAAGTTCAATATTTATTATGTTATATTCAATTCTATGCGTATTGTTATTTTGTAAAAATGAACATTTCAATGCGATTTCAAGAAGTGCTATACAGGCATAACCTATATATTTCTAGTAGGTACTAACCTTAGTACAATAATAAGGACCTTAAGCTGGGCATTCACGTTCCAACTTGCAGTACCACTTGCAGTACTGCTATATATAGTCGATTACATTGGGATAGTTACTCGCTAAGCGAGTAGCGAGTAGGACGTTACTAACCGACCGTGCTACAGCAGCTCAGCATACCAAGCCAAATTATATTAAAAATTTAATTTCCAGAATCGCCCTCATACTATGGAATTTCAAAGACAATAAACAATTCTTCTTCTTCTTTTTTGGTCCTCCTAATGGTCCTAGGCCCAAAGAGTCGTCATAATTTGTGTCCTGGGTTAGTCCCGGTGTCTCGTTGTATGTTCTTCAACATACTCTGCTACTGAGTAGTAGGGTCTAGCCATTAAATATTTCTTCAGTTCCCTTGGGAATGTCCTTTTAGTTGCCATGATTTTGATATGCTGCGGTAGCAAATTGAAAAGGAAAGCTCCAGAGTAGGCTGGTGATTTTGTTGTCTTTGTGAGGCGGTGTTGTGGAAGGTCGATATTGTTCCTGGCTCGTGTGTTGTGTGTGTGTAGTTCACCTCTCAGCATTGGGTTTGTCTTCATCACTATGATTACTGTTTCCATAATATATAGCGAGATTACCGTCAAGACATTATGTTGAACAAAGAGGTCCCTGCAGTGGTCCAACATGTTTCTTCTCAGTATTGTGCGGATAGCTCTCTTTTGTATACGTAGTACTCTATTGAGATTTGCTATTGATGCTGATCCCCATGCAACAATGCCATATTTGAGATGAGGTGCAAATAGTGCATGGTAGGATGTAAATGATGTCTTCTCATCTGTTATATTGCGGATTCTGCGGATCACATATACTGCTGAAGACAGCTTTTTACACAGTTGGTCGATGTGGTTTTGCCAGGTGAGGTTTCTGTCCACCACAATTCCGAGGAATTTTGTTGTGTTGGCTTCCTCTATTTCTCCATCCAGGGGTTCATATTGTTGGTTTCCATTTGAGAATGTAAGACAGACTGTTTTCTTGGTGTTGATTGTGAGGTTTAGTTTATCACAGATCCCCTTAATCTCATTAAATGCAGAGTCAATCACTTCTTTTTTGGACATTTCCTTGTTTGTGGGCATAAGAATTGTTGTGTCGTCTGCAAATAAGATGCATTGTTTATCAGACTCTAGTTCCCTAGGAAAGTCGTTTACATAAATGAGAAATAAGAGAGGGCCCAGTATTGATCCCTGTGGTACTCCGTTAGTAATTGTTTGAGTGGATGACCTGTAGTTATTTAGGTTGCTATTGACTTTATGCTCTATTTCAACATATTGTTGCCGGTTTGTAAGATAGTTTTCTAGCCAGGCAAGTGCGTTTCCCACTATTTTTAGTTTTTTAAGTTTATTTTTTAATATGTTGAAGTCTATTGAGTCAAAAGCCTTCTGCAGATCAATAAAGAGTCCACAGGGGGTTTTATATTCTTCCCACATTTTTGTGATCTCATTATACAGGTTTGATATTGCAGTCATTGTGCCGAGGTTCTTTCTAAATCCATGCTGCTGTTTGACAAGTATGTTGTTTTTTTCAAGGTGGGATATTAATTGGTTATAGGCAGCCCTTTCTATTATTTTTGATGGAGTTGGCAGATTAGCAATCGGTCTGTAATTTCGAGGATCAGTTTTTTCGCCTTTTTTCAGTTTTGGGTAGATCTTTGCCATTTTCATGTAAGAGGGAAAGGTTGCTTGTCTAAAAGATGAATTAGCAATGTCTAGAAGTGGCTCTTTTAATTCGTCCTTGCAGTACTTCATTATCTTTCCCGTTATCTCATCGTATCCAGCTGAGTTACTTGGCTTTAGATTTTCAAGAAGGCAGTCAATGTCTGTTTCTGAAATTAAGGAGAATTCACTAAATGGTGGAGCATCCATCACCTCATCCTCACTGTTTATTACCAAAGTGTTCGACTTAAATGGTGGTTGTGTGAACAGAGTGTTGAAAATATTACTGATATTGTTGGGGTTTGTAATTTCTTTGTTTTCCCAGTTCAGCACCAAGTTGTCTTGCACTCCCAGTTTGCCTTTGTTTCTTTCATTGTTGATAATTTTCCAGATGGTTTTCGGTTTGTTGTCTGTCTGTTCAATTCTATTTCTTATCTGCATTAATTTTTTTTCCCTCACTTCTGTGTCATAAGCTTTTTTCAATGTAGAGCATTCTTCCTTATCCCTCCGAGAGCCAGTCACTAAGTACTTGTTGTTTGCTTGGAATAATTTATGTTTCAGTGTCAATGTGGTTTCATCCCAGAAGATATTTTTTCCTGATGTAGTGATCTTTTTCAATTCGCGAGGCATTATACTGTCCATATTTATTCTCATTATCTTCAAGAAGTTGTTGTATTTGTCATTGACTTGAGGAGAGTGTGTTACCGTTGTCCAGTCAGCTTGTCGAAGTAATGCCTTGAGCTGATTCAGGTTTTCTGTGGAGAAGTTTCGGGTATATTTATATACAGCAGTTTCATGTTCGACTTTACTATTTATTTTGCAGATGATTTTGTGGTGGTCTGAAATTTGATTTGGGTATGCTTTTGTTTCTATTGTTTTTGCGCACATATTGTGATAACATCCATCGATACTAGTGGCTGAGTCTTGGGTGATTCTTGTGGCAGGCAGCCTGTAAATTTGACAGCCATGTTGGATCAACATATTATTGAGGTCCTTACAGGTTTGGCTCTCCTGCTTTAGTATGTCAATGTTGGTGTCACCAAGGACAACTACTTTATAGCGCTTTCCTGAATATTTTTGAAGAGTACTTCCAAGTCTGGACAAGAATTCATCTACTGTTCCGGGATTTGGAGATCGATATGTGCCAATGATGATCAGGTTCATCTGCTTCATCTGAACTTTCACAACTACTGTTTCAAATAGCTGTTCTGTAGTTACAAGTGGTTGGACTAAGTTTAATTTCTCTATGTTTAATTTTAGGTTGCTTCTTTTATACATAGCGATGCCGCCCCAGAGCAGATGTGTTCAACAATAGTTTGCAATAAGTGTGTAGCCGGCAATATTGGTGTTTAGCAGGTCTTCTTCTCTAAGTCCATGCTCTGAAATAATGATGATATCTGGGGTGTAGAAATCTAGATCTATACTTAACTTTTCCAGTTTCGTCTGTAATCCTCGTTGTACATTTAGATGGTAGATAGTGAGTGATTTAGTTATTCTATTGCTAGTCCATTTAGTAGGTTCTTGTCTGTTTCTGTATTCATTGGTCTGCGGGGTATGGTGCAATGGTGTTTGTGGCTACGATGGACTATGTGAGACTGCTGTACTGTAGCTTGGCCTGGCCTGGATGTTGTTTGTCAGTGGCATCTCTTTTGGCTGCAAGACTCTTACAAAACTGTCAGCCAATATCTGTGTTCCTTCTCCGTTCAGATGCAGTCCATCCCAACTCCAGTGTTTCTGTTTCAGATCCCTTGTGTTATCCAAATAATTTATTTTAAGCTGCTCACACATAAACTTCAAAGAGTCATTTGTTGCGTCGACAAACCGGATACCACAGTCCTCTCGGTAGTGGATAGAGCCTACATACCAATCCGTGAGGGGAAATTTTTGTATGTTTGCTTCCAATGTAAGCCAGAGCGGCCTCATAACGTGATTTGGTGTTCTAGCCGATGGAATATTATTTGATCCTACATTTATAATGACTTTTTTTGGCATTTCATCTTGCTTTGACAGATGCCTGCTCACATCTTGGATTTTTCCCCCTGGCAAAAGTTGCACATTTGCATACTGATTCATCCTCTTGCTCACAACTCCACCAACACCTCTCAATGTTGAGTCACCAATAATTATATGGTCAGGCTTCTCTCTTTGCTGGCTCTCCGTTGCTATCAATATATTGTGGCTTCCCGATGTAATTGCTTGGACATCCGATGTATTGGATCCCCTCTGAGTTTCCCTCTGTTCAGTGTTGTTTTTCTTATTTCCTAGGTTTGGGTCAAGTAGGCCCGTGTCATGTCCATGATCGTTTTTGTTTTTGTCTGAAGGATTATGTCTTTTTTGGTTTTTCCTCCTTTCAGTGTTTCTTTCCTTGGTTGTCATAATTGGGTCAGGTAGGCCTGTGTCATCTCCATGGTCATTTATATTTTTGTCTGCTATTCTTTCATCACATTCAGCCTCTCTCACCAGGCACCTTGCGTCTGTTTCAGCCTTCTTTCGAATCATGCATGATGGTTCAGGGTGCAATCCCTGAGTAAATTCGTATATTACCTGCTCCAGCCTGTAAACGACATCAGTCTTCCTTGCTAGTGCTTCTTGAAGTCTGTCATTATTGGATTTTAGTAGTTTAATTTCATCTTTGTAGTCGTTTATATCATCTATGAGAATCTTGATAATAGCATCAAAATGTTTGTCCTGCATGGAGCTGTGTCTGTTAGCTGTGGGACTATAGGACGTTGTCTCAGTGTTTGAGCTGTCAGATTTATTCAGCAAACCTGATACATGCATTGCCCCTCCCCTCAATTTCTCATTACACTCATCACACATCCAGAATTGCACTTTGTGAGTTTCATTTTTCATTCTTTCATACTCCTCATCTGTGATGCCTACGCAATTTATGTGATACCATGTTTCTGGGTCGCAGTCACAGGCCACCCCCTTATCATGGTTAAGGACTG
Organism: Conomelus anceps; assembly: GCA_948455865.1. NCBI lineage: Eukaryota > Metazoa > Arthropoda > Insecta > Hemiptera > Delphacidae > Conomelus > Conomelus anceps. Next base: position 31,451,970 of record OX418216.1, read on the forward strand.
GGGTTTTACAAAAGGTACATAAGTATTGTTTAGAAGTATTATGTTCAGCATTCCTGGGACTATTTCTAGCCTTAGGCGTCTCAGTAGTTTGTTTGTTTTGTTTTCTACCCATTTTTAGTTCAATTATAATAGTAATATATGCCACTTGCGTTCTGGTCCGATTGGATTAAGTTAAGTATATATTTTATTGTATAATGCACGTTTACAGTATGCCAGACAGCACTTGTCAGATTTTCAGACAGCTACACATGGGCTTTCACACAAGAAATATCACAGCAGTAGTTTTCACGGTAGCAAAATAATATCATTATACGGTTCAGTATTATTGTTTTTGTCCACAGTCTGTTCTCCAGTTCCGTAGTGATTCATAAAATTTAGAAAATATGAACTGGAAAAGCAGAACTAAGAAAAAGTTATTACAAAAAACAACACTAACCTAGAAAATCTATGAACTATTACCATCGCTCCTCTCAATTTGAAAACCGATCGTATCATTTTAGAAATAATTATTCCTTTCCTGTGGAATAATGAGAATAGCTTTCTTCACTTAAACACTGATTAACGTGTAATTTAACTAAAGCCATTTGTCGTCGGCATTGGCATTTTGTATAACTTTATATAACCTTTATATACCTTTATATAACTTCAACTGTCTAATTCAATTCACCATCTTATGTTAAATGATATATGAACCGCACTTCATTAAAGATATAGTATTAATAAACAAAGAAAAGGTATAAAATAATTGTAAACACTAACCAAATTTCTGTTTTGCATTTGCAAAAAGACCTAAAATGAACACACATACAATTTAGTTTGAAGTGACTGACAATTGAATAAACTGACAAATATACATATACAGAATTTATTAATTTCGAATTCCTTTAATTGCTATTACTTTATACTGAAGACTTCCGCAATGGCAGATATTGTCAATATCCGCCATTGCAGAAGTCTTCAGTGTAAAGTAATAGCAATTAAAGGAATTCGAAATTAATAAAATTCTGTTTACGTATATTTGTCAGTTTATTCAATTGTCAGTCACTTCAAACTAAATTGTTTATTGTCTTTGAAATTCCATAGTATGAGGGCGATTCTGGAAATTAAATTTTTAATATAATTTGGCTTGGTATGCTGAGCTGCTGTAGCACGGTCGGTTAGTAACGTCCTACTCGCTACTCGCTTAGTGAGTAACTATCCCAATGTAATCGACTATTTATAGCAGTACTGCAAGTGGTACTGCAAGTTGGAACGTGAATGGCCGGCCTTACCGGCCACAAGGATTGACGGTTGCCAGGGTTCTTTTTTTGTCTTGAAGACTCCGGTTGAAGAGTATACAACAAATCAGATAAACAATAATTATTTAGGCTACAATATTATCATTCTTATGTGCATTAGTCAACATAATTATAATTTCAAATAGTTGAGGTGATGCTTCAATTCAATTCATCATCAATACTTGACCAGTTTATTCAACTGGACAGATTTTTTCATAAATAAAACTTAATACACTTATCAAGATGGCGTGGATATTAATAAAAGGATTCCAAGACAATTGTAACTTTATCATCTTGCAGTGAACAGAGTGGCAGATTCAAAAGTTTATCTCGGAGCAGCTTCTCAAACTTTTTATACTCCAATTCCCGAATACTAATTGGCAACTTATTGAAGATTTTCATGGTGCGAAGGGGGAAGCTGTCATGAGATCTTGCCAATCTGGATTGAGGCAGATTTGTGTTGATTCGCCGCCTGGTGTTATGGTGGTGAATGTCTCCTCTTGTTTGGAAAGTGTGCAGTTGCTTTCTTAGGAGCAACAGAGAACTATATATATATATATATATATATATAATATATATATATATATAATATATATATATATATATATATATATATATATATATATATATATATATATATATATATATACTGGCTGTATACAGTTCGTATTCTCAACCTTTTAAACAGTGGCCGGCAGTGTTCCAGGCGTGGTGAAACTGTAATAATGCGGATATTTTTTTCTGAAGAAGTATAATCCTCTCACATGCACCTGCATGAGCTTGATCTTGAACTCTTGTAACCTATAAGTTTAGTTGAAATTTTTTATGTCAATCGATTTTATGGAATCATTTTGACATGGAACTATAAACGTTGGTATTTAATATTAATAGCCTACTATCAAACATCAATATTTTCAGTTGATTATCTCGGAGGAAAGATAAGGAACTACAGCCGCTCAGTTTATTAATTATTGAGTAAAGGTGAGCACCAATAGTGTTAGTTGTGTAAATAGTGCTCAAAGTAGCTTTTTGCTGCACTGAATAGTTTTTTGCAGAGTAAAGGAATAGCTATTTGTGTAACTAGAGTGCAAAATAGCGTTTTTCTGCATCGAGAGAAACAGTTTTTTTCACGAGCCAAAGGCGAGTGAAAAAAGTTTCTTGAGTGCAGAAACAATACTTTGCACTCGTATTACACATTAAATTTTTCCTACAGTAATGTATAAAGTAATTTAAAGAGAACAAAACAGGACATACATAACCTGACAATTCCTCACATAACCTATCTTCGAATCAAATCGATTTATTTTATTTATTTATTTGCCATAATATAAAAAATACATCAAATCATAATAGACAATGACAAAGCTATTCACAAATAATAAAAACAAAACAATAATCAACAACAACAACTACAAGAACTATTTCACAGCTGAAGCAGAGTAGCCAACCTATTTTTGAATGCAGAATAGGGAACCTGCGTATTACATGCTCACTATTTTGTGTTGTTAGGTTGCAAATTTGGAGTGCGGAAAAGTGCATTCCCGCACTGCAATTTACTTTCCCGCACTGGTGCAGGAATAGACTATTTTGCGTGCTACAGTTAGTGCAAAAATAGGCACTTTTTCGGGTCACTGTAGGAAATAGTTATTTGTGAAACTGATGCGCAAAGTAGTACTTTGCAATGCGCAAAGAGAAATGCATCACGCACGAGCTGCAGGCGAGTGTGGAATAGTTTCTCAAGTGCAGCAAAGATACTTTCAACTCGAGTTATACATTAAAGTTTACTTACAGGTGGCACACCTGGAGTGCGAAAAAGTAAAAGAGTGTAGGAATCACCTGTTTTTCATGCTATTGTGAGTGCATAAATAACCGCTTTGTTAGGTAACTGTAGGAAAAATAATTATTGTTTTGTTGTCAGAATAGCATAACAGAACGATTAAAATTATTTGAAGAAAACGAACATGCCATTTGATCTACACCTTATATTTGATAATGCTTTGACAGTATCAAATATGTGAATGAAAATACCTTACTGAGTAACAATTATAGGCTATCTTAAATAGTTGAGGTGAGGCATTAGGTGATCTAATCAACCTGTTTCAATTGAATATATTTGTTCTAAACGTATAGAACATCAAATGCACGGTATGTAATGTATGTGGTAATTTACAGCCTATTTGTAATAGAAGACTTATGTTACCAGGTTTTTATTGGATTGATCGAATACTTGCCGTACAGAGATAGAAAATCATTAAGTGAGACCTCAACCTATTTTAATCATCTCTGTTTGGATCGCAAATATTTAGAAGAAGAACAAGTTGTATTTGAAGACTGTGCTCTGTCACCAGAAACCTCTCCGTTGGATTTATTTTTAAAAAGTGAGCGTATATTTCCAAATTTGAAATGTATCAATATTGAAATTAATAGTAAATCGGATATTTTCTGGAGGAAATTCGCACCATTTATCAAGTCGCTCAAGTTGAAAAAATGTTCGATTTCATTGAACTATGTTACGTGTCTTTTCTCTTATTTGGAAAGTTTAGAGTATCTGGAATTGGATGAATGTAGGGATTTATTTATGAGTGGGACAATTTTTTCAAAAGCTGATGATCTATTAAAAGTCAGTGAGGCTCTCAGGAGTGTTAAAAATCTAGTGGTGAACGAACAACATTATTTAAGTGATGCACTGTTCAATCGGCTTGTCATAGCCATGCCTAATTTGAATAGTTTATCTCTTATTGGTTGCTACATAAATTTCCATGAAGTTGTATATAAAAGGTATTATAACAAAGACAATTTTGGATCAGGGTCTGACAGTGTGTTGACATTCATTTTCATCATGTCATATCTACAAAAAGCTGCCAGCCATTTGAAGAGACTAGATTTCAGTTGGACAAAATTGGACGACTCCGGCTTGAGAAAAATTGCTTCATTAGATAATCTAAATTTATCTGAAATTTGTTTACACGGCTGCTCTGAGTTAACTAACAGCAGTATAATAAATTTAGTGAATGCTCAAAAGAATTTATTGGTGATTGATATTAGCAAGTGCGTTCGTTTGACTGATAGAGCACTTATTGCCATAAGTGATTGTCTTCCAAAATTGAAATGCCTTAACTTTTCAGATTGCTCAGGCATATCCGACTTGGGTGTTAGTTCTCTGACAAAAATGACAGAACTCAATAAACTTATTATGGTTTCGTGCTCAAAAGTAAGTTCTTCTGGAATAGTTGAAGGCATTTGTACGTCGACAAGCAATACAATCAGGTTCCTTGATATGAGATCTTCAGATCTCAACGACTCAGCATTGATTAGTTTGAGCAGTCATTTAACTAGACTTGTCTATCTTGATCTTGGACATTGTTTAAATGCTGTTACAAATTCCTCTCTACATGCCATACTCAGAAATCTACGACTTTTGCAACACTTGAAACTTCGAGGGTGTCGAAAAGTAACCGACTATGGCTTGTGTGGAATCGAATCAAATGATACTTCGTATCCAACCAATGACGGAGTTTCCGCTGTGAACATCGAAAGTAAGGATAATATCGGTGCTACAGATGATGTTCAACATGATCCAGTCACTCAGGGTCGATCACTAACCAACCTTAAAGGTGAGTTTCGTCCTAATTATCTAACATTAATGCATTAACACTTGAAATAGATTGAAAATCAGTAAGCTATAACAATTATGTCACTGTGCCAACATTCTGCTACGTTACTCTTGCTTCTTTTTCAATGAAAATTCAGCATTTCAAACTACTACAACTTCCAATTTTGATTTTTGAGATTACTTATTGATCATTTGTAGATTTGTACTTTTGCGTCTCTATACCGTATACTGTCTCTTTCTTTTCGAATGTCACGGATATCCCAGATTGTATTTCTCTTGATCATTTTTTTATCCACATCCATTATTTCCAAATTTCTTTTTTATCTGAGATAGCTTATAGAACTTTTACGTAATGTTGTAAATTAAAAATAGTGCAATGTGAAATAATTTTGAGCAGACATCTGTAGGATAGTCACGGTAATTCTATGAAAATTGACCGCATCTGCATCAAGTTTCATAGAAGCTATGCTTTTGAAATGTGCTGAAGAAATGATTAAAAATCAAATTGATACTTCCAGACGTGCAGCTCTTTGGACGCAATATTGCTACATGGTAGATATTGCACTCTAGCTTTTATCATTAAAATTTGGAATTCTCGCCTTGACATTGAAATGGTATTTATTAATTCGCAAAGGCGATATAACCTTTTGCATTGATATATATGTATTATGAGGCCGCAATGAGTCTTGAGACATGTGCGTGGGCAGTGAGTTGAATGATGACATGGTGAAAACATCAAAGTTCAAACGAGATTCGAACATGAGACCTCAGAAACAGCAGCTAGCCAGAATTTTATTTAATCAGAGACAAGCGCTTCAAATTATTTAGCCACCGAGGCCAACAAAAGCATTGACTGACCATGAAGAACTTATGAAAATAAAAGTTAATACTAATGGTGCCCAATTGTTTGTGGCAAGCAGATCTCAGAGCTGTGTTGCTGTCTTGGAAAATCTCACTTGTAAATAGGCCTAATGTATAAATGGAATGAACAGTGATTATATTCAAATTCGAATACTTTCTATTTGACCCACTTCAATTTCCAAAAACGCTTTAGTTCCATTTTAAATGTATCTAAAACATGCAATACCATGTATTAAAAAAAGCGGAATTAATCTACTTTACGGTAAATTCAAAGGGGACGCTCTCACTGTCCCGAACTTATTGCAATAGATAACGAGGGGTAAAAACGAGAAAGCAAAGTTTGATATATATATGAACCCATACAATGAGAGCTAATCGGTGAGTCAATTCTTTGATCTTCCTCAATAACACAATCTCACAATTTTCTCCAAAACTAGTAGCCTAGCTGGACTGTTTATTGTACATTCAAATAGCAACACATGCTATAGGATTAAGACGGGGATCTTAGATGTTCAGGATTAAGACGGGTCCGATCCCACTAGGCGTCAAATCTGCAAGAAAGTAGAAACCAATCTGTCAAAACAAAATAATTCAAAACAACTTTACAAACGTTCCTACAACTCTTCCATAAATACCTTCCTGACAAATGATCATACTAAACCAAACGCTTTTACCTACTTTTTCCATCAGAAATAAATTTAAAACCATACTCAATCGTTTAACTCCTCTAAAGTCCACTTTTCCCCAACCAAACCTCAGCACTTGAATGTTTATTTTATATTCCCATAGCAACATATGCCATGGGATTAAAACAACTTCACAAATGTCCTTATAACTGCAATATAGGGTGAAAAGGCCCCCTCAGATCAGGGGTGACCGACGAACTTAATTTTAGTTTATTTTTTCTTCTTATGAGGTGCCTACTACCTCCTAAAAATGTGGGACCTGTACCCCCTGTAGATTTTGCTCTGAAGTTTTATGTGTACGGACGGACAGAGCCTACGCATAATGCTCTTCCCCTACGTACTTTGTACAGTAACAGTTTGATAAATAATATTCTATTCTTATAAACGGTTTCATGATTAAATAGCCGATACTTATTTATAGTTTGTGGGTTCAATTCCTCATATGAATGTTATTAAATCGCATTCCAATCAATTTACTTCGTACAAAGTGGCTATTTTATTGGTCTCACTGTTTCAGGATTGAAGACCTTGGAGTTGAGTTATTGTTATAATATAACTGACATTACTTTGAAATGTGGAATCCAGTTCTTGGAGTTGAAAGACTTGGACCTGTCTTACTGTGCTAAGGTGAGTTAGTAATGACGTTTTCACTTTGGTATGAACCTCCATGTCAAAAATAGTGGTAGACGACTTCGAATTGAAGGGAGGAAAAGCTCTCTTTTACCTACATGCGAATAGTGGTTTGTGAAAAAGGTCTACCTCAGTTGAAATATTCATACACATTCAATTACTATTTTTTTAACGATACAATCACTCCACTCCCCCAAAATATTTAAAATTTACTAATTTATTGATTTTTAATTCTTGGAAAAGTAATTATTTCAAGTTTCAATCATTTTACTCCCCAAAACATTTCATTTCTCGCCGTTTCATCTATTTGGGTTCGTATGTGATTTTTTATTGTTTGAAGTATCTTGAAATGTGTTCTATTGAACACTCAATCTTCTCTCTTTTTGTAATATTTATTCCCAATTTGATATCCATCACTACACCAATGTTTCTCCTCCTCAAATGTATTGAAAATGGATTCATTCTGTATGTGATGAAATTATTCATAGCCTTGTGGCAGTTATAACCAACTTTCTTGCTTCAGATTACAGATGACGGATTAAGAACTCTATCAAAGAACAACCCAAGCATTGAAGTGCTTGACCTGAGTGGTTGTCGAAACTTTTCTGATGAAGGCCTAACAGCATTGGTTGAAAATTTGCACAGATTAAGACGTTTGTCCTTGAAGGTGAGTTGAGATAATATATTTCCAGTCATGTAAGTTACATATAATTATTTTTCTTGATTCTAATCTAGTGGAAATGTAAAATCACAGAAGCACAGGGACAGAAGTCATCAGCATTGATTATGAACTGATGCTTCTGTTATTAGATAATATTATGTAACTCACATGAAACAGCAATAATAATATGAGGATAATGTGATCCCTTGGAATATGATTTAAATGGCATTTTCAAGTTATGAACCCTGGCATTTTAATACAATTGTTTATAATTACAATGAAAGTATTTTATTGTATATAATTACTTTTATACTGTGTAAGTATTGAAAACTCATTTTTGCATAATATTATTTTATTAAATAACAACAGGCCTACATAATAAATTATCCACTTTATATTTTATGATTTGAAGGTGCATTGTCTGAAAAACAAATCATTCGCCAGAGAAAATTTCCGTAAGGAACGTTTTTTCATGGCTTGGAAGTTTATTTACATACATTTAGACCGACTAAACACACGTTTAATTCGATATCGCGCCAAACTGGGCTGGCTTTCCAGCCCACGGTGATGTTGCATGCACCGCCAACCTGACACACTTAGGAATTCAGCCCACGGTGACGGCATGCAACTCTGGCGCCAGGTGACAGAATAAAAGAGTTCCACTTTGACGCTAGGTGGACATGACAACCTAGCACTCTCAAGAATGGTTGTCTATCATCAATTATCGGAAATACCTTGATACCGTCAGATACTCACTCATATAGTCAAACACTATCAAATTAATAATGTCATTTGACATTATATTGTTGTGAAATATTTTTGAAGTGTATTATTTTTATTGGTAGCTGTAGCTTATAGTAGCTGAGTTTAGCGTCCTATAACACTTTTAAGATGATGCATGCAGCGCATCATCATCATATCATTCTATTATGTGATCATGAAGAGTATATATTGTGATAGGCTACATTAACTACATTAATTTGAAGATACCCTGAAACTTTGCGAGGGCTTTGCCCTCAATATGTTTGATACATGTTTTTGAACCGCCTTGGCGAGCTGACAAGAATGAGTTATCGCTCGATCGCTCGATGTGATGCAATGGCTAGTTAAAATTCTCAAATTAGGGCCCCCCTCCTTGTTCCTTCCAAATATTAATTTGTTTTCTTTCAGCGAATATGGAGTTCAAGTACTTTGTCTTCATGATCTCAGCCTGCATTTTTATGTAAAACACCGTACAACTTAAATTGCATTAGGATTTAGGCATGGTCTAAAAGTAGTCCACCGTGACGGCGTGCAGCTTTGGCACCGGCTGACAAAATCAAACGAGTGCCAGTTTGTCGTTGCATGCACCACCAACCTGGCACACTTAGGAATTCAGCCCACGGTGACGGCATGCAGCTTTGGTGCCAGGTGACAAAATGGAATGAGGGCCAGTTTGTCGTTGCATGCACCGTCAACGTAGCACACTTAGGAATTCAGCCCACTGTGACGGCATGCAACTTTGACGTTAGCCCAGCCTTTTGTCAGCCTACCTTGTCATCAACCCACCTTGACATCGTCCATACATGGTAGAATGCACTATTGTTGAGAATGAGTATGATGCATATTGAAAGAAAACTTGTGCAAAAAGTGTTATGAGAGATATTGTTCCTCAATTTGATCTTTTTTGACAATAATTCACTTGACACAGATCTACCAATCATCCACGAGGATAGAGCTAAAATATAGGGTTGTGCTCATACCTGAATGGTTATCTGTTTGGCTCTAAGTGATGTAACAAGACAATTTACTTCTCCATCAAGAAAGTGGCTATCTCAGCATATCAAAAAACAGGAAATAGTATTTTTACGGGTTCTATCACTAAAATAATGCTGGCAACACTTGAAAGAAACACCTAAGATTTTATTTTTCAGAATTCAATCAATAGCAGTCTCTAATAGATAATTATAACTCAAGAAATCGGTGAAATAAACAGTTTAATAACTTTCAACTAGCAGAGAATATTTCAATAACAAGATTAATCACTGTCTAAAAGTAATCAATAACTATCAGGGAGGCTGATCAATATCACTTAATTAATTTTGAATGTACTGTTCAATAAATACAATAATAATAATAATAATAATCGATGCACTTACTCTTTTGGCTCTAGTCCAAAAGAAGTTCTATTATCATTGAAAACCTTATTAGTATTGTTATTACAAATACCAGATGAAAACAACTATAGCAACTTTTGTTCAAAAACACTGTAGAAACTTCTATTAAAAAAATTATGCGTTCATATTGAAAAATTGAAGGCCAAACGCAATTGAATTTTTCATCTGACCCAAGAATAGAAATTTCCCAGTGTGTGATCCAGGGTATGAGATTGAGTATTATTACACTTCTCTTTTCAACACTGTGTTTGAAAATTATCTTCCACTCCCTTTTATTAAGTTCGGGAAACCATTAATTAAATTTCAATTTATTTTAGGATATTTCTGACGATATTTCATATACTACGATTATTATTTATCACCTTATTATTTGTCTCCAAACTTGAAAAAAGTAAATTTGTCTCCTTTTACAGGGTGATGACCAGTTATCCGCTGTTGCTTTGAAAGCAATCAAGAACAACTGCAAAGCACTACAGTATTTAAATGTTTCGCAATGCAACTGGAATTTGGAACTGGATTTGAGAAGTTTAACATCTTTGCGGGTGATCTCCCTTGATTGAGTATTAGCTGTAAGCTGGATATCTAGGCTAAAGTATTTATTTTTGCTGGAAACTTCATATGGATGGATGTTTAAATTAGTGCCTTAAATGTCAATATTGACAACTTCAAAAAGCTAATTTATGTCTTTCCACAGAGTGAGATCAAAACAACTTCAAATTGAATCAAATTTTAATCCTTTTACTTGATAGTCTTTGGTTGCATAAATCAGCATCTAGTGTTTGCCACAGTCATAAAGTTGAAGATGATTTGGTATAAAAAAGTTCTCTAAAACTTTATCTATTTTCTAAACATGTGCTCCAATGTTTCACCAATTATTTAATCTGTGAGCTTATTCCTAACAACCAAACTGGCGTAGCCGTTCTACAACTACATTTTGTTACTTCGTGATGCCTTGCATCAATAAATTCACAAACTTCACTTTGTAAAACAGTATTAAAATTCAAGAATTGTTCAACAAAATGTTATAAACAGTAGAAAATTCATATATGAACTCATAATATGAAATATAAACTTGAAAAAAACACTATTAGATGGAAATTAACTCACGTTATGGCGTGACGGCCGTTTCGCTCTGTTGTCTAGAGCATCGTCAGACGACCCACAGTACACTGACTTAAGGTATCTTATAATATGACATTAGCATAGTTTCAGTTCTATTTTTATGGGGCCAACCTTCAAGAGAATACAATTAGGTATTTTGCAAATATTTTCACAGGAAAGTTATTATTTATAACGAATCTTACAAATTGTTCTACTTTTTTCAAGTTTCTCTACACTTTAATTGTGAGGCAATGGACGTCTTGATAAATCTTCAGCTAAAATTAATTGCTTACCTGGAACATATTGAATAAAATAATGAAAGCACATTAATCAAAGTCCAATTCTCTGCAGCCTGAAAGTAAGTCTAAATTTTTATATGTAAGATTTGAACCAGAGGTTTTTGCTCAGTTTATAAGTTTTCCAGAAAATATTTCAGTGATGCGATTCAGTGCTGTATTTTATTTTAGTGTATTTTACATTAGTGCTTTACACTATTTGATTTCAGTGCTGAACATTTGGTGCGCTGAACATAAAGTAACCCTTTACATGGCACTAGTGACTTAATTCGTTTTTTTGCAAGGCAGTGTTGTCTGCTGTGGAATGCACCCTCACAGAATTAACATGTCTTATTCTGTCTCTTTTCATTACTTTTTTAGCAATGCCTAACCTACTGATCCATCATTATTTGGTGTGCAATCCAATATAATCTGCTGGCATCTTCTGCATTGCAGTAGTCTACTCTCTTCCTCCCAACTCAGAGCATCCCTTGTACCAAGTGTATTGGTTCTCATATTTATAATATGATGTTCTTAGTATATGGTCATTACTAAGATGGTTACTGTGATGTTCTTAGTATATGGTCATTTAGCAACCAACCATCATTCAGCCTCTCTGCTATTCTGAAACATACATGCACCATCTCCAGTTGTTGCCAGTTCACTCCAACTCTGCACCTTGTACTGAGCTTTTTCTTTATCAAAGTCTGAACCACTAAACCTCATCAGGGAAAATGAAATTTCTCTTTTTAGAAATGTATAAATTTAATTTTATAGCATATCTATAACTCTAAGGATTACACACATAATACAGATTTTGTTGTTATGTACCCTGTTAGTATGAAATTTCAGGGCTTAACTTAATGTGCACATTTGTGCCATGGTGCATACATGCATACACATGTCTTGAATTACTAGCACACTCATTAGTAAGCTAGTGTTAGTACTATCAATAATGTATTTTGTTGGTCAGATATGATATAAAAACTAGTAATAATATTTAATTAGGCTAAGATAGTATATTATTATTATTATTATATTGGAAAAAAGCACAGAAAAATTATTGATTAACTCTTCAGGATAAAAGTCAGAAATTTCATTAGAAATTGTCAAAGTTCATGAAATCCTTCCATACATTCTGGGCAAACAGGAACGGTGCATTTACAGCAAAAGTAACATGTTCTTCTACTGCAGTGTTTGTAGCGACATTTTGGAGCACTGGAAAACTTTTTTTTTTGGTAATGTCCCTCATGATCCAATCTGATTTCTGCACTACATCTGGAACGAGCTCATACTTTTGTCACTGTAGGCGGCTGTGTTTCTGAAGAGGGTCATCCTCGCTTTTCTTTTTTGATTTTGATAATTGAAAAATAGTATCAATAATACTAAATTGGAAATTCACGAATGAAAGTTTATCTTTCACTAGTGAATTGTGAACAATCCTAGCATTCACTATTGAAATATTCAATGGATGGAAAAATACCAGCAAGTAGAACTTTTGCTTTTTAGGTAATGAGGGTAGTGAGCCACCATTCTGTCCGCCATATCCACTCCCCCATAAATTTGTTATAAATTTAAACACTGAATGGCCGAGGAATTATTTTCTTCTCCTTCCTATCATATGTTTTGAGTAGGTCAGCTGGTTCTTCTCCAGCAAAAAAAGATAGCATTGCCTGTTGTCAACCCAACTTGTTTAAATAAGATTGTCTGTCAAGGTAGCAACACTAACTGACCCCCTCCCTTGTTTAGATAGTCTTTTTAGATCAGTCAACTTGTTATCTGCACCAGCAAGTCTATTTATTCTAATTGTTCCAGTAACATATATTGATTTTGTTTTTAGATACTGAACTAAGGGAACAGAAGTGAATAGAGTGTCTAAGAGAAGTTTATGGTTTTTGTTCTCCAAACCCTCACAGAGCCAGTGGCCGCCGGTGACTTTCCAAATTGGAGGGGCGACAGATTGCTATTTGATATGACAATTTTTGGTTCCAAGGAACGTAAAAGCAAAATGATTATTTTCATGATTAAAATCATGTCAAATCGTAAAATTAAATACAGGCCTGTACTTGAAAAATAATAATAGAGGTTAATCAAGTAAATCACTAGCCCACATCAACCTTGCCTTACCCTTTGGCGCTACAGCCCTTGTAGAGCCCTGGCCTCCTCCACAAGGCTCCTCCATGCGCCCCGGTCCATCGCTTTTCGGCGCCATCCACGCGCCCCCAGTGCTCCTCCAATATCTTCTTCCACATCATTGAGCCACCTCTAACGTGGTCGCCCACATAGCCGCCGGCCCACAGGAGACTCTAAAAAAACCTTGTGCACTGCTCTGTTTTCTGGCATTTGCCACAGGTGTCCCAACTAGCACAGTCTAGTTCTTTTAATCTCTACCACTAAACATGTGTCTTCATACAGATGGTAGAGTTCTTCATTTCTCTGACTGCGCCACTCACCTTGCTCTCTTATGGGCCCATAGATACGCCACAATATCTTTCTTTCCCATGTATCCAACTCCCACATCAACAATAAGATTGAATAAAAAATTTAGCAGTTCAGTTTGAAAGCTCAATTGATGGTCTTGTAGATGAAATCCATCCACCATTCTTTCTGCTAGGCAAAATGGTCGATTACAAATTTGTTGAAATTTGGTGTTTTCAAAAATCTCTTCAATAGAGCATTGGTGGGCCTAATTTTTCAAGTTCCAACCTAGATTCGAAGTCAATACTGTTTGTAGTAGTAGCAATAATGTTAAAATATTGTCTACAGAGTTTTTCATGATGCCACCACTGTTAAATAAGTATACAGTATAAGGCCGCAGTTACATTGGAAGTTGGAACTTGTATGAGTAGAATTTCACTCATACAAGTAAAACAATATCTATATAAACTAAAACCGATTAGGCCGACACACAGCATGTGAGTTGAGGGAGTACAGACGTTCATGAACAGTAGGTTTTTCAGAATCTCAGAAACTCATCCATTCACTTTCATTATTGAAATCAGCCACTAAATTGCACAAACTATGGTTGGAGCTTCATAACTGAATACCAATTAAACTCTATTATATAATAATCCACTAGACACTGTAAACTACACCCACTATTAAATGTCAACAATTAATTGATAAATATCATATTGTTATGGGTTCTATGTCTAAAATAACGCTGGCAACTTTTAAATTTATCACTCGCACTTTATTTACACAAATAATCACAACACTCACTGTTCAGTAATGTCTTACAGAAAAACAAGCAATTAAAAACAGACAACACGATATTGTTCAACTGATAATGAGTTTTCAATAAACTGTACAAAAATCAATCACTAAAAGTTAAAAGGCCGATCTAATATTAATTAACAACTGTACAATAAACTGTCCAATAATATTCAAAAAGAAACGTCGAAAAAGAACACTTAAATTTCGTAGCACTAGTCCGTAATACAACAAAAACTATTCAGTAGCTCACTGGTATGAATTAAGCAAGAAAAAGAATTGTCACTAACAAAGGCACAGAGAAAGAATTATCATGTATAGAACTGTCACAACTTGTCTATCACGACGAAATTTCAAAGACAACTGAACTAATTTACAAATGCGTTCGCCTTAAATAGGTTTGTCAACAATCGAGCAATTACTACATTTTTCTATCATCTTCTGAATAAATAAATCAAGGAAACTGGAACTTTCTACAATATTCGATAATACTCCATTAATCTCTAATCAAACAAATAGAACATTCTACTAATTACCAAGTAAACACTATAAAAGTGTCAAAAGCAGTGTAATTAATGGCTTAAAAGTAAACATTTACATGGCAGATAACACTGAGAACCAATGTTTCTTCTTCTTTCAATTCTCTCCAATTCCATATCCACTACACTATCTAACCTCAATTTGACATGATTAAACAACACAAATGATACAGTGGCAAGTTGGTATTAATTTCCTAGCATTGTGGTAAATTTCAATATGTAATGTTTGCAAGCCTTGCTTGGGGGGCCACTGATGATGAAGCTATATGACATTAATATTTATAGATATGTCAGTGCTATCTGGTTCCAATCACCATCCTCAGAAAACCCCTCTAAAGTCAGTTTTCCTTCTCCTAATGCTCAGTAAAGAATCAAAATCACCCAAGCTGTGAGCTATTAACTTATTCAGTCTTGGCCAGCCACTTAGCGCACTTTGTTGGGGTGTCACAACTTCATTGCAGTCATTTAAGTGGTTGTAGTTTTGAATCCCACTCCTCCATCTGGCATCTATGTGTAGTCATTCACCTCATTACCCATGCACAAGTCTTCATTCATTTACTTATGGATGACATAATCTTTTTACTGTACTGTAAAGAGTACTCATCACAGAATTATAATGCTGTATTATAATTATAATATTGGGAAGTGATAGCCATGAGCCATAGCAGGTATCTGTTCCACAGATAGAGAAAAGCTGCGTTCTCCTAGGCCTCTTTCTAAGGGTGACCAATTAGATTGGCCAGCAAAAAATTATTATTATTATTCTATAAATACAATGTTCTCTACTGTAAAATCACTTCCCAGTGGTTTGGAACCCACCTTAAACTGTAGGTCCAACTCATCAATCACCATTATCCAACTCATTACCCACACTCAGGTCTCAGATCTTTGTGGGCTTCATCCTTCAAAAAAAAAAATGCTCATTTTCATAGTAAATTTAATTTTTACTTTTATTATTTATCTGGGAGGTCACCATCCAAACGCCCTTATGAACAAGCCATCACTGCACAGAGCCTAACAACAGTATGACCTATAGGACAGTAGAAGGGTTGAGTGCAGCTCCATGATACATTTCGAATTTTAAAAAAAATCTATTTATGGACAAACCACCACTGCACAGAGCCTAACAACAATATCACCTATAGGACAGTAGAAGGGTTGAGTGCAGCTCTGTGATACATTTCGAATTTCAAAAAAAAAATTAGCAGAGGCTAAAACCCAAACTTTGAACCCCCACTTCTTTGGCTTTGATTTGAGGTATTGCTTGGCTCAGCTCCTACCCTTGAAAGGAATGGGCATCTCATCCAAAGGAAGATGTTCGGTTACTGAACACACAACTGAAGAAAATGTTTCATTTAGTCTTTCTATAACAGTTCCTATTTTTATGAATATGTTTTTTCATTTGGTGACAAAGAATCATTATCTATGAAGTGAATGTACCACTTCTTTTCAAACTTCTTGAGTGACATAGCTTCTGCTAGCCACTGAAAGCCTGATGTTTTCATTAGATGACCAATATAGCCTGTAGCTTGGGTAATGGAATATTGTCATTGCTATGTTCATTGACAGAAATAGTAGCACTTCCTTACCTGATGTAACAAGTGTATGTTCACCACATTGAAGAGCATATAATGTGGTGGTTTATCATGCAATATCATCAGTCAGTGAAGATGGAAGAAGATTTTGAAAAAAGTAGAAAGGAGTTTGACCAAACACTGGTTCAGATAGGTTGTAGCACACATCACTGAGAAACTGAGGTAAGTTTTCCACATTTTTGTTATCTTTCTCTGAAAACCAGATGGTGTTATTTTTTTAATACTATAAGCTTTAGTCTGTGCTTCGTTATTATTTATGGATGATCCATTCACTTTAGCATTATTATTTGGAGCTACAAAGTGTATTCCACTTTTTGCAGTTGACCTGCTCAAATTATTATTGTCCATGCTTGCACCAGCATTAGAAGATATACTATGTACATTTACAGCACTTCCTACTTCTTTCAAAATATCAAACACATTCATATTATTATTATCCTCTTCCCAATCTTCATCATCTGTGATAATGTTCAGATCTGAATCATTAGCATTGTCCAAACTTGTTAGAATTGCAAGTACATCATTGTTGTTAATTCTTTTGTCCTCCATTTCTAAATAATGGAAATTGTGAATAGTAAGTATTTACTATTTATTAAATAGTAAATGTATCACAAAAACATTTGAAACACACTGAAATACTCACATAAACACAACAATAAATACCACAAACAATGTAAACATGCACTGTGTTGAAGCTTACTGACATAACCTCACTAATGGCAAACAGTCTACCAGTCACTACTCTTTGGCACATTTGATGTCATTTCAAAATAACTTTTCAAAAATAATAATGAGACAAATATATTATTATGAATATGAAAATGATTTATTAAATATTTAAGTTTCAATTTAAAAAAATTGCTCATTTTTATGATGAGAAATAAAGTAATGTTGTTTATGGCAACATAGATATACCGATGTGCATAGAAATTTCACTGAAGTAGGCTGTTAAACATTATAGATATTATTGGAACCAGATGAGCCATTGCCCACTTCTGTAACATGTTTCTATTATCAAATATACACATAAAACCAAATAGCAACATGTGTGCCATTCTCCCTTACAATGTTTTAAGATTGATGTGAGTCCTCAGTCCCAACTAAACAGTCTTCTTATGCACTTCTCCCTACCCTTTTACATGTTAATATATGTACCTTTTTCTGAAGAACGATAAGAGATATCATAATTCTGATTTCACCATGAGAAAGAGCATCATTTTCTGTGAAAGTGGAAATGATGAAAATAGTTTTGTCATGAATTTTGAGTTTGTGGAAAATACTCAAACAAAACATTATAAAAAATTAAAAAAGAAATAAAAAGCCACATAAATTTTTTTAAAGTTAATTTTTTCATTTTTAGAATTCAGAATAATACAGAATCACATTTGGAACAAAACATGAAAGAATCAATCTAATATTAAAACTGATAATGTATTTCACTTTGTAAATAATGTTTTACTCACATATATTGGAGATGCTTGAGGAATGCATTTCACTTCTGAAAAGAAGCTTAGTCAGCCTGCTGCCAGAGGTCATGCTTTGTTGATGTTAGAATGAGCAGTCATTGTGTAGTTAAAAATTGCGTTCATATGAGAATGTTCCAAGCATTGTGGCTTCTTACACACATGACACTTGCACTTTGTGAGACACCTCTTTTTTACCACTTTGCATGATATGCAGTCCAATCTCCTCTGTTGATTCTGCTCCTCAGTTTGAAGATTACTTGAACCGGGTGTAGCATTTTCTGAATGATGCCTCTTCAGTCCTTTGGAAATAGGTTTAGGCAGCCCTGTGTTTCTAGTCATTCATCTGTCTAGTTGTCCTTGTATAATTGAAAATGCAAGTTGTCTTAGAAATAATCTTCTGCTCTTTACCTTATTTTTATTTCCTGTATACAAAATTTGGGTATTTATTCCAGCTGTATTCATCATGGTGAAAAAACTATCATTGGCCAACGTTTTGTAGTTTTGGATACATTATAGGCTGCACTCATCTGATCCACAATATATACTCCCCCCTTTGTTTTATTGTAGAAATTTATCACCTCTGGTTTTTTTCTATCACCTGTTTCTTCATCGATTTTGTCATCAAAGTGTTGAGATGACAATAGATAAACGTTTTTCTTTGGCTTGGGGATGTATGACACCAAGGTTGTATTTTTCTGAAAACCAAACATTGATGATTTCTCCTCTCTCTGTTTACTTTTGAAACACTGTGGGATTAGTGGTTTATTCAATCTTAGGGTTCCTACCATAGAAATATTGATCTGTTCAAGTTCTCTTACCAGATCATAGCTGGTGAACCAGTTATCAATAGTCAAATTTCTTCCAGAATTCCTTATTGGGACTACTAGACGTTTTACAACTTCTGATGGCGAGTTATCCAAACCAAAGGGTTCTTTGGGCTGGGTTCCTGCATAAATTTCCAAGTTGCATGTGTAGGGATTCTGGGCATCTGTGAGGGAAAATATTTTCAACCCATACTTTGCAGTTTTCTTGGGATTATATTGTCAAAAAACACACCTCCCTTTGAAGGCAACCAATATTTCATCAATTGTGACGTTTTCTCCAGGGCTATAATATTTTGAACAGGTTTCAACATATATTTCAAAGGACTCTCTCACAGCTGCAAGTCGGTCATAAGCTCTTCTTTCTTGTCTTGTTTCACAATTGTCAAAATGTAAACATCAAAGCAAAAATTGAAATCAATTTATCCCCATAGTGAGTCTGAAAATACTACTCGCTTTCATTCACTTGGCCCAGTATGTAGCACAATACTAGTTAAACAGGTTCACACTCCCATGATTTTATATAGTATTTGAACATTCGGTTTGGATACATTTCTCATCCCAGTTTTTGAACAGATGGTCACAGTTTCATGACATTGTGTTTATTTGATGTAATTATCGTTCTGGCTGTAGACAGTTCGTCACATTGGTTTGACAAGGTTCTTTCTGCCACTGGGGTCTTTTTGAGTAATTCAATTCAAGTTTGTCATGTTAAAAACGTTTTTATTACAGTATTATGAATACATATTTTTTTCCCTACTTCTACATATATATTACTTATCAGTATATTTATTTTCTATTAAAAAATATTGTATGGTTTCCATAAAAATTACTACCAAAATGTAGTTAGAACCTTGTCACATGGAAATAGTGACAATTTCACTGTGGCAAGGTTCCAATGGCAGTTAGAACCTTGTCAAACTAATAGCAGTGGTAAAATATTAGTGGATTATTTCAATTGGAGGACAGAAAATAAATATAATCTTAAAAAACTCATTTCCTCTGTGTTAAATGCTACAATAATTAATTGCTTACTTGACTTGTATGTCTTCAATACCATTAAACGCCAATTAGAAATGGAGAATTGCTCTGTAATACTCTCGGTCCTGAATTGGCATGTAGGGGAATGCCACCTTGATGTCTTTTTTTCTTTAGCTCAGAAATCTCTATGCAGTAAGTCTGAATTTTCAGCTTTCCCTCACAAACATTAAGTGAATGCTGTCAATGCTAATGATCCATTGGAACGTTTATGTTTTAGAGTTTCATTATATTTTACATTGGCTTAATTTATTGGTTCATGCCTGTCATGGCTTGTTTTAAAATTAATTAGGTGTGATGTCTTTGTAAATTTTAGCACCAAAACTTGTGTAAAGGGCACTAACTTATATTGAACAACTTGGCTGTAGCTGAAAAATCCTTAAAGTCTGTTGGCTTCATTTGCAAAATCCTGCTTCAGGATTCTTATCAACCCAATAGATCTGAAAAAATCAGTCTTCCTCATGAGTTTCTCCATTTCACTGTGGGCATGGTTGACTTCCTGGACACGAGTGGCTGGGAAGGGAATACTTCATAGTTATTGATTTTATTGAAGGATTTTCCCTGAGAAAATCCACAACAGCACTTGATATTATTCTGTTCCTATTTATCCTCAATTTTTCAAGTTATTGAATAGCACTACTCTCAAATAAAAATTACCCATGTATACAGTCCTACCAGTAAATCACAGATTCGAAATCAAGTCTTTCAGAACCTGATATCGCCTCGGCTGTAGGTAGAGCATGGGTGCCCTTGCAAGCAGCTTGATTGATTCTTAGGGGGGGGAAAAAGAAACGATGAAGAAAGAGGGTAAGGTAGGGGAGAAGAGGATTTATGCAGCCAGAGCTCGTCTCTTAGGGTTCTGGGGGTCTAGAGGATGGATGGAGTTTGCATCAGATGGGAATCCAACATGCGGAAGGTCAACCAGTATTAAGGAGTACTGGGTGTGTGGTGGTGAGGAAGGAATTGGAGAGATCAGTCTAGGGGGAGCTTCCCATGGAGGAGGTGTTGTGGGAGTAGGTGGTGAGGTAGTGGAAGGAGCAGTGGAGTAGACAGCTTGGAGTGAAGGCGGTCCTTGGGCATAGACTTGTTCTTGTTCAAATCGGCTGTACTGGTTGGACTGCTCTGGAGATGGCGTTGGATGGCTCAGTTCCTTGGAGGTTGGAAGGAGGCTCTGGTGAAGCTGGCGTCGTCGCTTCTGGCATTGAAGGCGGCGTCAGTCCCTCTGGTTGGCCGTCCATGGCATCCAGAATCCTTGGTGTCGGTTGGTGGAAGAAGGCAAGACCCCACTTAAGCCCTGAATTTATCAGAGCCCCGGTTAGGTACTTTGCCGTTGGGAAGCAAGACCCCGCTTAAGCTCTGAAAGGTTATCAGAGCCCTGGTTAGGTACTTTGCTGTTGGGAGCGAGACCCCGCTTAAGCTCTGAAGATTATCAGAGCCCGGTTAAGTACTTTGCTGTTGGGAGCGAGACCCCGCTTAAGCTCTGAAGATTATCAGAGCCCCGGTTAGGTGCTCGCTGTAGGGTAGGCAAAGAATACAACACCTTATTATTAGTATTCACAAAATAAGACTCTCAGAAGCAGCATCCAGCACTTAGAGTAGTCCTGAGCAGAAAGTTTTAAATATTGATATTGATTTGATCCGACTTGATCTGATAATAAATAGTCAGTCAGTCAGTGTTGGAGAGGGTGAGTGGGCTTTATTATCACTTACCCGGTGGTTCGGAACCCACCTAAAATAGTAGGTCCACCATGTTCCCCATAACATGGCACAAACGGCGAGGTGGAACAACCCGTAAGGGTCTCCCCACCATTAAAAGCCATACGCTTATTATTATTATTATTTTGCACCCCGGCAATAAAAATGACACAACTCAAAAAAATTTCAGTAGAGCAAAACAAACTTTGATGAACATTTGGAGCAATACTACGAATACGCGTTTCAACCTAGAAACCCAGCAATGTGATATCAAATTATACTGTTTTAAATAATTAGTGATATATTTTCGACCAACTCTTATCTGTATGTAGGCAATATGATAGATATAAAACATTTTTTGAATTGTGTCACTTTTCCAGCTCAGACTGTACACCTTTTACTCAGTTTGTCTATGACTTCTTCTCATTCTGTGTCATATTTTTGACTCGCTTCTTGTATTGTCAAGTAATTAAAGTTTCACAAGCATAATTAATTAATTATATTAATGAAAGGCAGGCCTATAAATAGATTGTCAACTCATTGTTGGCAGTTTTGAATTCGCCTTGCGTGAGATGTCACATACTTTATTATAACAATAAAAAAAATTGCTAGCTTCTAGCACAGTCTCTTTGAATGCTGTCTACTCTGCAAAGACAAAAAATTTCTGCACACTGCCAAGAATGAGTTGGCATACTCTTTATGGTGTAGTATGTTCGGTGAACCAAATAAGATACTATAATACTGAATTAACTGGATCCAGAAAAATTTATTATATGTAATAGATGAATAGAATGCATTTTACAAAATAAAAAATTACTTGAAAATTGAGTCATTGACAGGTTTAAATTATCTAGGTATATGGTTTGCATTTATAAGCCCTTGTATGTCAGATTTCTTTCTTTCACCTATCTCCAAGTTTTTCTTGTATGCTTGAATGCGCTTGACCTTGCTAGGCAAGCTTTGGCTTCTTCTCCATGTATTGTTCACAACAATCTTTTTATTCACAGTTAGCTCTGATGAAGTTTTTACATACAATACTCCAAGGTCAGCCTTTTGTGCCTTCATAGCTTTGATATCTCCTGTTTTTACATCCTCACTTTTAATTGTCTCATTAAACTGCAATCCAATTTGGGTAGTGAAATCCTTCAAATCTATGAAATCATTGTAGTTCATTTCTATCACATTATAAGAATTTCCAGTTTTCTGTGCGGATTGGATTATCCTAATGTAGTCACCAGGAACATAGACGTGGCCTGATTTGAGGGCTCGGTTCACTGCTTTTTCAATCATAGCATGAACATTGTCACCTTCGTTTTGTGTATGTCCCCATATTAGAAATTTGTGTGTGATTGACTTTATTTGCAGTGTTTGCACAGCATAAAGATACAACCCCATAATGTACTTATTCTTCTGCTGTCCACAACAGTTATCAGAATAAATACCACCTCAAGATTATCATCATTCATTTTTTTGCAAGTTCTTCTAAATATTTTAGAATGCATGATCCTATCTCCACAGCACCAATTTTCCCCTTGCCTTCATGCTAGAAGAAGCAGTCCACCTTATCCCTATTTAGTTCATTAATTGTAAAGTTATAGCAATTCAATTTACATTTATAATAAAATGGAAACATCTCCTCTTGGTACTGGAATAACCACTTGAAGATCGTAAGTTACTATCAAGTTATTAATTTCCATTGATTTCTTCGTATCCCTTTCTTTCTCCTCTCATGATAGAACTTTGTCTTTCAAGTGCTCTTCATACTTCTGTTCCATTTCATCTTTGTCAGTTGCATTATGGTAAGCCGTGCACAGATCGCACTGATCTTTTTTGGGAGTGAAAAATGATAAGTTAAAGTTGTGATTAAAAATCCTTGAGTACATGGTGATATTTACATGAGGAATGTTCTTGTTTTTACACTCTTTCATGTAGTCACGAAATAAATCTGCCAGTGTTTTCCCACCATCGATATATTGCCTACTGGATTGGGCCTGTAGATAATGACTCTACTCTGGGAATACTGTTAATATGATTACAAGCTCCCTCTTTTAATATGGGGTCTACTTTCTTGTGATTCGTGTGTTTTCCTCTCAAGTCGGGTTCCATGAAATCATCTTTCAGTTTTGCTATAACTGTTCTGATAGGTCTTTCATTGATATCAAGAGTTAACTTGAAAAAATGTTTGCAAACTCTCATTTGTTTGTCATCAACTTGAAAATAGAATGCAAAATTACATGTGTGCCTACAATTTTCCTTTTTTGACTGGTATGCAGGTTGAACCTTTGTCATACTTCTGCTTATGAGTTCTTGCTGGGAAGTGCCCAATAACTATCAAATAATTCATGTCTTTTATCTTCATCTATTTTATTTGAGCATTGTAGTCTGAATTTTTCATTACATGACGAATGCATCTGTCTCTCTTTCATTTCTGTTTTGCTTTTAGAAACTGATGTATAAGCTTCTCTGTGATTCCATAGAAGTCTGGCTTTATTTTTCTTCCATTCACTTGGGTTTGGTATTAATTTTTTCCCTTTCTTCTTATCTGGCATGTTATCCATCCCATCATTCACATTATTTATTTCGGTTTCAGGTTCATCATCTTCTGTTGAGCTAGATGTAGATGATAATGTTGAACTAAAATCAGGGTCCTTGTCAGAATCATCTAAGTCTTCAGAACTGCTACCAGATTTTGATTCATTCTGCTCCACAGTTGACACTCTCTGCAGCTTCATTTTCATTGATCGTATTCCACAAAGCTCCCATCTAGATTGAGTTTTCTCTTCCTCTCCTGTAGTTTCTCTTGTCAGTTCTCATTGTAATAATATCCTCTTCTTGTTGTGTTCTGTATTCTTCTTCTCTTCTCAATTTATCCTCTTATTTGGTTGAAATTTTATTATTTTCCTCTTCTTGTGTTAAGTATCCTCCTTCTTTTCCTCTCTTATCCACTCGTTCGGTATAATTATCAATTCTAATTTTCTTATCCTCCTTGTCTTGTGATCTGTACTCTTCTTCTTCTCGTTTTCTCTTCATCTCTCCTTCAAAGTTACTGTCAATTGTTACATTATTCTTATTATTATTCTCCTTGTCTCGTTTTTCATATCCTTTTCCCCCTCCTATTCCTGTTCTTTTCAACCCAACTGGAGTGGTTCTGTTGTCTTGAATTACCTGAAGCTTATTCTTCACTTCTTTCCCGATCAGCATCACAGCTACAGCTTTCACCATATTTCGAGTCCTGCTGTGTGGCAGCTCTTCCATAATGAACCTGAAACAGACAATAATTTCGATTATAACTATTATGTTTATTCCATGAATTATTGTTAACGATCATCAGCCATAATTATATTCAGAAATCAAATTTCAGCAGATTTTCAGCAAAAGTTATTAAAAAGTAATAGTATTAAAGACGTTGTAGAGAGTAAAGTAATCAAGAAAAGTGACATAACACAACATTTCGCATTTGAATCTCTGTTAAGAGGCAAATTAAATCAGGAAAAGTGACACAAGTCAAATTTAATTAGTAATAGAGATGCTTTAATATGGAAATATCAATAAAGAAAAGTGACATAACTCTATAAAGTACGTTTCAATTTACTTTTTGAAACAAATAAAAACAAGAATAGTGAGAATACTTGTTTCACAGCTGACTCACAACTTTTACACTAGACTACATCCTTCCTCTACAACATCTAGCGCAATACTCTAAGAATCTCTAAGAAACTAAAAACCCTTATGTAAGTTCTTTGATTTATAACAATCATTTTGCAATATAATGCCAAAAGTTTGGTGTGCCAATTTTTAGAGTAATGACAATTTATAAGTATATGCATAACTCACCTATATTATTATTTGATTGCATATCTCATGCTCCAGGAATTCCCAGAGATAGATTAATAGCCTCAGGTAATAAGGAAGGTTCATACTCCCTAAAATAATGTTGGTGACACCAGATGATGTAAGATATGACAGTGTTTAATTATCCCATTCAATAAAACATGGTGTCAAGTTACATGCTTCTATTCATTTCTGATGAATCAACTGTTAAAACCTAAGACTTCCAATAATTATTAGTCTTGAAAACCAAACTAATAACTCTTATCAATGCTACAGTAGAACATGAATCTTATCTCAGGTTCCATTTTTACAAGTCAAATGAATAAGCGTTCTTTTTGCTTCAACTACTATTGCATAAAAATAAATATTCAATCCCAATAATACAAATTTTCCTTAATTAATTCAAACAATGGCTAGTAATTATACAGTCAGAATTTATGCAGTATTGAGCCAACATGGGATAAGAGGGGAGGGGCATCTAAATTTGTTTAAATAAAACTAAAGTTCAAAGTCATGTACCTTGTCTGCTCATCCCTTGTCCCAGAAAGAATCCTGTAGGTGTGGGCTCCTTTTCACTATCAGTCAACAAACTCTAGTTTTCTTCAAAGCTATCACACTCTTGCTCATTTTGGTGGTCTTGCAACATTGCTAGGCTTCTGCTTCTTTTGGCGACCTCTCTGGTTGTTCATGTGGTTGACAGGCAAGTCAGTCACAATATTCCATCTCCCAGAGCCACCTGACCCAAATATGAGTCATGCCAAATAACAATGAGAAATTATTTTTGTGTACTTGACAGTGAACCTGTGATGGATTATATTATAATATAAAATAAATTTTATCCATTACTAAGTACACAGACAAAATTTACATCATTGTTCATCCCATATTAGCGAATTATAGCACTAGTAATGGATAGTATTTCATCTATAGTATATTTTATCCAATACTTCCAGTATTTTCCAGTCCACAGATGAAATTTAGATCAATACACTGCCAATATTAGCAAATTGCACAAGTGATGGACAATATAATGTAGTATAATATATATCTTATCAATCATAAGTATATTCCAGTCCACAGGTAACTTAATAGATAATTACTCACATTAGATCAACACATTTTGGTAATTGAAATAATGAATCACAAATGAATTGCAATAAGTTGGGAATTTATTTACATAAATGATAATGTGGTTCAAAAAATTGTCGAAATAATAGTATAAGGTAATGGAAATAGACTATAACTTTATAAAAGGCAAGGTTTTTTATGACTTTCAAATAAACAGTCTAGACACACATCAGAGATGTATTGTCAAACGGCAAGGTTTCTTTGATAACTTTAAAAAAACAGTCTAGACACACATCCTCTGACAAACACCACACTTTGTTTGCTTTCAGTGCTGTCATTTTCATGTCAACATCTTTTGCTAACTTAAGGTAGAATTGAATGCACCATCCTCTAGTTGTTTTCTTCAATGCATGTGATGTTGAAGGCTGTGGAGGTATTTCTTCTACAGCTCTGGCCTGACCCATCCAATTATCAATAATATTCTCTCTAAATTCTGTTATACTGACATTCTTATTACTTGTGGGACTCTTAAACACAGACCATGCATTTACTATTGATGTATTCAGAACTAAGTCAAATACCACCTTTGCATACTATTTCTCATGGCATCTGAGGCAACCTGAGTGATAAGCACCCATTTGATAAGAGAAATCAATAAATGACTTCCTCTTATTGTAGTCAACAACTGCCTGAGGCTTGATTTCTTCAATCGTCTACCATGTCTTCTCCTATTTGATGCAACTCTTGCCATTTCATCTGAATGTTTAGTTGTCAGCATCAGAACATCTCTCCTGTCCTTCCATTTTAGAACCACTAAATTATTTTTATTTTTTGTGCAATTATCCCTCATTTTGGTAACTTTGCTCCCAGAACTGCCATTGGATTGTATTTCCGCTTCTTATTGAGGGTACTAACAATGTATTTTTTTCTAAAAGTGTCTCAGCAAGAGATACACTAGTGTATCAATTGTAAACAAAAAGCGTTCTTCCTTTATTCAGATAAGGCTCCATCAGATTCATAACAGCTCTGGTTGAAGCACTACCAGGAACTTTGTTGCTCTCCTTTCTTGAGTATATTTTGTAAGCTACTGTGTAGCAGTATCATACACAGAGCTTAAAAATCTTAATGCCATAATGATGAGCTTTATTTTTCATTTATTATCTAAAAATGATTCTTCTTCTGAATGGTACAATGCTTTCATCTATACATAAAAACTTCTGTGGTAGTACTACCTGCCTGGAATTGTCTGTTATCATGTCCACCAGTGTTTGCACTTTGGACAACAATGAAAATTTGGCCTGACATATACTTTGGTAGAATTGAACTGAATGTCCCATTTTTCCCCCAATAACATCCTAAAGTTTGTAGGCTAGAACATTCAAACCCATGTACATAATCATCCCTAAAAACAGTTTATTTATTGTTAGTTAGTATTGAACCAATTTTGAATTCTTGCACAAAGTGAAATTTGCTGTACTTTTTTGGCATTGGCATTCCTATTTGTTTCCACAGCTAAATGGTGAACAATATCATCAGTTACAAAGAATTCCAAGAACTGGTGTGGAAAACAAGCTTGTCTTGAAAACAAGCATTCTTTCAGCTCCTTTTTGCCATCAGTCAACATACTCCAGTTTTCTTCAAGGCTATCATACTCTTGTTCATTGGTGGCCTTGTTATGTTGCTAGGCTTCTGCTTCTTCTGGTGGCCTCTCTGATGATGATACATCTGACCAGCAGAAATTGTGGCCATCAGCCTCAAAATATTTCTGAAACCAGAATCTTCTTGGGGCCTAACCATAAATAACTCTATCAGTTCCTCTTGGCACCTAATTACTGATGGCAGCCTTGCCTCTGTTCTTCAACTAATAAAACTTTTCTAAACTTTTGATAACTGATTTTAATTCTTACTTGACACAATATGAATAATTTCTTCTAAGGACTACACCCAACTCTAATAGATTTCTCCCCATAAGGGGAACTTGGGAAGTTTAGCCAGACATTTTGTTCTGTTCAACTCTTCATGATGACCCATCTTCTCTGCTTTTCTGATTGATTCCTGGTGACTATCATCCTCTTCCTTTCCATTGGTGGAAAGCCTGAAGGCCATCCTTCTCTGCTGTTGGAGTTCTTTGTCATGGCATTCAACATTCCCCCAATCCTGTCTTAGGGATGGATCTTGGTCTTCTCCTGTTCTGGAATTCATACTGGTTTCTTCTCATTCTATTAATAATTTGCATTTTTTCTGGTGCTTCAGCTTAAGTGACATCTTCAGTGTTACTTGCATCCCTTTTGTCACAGTTTCCAGATGTTTGCAACTCTTCTTCTTCTTCTTCTTCTTCTTCTCTTCTTCTTCTTCTTCTTCTTCTTCTTCTTCTTCTTCTTCTTCTTCTTCTTCTTCTCTCTTCTTCTTCTTCTTCTTCTTCTTCTTCTTCTTCTTCTTCTTCTTCTTCTTCTTCTTCTTCTTCTTCTTCTTCTTCTTCTTCTTCTTCTTCTTCTTCTTCTTCTTCTTCTTCTCTTCTTCTTCTTCTCTTCTTCTTCTTCTTCTTCTTCTTCTTCTTCTTCTTCTTCTTCTTCTTCTTCTTCTTCTTCTTCTTTCTTCTTCTTCTTCTTCTTCTTCTTCTTTCTTCTTCTTCTTCTTCTTCTTCTTCTTCTTCTTCTTCTTCTTCTTCTTCTTCTTCTTCTTCTTCTTCTCTTCTTCTTCTTCTTCTTCTTCTTCTTCTTCTTCTTCTTCTTCTTCTTCTTCTTCTTCTTCTTCTTCTTCTTCTTCTTCTTCTTCTTCTTCTTCTTCTTCTTCTTCTTCTTCTTCTTCTTCTTCTTCTTCTTCTTCTTCTTCTTCTTCTTCTTCTTCTTCTTCTCTTCTCTTCTTCTTCTTCTTCTTCTTCTTCTTCTTCTTCTTCTTCTTCCTGGAAGGCTGTCAGGCTGTTCTATCTGTGCATAGTCAATCCTCTACAGCAGTGGTTCCCAAAGTGGTCCATGTGGACCCCCTGGGGTCCACGGAGACCTGCCAGGGGGTCCATGTCAGTGAAAAATAAAATTGGGGGTCCATATGATATGTTAATGGGGGTCCACCATAGTGAATGTCTTTGGGATCGGGGCGTGGTATATGCTATGTACAAACTAATATCAAAACGGACACTGTATATTTCTAAGTAAATTAGGATTTTTACTCACTTATACTGGAGGTACTGGAGGTATGCATTTCACTTCTAAACAGAATCTTCATCAGCCTAGAAGTGAAATGCAACCCTCTAATATCTTAAGTATACGTGAGTAAAGATCATAATTTGAATAGGAATACAGTGTCATTTTTTATGTTAGATTGTTCGTCATGTTTTTCGTAATGGAAAACATCACAGTGTACCAGTAGGCTACTTATGTACTTGTATAATACTGTTACTGTTATACGTACATGCAAGCAAGCATTATATCTATTTGAAAACATTTTTAAATCAGAGAATCATCCATACTTAGTTTTCTTATATTTGAAAATTATAAGCCTTCACTGGTAGGTGACTAAACAGCTCAGGTTTACCAGATTAAATTTCCGTTTTTAGTTGTATTATCATGAGAAAAGTCGAGCCCATATCCTTCAATTATTTTCTATTATATTTTAAAACTATTAGCATTTACTGGTAGGTGACTAAACAAGTCAGGTACTTTAAATTTCAAGCTATTTTCAGCAATGTTGTTATAAGCAAAAGTCGCCTCATATATTTTAAAGTTATAAACAAAAGGAGCCTTGTATTCATATTTCAAAAAGGAGCGTTTATTGGTAGGTCACTCAACAACTTAGGTAGGTACCAAACTATTCAAGTTATTTCAGGTTTATTATTCTGAGGAAAAGGAACCTAATGTCTTAAAATTAACAAACCATACCGTCTTTTTTAACATTCTAGCAAGCTCTTGTTATTCAATTAATAATTGTTCAAAATTATTCTGATGGAAAACAAATCTGTGCACAATAAATTACAATTTATTTCAAAAATGAATTCTAGCTATAGTATTGGTGTTTAGTTTTTATTTTCCACGTTTACAAGAACTTCTAGGAATCTTAGCAGTCTATTCAATTCTAGTAAATTTGTTCTTATCTTTTGATTAACTTTTTTGGAATCAATTTTAATATTCTTGTTAGAACACTCCATTACTGTCATTTGCGTAGCAGGGGGGAGGGGGGGGTACCAGGTTAGAACCCCCCCTTTAGACTGTGAAAGAGGCCCCAAAAATGAGTAGGGAGGCATCAATAAAAATACGATATTATCGGTTACTAGAGGTGAAAAATGTTTTCGTATGTGAAGAGTAGCTTAAATAATGTTACAGCTAGAGAAAACTATAATTTTAATACTTTAATTAACTTAAAATAATACTCTAATTAAAGCTATAGAGGGGATGAGGCGAACAAGGCAAGTTTCCTTGGGCCTTAACGTCAATGGGCCACATCATTTTACAAATGTAAGCAAGTGATGTAAGCAACAAAATTAAAATAAGGGGCCCAAAATTGTACAGCTAGGGGCCTCCAGGGCCTCTTTTTTCCAGTTTGGACCTCTAGAGGCCCCTTAGAAGCCTAACATCCTAGAGGCCGCGGGCCCTACGGGCCCGTTTTTATTGCCAGTATAGTCATGCGAAGTAGAGATTCAAATAGGCTGCATCTAGAATATTTTCAAATTTCAACGTTTCTACATAAGTGTCCCCTAATTGCCTCGGTTTTGGGCCTTCAAAGACCCCACAATGCTGGTGGGTCCCAGTACTTTTGGAGCTCCCAAAACATGGGTTTGAATTTCCCCAGACCACTTGAATGAAGTTGACACAGTAGGCTTGAAAGGAGAAAAGGTCTCTTAATATTTTTGCAGACGGGCTTCAAATGCTGATTTCTGTTACTGTTCAGATCTGATACCCCAAAGACTTTTATTGTGATAGTGAAATTTGTCACGCCATGAATCAATCAACAAATAATATGAGGGTTGATAGCCATAAAAAAGCTAAAAGTTGCACTTTCAAGAACTTGAGAACAATTTTTTTCAGAATACCCAATGTTTTGAGGCTCTGTCACCATCTATTTATGTAATTACAAAATGACTATAAGTTAAAGTTTGGAATTGGATGTGGTATTAATTCATTCGCTCTTTGCAAGTTGAACCAAGTTCCATTCAAAGTCATAATAATTTTTATAATTTTACACATTTTAAATAACGGTATTCCAATATTAGTGAGTACCGGTAGTTCAAAAGATTACACAAAAATATAAGAGAAGTTTATTGCTCTCTCTGGTGCCACTCAGTACCCTTTTCCCTAGCTTCCACAGCTTTTTCGACGAATGGTTATCAGTTGGCTCACATTCGAATTTTATCTTTAAATTGAAGAAAAAATTCAAATTAGTTACACAGATTTTTTTACAGAAGGCAACTAGGCATAGCTTAAAGACTTAAGCAATGCTAGTTGGGAAATCGAGTCATTAATTGAAAATTGGTGTTTAGGGTGAAGGTGTAAGGGAGCCTCCAGCCTCAACTCTGTCCCGGGCCACTAAGATGTCTCTGGGTGGCCCTGATTGTAATAATAATTTGAAACCACTATAACTTGTTAAATTGGCTTTATAAAAGTGGTATTTTTTCAGTTGTTATGCATTGAAATTTGTTCACAACTAATCAATTAACTATGGTAACAATAAACGAAAAGTGGGTTCAAGTTCTTAGGCAAACGATTCATAAAAGCAGTGATTTATCGAATTTAAGCTTTCACTTTACCCAATTTATAAACTCCATTTTAATAAATACTCGTATAAAATTACTGATTTTGAGTCTCAAATCAAGCTCTCAGCAACGAAAATTCAAAAAATTTCCCATAATGTGGACTAAAATAAATGGATTAATGCTTTTCTAGACATGAGTAGAATCTCTTGGGATACGATGTTAGTGGAACTACTTATTAAAATTTTTCCGGGCCCCCCTCACCCTAAGACCCCCGGGGGCCCTCAAATCTCCAATAAGCCCCCCATTAAAATATTTTCGCTACGCTACTGATTACTGTATCTGTATCGCTCTTTTGTCACAAATTTGATGCAATATTCTAAAAAAAATTAATTATATTCACTGTTATTATTTTCCACCTCCTCTCTTCAATTCTCTCTCTATCACATTTCATTAACAATGAGTGTCGTGTTTGCCCACATTGAGCAGCCTTGCTGATTTTAATAGATGCGAATGTTGCAATTACTACAAAGGACACAATGCTGATAATAAAATACCGCTAAAAATACAGCCATTATACTTCTTAGGTTCCATTAATACTATTTCATTACAACCAAAAATAATATGCCATCCTATTTGATTGTTTAAATTCAAATTAGACTATATTACAAAAATGTACTAAGTTTATGTGCTTTTTAATGTTTTCTTCACCACAATTTGAATTGGTTACTGTGAGCAGTAGTAGACCTACTTCATCAGCTTTAAATACACATTTCAACTTATAGTTTAAAAATAATTAATGACATTTATGCAGGGGGTCCACCTAAAACCAAAAATCATGGCAAGGGGTCCATGAGGCAAAAACGTTTGGGAACCACTGCTCTACAGTGACCCCTGGTGAGGATATCTCATTCCCTGGCTCCTTGTCCTTGCTGGTATGTAGATTAATTGTGTGTCCTTTTCTTTCTTGCATCACTGTGTGTTTGTTGTTGATGAGAACATTGGGCCCATTCTCTTCCACTGCTTGAAAACAGTACTAGTTTCTCAGCTCTTGTGCTTCTTGTCTTACAGGCCAGGTGTAAATCCTTTCAAACAGATTTAGTTGTTCTTTTCTTTTCAGAAAACAGCTTGCTCCCTGGTGCTTCTTGTATCAATGGGCTAATACTTTTGATGAAGTGGATGAGAAAAAGACAGAAAATAGTCGTAGTTACTCTTCTCACTCCTCTCTGTAAACAAGGTTCTACACTGGGAATCAGCAGAAAAAAAACAGCTTCAGATGGAAGTGCTACTAGTTCGAGCAGCAGGTTGGGAAAACACAGGCACTGTACACAATTGGTGTGCTAGCTCAAATACCAGGGAGCAAGTGTTCATGAAATGAAATGATTAATTGACTATTGATCAGGGAACATGAACTGCAAACAAATAAGATTATCAAAAAAATGCTTACCTTTCAGCTTGCTCTAAGCAAAATCCTCAAGGAAATCACATCAAATGATTGAAAACTATGCACGCATGTCATCCAAAGATTGTCATGACAATGACACAGTACATGGAGACATGATAGTTCATATTATTGTTGCCAGAGAGCGATACTAAACAGGAAGACATGTTTCAATCTTTTGGTGGTTGTAATTCTCTTATTTAATTTTTTTCTTTGTCTGTGTCAACTACTGGTGGTTTTATCTTACATTCTGCTTTGATAATCGATCTGTAGAAGGATCATTCTTGAAAAAATGGGCAAATTCGGTATTAACAAAAATAAAACCAAATATTTTAATTTTTAAAATGCTTTTGCTGTATTCTTATTGGAAAATGAAGTACAATACTTTAATAATAGTGGTCCTGAAAAAATACTTTTTTTTCTCTCAAAAACAAAATCTTTTACTACATAGCCTACTCACGAAGGTTAGGATGGTTTTAACAGAGGTGAGAATTGAAAACAAAATATATGACAGTTTATGAATTTAATGACATTTTAGTACTTTTAATGATAAAAAAAGATAATAAATCTCACTGGACTAAATAAGAGTAAAACACAATTGCCTATTATTATATGTTGGCAAATATTAATAACGTAATTCAGCAGATATAGGCTTTGCTTGTGAGAAGAATAGAATAAATACTAATCTAATGTAATGACACATTTTTTGAGATCAAGCTGATATTGTTGTCTGTTGTTTACTGTCGGCTCTTGTAAAACAGTTGAAATATCGCTGCATGTAATGACAGAAACATCATCTTCTTCAGGAAGCACAAAATTATTATTTGGAGATTTTTTCATAAAAACAGGTTGACTGCTGTTGGTACAAATTGTTTGTTTATTGCTTAGTGCTACATAAGTTTCAAGTTTTCTAAGTTAAAAATACTACCAAAAATTTTTGAAGTATTCTGTTTTTTTATAAATATATGTTCATTAGGTTAAATAACAATATTTTTCAATCCAATTATTTGAAATTTGGAGCTGAAATAAAGTGAGACATAAATTCAGGTCTCATAGCATTATAACAAGTGAGACACATGATTGTGTCTCAAAATTTGACACTAATTTGTTGGAGTGAGAAGAGAAAAATCAATATTACTTACTTTGCACTTTATTGAAATGGAGAAAAACACTCAGGACTATGATCTGCTCTCAAGTGATGGTTATCATAAGTCTTTTATAGTTCATAAATTTTTCCACACATATTAAATGTCTTCTAAAATAAATTATTGCTTACTGAAAATATAGGCCTAACACTATTATTTGAAATGTGCTCCCAATCACCCTTATTTGACCTAAAGTAATAAAACTAAGAGTTGCCTATTACTAAACTGTATCATGTTATGTACAAGTTTTATGTGTTGCAGTTATTTAGATTTGATGGAATGAGACATGAAAAAACAGTCCAGGCACATATGCACTTGACATCCTTTGCAAAATGTTCTGACTTTTCTTGTGTTTTTCTGTGCAGCAGCTCTTCCATGTGCAGAAACCGTTTTCTTATAGCAAATTTTACATCTAGAAGTGTTCCTAGTCTTTTCAAATAAATGGGTTTGTTCAATATGAGCAGGATTCTCATTTCTTTGGAACAGGGATTGTACTAAGTTTTCTTTGAATGTGGTAATGTCCATTGTTTTGCCTGTTACACCATGGTACAGACTCAAAGCATTTACAACACTAGTAGTCAATAATATAGCCCAGGCAATGAATGCAAAAAAATGGCCATTGTCGTAACAAATTAGGGGAAAGCTGAATTTTTGCAGGATGTTAGTATACATAGTACTTACTCGAAAAAACCAAAGTCCCGACCCCCACCCCGCTTGCTTCCCCCACCACCCCCCTCTCAACATTGCAAGAGCAGTACTTCAGTTAAAGGCTTATAACTCGGAAACTAATTAAGGTATCGTTGTGATTCTCATCTCATTTAATACTCAAAACTATTCTCTAGAAAATATGTGATATACATTTTCTATGTAGATAGCCTAGTTTTTCAGCAAAAATATAGTTTATAGAAAAAAATGTCATCACGAACCACAAAAATCAACTTCAACTGATCATATCTTTTTTACTATCGCGTTATTGGTTGTGCCGTTCCTTACAAAACTTATAGATAATTTGATAAGCTTTAAAATGATGTGTCTATTGATTACTATTGTTCAAGTTATGGCGTTATAGTGAGTGATGAAATAGTAGCGGACACCGCGTCGCCGAACCCTACAGCACTGTGTATTGCATGGCGCTTGGCTATCCAGCCCAATCCAATAAAGAATTATTGTCAGACAAGCAAGACTATTTTTGCCAATCAATAGTACACGTTTAAAAGTACATTTTCCGAAAAGTCCCCAAAAATCCACCCTTGGCTTTTCCCCCAAGCCCCCCCAAAGTTGAAAATGTTTCTAATTATTGGAAATTCGATATCTCTGTAACTAACTATTGAACAGAGTTGATTCTTCTTCCATAATATCAGTCATATAATGTTCTGCAATAAATGTACTGTTCACTTTACCGGTGAACCTGATAGTTTCTTTTATAAAAATTGAAATATCTTCAAAAAAAAGTACTATCAACTAGATTTTTCATTATGCAGGGGGACATTTTAGTATGTCATTTTTCAGAAAATAGCTTTAAATAGAAGTTATAGAACTTATTTTTATGAATCCATCGATGTGTATAACAGCATACTGACGATTAGAGATTATGATTTGATAGGATGAGGGGTGTGGAGGGGGGTGGCCATTTGCTAACATTGTTGGGCCCTTCTCTCAGGAACGGTTTGTCGCACTCCATACCTTTATTTTCTCAGTTCTTTGAGGCCACATTTGACAGATAATTTGGAATTCTACTTGAAAGGGCAGTATAGGCTTCCCTTATACTACATTACTTTGTAAAATGATGATTTATCATTATAAATAGTTATAACTTGTAAACTACTGAAGAATAAATCGCAAAATTTGTCTCAAACTGTAGGTATTATCTTTTTTTTCATACCCTCAGTAAGAGTACTGCTGAAAACACGTTTTAAATCTAGCTAAACAATTTTATATGTAGCAAAAATTTTGGTAATTTTCCAGGTTTTTCGATATTACAGACACACCATGTGTCGAACAAGAAATAAACAGGATACCTTCCTTGTGGACAATACAATTACCCAAAACTGGGTACCAAGGGCAGGCTTGTAGCATGAATAGAAAGTTATAATCATTCATAAAGTTGAAATTTCAATTTTTTCATAATCTTGTAGAATGAATAGAAAGTTATAATCATTCATAAAGTTGAAATTTCAATTTTTTCATAATCTTTCAACATTTTGAATTACAATAACTCAAAATTCATGCATGATACAAAGATGCCACTGGTATGTTTCAGGGAATTGTATTGTCTAATATAACTGTGTCCTATACATTTTTTGTCAAACACATTATATTTATGACTGTACTATCAGGAAAACCTGGAAAATTACCAAAACACGTAAAATGGTGGCTACATATAGAATTGTTTAGTTTGACTTAAAATGTGTTTTCAGTGGTTCTCTTACTAAGGATATGACAGGAAAAGGTTTTACCTACAATTTGAGACCAATTTTGCAATTTGTTCTTCAGTAGTTTACGAGTTATAAACTATTTGTAATGAAAAATAGTCATTTTCCAAGTACACTTTAAGGCGGTAATGGGCGAACTACGGCCCGTGAACTAGCCCCGAACATGATTTCGAGTGAAGACTACGCATGCAAATTAAGTTATAAGAAATATATGAAATATAATGTAAAACATATATTTTTCTTTGCTAAATTGGAATAACGGTTATTTATTAATTTATCTTTTCGATTTCGCAGTACAATACTATCGCATCTTAGTTTGCTCTCAGTGCTTAGATATGAGTTAACTTACTAAAGAGTTGAGCCACCGCTTACAACGTAAAATCGACAGGGAAGGAAGAAAGACTCAAATTTCAATTACTGTATTATGATGATGTAGGCCTAATTCTTGTTCATTGTTTCAAGAGGTTTCCTGCCTCTGTTGTCATTGAATGAAGTTTTCATATGTTGAAACGAACATGTGCTTGAAATTGGTCATCAGTTACAAAATAAAGAAACTACTGTAGTTTTATTATTGATTATCAATGCCAAAAGGTCCACACATTAATAATAATAATAATAATAATAATAATAATAATAATAATAATAATTTCTCTGGTTGTGAGTACAGCACTATCAGAGAAGTTCATTCACAATAAATTTGTCTGACACAGGATTAGATCTTTACCAGGTATATGTTGTTGGAGTATGTAGTGTGTTTTACCACATCCAGATACTCCATCCATTCAAGACATTACAAAAGGTCCAACTGGAATGTTTAGTCTCAATAAAATTGTGACATCACTTTTCTCCAGAACAAAAAAGAACTTGAGCTTTTAGAGTAAATAGTCAAAATACCAGACAAAAGTAAAACTACCGAAATATTAAAAAAAACTTGACAACTTGTTTTCAAACTGAATATAAAAGTGAAATGAAATGTAAAAGGCCATCTATAAATAGCATGATTGTTAGTGAGACATTCAAATGATATGAGCACTAAATGAACTTCAAACACTAATGTGCGTCAAAATGAGTGAAATGATGTATAGAGCTTCTTAAATTACTGCTTTT
Source organism: Conomelus anceps (assembly GCA_948455865.1). Lineage (NCBI taxonomy): Eukaryota > Metazoa > Arthropoda > Insecta > Hemiptera > Delphacidae > Conomelus > Conomelus anceps. Next base: position 31,490,301 of record OX418216.1, read on the forward strand.
CAACGCTAATTTACCAAAACCATTATGGAGAAGTACCCCCTGATACCTTTTGCTTTGATAAGATGAGACAAATTTTGCGATTTATTCTTCAGTAGTTTACAAGTTATAACTATTTATAATGATAAATCATCATTTTACAAAGTAATGTAGTATAAGGGAAGCCTATACTGCCCTTTCAAGTAGAATTCCAAATTATCTGTCAAATGTGGCCTCAAAGAACTGAGAAAATAAAGGTATGGAGTGCGACAAACCGTTCCTGAGAGAAGGGCCCAACAATGTTAGCAAATGGCCACCCCCCTCTACACCCCTCATCCTATCAAATCATAATCTCTAATCGTCAGTATGCTGTTATACACATCGATGGATTCATAAAAATAAGTTCTATAACTTCTATTTAAAGCTATTTTCTGTAAAATGACATACAAAAATGTCCCCCTGCATAATGAAAAATCTAGTTGATAGTACTTTTTTTTTTGAAGATATTACAATTTTTATAAAAGAAACTATCAGGTTCACCGGTAAAGTGAACAGTACATTTATTGCAGAACATTATATGACTGATATTATGGAAGAAGAATGAAAATGAAAATGAAAATATGCTTTATTAGGCGGAGTTGGGACTTAAGAGTCCCCTCTACCACTCAACCTTGAGGTTGTCCCCTCTACCAATCAACTCTGTTCGATAGTTAGTTACAGAGATATCGAATTTCCAATAATTAGAAACATTTTCAACTTTGGGGGGGCTTGGGGGAAAAGCCAAGGGTGGATTTTTGGGGACTTTTCGGAAAATGTACTTTTAAACGTGTACTATTGATTGGCAAAAATAGTCTTGCTTGTCTGACAATAATTCTTTATTGGATTGGGCTGGATAGCCAAGCGCCATGCAATACACAGTGCTGTAGGGTTCGGCGACGCGGTGTCCGCTACTATTTCATCACTCACTATAACGCCATAACTTGAACAATAGTAATCAATAGACACATCATTTTAAAGCTTATCAAATTATCTATAAGTTTTGTAAGGAACGGCACAACCAATAACGCGATAGTAAAAAAGATATGATCAGTTGAAGTTGATTTTTGTGGTTCGTGATGACATTTTTTTCTATAAACTATATTTTTGCTGAAAAACTAGGCTATCTACATAGAAAATGTATATCACATATTTTCTAGAGAATAGTTTTGAGTATTAAATGAGATGAGAATCACAACGATACCTTAATTAGTTTCCGAGTTATAAGCCTTTAACTGAAGTACTGCTCTTGCAATGTTGAGAGGGGGGTGGTGGGGGAAGCAAGCGGGGTGGGGGTCGGGACTTTGGTTTTTTCGAGTAAGTACTATGTATACTAACATCCTGCAAAAATTCAGCTTTCCCCTAGATTGTTACGACACAAAACATTCATTGCCTGGGCTAATAGATCAAAAATTACTTTTCGGTACCATTTGATTGAGTGTCTCAAGGGACTACTATATGACCCCATTTGATCTGAGAGATCAATGAATGATTTCCTGTGATTGTATTCAAGAACAACAGCAGGTTTAGTAATTTCTTTCCCACAGACAGATTTTGTTACCATCTCATCAGTGTGTTTGGTAGAAATCATCAAAATATCTCTTTTATCTTTCCATTTACAAACAGTAACATTATTACCATTTTTTCTTGCAATGAAATCTCCTAGCTTCAATTTAGCTCCAGTTACAGCAGGTGGATTGAACTTACGGTTTCTTCTTAGTGTACCTACCAGATGTGTGCCCCGATTCAACAACTTTTCTGCAAGACTGACACTGGAGTACCAATTATCAGTGAATAGGGTCCGCCCACAATCAAGATAAGGTTCAACTAATTCAAGAACTACTTTCTCTGAAACAGAATTATGCCTTATACCATCCTCCTTCTAGATCATGTAACTAGATCATGTCGTAACTTTCCACAACCACTCTGTACGGACATGATATCATGTGCCTTTAGATATTTAGGATCAACGCTCCTGCATAAATCACTCAACTTGGGCCCTGACAACACATTAACAATCTCCACTGCATCCCTTGTGGGCACTCCATCAGTTAAAAAAGCGTCCCTTATGGGACCTATATCAACGTTTGGGAACAAACCTCGAACTATTAAATAAAATCTGGACCTATATCCTCTCCTTCCCCGATTATTCTTTAGCCATGCAAAAGCCTGCCTTGTACGGTCCAAAAATAATCTGGTAATGGGTGTTACTTTAACAGTTGACGTAATTTGTATAAATTCCTTAAGGCTAGTGGAACTATCCATTAATGACTTGATAGTCTCATTCGCATCTTCATTAAGAAATAACGATGCAAACTTTGTGGCAATTGCTATTTTTCTAACTTTAGTATAACACCCAGCATATGGATGCAATGCATTATTCAACATCTGGAAAAACTCTCCAAGCAATGGTACGGCAGACTGCAATGGGTCATCATATAGCTCTTTGGGAATGTACACCTCTACTGGAGGAGGAATAGGAGCTAACATGATAAGTAACGTGGGCAACTGCATAAATGGCAATCCTAACATCTCACGAGTATCTATTTTATCTATAATTCTAAACTGATCGTCACTAAAAGGGGTAATTGCATTTATAAATGATCTATTAATCAAAAGATTTAACAACCCCACAAGTCTTTCAGCCCTCGAGTGATATACTCCAAAATAACAGTCCAGAGTGTGCCCCGTTAATACTGTATAACTACTAATGGTAAACAAAGCTCTCAAAGACATGAACAATGCATTCAATCTATCACCTGAATACGAATTTATATCATTAAAACTGTATGGCGTCAGAACATTTATTAGGGGCAATCCGAACTCGCGCAAGTCTCAATTGTCCCACAAACGCAAATGTGAAAATTGACCGTAAGGGAAGCCACCCGCCCATGGTAAGGATAATGCAGTATTATAATTCTGATCATTATTAGTCCGAGGTTCCTGATTCTTGAAATACAAGGTAAGAAATGTTTTAATCTGGTTAGGCAGTGCATTTCTAATAGCATATAAAGGTCCAAGCCTTTCAGCTTGATTATACCATGCTGAAATAGTATAATTTGAATATTTATATTGATCTGGAATATTTGAATTATTTAAACAAAACATAGTTATGAAATAAGCAATATAATTATTGCAGAATAATCTTGTAGGTAAAGAAACGGTAGAAGCGCAAAATAATTCCTGAGCTATAAATATACCTAAAAACATATCAAGGGTCGGCATCATGCCAACAGAGTCATCTATCATAGAAATGCAGCATACGTTCGGATTAGAATAAACATAGCAAAAATAAGCTGCAACACTACTAATAATATCAACATTAATATGTGATATAGCTACAGTTAAAGGACTTGTTCTCATCGTAGATGTAAAAAATGAACTTGATAAATCAGCTATAGCCTTTTCAGGATCCGTACAAGTAATTTGAATATCCATACCTCGTTTAATGCCATCTAACGCTCGAATTTGCAATCTTCTATTAATTGAGTACAGAGCGCGGCAAATAGAATAAGAAGCGTTCTTAGCTACACGTATAGCGTAAATGCTATCTTTACGTAACTCATCACGTAATCTACGGATGATTATAGTCTGCCTAGCACCAAAGTGCAATGAGCATTGTAGTGATAAAGCATCGTTATATCCCATATGAGATGCTTCAAAAATTGCAACTCCATTATTATACCAATCCATTTCCTCATGTGTTATAGGTAACAATTGATAGCAATACTCTCTATTTCTGTCCCATGGAACAGGGGCAACTCCATCGTTAATACGCCTATAGTAATTCATCAACTGTTGATGAATCATATTTATATTGTGACTATTTCGAATGTCATAATTCACGAAATCGCGGGGTTCTAAAGCCTCAGTTTCCACAACTTGCCCCACTATACTGGCGCAAGGTCTCGATTTTAAGTCGCAGATTAATTGGAATGTGTTGAGAGGCCATTTTCACGGCTAAAGACAGATCTTCAAAATCTGGTAGGTTTAAATCAGCTGTTATTCTGTATTTAAACTCAGAGTTCAAAGCTTCAACGAAGTATGAATTTAATTGAATTGAACGTTCTCCCATATGCCAATGATTATTAACATTGCTTGAGTATAACCTATACCATAAATTAAAATTCTTCAATAAGGAGTATTTCTCCTGAAACACATTAAAATCAAATTTCAGTATATTAGGCCTTGAAAATGTCTTATTGGTTAAAAGCTCTACAGCATCAACGGTTTTAGTAACATCATATTGGTAACTGACCCGCACGGATCCATACCTACGAACTAGGTCCTCACCCATCTCTAGCAAATTGGAATAACAAAAAAAAAAAAAAAAAAAAATGAAACATGGATAAAACAAATTATTTAAACATTGGAGGCATGGTGCAGGGCATTCAGACAGAGTTTGGTGTTATAAAAGGTGTTAAGCAATATAATTACCTGGGCGTTACAATAAATGAGGATGGCAGAGACAATGTAGATATTTTGAAAAAAATAGGAAAGGGAAAAAACATAATCAGGGCACTGCATCAAATTCTGTGGAATAAAACACTAACGAAAAAAACTAAAACAAACATATATCAAGCTATGATAGAACCAATATTGATGTATGGATCAGAGGTGTGGGTCATGGATCGCAGGCATGCTTCAAAATTGCTTGCTGTGGAGATGATGTATTGGAGAAGATGCTCAGGCTTGTCATTATTGGATAAAGTAAGAAATGAAGTAATAAGAGAGCAAATGAATGTGAAGGAAACAATACTGAGTAGCATAGGAAAAAACCAGGTAAAATGGTACGGCCACCTTCGCCGAATGAATATGGAAAGAATACCGCTGAAAGTCTTTGAATAGACTCCGAACCAACATCAGAAGTGAGGTAGGCCAAGGAAAATATGGATGGCAAATGTTTGGCAGGAAATGGAAAGTAGAGGATTGCAAGAGGGGGACTGGAGAGATAAGGAGCGATGGCAGAAGGAATGCGAGAAGTGACTCTAAAGTTGGAAAACTTGCTAAAAAAAAAAAAAAAAAAAAACAATTGACTGATATCTTGAAAAAAGCATGAATTTTTTCAAGCTTGGAAAATTCAATATAACTTTTCAACGAAATATGACACCAAAAAGCTGAGCACACTGTTGAAACCAGCTGTTCTTTGTCTATCAGATGGCAACAGTATTATACTGAGATATGAGCCATGAAAACATCTCTCACACTTTGAAATGGAAGACACTCTGAGAGATGAAAATATGTCTCACAGCATGTTGTATCAAATAGCATGAGACATGATTTTGTGTCTCGAAACTATTTTATCCTAATGAATGTGAGACACAATTCTATGTCTCATAGCGGTCAACCAAGCAATCCAGAAAGTCTTCATCCAATAAGTCATTATCCACCCCATAAACAATGACCTGTGGTTTGGCCTGTCTTGGTGCTGATACATTAAGTTTTGCCTCTCTTAATTTAGGGATTTGCCTCTCTTAATTTAATTTTTTTTCTCTTTCATTTTCATCTATTGATCTTTTTCCTCTTTTCTTTCAATTATATTAAACATTTCTGTCAAAGTTCCCTGTTCAGATCATTTTAACCAATTTATCTTCTTAACTCTAATATCTTTCTACTGAACAGATTCTTCCATTTCTTCATATCATCTCTTCTTACATTATTTTTTTGTGTTCCCCCTACAGGTTTAGTGAAGTGCTTAAATTCATATGGTTGATTATATTCGCTTTTGTTTGAAACTTATCTAAATATTTTGTTATTTTTGTATTATTGTGTTCTCGACGTGGTTAAGTGGTAGAGTGGACATTACTGTCCAAACTTCGCCACGCCATACCTCTTCTTTTTGGGATTAGGTTGTCTAGCATCCTCTCTTCTTCTGTTTGAAAACTGCCGCCTCCTTCGATCCACTCATGCAATGCCCTCCACATTTCTTTCTTCATTGATACATCCAGTAACTTTCCTCACGAGTTCTTCTAGCTCTTCTTCTGTCAACCTATCACATGCATTCCATTTATTGCTAAGCCATTCACAGATCTGAGACTGATGTTTGGTCTCCAGAAAGAATGTCCTGGGGGATATTCTCCAAGATCCCACCCTCTCTCCAACCACCTCATCATCAGATGAACTGGCAGAAGGGGCAGACCCCATCTCCTCCTCTTCTTCACTTTGCTGCTCATCCTCCTGGAAAGGGGCTATAACTCCCCTCTCCCTAAGGAGAGCCACCTTATCATGTATTTGTTTCTGGGTTCTCCCAGGGAGGAGAGGCACTGGATGGTCTGTATAATGCCCCTCTTCAGGGTGATGCTCAAAAAAATCCCTGACAATCTGCACCTCCTCTATTGACCACAGGGGTGGATGTCTTCTTGGCCAGGCATGCACTCCTAGAATCTCTTCCCCTCTTTCTGCGATTCTTACCTCTGAATGCCTATGCCTTTTATGTTGTGATAGGCCTGACCATGTTGTGAACCTCCTGTTGCAGATCTCACACTCAAACTCCCCTTCTTCCACTCTTGGCAGCCCTCTGCACTTAGGGGCATGGCACATTGCCGCATGTGGCTTTCCAAAACCACGCTCACGCACTACACATGAACACAATCTTGGAGCCATCATGCATGGCCAGATGATGTTTGTACAGTTTGCCTGGTTTCTGGTACCATGCCCTGCAGAGCTTGCACTCTCCTGGCTGGAAGGGCATTGCATACTTTGCCTCTTGGATCACCTGCTGTTCTTGGTTGCGCGTTTCAGCCATGTTTATCCTCGAAAATCAGTCCTATTAATTGCCTGCTCCATGGCCCACTTGTATGCTGGACATTTCCAACTCGTCACCAAGTGACTGTACTTCCACTTGAATTTCTTACATGCACCACACTTTGGATTGCTATCTTTCTTGTTGCATTCCTTCTTGTCATGACCACCAGCGCAATGACCACAACATGGTGTTTCCCTGCAGTGAATAGATATGAGGGGGTTAAAGTCAAAACTCACATGTTCCAAAAATCTAATTTCTGGTAAAACGCCAAAAACATAGATCTTATATTTACATCTCATTGAAAGTTTCCAAGCACTGTTATTCATGTGTATTTTGATCTCCTATTCATGTTTTGAGCGCATTCACAATGCTGTGATACACCATTTCAATTTTATTTCAATTCAAAAATTGGAATATGTGAGTTATGACACTCAAAAGTGGAACATGTTAGTTTTGATTTTCATCATTTTCATCAACCTGGAACATGTTAGTTTTGATTTTCATCAACCTGGAACATGTTGGTTTTGAAAATTAGGCCAAAATTCATTAGCCATTGTGAGATTTTATAAAAATATCAAGATGGTATGTGCTGGTTTGATATGGGTTACTCAATAATACTATTATGTTTAAATTAAATATTACCATATCTACTTGCCTCTAACATAACACATTTTTTTTTTACTCTGTCAAACCTGAACTAGAAACAATGGGATTCAATAATAATAAAAGACATTACAATTTTGATTCACTATTTTAATAAATAATGCAAATAATGTAAATAATACAAAAAGAATCAACCCTGATATTGTTGAGATGAATAATTCACAAGTTTCATCATGGTCCTGGTTATTTTCAATACAGATTACAAATTATACAATTACAATACAATTACAAATTATAAAATGATAATTGAATAATTTCAATTTTTAATAAGGAAACTTCAAATCAGTTTTAAAAACAGGTGTAAATAATGTAAAAAGAATCAACCCTGATATTGTTGAGATGAATAATTCACAAGTCTCATCATGGTTCTGGTTATTTTCAATACAGATTACGAATTATACAATTATAATTTCAGGCTCCTCGAATAATTCTCATCATGTTCCTGGTTATTTTCATTAGTAGTTACTCCCTCAATGATATTTAAATAGAACTTGAGGTCTTCATTTTCCCTCCACTCATCTCCAAAATGCTTTTGTAGTAGCTTATCGACGTCCTTCTTCTTCTCTTGTGACACTGTATTTTTCATTTCAACAATGTCAGGGTTGATTCTTCTTACATTCACACCTGGTTTTAAAACTGATTTGTAGATTCCACAGTCACTTCTATATGACATTTCTCCACGAGTTAGAACTGTACCATTCTTTTTTCTGATAAAATGGAGTCTTCTGCACTTGGAAATTTTGAAGTGCCAGTTTTTTGGATCTTTTAGAGAAGACTGAGCCATTTGACGAAAATCACCAACTTCAATGTCATTGCCAACTTTTTTAATGGTAGAAAATTGAGAAACAATTTCAAATAAAATGTCTGGCTTTATAATTTCTTCCATTGACTTTATTTTCTTTTCAATATTACCAAAGATACGGTCAGGTGGTAAAAAGCTGTGACCTGTTACAGGAAAAATTACCTCCATTTCTGAAATGTGCTCGGGGGCAAATTGCCCAAGCCACACATGACACATTAAAACTATAGCTGAATTTTTATTTTGTCCGGAGCATCCATCTGACACTAGCCTAACTTTTTTTATGTTGGTCATATCTGTCGACTGGAGGGTGTTGAATACACAAGAAGAAATCATGTTAGAGTCTTTTGAATACTGATTTTCTATCCAACAATATGATGTTGCTGTTGTTGGGTTAAGATTCAACTTACTGTGTCCTTTAACTACAGTGAAATTTTGAAAATAGAATTGTCTGCTATAATAAGTCGATTGGTCTGGTATTTTTGGAAGTGGGATATTCTTCTGGCAATCGTAGGAAAGTATTAAAATGTTTTCATCTAAATCTTTTAGTTTCTCATAGAATGCCTTATACTGAAGCCGATGCACTCTTTTCTGAGTCATGAAAGTTGTCTTTTTATTCTGGTCTTTTTCATTCTTGATTAATTCATTCAAACGAAGGCAAGTGGAACATACGTCTGTCCTTGGTGAGCCAAATCCCACATTATATTCTGTTTTGAAAATTTTACGAAAATAGCTGCATTTAACTGGGATGCAACCAGGCTTGTTTGAATACATTTTCCACAAACGTTTCACATTCAAACCATTCGGTAGGTAAATTCTCTTAGTTTGTCCCCTGCAATAGTGACTTTCAACACCTTTCAATGAGTTTATAAAGTCTCGAACACTATGCTTCAGCCTCATATATTTTTCTCGTTGCTTAAACCCACCCCTCTTATCAGTAATGAACCCTGTTTTGTGATAATCACTGGTGATTTTGTTTACCCGAAAGTGAGACACAACTAGTATTGATAAAAAAGATTGCATGCATACAGGAACTTTCTCCCCCTGTCGGTTTCTAACAAAATATTTCGTTGTTCTTAGGAGTTGCTGTTTGGTGTGTTCATGAGTTTGATTTTTCCGATTTTGTCTACGTTTCACATTCCGAACTTCCACATACCTCAATATGAAGTTGTTTTGATATTCTCGGTCAGGTTTTTTATAAAATAGAGAGTGAAAATGCTTGATATCATCCATGGTCAAACTTTTACAACAGAATGATCCTCCATCATGAGCACAACTGGGATACTCAGGCAATGAGGCAGGTTTGTATCTGAAACAGATAGAAAACACATTTTAAATGTTAGTTTTAAAATGTGTTTTCTTCTGTTCAGTTTTGACAGAATAAAAAATTAGGCCGTAGGCCTGAGGCAAAAATTGTGAATGTAGGGTCAAGAAAGGCCTTACTTTATTGTACCATCATGTACCAAACTATTATCTAAATCCCTAATCACAAATGAATTAATAGTTAAGTTGATGAAAACATTGCTACTTTACTAGTAAGTTAAGGATCTCTTATAATAACTCCATGTGACATACCTTGCAGTTTTGGCCTTGTTTCTTTTCCAATTACTTGGATTTGGAGTTCTTTTTGAAGGGCGACCATCAGCTTGAACCGGAGTTATTGGCAATAATTCCATTCCTTATAATTTAAATGAAGTAGTATACGAATTTAAATAATATTAAAAGATGAACAACAGATTATCCTGCGTAACACCACTCTAAACACGTCCTCATCAACATGAACATAACCTCAACAAGCTGCTAGACAGAGGCAGTACTGATATCTCATTGGTTGACGCAGGTCACATGACCAGCTCAAAATCAGTTGGTAGCAAAACTTACATGTTCCACTGGAACATGTGAGTTTTGATCCCAACCTGTACTTTTAAGTATCATTTTAAATGGGTTCTAGTTAGTTTTGACACTCACCGTTTCTTCTATTCGATTCCGCTTGAAAAGTACTATAATAAACCACTGCTAACTCAATTTTCGATTTTTTGGAACATGTGAGTTTTGACTTTAACCCCCTCATATGTGCCCGTAACTCTGGCACCTGAAACATCTTGTGACACTGAGGTAGCTCTCCACCCTACAACCGGACCACTCAATGAATAACCTCCCAGCCCCGGTCAACCATCTCCACACTGCAGGAGAACATCCTAAAACCCAATGACTTTTATTACCGAATTTAGAAGGAATTTTCCGGACAATGTCCAACCCCTCCCCTACATCTTTCATTGCCAGTTGCCCCTCTCTGTTTTGCTTAATCAAGCAATCCAGAAAGTCTTTGTCCGATAAGTCATTATCCACCCCATAAACAATGACCTGTGGTTTGGCCTGTCTTGGTGCTGATACATTGAGTTTTGCCTCTCTTAATTTAATTTTTTTTTCTCTTTCATTTTCATCTATTGATCTTTTTCCTCTTTTCTTTCAATTATATTAAACATTTCTGTCAAAGTTCCCTGTTCAGATCATTTTAACCAATTTATCTTCTTAACTCTAATATCTTTCTACTGAACAGATTCGTCCATTTCTTCATATCATCTCTTCTTACATTATTTTTTTGTGTTTCCCCTACAGGTTTAGTGAAGTGCTTAAATTCATATGGTTGATTATATTCGCTTTTGTTTGAAACTTATCTAAATATTTTGTTATTTTTGTATTATTGTGTTCTCGACGTGGTTAAGTGGTAGAGTGGACATTACTGTCCAAACTTCGCCACGTCAACAAATAAATGAGTCATTCTATTCTATTATTAAATTAGAGTTACCATAGGACTCGTTAATGGAAATAAATCCAACCAATTCATTAAATGCTAATAAACTAAGTGTGAAGTAGGATTAGGAATAATACCGCAGATGAGAATAGAACCTGGCTTTGCAAATATGAGAATAGTATGAGTAGGCAAAAATACAGTAATACCAAAGTATCATGGAGTTGAACAATATTTAGATTTAGTGCAAGTGTTTGTGAGAACAAAATTTATGTGTACAGTAGAACCTCGTTTATCTGGACTGATTGTGACCGGCAGCAATCCGGATGATCGAAAATCCAGATAATATGGAGAGTATTTAAGAAATGAACAAAATTGTAATAAAAACCAAAATTAAGCTTACCTAATGTTGTATTAACCTCTCCCCCTCACTTCCCTTAGCCAAATTCCTTTTTGATTACTCGTCACTACAACAAAGGCACAATTGCCAGGCTATCGGTCGCCTACTTACACAACATAACCGAGCTCACACATACGGTTCGATGTACAGTACTGTACATTCTATAGTTGTAGGCCTACTGCATTATATTATAAATCAATCTGCTGTAACTAGTAAGAGCAGTAGGTGTTCATTATATCTAATATGGGCCGTTTTTTTCTAATACTAAGATACCCCAAACATATGGAAATACTATTACTTTTTTCGTCCAGCACTTGATCTGGAGATCCGGATGGTCAGGGTCCGGATAACCAAGGTTCTACTGTAGTTGTAAATTGATTTAAAATGAAAATGATATGTTATTTTGTAACATTTTATCTTATGCATATGAGTACATTTTATCTTATTCATAATTGAAATATATTATTCTTATGTTGTATTTGATCAAATTATCGTGAAATAAACAAATTAAAATTGTTGATGTTTCAAAACTCTTGTCTCAGTGTACTACCTGCTACATCACTACTCGTTCACATCCTCTGATCAATCCTCGCCTTCAAATATCTATTTATTTTATCGTACAATTTTCTTCTAAATATAGACGATTCCATCAGAGAATACAAGTGGAATTTCAAAAAAAGTTACTACTTTTTCACGTAAATCTCTTCTTACTTTTCTATTATTATAACTCATTGAGAGTTTAAAAACTTTCCAAAAATCAGTAAATGTGCAACAAGAAATTTTGATTGCTGATTAAATTCCAAATTTTATTTTAAGCATGCATGCATTATTCAGCTTTAGAATTCTTGGCATTCCTGGTCGCAGATGCTAAAATTTTTCTGGACTAATAATCTTAATGTAAATGTGAAGGAATTATTCGTAGTAATTTTAATTAATAGTCATGAAGAAAATGTCTTAAAAAATTGAGTTTTGTATTGACAGAAATATTCAAAATTTTGCTGACGATAAACAATCTTTTTGTTGAAGATGCCCACATGGTTCTGAAACGTGCCTGGGTAATGAGGTAGGCTGGGATGTGTATAAATCCCATGACCGCAGTAATAGAAATCTGTAAGAGATAAGCGCACTAACTTACTGAATGAAGAGGAGATTTAAAATAGGATTCTTGACATTCCCATTTTGTGGTTATTGGTGATTCGATAGAATGCTAAGGTGGGTACTACCGTACTATTTAAAATATATTATTTTAAACTATATGAAAAATTACTTTGATAGTGTAAGATATTTGACGGCGTAACTTTATAAAAGATTTATCCAAGTATGGTTGGCTACATCCTAAAGCAGTGATGGGCAAACTACGGCCCGCGGGCCAAGTGCGGCCCGCGAGCTGGTTTAATCCGGCCCGCAACATGCTTTTGAGTACACACTAAAATCTCGTATGTATATATTTAAAAAAATATATAATATAATGCGAGATATACGTTTTGCGTTGCTGAATTGAAAAATATATTATCGCTTCTGAGTTTGCGTTGAGAGTTTAAAATGTGTTATTAATGAATTGGGGTAGGTACAGCTTACATCGCAAAATTACTGCGCTCCGCTACGCGTCGCGCAGTAAATGTTTTGGCTCGAGCGATAAAGTCGCGCTTCACGCTCTTGTACATAAATAACTATTTTGGCCCGCTCACATAATTTCTCAATTCAACTGGCCCTCTCCTTGAAAAGTTTGCCCATCTCTATCCTAAAGTATCACTACCCAAAGATTGTGTCAACGATTTTACAGATTTTTGATCTAAGGGTCTGACTGTCTGGCTGAGTCTTAATCGTCCATTGGCGCAGATCAACAATGCGGTTCATCCATAGGTGTGCTCCACAACTCCATCTTAAACCTTGATGAAATACAAAGTCGAAATCAATCGTCGTACGATTGTGTCGTCCATAAAGATCCATCGTAATATAAAAAATCCAAATTCCTCGATTGTGACAGAATAAATATCATAGAGATACAGAAAATATTTTAGTTAGATTAAAATGATTCGGTTTCCGTCAAGTAAGTACATAAGGTGATAGAAAGATCTGTAGATTCTAAACAACAAGCGGATGCATACAGTGGTCAGGTTAGCATAGTTTTCTACAACTACTGTACACTGTCACAGTTAATCAGTGAGTGAGCAAATCGGGTCACTAACGTTCCTTCGACGCTAAACTTCTTAATGTCTGGTGTATTTTTGACTTGCCAGTGAAGAGAATCTCATAATGCCCGATATATGTCAAAACATACTGTAGCTATTTTTCTCAAATACCATAGTGTCCTTCAAGTTTCAATGTAGCTGAATAATCCGCGTTTAAAGCAAAATTCAAGCTGAAGTCGGCGCATGCGCAGACTAACCTGGTTAGATAAGGGTTAGAAAGCGGCTCGATTTGCTAAAACTCTTCAATAACTATCAATAACACAGCCAATGACATCACTATTATAACTATGGCCCTTATTATACAGAGCCACTTTAATCGCGGTCGCGCGCCGTAATTTCAGACTAAATCACCGGGTAAATCTAACTAAAGAAACAGCTGACGAATTAAAAAGTGTATGCCGTCATGTACTTTGAAATTGTTCAACTCGATCTTACGGGCAGTTGGTAAAATTTAGCCTTAAATTATTGTCGCATGCGACCGCAGTGACTCCGTATTGTGGGTTAAGTGGAAGAGGGGGCTCTTATGCCTCAACTTCGCCCACAGCACTTTTATTACTTGTATTTTAGGTTTTTATTTAGGGATTCTTGTTGTTGGACCTGTAGAGGGAGAGGATGGGAAAAAAATGTTAAAATATTTATTATATTTTTGTGTATTTTTTGCCTTTTTTTGGCTGGTTTACCGAATAATTTATTGTCGCCTTCCGGTGTGCTGAATGCAATTAGAAATTATAAATTGGTTTTATTATTATTTTTGAGTTTTTAGTTTGTCGACTTTTTTTTCCTTCTTTCAATTTGTTTATTTCAATGAACTCCGCTCTAGCGCACAAGCTTTTGGCTTATGCTGGAGTGCATACAGATTTGATTTATTTCTAACAAATGTGAAGTAGTTTAATTTTGTTATGACTTTGTTGCACAGCCATTATTATTCTAAGGGTTTGTTGTAATATAAGTACATGCTGTAATTTGTTGTCTGTATGAATAAAATGATGATGATGATGATGAAAGTGCACAAATAAAAGTCATTTATCTATCTATCTATAATAAGGTTCTTGGATCTCTTTTTCCATGACGAACTGCGTCGTTAAATTCACCTAAAAAGATAGTATAATAAGGCTCTCAAGTTGTGTTTTCCTAGCTCCGCACTTTTTTAGGAGCGCACTGCGCACCAGTGTTACCAGACGCAACCTGAATTATCGTGGATTTACCTCAAAATCACCGTACATAACAATTAAACGTACGTACCGTACAATAAGTTTTAGTATTTTTTTAGTATACTTTTGAATGCGATTCGTTAGCTTGCATCTGTCAACAATGGTGCGCAGTGCGCTTCGCAAAAAGTGTGGAGCTAGGAAAAACCCGCTTTACTAAATTTTTGTACATTATTTCAATTGATAAAATCAATAAACAATAATACAACTTGCTCACCAGTTTATTTTTACAAAACGACAAATGTTTGAAAGTAAAACAAATAAGATATCTCACAACAATAATACACAGACAATATACAAAATGTGATAGGTTAAGCTTTAATAAATAAATGGTCATTGAGTGATCTAATAATACTAGTTGAATAAATTAAATAATAATATACGCCGCAAGAAATGTTGCACTGTTGTCTTATTTACAAGAAATGAACACATGTAAATTGAAGTTTATGGAATTGGTAAGTTTGATCAGTTGCACACATGCTCCTCCCTCTTGTATCGGCATGTCTCGCAGACGACGTTGCAGCACCAGACAAAGCGGCACTTGCACTTCTCTTCGACCTCTCTGACTCGAGTCTGGTAGCCGCGTCCGCAACATAGTAGGCGACACCCGTCTAGGCCGAAGCTGCCTCTATTGCAAAGCCGGCCGCGCGTTCCTAGAACGCCCAGTCTGCAACACACATTAATTGACATCAGTAGTCTAAATTGCAGTATTCATATGTATAAACTTGCTGCGCAGAGCTGACCTTTTTTGAGTTGCGGCCGACGCGTTTGACAGACAAGTCTGCAACCAAGCGCCGAAGAAGAACGACATAGTTTGAAACGCGTCCGCCGTGACTCAAAAAAGGTCAGCTCTGCACAGCAAGTTTATACATATGAATAGTTATACTGTAGTTCACGAGTAATGGATATCCACAACAATAAATTGCAGTTTTTGTTCAAATAATAAGCTCCTGTAAAACACAAGTACTACTAGTCTGTGGTAGTCACAACAGAGATGATGGCTAGAAGACCAGAAATTAGAGATCAAGGGCAAAGATTTACTAAATTGTATAGTATTTTTGTGTATGAAAAACTGTCAGTTTCATCAATAGTTGAGTCTGGTAGAGAGGCGGCAAGCAAATTTATAAAATCAATGTATACATCATAACTTGATGATCATGTAGTGATCCTTTCCAACATCCATGCATGATATTATTTTAAATTATACATATCTTTACACCCAGTCCTTTTTTACCAATTATTGCTTTCGATTTTTTCCCTATTCTTGTTCTTATTCTACTGTAATTATTTTAATTATGTTTTGTTCCTACCTTGCTTACTATGTGGCGTCATCTTATTCCCTAGTTTCCATAGATTAATTTCAATTCATTCCTTTTCCCATTATATATTATTTCCTCTTTCTGTTCTGTTCTCTCAATCCCATCTTAGTTTTCATTGATTATAATGTTTTGTTTCTATTATAACAATTCACGCCAATAACACAGTGATAGCAAATAATATCCAATGCTAAGCAATAAGCAAATATTCGCTAAATTTAGCAATGTTTTCTTTCAATTACTATGAGCTTGTATTATTTCTATTCAAATTTTGTGTTAATAGTGAAATTTTTTATTTGTTGCTTCTATTAGATACAAAAACAATTGCGTTCATTTTATCTTCTTCTTTAACCCACCTAAAATAGTAGGTCCACCATGTTCCCCGTAACATGGCTCAAACGGCGAGGTGGAACTACCCGTAAGGGTCTCTCCACCATTAAAAGCCATACGCTTATTATTATTATTATCATCTTCTTGTAATATTTTTGATTTGAAAAGATACATTGCCAATTCTCTTAAGGCTGTGCGCAGGTTTATTGTCTTAATTTTTTCGAAGTTTCTTGTATTGGATGTTATTAAGAAATTGCAATGTTATATTTTACCGTAAGAAGAAATTTTCGTCATCAATTATTATGTGGAAAAAAATTTGAAATTCTTCTGTTTTTGGGGACAATTAATCTCACCTTTGAGTAATTTTGTACTTTCGATCATTTTTTTATAACTAAGTAACACCTAGGGGAATAAAGTGAAACATTTTCATTTTGATTATACAATTAGATTTTTCAAAATAATTTTTTGAAAATATAAAAAAAATTATGCAGATAAAACGATGTTTGATTGAAAAGAAAAAATGAATTTTAATCCCAAAGGAGTCTCACTTAGAAAAAATTATCAAAAGTTTGAAGTAACTTTTAGGTAATATTAATAATTGTTCCCGAAAACCGAAAATTTCAAATTTGAAATCCTATATTTCACAAAATAATTTATAATAAAAATGGTTCAACGCAATAGATAACATTTAAATACCTTAACATTCAATACAAGAAACTTCAAAAAAAAGTATGACCAAAAATCCTGCCAACAGTCTTGAGAAACAATTTCTTAGGACTTTTTGTCCTAAATCGCTATAGTTTTTTGGCATTAGGCACTGTTTAAAACACTCTTGCAAAACAACCACTTAACAACTTTCTTTCTTTAATTCCTATTTATTTTTAACTGTATGTCTATAAAAAAAAAAACTACAAACTGTCTACATATTTGAGGAAAGGGGAAATGAGCACTTGATTAAATGATTATTGCAGTATGTACACTTTAGTTCATTCCATCAAATTAGGCGGCTCTGATAAAATGCGGTGTTGTATGTTTGTACTAAGTTTACAGGTCAAGAACTGAAGTCACTCGAAAGCCGGTGTCTGTTTAAGCTGGGCATTCACGTTCCGATTTGCAGTTCGACTTGTGGTCCAATCTCCAAAGCTGGATCCGATATCGGAACGTTGGAAGTGTAGATGGATGAGTCGGAACATCTAGAGGGACGATAGGAAGGTCCGACTTCCGACTATCGACGGATTTGGAGCGTGAATCAAAGCGTTTTGGAGCGGATTTGGAGCGTGAATCGGGATAGTCGGATCAAAGTCTTCCAACTTACCTCAGTCAGTGTTTGACCTTCGGGCAACTTCGGTTACATTTTTCGGCTCTAGAGCGATGTTCACAGTTGTGAAAACAGCCTAGAACTAAACTTGGATCGCTAGTTGGATAGCAAGTCGGAACGCGAGTGGAGTCGACTATCCAACTAGCAGTCCTACTAAGTCTTACTACAAATTGGAACGTGAATGACCAGCTTTACTTCCGACTTGGCAACATGCCACGGGCGTTGTCAATTTATTCCTGCAATAAGATTGAAGATTTTATACCATCAGCTGCGCGCTAGCACGGTTACATATCTAGCAACACCGCAATTTTTCAGTACCGCCTAATTTGGTGGCATGAACTGTAGTTGGTATGCTCATAATAATCACAATTAGTTTATGAAAATCATTGTTATGCACTGTTTGTTAGTGGTTCAATAACTAAACTCCACTTTGATAACGGATGTGATAAATTGTTCTCAATGATGTATATTTTTTATTCACAATTTAAAAGAAACAAAACTGATAAATAATAGATACCCAGTAAATATGCTCACTTCCCAATTACTAATAAATATAACAATCAGTGATTAATATCTTATCATTGAAATACAGTTTTCCACTGTAAGTAAAAATTGTGGTGAACGCTTATCATACAGAGTCACTGCAGTTGAGGTCGCGCGTCACAATTAAAGCCGCTTCTCCACCAACCGAACATGTCTGCCGAACATTTTGGCGAATACAGAAAACGGACAAGCATTAAAAATATGGGTCACCGAACATGTTCGTGAGTTCAAATGAAATGTTCGGTCTGTGAGCGAACAGTGACGACCAACAACAGGTTCCCCCCACTCCGATCATAATGTTCGAGAAGGCGTCCACACCAAACAATGTTCGGCGACATCAGATAATTCCAGCGAACACTGTTCGCCGAGAATGTTCGGTTGGTGGAGACGCGGCTTAAGGATAAATTACACCAGCCGGGTGAATTTGATTAAAAATCAGCTGATGGCTCTAAACATGTTGATATCTGTGATGGTTTCCATGACGAAATACTTAATGAACAATCTAATATTAAAACTGACACTGTATTTCACTTTTAAATAATGTTTCACTCACATATATTGGAGATGCTTGAGGAATGCATTTCACTTCTGCTTCTTTTCAGAAGTGAAATGCATTCCTCAAGCATCTCCAATATATGTGAGTAAAACATTATTTAAAAGTGAAATACAGTGTCAGTTTTAATATTAGAGAAACATGTTGATGACTGCATCTACTTTAAAACAACTTTAAAATTGTTAAATTCAGCCAGACGCTCAGCTGATTTGATTTAGCATAAGTTGCGGCCCGCGACTGCATATTAGGGTCTCAACTTACGTTTCGTTTCGTTCACAGTAGTCGGGAGACTCCTCCATGAAGACAAGCTCAGTACGATTTGGTTGTTTGAGATCACGTATGGCTGCCCTTAGCTTTTTCACACGCCGTCTTCGCTTCTCCACTACTTTGACGAACGAAGCGCCTTCGAACCTGTTGTTGAGAGCATCTCCAATTGCTCTGAAAGATGGCAGTTTACGCCAGCACGCGCGAACACTGCAGGAGCCTGACATTCCATGGCACTTGCACACGCGCTGCATTTGTGACCTAATCAGCTGCAAATTGAATTCTTAGTTATCAAATTTTGTATCAAATTCAGCAATTTATTAGATTTAGATCAGATCTCAACGATTTGTTATTTGTCGTGAGTAGCTTAGATTATTCTACTGTATTTCTAGTGTTCTACTTCAGCTGTTTTTCAGCTGTAAATTCTTGTCAATTGTACATAGATTAGAAATGGAATTAATCTCCAGCTTTGAACTTTGAAGGCTCGATCCAAACGCAATGAAGTTGGCAAAAGGACAATGGAATTCGCTTCACTATTGCTTGTGCAAACAGCTTTTTCACTGTGTAACGTGTAACCACATGCTGATGTTTCGCGATGGTCCATGCTACCTGTGTCTCAAATGAAGCCTCCATAAGAATTCATTAGATGATATTTTTCAAGGTTGACTTTGATCATGATAATGAATGATCATGAGATTGAAATCGAAATGATAAAGAAAAAACCGCGAATGAAAATGGGATTAGAATAAGTGGAACTATAAATTGTCTGCGAAAAAGTATTATTACAATAACTATTGATACTGTACCTGTAATTTTGAAAAAATTATTTTATTAAAAATTTAAATATGATCCATATCCTTGAAATTACTTCCTCACAAGTGGAAAACAAGAATCACAATTGTTTGACAAATCATCTTACCCTTCGTCCGGCCTCATTGTTGTGCAAATTCATCAGACCTTCGGCTAAATCAGGGTTTTCTTTGGCATCGACAAAGTCTCTACTGAATTTTTCTCCATAGTGGATGTCCTAAAACAGTTATACGTATAATACAACAGATGATTTGAAAAAAATTATTGATTGATACAACTATAAATTTAGACTAAAAATTGTGTAAAAATCAAAATGAGTGTGTTACTTATTATCTTTAGATCACTTCCACTGTAATTAGTTGATTGAAGACTTGTAAGTTTTAATAAGATTAGTCATCATGAGCTGATAGAGTTTATTAAGACTTAAAGTATTCAAAACATACAAAAATGGCTCAAAACACGTTTTTTCAAGTCTAAAGTGTATACATTTTGTCAATTGGGGGAAAAATTGTGGTTTTTCTGACAACACTTGTAGAGAATCTGGTTTTGAACAAAAAATATCAAATAGGCCTAATCTAATAGCTAAAACATACCCAGATTTCATAAAATCGGGTCTACTGAAACAAAACACAATAATTCTGCACAGCCTGCTATTTCTATGTGGTTCGATATATTGAAATTCTAATCTATGATATTTATGTGTGCTATTGACTATTGAATTACTATTATATGGACAATATTATCTTACAAACTTATATTTCCATTTCATTATTTTCGTTCCATTTGAATAACTGATAATAAATAATTTTGTTTATACATAACCAGTAATAGAGATTTTTGCAGTAGTAGTTAATTTTATGATTATTATAGAATGTATCTGACAAGTTTTAGATGATTATTCTGTCATGATTTTTCTATGTACATTTTTCCATAGGCGATAAGCCTATAGTAACAATCAACAAATAAATATCTATCTACCTATCTATTGCTGAAAATTACCTCTGAGCATCCACCCCATTGCCAGTTCTTCCTTGGCTTGCGCAAGTGCACCCTATTATCACAGTTGCACTCGGTCAGCTCGCCCTTAGAACAAGCTCTTGTCACTGAGTACGCCACGCCTGCTGATGAAATAGCGTACACAAAAGCTGTCTCTCTACTTTCTGGAAACGAAAACAAAATAATAATAATAATAATAATAATAGATTTCCTAGAAATTGAAGTCGTACTGTAGAAGTGCAAGTCTCCATAGTCTCCATAAACAGTTGAAATTTTCACTTTTCGACTGACACGCAGAACAGAACATTTTAAAATTAATAAAAGTGATAGCCGCGAGCCGTTGCAGGTATCTGTTCAATCAGATAGATAAGCGGCGTTCTCGTAGGTCCTGTTTGTAACGTTGACCGATTAGATTGGCCAGCAAAAAAGACACTGTTCTCTGCTGAAAATCACTTCCCGGTGGTTCGGAACCCACCTAAAACTGTAGGTCCAACTCATCAATCACCATCATCCACCTCATTACCCACGCACAGGTCTAAGACCTATGTGGGCTTAATCCTCAAAAAAAATGAATTTTTCTTACTTGAGGCATGTTTTTAAGCTGAAGCCCATCTCCAAAACTAATGAAATACACAGTACAACTAGCTGATTCACTATCAAACAATTATGTTTAATTTGATAAAAACACACTGAGTCGAGCTAGAGCTCGCTGGATGGTTGACGATAATCAATAATATGGAATATGTTTTTATCAGTTAATATTTAGGCTATCCCCATGATCATCAACTAGTTCTCGACAGAATAACGTCAAGTTCATTTGTCTATACTGAAAAATTGAAATTAATACGCAATAATATGCAGCAGACATTTCATAAGACAAATTCAGTTTAGAATAGATTAGAGAAGAGCACTTTAAAACCGATAAAAAGTAACTCAAATTAAAAGTCCATGGTTCAGATATTGATTAAGAGGATTTTCCATTTCAAATGTTGAGACCCAACACATGTAGCAGCATTTATTTATATCAATCCAAATCAGTGGGCCTATCATTTCATCCAATATCGCAGAAAAATCTTAGAACTATTAATAAGTTAAGAACTGGACTCATAGCTCCAATACAGAGGCTTATAGAAAAGTATAAAGTCTAACACACCAGAAGGAGGCTTGCAGTATAGTATTGTGATTTTTATTGATTTCCATCACAATTATATTGTATTTTGGATAGATTGATAAATCGGAAACTTGCATATTAACCTTTTGTCTTGCAGTTCAGGGCATGGCTCTTGAAAGAGGATAAGAGTCTACATGTTATTATTGAAAGGATACATGAAAAACTTGAAATTGTTGATCAACTAGAGGAAAATAGGTGCAAACCACTCCTCGTGGATATAAAGTTGAAAGTTCAAAATGTGAGATGATGCCTTCTAGGTTCATCAGAATAAATTTATAAGAAATTAGACAGGAATATAAATCGTTAAAGGAATACCTTCAGTACTTACTGACAGACAACACCTCTCCAAATACTGAAGTTGTGTTGCTAAATGTTGAACAATTCCATCGACTCATTCGGAATTGATGCTGGCACTCTTCTATGCCCATTCTCGCTCCATTACCTACAGCCTGTAAAAATCCAACAATATAAATAAACAGATAAATAAAGTTTATTGCAGCAACTCCTGAAGTCTTCAGGAGCATTACAATATCACAGTTTCACACAATGTTTTATTATACATAACAATCTCCTTGTTAATAATCTCAATTTTATTATGCTGTTATTTGAGCAACATTTTTTTATAATAATGTTATTAAGGACTAGAGAGCCGCACAAAACTCAGCAAAAGACAACGACAAAGCCAACACTAACATCCCACCCACTTCACAACATACTGATTCAAGAGCAGGCAGACGCACAGAGCGCCGAGGCCAGGCCCATCGTCATCCCCAACACAGCTCCGTGCAAATTCTCCATTGAATAACAAAAGGAAAAACCATTAATCAAATCAATTAATAAAAAGTCAAACTTAACAGTTAAAAAGCTCAAAAGTCCTTGGCAAGCTCAAAAAGTTCTAAAATCTCTATAATGGGTTGCTCAATAAAACAAATTGTTTATGTTAGGTTCACAAACAAATAGAATGTCTTTTTGAGTGTTGCCTTAAATATAATGATGTGCTATTTAATTGATATTAAACAAGATATTATCTCTAAAATGGGAACATGATGATCAATAATCAATATTAAAGTAGATGATTCTCTTAAATTGTGTATTTTGTCAGCATAGATAGAACCATAAATTTGTATAAATGATGATTCTTTATGAATATTTTAGGCCAACACCCAACATCAGTCAATCCTAATTGTTAGAATAATTTTAGATTATGATACAATTCAACAACTTAGTACATTTCACATTATTAGCATGCAACTTATCAAATTCAAGCAGACATAGTCTAATCTATTTTTTCGACCTAATCACTTATCCTTTTTTATGTCGATTTTACAATGTCAACAACAACATGAACTTTATTTCAGCTACAGCAGACCCTCACAGGTGCTGAATTTCAGCGTTATTGATCATTCCAATTGTAATTGTTTATGAACTAAAGCAGTTGATCAACTCACTCTAAGTATATTGCCACTGACTCCACAGAGTTGTTGCTGTCTTTCTACAAGGTACTCTAGCCGGTGGCAGTTCTCTTTATGATGTGGTGACAGTCCGTTTGTTGAAGTATCTGGTGAACTGTTCATTCCCAACAACCTGTGAACACCATCGATTTTTATTTACTGACATATTGTACCATAATCCTTAAGCTAATACTTAGTTTCTGTGAAGTATCAAATGATGAAATGCAATATCAAGATTATTCAGGCCATCCTTGTTTGTGATTTCATATTTTGTACACGGATACATCATTCATTTATTATAAAGAAAGAGAGCTAGATATTAAAGGTATAGGCCTACATAGATAGTAGTTATAGGTTTACATAGTAGTTAGAGGCCTACATTTTTAGTTTCAATATACAGTGAGTCAAATCTTTTCTACCCGGTATTCTATCATCTGTTGAATTCCATATGAAAAGACGGGTACGTGACGTTTTCGAGCAGCAACTAGTCGCGGAAATAGAATAAATCCAACATAATTATTCATTCATCTTTACAACTCACAATTAATCTAATTAATAGCATACGAATTTTATAATTGTTCCAAAATCTTGAGCTGTTGACACATTGCATACACTTGTCATCAGTTACTGCCAAAACAGCAGAAGGATGAAACCTCGTTCGCTTATTTTCATCTTGTTATTTTTAATTTGAATTTTCAATCATTTTAAAATTTTATATCGTCAAATTAGAAAAAATACCAAGAAGAAAATATTGGGGAGTTCTACGTTACGTTTTCAAGCAGCAACTAGTCGTGGAAATAGTATAAATCCAGTATATCTGAGTACAATAATTAGAACTTATACTAAGTTTTTTTTGCTTCACAACATTGAACGTGAACAAGTCATGTTTATACTAAGATATTGTCTAAGAAATTTTTATGAATGACGTTTTGTGTTTTTTCACCCCCAATTTTATGTGCACCGGTAATAGCGATCAATAGTGCAATTAGCGGTAAGTAGAGTACAATTAGCAGTAAATAGCGTTCAATTAGCGGTAAATTTCGTTCCGGATACCCGGCAGGAAATTTTCGATAACCGGCAACATGCTGATCCTGAGGGTGGCAAATAGGGTGCTTTCACAATGGAGCACCCAATGCTCGATGATTATCATCATTGCAAAATCACACATGCTGAGTGCTGAGGTATGTTGGTATACACGCTGTTCCAATTTTCCTATCCAAACCGAACATTCCACAGCATGTGTTGGATTGTGTGATGGCAATTATCATCAATAGGATTCTCTTATCATTATCATTAAAGCATTATATTCTTATATCTTATCTTATTATATTAGTATCTTCTTATTCTCATCATTGGAGTAGGCCTATTATCACCGAGCATTACACTATTGATTGATTTGCACTCCTAAAACTAACTGTTGAATACTGTAATATCGAGCTGTCCCAGCTAGAAACTTTGGGGTAACTGTAAATGGGATTTTGCTGACCTGTTTTTTTTTTGCTAGATATCTCCTTTTTTTTGTTTTTTCTCCAGCAAATCTCCGATGCATGATCGTTTTTTTTTTAGTACATTCTACTATCTTGGTAATGATCAGGGGGAATGCATTCTTTTCAGTGTCAAAGAATCAGAGATAAGTGTATGCAGTCTAATCAGAAAAGCTGCCAAAAACTAGAGAATAATTGTATTGAAAATAAATATTAGAGTTACCAAAGTTTTAATGTGTTAGATTAGACGATATTGTGCGTCAACTTCAAGGTGTAACTCCAATGTTTGTCTTTGGTTTTCAAATAATATATTACATTGTAATAACATGCAATCCTTTAAATTTATTTTGCTCTTGTTACATATCTGTATTGTCAAATTCCTCTTCTGCTAAAGTGCACTTCAAAAAAGTCACAAACTCCCTCCTAGAAGTATCTAAGTTACATGAACTTGGTTTTTATGTAATTGTTTAGTTTTTATAATTTCATGATATACATGTTACCATAGGCGATAGGCCTTGTATAATAAATATCTATCTATCCTAGATCACAAGCTTATACTGCTTTTCTGGTCAGGGCCTAGGAAAAATAGTGTAACAATTCAAAATAGATACCTATTCATTCTTTTTTATGATGTAATTTTACTAATATATATACTGTATGAATTGTAATCTGTTCATAAGAGAATGTTTATTTTTATGAAACTGGCAGTAAAAATAAATTTTAGAGCATAATCTACAATTAGGCAATGAGGCCAGACGACTAGACCAATGACAACTGATATCCTAAATACGGCAACCGTACGTGGCAATCGAAAAAGCCAAGATGGCGAACAGTCTAGTGACGTTTGTTCTAGAAGAGCTGTAAACGTGGTCTTCTAGACAAAAGCAGAAGCGTATAGCGTATTGTTTTTTTTCTCATTTTAAGTGGTTATTGGTGTGTTTAAGGGGTTCATGGCATCCCGGCGTGGGAAGGAGAGGGAAGATGGTGTTTGGTTTCGGCGGCCATCAACACTGTTGATGATGATGATCATCGTCATGATCATGATGCAGTATGATTTTTCAAACCTGAAGTGCGTTACTTAGGTATAACTCAAACTACATTTATGTGTTCTCCCCCACCATCGTATCAACGACATGTTCACCAAGTCGGCTACCAAACAATTTGAAGCTTTCAGCTAAATAACAAGTAAACAATATTCATCACTAGTCTTCACATTCTTATGCCGACTAGCACTTCATTAACTTTGTGCATCGAAAACTTAAAAAAAAAAAAACAAAAAACAATAGCTGTGAAATGATCTCCCCGGCTACTGTTTACTAATGTGATGTCGAGTCTAACTCAATTATCATAAATTCGTGACAGTGAGAAGTGGAGAGCGATTGAAAGCTACGCCCACAGATGCTATGATAATTTTTCCCTAAGACTGGAAGCCATACTCCATGTTAGTTATGGAAATACCAATCGGACATGAACCCTCGTCATACCACATGAACTATGACAGGTTGATGTCTTTTCTCTTATCTGGCAACATCCTTTCTTCCTGTTCCAAGTCCAACCACTACAATACAATGGGTGGTGTAAATAAAGTTGAGTCTGTTGAGTAACTCGGCGCTTGGGGTTCTTGTTATTTGGAGTGAATAAAAATTAAATCAAAAGCATATGCTTCTCATGCTTTCCAATCGGACTCCCGTCAGCTCAATAGATCAACAATCGACTTCAGTCACTCCACAGAGTCCACTCACTCAACATAGCCTACTCAACGTAACTTTCTTTGTGGTGGCGGAGGTTATATTGTGATAATTTCGTCTTATTATTCATTATACTCAACCTACTATACTTTATTCACACCACTCAATATCTTCACCAAACGCACACTATAATTATTATGATGTTGAAGATCCATCTTGTTTCCACTAATATGTAATATAAACTTGAAAAAAACACTTTTAAATGGAGTTTTAATTTTTAATTGGACTTTTAATTTGAGTGTACTGTGGGTCGTCTGACGATGCTCTAGACAACAGAGCGAAACGGCCGTCACGCCATAACGTGAGTTAGTTTCCATTTAAAAGTGTTTTTTTCAAGTTTATATTATAATTATTACTAAAAATACTTGTTAAAAGATGATAGGTAAAGGTAGGCTATAATTACTAAAAATACTTGTTCAAAGATGATAGGTTAGGTAAAGGTAAGCTAAGTACAGTAGTAAGTAATAGAAGGCTAAGATAATACTAGTAGGTATGAAGCATGGTAATGAAGATCTACAAATTATATTACGAGAGTAGCCAAGTTTCCATTTAAGCCAATTATTGTATAATTTATTGGGGAAACTTCAAAAGTTTATTTTCATTAACTGTAGTGATTTTCACGTCTGATGATCTCTGGCCGGCTTGGTAAATTATCTGTCACAACAATTTGGTAGTCATGCTATTCTCAATTTGAAACTAAAATAACTTAAGTGAATTCAACGACCTGCAGTCAAATTGAAGATGGCTTTCAACAACTCGAAAACGTTCGGCCTAAAGAGTAAGTAAAAATACTACTTATTCTTAATAAAAATTTGACTGCAAGCTGTTGAATTCACTTGAAAAGTCTTATATTAACAACGCAGTTTGTCATGGAACAAGAAATCCAGGAACTAAAATAACCCCCCAAAAAAAACAGCTCCAATTATGAACTACAAAGACTGATCCTGGTGAATTATCCAATCGGAACGTTTGCCATTGCTTTAAGATTGTGAAAGTACACGGTGACTCAAAACAGTACATTCGCGTCTGGCTAGTTTCAGTATTCACTTCATATTATAACACATGTACAGAACTTTGTCGCTCACATCTGTCCATCAAGTTTAAATAATTATGTTACTGATGACGTTGCTTGCAAATGATTGGCTATCCCTGAAAGTGTGGGAAACCATGTGTGAGTTTAGAGTTCATCAACCATGGAAATTTTTTTCCTATTATTTGAATTAGCACCTAGTTAGAAACTAATAAGCTATTTATTCTATCCTAATTTTACTAAGTAGAGACATTACCAAACTTATATAATAATTAGGTTTGGTTACTATTTGATCACGTTTCAAGGCTTGAAATTTAACACTATCACCTTCTTTTGTACACTAAACACATAAGCACACTTCACTTCACTAGCTCATGTGGTTTTATTCTGTCGAGCCTCCGGACCAGATCACAAACGGCAAGCAGCTGGATTGCCTCAATGTTGTCATGTTGGTGGAGTCTCTCTTCATGCTTAGCTGCAAACCTCTCCATCGCTGTAGTGACTGTCACCAATTATTGAAGATCATGCTGAAGATCGTCAGCATTCCTGATGTACCAAGGAGCATTTACTATATTCCTCAGTACTTTGTTTTGAAAACGTTGTATTATTTGTACATTAGATGGTTTGGTATAGCCCCAAAGTTGAATACATAGGTCCATACAGGCTTCAGTAGCTGTTTGTACAGAAGAATTTTGTTGTATACTGACAGCTTGGATCCTCTTCCCAGCAACCAATACATTTTCCTGAATTTGATTCCTAGTTCTTCCCTTTTCTTCTTGACATGTGCTTTCCATTTGAGCTTGACATCCAGCGTCATACCCAAATATTTGGCAGTATTTGCATGAGGAATTACTTTTTCATTAATGTAAACTGGAATATATTGGATTTTCTTGTTAGTGAAATTCACACGCACAGACTTTGTATCATTGAGTTTAATGAGCCAATGATTTGTCCATGTGTTCACTTCATTAACTGCTCTTTGTAGTTTTTCTGTAGACTCTTCAACTTTTTCTGCAACTGAAAGAATTGCTGTGTCATCTGCAAATGTAGCTATAGTAACCCCTTCTGGCTTTGGAATGTCACTTGTGTATAGCAGGTATAAGAGAGGTCCTAGTACACTTCCTTGAGGTACCCCAGCTTTGATTTGCCTTAATGTGGAGTATTCATCATCTATCTTTACTCTAAAATATCTTTCCTCCAAGTAAGACTTCAGTAGTTGGCTATATTCTGATGGTAGAAACTGATCTAACTTGTGACACAAGCCTTCATGCCAAACTTTGCCAAAGGCTTGTGCTATATCCAAGAAAACAGTAGAACAAACTTTTTTCTCTTCCAGACTTCTTTCTATTACATCTGTTAGTCTGTGCACTTGATCAATTGTTGAGTGTTTGCTGCGAAATCCAAACTGATGTAAAGGTATAAGCTGTTGTTCTTGCAGAATTGGCTTCAGTCTTGCTAATAGTATTCTTTCAAAAAGTTTTGATAGTAATGGTAGAAGAGATATTGGTCTATAGGAGGTTACTTCATTCAGAGGCTTTCCTGGCTTTGGAATCATTATAACTTCAGCTACTTTCCATAGGCTAGGCACATATTTCAAGTGGAAGGCTGCATTGAATAAATGACACAATTTTACAATTGCTTTTCTAGGAAGATGTAGTAATATTTCTCCTGTAATAAGGTCATATCCTGGTGATTTCTTTTTTGCCATGTTTTTTTATTTCTTTCTGGATTTCTCTTGGAGAAGTTGAAGGGATATTATCTGGAAGTCTTGGCTGTATGGTTCTATCTATCTCATCATCTGGAGTTCTGCTTTCATGAGGAGTAAATGTTTTCACTAAATGATTGGCAAATAAGTCTGCTTTATCCTTATTGCTGTGAGCCCATGATCCATCATATTTCCTTATTGGAGCAACTTGTTCAACTGGTCTCTTCAATTTTCTAGTTGCTTTCCATAGTGAATAGTTGGTACTGGAGTCATTACTGAGCTCTTCTAGGTAAATATTAATATCCTGCTGTCTTAAATCCTGTATCAATCGTCTTAAGTTATTAGTAATCCTATTCAAATCGGTCTTTATTCTTGGGTTTCTTGTCATTTGCCACATTCTTCTTGCTCTTCTTCTTTCAACTATCAGCTCTCTGACTACTAGTGGATAGCAATTACCTTTGTAACCATGGAAATCACTATAAAAATATTACATTATATAATCATGTTTCCACTGAATTCCGCATCTTATCAATTTTTTTTCATTATTTCCAATTTATCATCTATTGAACTATTAAACAAAGTTCTGTTTTTTCAAAAAGTCTACTTGGACTCTTGTCTTTTTAATACGGCTAGTTGTCCTTTTGAATTATAATTATCCTCTTGGATATTATTAATTGATGTGTAACTTAGTTCATCAAGACAGCTCCAAAACACAGTGAAAGGCTCAAATAACAATAATTAATCGATTTAGCTGGACCAATTAAATGCCGGCTCGATTTTATCAGAAGAACGTCTTAATTGAGTCGATCGTATTAGAACACATTTCGGTTGAATGTTCTCGAGTGCTTCAGATAGCAGTAATCACATTAATCGGTTCAAATGATTCCCATCAGGCCTAGTAGGCCTGTATGGCACAACATCCTTTTTCAACCAATGATCCCTTCACAAGGATTGGCCAAAGATCTTTTCTAATCGCTTTGTCTACAAGTACAGACTACAGGTCAACCAATTTTATATTGCAGGCTAGTTGTGGATTTAAAAAATGGTGATCCATATCCATACGGTAACACACTTTATTAAAACCCTAGTTTTTGAACATTCGTTAAGTTCATTTACCTTACCTATTCAATTTTTTAACGTCTATGAATTTGAACAGACCAATCTGACGCCATCGATATCATTCACTGGTTACCAGAAAGGTACCCTGAACTCAACCATTTGCTGAATATTCATGAAAAGTAATAAAATGTCATGAAAGAACTATATGTGGAAATTTAAATAAATTTCATGAAGGATTGATTTAACCATCTATTCCATATTAGGGGGAAGAATATACAATTCTTCAGGAACTGATTTCCAACTTACTGCGAATTCATAGCCATATAATACATAATTTTAAGCATATACATATAGCCTGAATTGAAATTTTGGGCTATGTACCTGAATGTTCCTGTAATGGTGCTGGGTTCAAGCATATGCTGAGACCCAGCTCCATTACCGGGAATTTTTGTGACAAAGTATCACCCCAGATCCCCGATTCTATTTTCTACTTATATGAGTGAATCAGAATTTGGAGTAGGGTTTAGTGAAAGAAGAAGCTTCAAGAAATAGTATAAAACTATTACTAAAACACAATTCTGTTACCTTATTCTATGAATCGATTCTTCAAATCTTATTCTAAGTCTCATTCGCGATGTGCCCTATTTCGAAGGGGAGCTGTCCCCTGGGATCACCTCATGTACGCCATTAATCCGTTATTATAGACGTGGGCATAAGTTTCTTCCATAATGTCTAGCCCATCAATTAGGATAGGCTCAATTCTCATTTCAAGATGCACTCAGTGTAATGAAAAATTGCAAGCCGCAAACAAAAACCCCGGTAGTTTATTGTGTAGTTTTCAACGATAAGTAACTAGCTCTCTTGTAACCTAAATAATGAGTTCGAAGTTTTCGAGCATCTCTTGAAGTAGGCCATCAATGTATGATGGAACATTCTTGTAGCATAGTATCGAGTAGTAGCTAATTAGCGTGGCTTGACTATCCTATTCGCTTTTCCTGTGCTCACTGTTGTGTAGTAGGGCAATAACAATGCAGCAGCTCTTGTAGACATATGTCTCGGCTACTAATAGGCCTACCTTGCTTTAGTGGTAGGGGATTGTGGGGAAGCAAGCAATGCTGCTTGATGGGCCTATTGCCTCAACTACAATGCTGAGTATTAAATTACATCCGAGAGAGAGAGGCGCAAGGGAACCAAGGGGGCTGAAAGGGTTGTCGGGCTGCCCCTCACTGATCCGATTCGCGACTCACCACCTGAGCTGGGGAAAGGAACGGGGAGAGGCCCCGCCCACCGTCTGTCAATCAAAGTGCTCACCTATTCGGCCACTCTCGGCCATCTTCATATACTAGGCAAACAAAATTTGGTGAATTTAGTCTCTCAAAAAAAAGATATATGTTAATTTATTTAAATGAGGTTTTTTGGATGCATTCTAAAAAAGTGACAGGGGAAAGATTCACTGATTAAAAATGATAAGTCGAAGATTGAAACTATGATTCTGTATTTATTCTGTATCTACTATGTGCTATATAGTAGGAATAGTAGGAATTACACGAGGGGTCACTGGGTAGATTACACAATATGCACTAATACTAATAAATGACCAATACAACAGCATATTAAATTGTATTACTAATATTCTGCTACTATTGATGCGTATGATTTCAATGCACAAGTTAAATAAATTTGATAGAACTGAATTTCACATAAAACCGCGGAAAACATGAAATGCTATGCATTTAGAATTTGAATAAGTTCTAAAGCGATAAGTTCAATAGCAATAAGTTCAAAAGCGATGCTTAGCACAATATGCTATCTTAATGCAAATTAAAAGAATTCTCATTGAAAAAAATAAGTGATCATTCTTCAACCAGTATTTTCATATGTTCATGTTGCTACAATAATTCAATAATATTCCTGTAATTGCCGTGGTAAGGAAGAGTTCTAGGAACTTGGATGGATAACCGCTTCATAATTGTATGATGGATTGTCACTGCAGTCAGTAGCCTTTTTGCTACACCGCAATTTTTAAAGGCCGTAGAAATCACTTCCCGGTGACTCGGAACCCACAAAAAGCTGTAGGCCCACCATGTTTCCAGTAACTTGGCTCAAGCGGCAAGGTGGAACTACCCCTAAAAATCTCCCCGCCAATAAAAGGCATGCACCTTTTTATCGCAATTTCTTTGAGCCGCCTAATCTCGTGGTGTAAAATATAAACATCTGAAACAAATTAAATTCAGCTTGTCATGTGTCTGCAGAGTTTTCCGAGTTTCCCCCCTTCTGAAAAAGATTGTTAATAGACAGCCAACTCCGGTCAGTTCTTTGCAGCAGAATTGAGGTATTCGGCTCATTCTACGTGAAGCTAGCCATTCAATCAAGATGCTCTCGAGCTTCGGAAGTACGATAGCCTATCAGTGGGGCCATTTGAGGCAGACCAGTCAGCTCTCGTCCGCTGTAGTGCTCCATCGGCTGTTCTCGGTAGTTTTACGTAATATTTCTTAGCCGGGAATCAATGATCCCTGAAGAACACGGACTGCGGCAGCTGACTAGGGGAGCTCCCCTTCCGGATCGGCTGCTCGCCTTGCGGACTTCATTACGTTTCAATGATTCGGAAGAAGCACTTAGTAGACAACAAATGCCCGCTCGGTCTGCCTCAGTCTGCCTCTACTACTTTAGTTAAAGTTGCTTCAGTTAGAGCTCCTGCCTCGGAAAAGCGCTCCTTAAGTTGTTCGCCTATTATGTCGCCTGGATTAAGTCTTATACACAACCCTCAAACTGAATCTTGTACGGTACAAGATTGCCGCTCAACAGCAACAACTACATGTCTCGAATCTCGAACTTTCCAAGAATATCTACAATGTATAATGTAAAAAGCAATAAAGCGGTTTATCATGTAGATCACAACCGATTTAGTGTGCAATGTATTATTTTGTATAAAGATTTAGATTGTGTGTAATGCGTAATCTGTGAATATATAAATATTGGTTATTCATAAATAATGAAGATTTGTTATGAAGTAATTTTATACGGTTTGCTATGAAGAATATATTACTGTGAATAGAATTGTGTGTTATATAATATATGAGTTCAATAATATCTATGAGAAATTCATATTATCTCAGTGGTTCAGGCGTAATAGTTAGCGAGTTTGAAGAGTGTATTATTTCCCACGGAATTTTCAAACAACGCTAAGAATACCAGTATTTGTGTCACTATTATTATAAAAAGTAAAACAAATTCTCTAATCTTAATACAACGCTAATGTCACTTGCATACGCAAACTGGCAAAACATTAATAAAACGTTTCCCGCATCTGACAGGAAATTGCCAGTTCTATGCTTTCTTTTTTACATTTTCATTGCACGTTGGCACAATTCTAATTCCTTTTAGAATTACTCAGAAAGTGTTGTTTTTAAGCTGTTATTGATAAGCATATCGTGCTAGCATACAAAGAGTAAAAATAATAATATTTTCTTAACGTAGCTTACAGTAGAGCTTACAGAAGAGTGACAAGGGACAGTAATTCAATGTTGAAGTATTGCACTTAGCTAGTATTTTTGGTAGTATATTAGTAGTATATTAGATAGTATATTAGCTACTATATTTTGTAGTCAAATACAACAAATTATTTAAGACGAAAAATAGTCAGCAGGTAAAGAAAGTATGATTTTAAGTAGCACTTTGCACATTGGAGATTTTGAAACTAAGGTTGACAATTTATAGTCGGCCAGCCAAAAAAGATTTATAAGTATACTGCATATAAACAAGAATTATTTATAAATAACTAGACGTGGTAATTTATTAACATCAAGGCAAAAAGTTCCCAGTTAAGAAAAATAAATACAGCTATCGCTATGCTAAAACAAACAGAATTAGCGATTTTCACCAAGTAGGACAGGCAAGTAGGTCCTACTTGATCAAATGTATGAAAAATTGATATGATCTTGTTGAAGCCAACAAAATAATCCCTATTTCACAAGTTTGTTAATATTTTGAAATAACAGGATTTTTCAGGTGGATAATAAACAATTATTAGGGTGTAGGGTGTAAGTGAGTCGATAGTGAGTCGTAAGAGGGAGTGCCTCGCATCATTGACAGGCAGTGAGGAATGACGTAATCACCGTGTAGGGACGAAGGGATAAGGGACTCACAAAACACGCCCTATCATTCCTACAGTTACAGTTATATCTCGGTCTCTGGGCAATTAATAAATAAACAGCAAGGGTATAACACAGCAGCAAAAACCTCTCTCGATTACCTTCTGTTTTTAATTAGATGACTATATGCTACCGTTCCTTTTCCTTATCTTTTTGTTGCAATTTGCCACAATAACAATGCGGTCTTCTCTTGGGATTACAATCTGTGCTTCCGGGTTCTTCAATTCACAATTCTATTACAGTATTCATGAGTTTCTGCCACAAAGATTGTTCACACTATCAGACTCAAACTTTCTTTGATTAATCCTGATAGGAATAAAATCCAGTCAACGTGAATTGGGTGGGATTTGTGAATTGAACTGCATCTGTAGAGAGGACTCGGAATTTGAACCTATACCCGTTATTTTCTATGTGTACTATGAATGAATAGTATGTACAATAGACAGGAAATTGAGTATAACATTTTGTCAGTGACCTAAAATAATTTATTATAATGGGCCTATCAATAGAATTCGGAGTGAGGGGGATGAAATTCCTACGGGGTAGAATTCCGGGCCACGCAACGGAATTACTAACTTGAACTTTCAAATTTCAAGTTTATGACTAACTGAACAATAAATTCTAATTAAATGGTGATATTCAACGTGCAATCAGTTGTCCGGTCACGGACAGACTACCGGAAGTCGCGGTTGCTTACGTCATCATTCATGAGGGTGCAGAATTCCGCCACCGTCAAAAAAAAAAAAAAAATGCTATCAGATTAACTTTTCTGTCTTCGAACTTTGAGTTCAGCATTCTTTCACTCACCTCCTCCAACGCATTTAATTCAAGCACAAATTGAATACAATAATAAATAGTTGGAAGGGTTTATTGGAAATTAATAATTGAATAAATGAATACTTGATAAATAAATCTCAATACAGAATTACATAACCATCATCTTTATAAGACCTCGATGAAGTTCTAAGACTTCCGTATACATGCTGCAGCCTACTCAGTGATGTATAATGTATAACTTAATTAATGAAACTTCAAAATCTCACTCCATATTTCTTGATTAATCGGAAATGATTGGTAAGCTGCTGTGACGGTTCAGTAGTAGTAGTAGTAGTAGTAGTAGTAGTTGTAGTAGTAGTAGAATGACTTTGCTTCTTCTTCATGAAACTGGGCAACTAGACAACTAGAATGTCTCAAATACATGGACTATAAGTTTCAACCAGTTTTTGAATAGGCTAGAAGTATTCCTAGCGTACCTATAAATATTTAAAAAAAAGAAAAATAGTGAGAACTCTGATATTCAAGGTAGAGCCTATTTAAAAATATCAGTTCGAAATGCTGAATTTTCTGTGCTGCAGAAAACTGAAAAACTAAAATACTCTACTATTGTTATATTAAACATTAAAATAAAGTCTATTTTAGTATTATATGAGTGATCTATTTCAGTATTTATATCTGAGTGATGTATTTTAGCATTATATTACGCAGAGTAGAGGTGATGAAAATAATTAGTCTAGAAAGTTTATTCCAATACTAATGTACTAAAACAAAAACAAAAAAATACTGAGAACTCGGATATTCAAGCTTATTTCAAAATATCACTTCGATTTGCTGCAGAAAACTGAAATACTGCAATATTATATTTTAGTATTCTAAGAGTTATTTATTCTAGTACTAAATGTGTCTATTTTAATATTATGACCAATTTATTTCAGTATTCTATTCTGTTTTAGTATTATATTATGTAGAGTACTAGAATTATGGATAATAGAACAATTTAGTCTAAGTAGTTCATTTCAATACTAAAATACTTAAGTACTATAACAAAAATACTGAGACCTCTGATATTCAAGGTCAAAGCATCACTTCGATACGCTACTCTTTCTGCTGCATCTTCTTCACGCCCACGCGCGAATGCTTTGTTCGTTGGAGAAATTGGAGAAAAAATGATGAAGAAGAGTTTTACGAGTGTTATTTTTGTTGTTATTTCAGACGGACGGCGCTCGCGGTCAAAGGAGAGAGCAGAGAACTTGAATAGAGATGTCGGCGGCATCATCGAAAGGGGAGCAAACAGTTTGAGAGTAGGGCAGACGGGTGGACGCTTGGGCTCACATCTCAGCTAGGAATGATAATGTATAGGAGGATCATGGTTCCAGATAGTTCAGTGAGGCCTTGTTTGAGATCTAGAGGGTTCTGTTTGTTGTCGCCGAAACGTCTAAAATCGTTTGTTGCAACGAAGCAGGTATACAATATAGAAATATATACATCTATATTATGTATATTTCTATGGGTGTACTACTCTTCACAGGCCAGAACATTAAAACCCGAACCTGCTTGTTTGCAGTGCGAACTAGGAGTCACATTACACTTCAGGGAAACGGATAGAGCCGAGAAGCAGAGAATCACCACAAAAAGGACTATTGTTGAAGCGTCTAGACTAGAGTTGAAAATACCACTTGGAATTTATATTGTTCGTATTTCAGGAATTATTGATGGCAACCCTGTGTGTGGATTGAAAGTAGTGGAAGAAGCTAGAAAACATGTAGTCTTTGTTTTTCTTAAGCCGCGTCTCTACAAAACTGCTCGGCGAACAGTGTTCGCAGGAATTATCTGATGTCGCCGAACATTGTTTGGTGTTGGTTTGGTGTGGACACCTCGAACATCATGATCGGTGTGGTGGGAGTAGTGGCGGGAACCTGTTGTTGGTCGTCACTGTTCGCTCACAGACCGAACATTTTAATTGAACTCACAAACATGTTCGGTGACCCATATGTTTAATGTTTGTCCGTCTTTTGTATTCGCCAACAATATTCGGCAGACATGTTCGGTTGGTGGAGACGCGGCTTTAGAAGACAATGGTGACCTAGAAGTTTTTTGCGTGATTCAGTTAAGGGGTTAAGAGTTAGGAGTTAGGGGGGTCCTCAACCCACCCCCAAGGGGAAATTAAAAGAATATTTCGGTGAGGGATATCACCCGAATAAAATAAAAATTGGTATTTAAACATTTTGGTGGATTTATCCCCTTCATCCTCTCTCGGTTCATTCCTGGTAGGAGATGATATTATGCAGAGGCGATAATAAAAAATACAATTGTTTACGATTGCTTTAAAGTATGACTTTGAAATCCGTACATTTGTTCACCTTTGTTGTCTAGAAGAGAAATATACGACTACCAAAAATTGTAATCCGGCATTTTTATCTTCCTCATTTTGATTTCATTTGTTAATTGATTTTTTTAAGGAAAGAGGTTATGAAAATATAATATCAAAACTGACCCTGTATTTCTATTTAATATGTGATTTTCACTCACTTATGCTGGTGATACTGGAGGGATGCTTTTGACTTCTGAAGTGAAATGCATACCTCCAGTATCTCCAGTATAAGTGAGTGAAAATTTCATATTAAATAGAAATACAGTGTCAGTTTTGATATTAGATTGCTCATCAAGAATTTCGTCATAGAAAACATCACACAGTTATGAAAAACTTCTTTGAGAATTGATGATTATGATAACTATGTTGTGAACAGAAAAATCTTATGTTGAAACAGAAAAGCCTGTTACATTGAACCGTCTAATGTTATTTTATTAAGAAGTTCTTTCTATCAATCTACTAATGACATATTACTAAACAATGTCAATAGTGTGCTGAGATCTTCTTTCCCTGCCTGAATTCCCGGTATTAGGCCTATCTCTCTGAACAATATTCTCATATAATTCCTTCTATTTAATTCTTGAGAAAAAGGTTTTGGCTGAAATTACTTTTACATTTCCACATTGGATTGTAAATTATTATTATAAATCAATAATGAATATTCCTCAAGGCAACAAGATAACTTACTATACTTGTAGATGAAACTGTAGAAGAACTACGATGGATAGATATGAAGAAAGGATATGTGGAGTAACGAGGTATGTTGCATATGTGTGCAAGAGTACAGGCGTAAGATGGAGGACCAGCGAATTGATATTTGACGATGAACTGAGACTTTATGCAAACATGAGGAAAGGAATGTCCCTTCCACATATTGGTCGGATAAACCTGGTCTCAAGTTCACTCAAGAACAGGCCGAGTAACCCTCCATTGGATAGGCTTCTTCATTCGCTGTATTCTCATGACTCAGAAACAATAGCATGCACCAATCCAGACCTGAGATTGGAATTTTTGTTTCGGATTATATCACTGCGAATATCTATTTTTCTCATATAACTATTGAAAGACAACCATCTATTTAAAATCTTCCCAAATAATGCAACGCAATAGGTGAGCTCAATTGGTTTAAACTAGTAATGTAGACTTGTTTCTAGCTTGATGTGGATTGATTGCAGGCCAATAGGGAAACCAATATTTGTGAAGAATTTCAAATTAAATAGTTTACAATTTTCTTTTATGGGCTCATCCTTAAAAGGTACAATAATTTCCATAAATTAAGATATGAACAATTTTCTTTCAATAATATGAAGAATTGTCGGGTTGGCATTTGTGTCAGTTATAAAATATGGAATTAGAATAGACATACTGTTTGGGAATTTTATGAATAATTAGCAAGGAATATTATTGATACAGGTAAAACAAATAACTAGGTTCACAGTTACTAAAACAATTGAAGGACAATCAAATGCCAGAGACGTTAAACTTAGTTAAATACCAAAAATCAAAATCAAAAATTAAATTTATTCCACTAAAAAACATAACATTAACAGATTGCAATAACCATGTGTGGAATTCCCCCAAGAAGACTGTAAAGATTATATAGAAGGCGATATTATTATCATGTCTGATTCATGTTTTTATGGATCTTATATCAAGGTTTTTCATCTTCTCCAGTGGCGTAGCGTACACCCCCGCAGAACCTGCGGCGTTATGGGGGGCCGGGTTATAAGGGGGCCCGGACTGGAAATATATTTTTTTAAGAAATGGCCCATGCCCGAACTGAAATATATATTTTTTTCAAACGAGATAAAACTGAAACAGTGATGGAAGAAAGAAAGAATGAACAGGTTGAATCAAAGATCACGTAACACCAATGATCCTTGGATTGAATATTGTCAGATCAATGTTTATTGTTTACTTCATCAATTCGCGAATAGCTTTAGTGAAGGAATTCAGAATGTTGTGACTTCAGGAAATTAAATGGAGACATAACCGAGTACAAAACACTATAAAGACACTCTTCAAACGAACTTGTCTAGACTGTTATGAATCATGAATACGGCTATGTCTCCACTGTGTAAATATTGGAGGAAATTAATTATTTTCTCATTCCTTCATGTATATTAGCATATCCAAAGAAATGGGAAGTGGAGGGTTGTGTAGAAATCAACGTTTACATTTTTCTTCATACAGTATGTTGAAATGTGAATTCAGTCTCTTTTGAATCGTCTGGCTAGATGCATGTACAAGAGCCCGATAAATTGGCCTAGAGCAAACCATATATGAGTTCGTGCGTGTGATCGTGAGTTTTACTATTTGGATTGTCATTTTTTTCATTTCTATTCTATTTTTCAACAAGTGTTTGAGGTATTGCAATGTCATACTTTAATTTTTTAGTTATTTTTTTAACGACTTGCACATTTTTAAAAAATGTTTAGAAGGAATATTTATACCCTTGATATATCGGATCAATAACGTGATTATTGTATAAGTATATAAATATTAGTTTTGCTTTAATTGCGACAGTTCTCCCAACACAATTGGATTTTTTTATAATAGGATCAATTATAAGTAGTTTCCGTTTTTTCTCTTCCACCAGGACATTCACTTTAATGAAACTGAAACAATACTGAATACAATAAAGCACAAAACATGAAGTACAGTACATTAAAAAAACTGTACAGTACGAAGTTGAAGAATATCACACTCTATACATTGTCAGGGCTCTTAAAAAGTCATAAATTGATTTTTGTACTGCAGTAGTTGTTCGCTTTTTTGCAGCCAAGTCTTTAATACGCGTTTCAACAGAATGAGCTGGGAAGGTGTATGTGAGTCCGGATTATTGAAGCTCTACTGTATTAGAAAATAATTTATTTAAATTATATATCCGTTACGGTATCCCTATCACTAAGGGATTGGTCAGTACTTGGTCAATTCAACAACCATCATTCAGGCCATTCTAGAAACTGTTGTATCTTAATTCTCTCTCTAGGTTGAGCCTTTTAATGAAAGGAATGCATTGAAATTCGGGGAGTACAAAGTTTATTAATTGATCGCAATCCGTGGTTAGAGAGAATGGAATGTGTTTTTCCTAGCTGTCAGGTGCACACAACACATGCAGCTAACAGGTGTCGCGAAGAGAAGCAAATACGTTATGCAATCGACAACAATGGCTGACTGAATCTCAGATGAATGTGAGTGTAGGTAAGAGTGAGAATTGCGATGATAAAGAAAGAAGGAGTATATAAGACAATGAATTGTGTGATTGTTGATGCTTTCAATGCATTTTCAGTCATTATTAATCAGAGCTTCAAAAAGTTAATCCTGAAGCAGAGGTGGCTCAGGATTCAATTATTTGAATCCTAAGTCACTGGAACCTGAACCTCGATATCTCAATTTTTTAATCCATATTAATCAAATCAACATAGTAAATAAACCTATTTAAGTTTTTTCTTGCTAGACAATTACTAAAAATTTTAGAGCGGTGAACTGGTGAGAGCTAAGTAAATAGGAAAGTGAGCGCATTGAAGAAATGCTTTAGAGGAGAGGAAAGCTGCTATAGTAAAGCGTAGAGAGGGGAGCAGAGTCATGTAACTCACCATGGTAATCCCCCTGTACTTATCCAGGACCTTTGAGCGGGAACAAGATAGTCGTTCATTCCTTATCTCGCTCATAGTTTCAGGGACATTTTCCTCCTTCCCCATACATGAAGTTTCCCTTGAACAACAAAAGTCACCCGCTCTCATTTTGTGAGGAAAAATCAGTCCCTCAAAATTTACTACTGATATAAAGATTGAACTA
Source organism: Conomelus anceps (assembly GCA_948455865.1). Taxonomy (NCBI): domain Eukaryota; kingdom Metazoa; phylum Arthropoda; class Insecta; order Hemiptera; family Delphacidae; genus Conomelus; species Conomelus anceps. Next base: position 31,531,950 of record OX418216.1, read on the forward strand.
TCCCACTCACTCCCTTCTTCTGTTTTTCTTATAGCGTAACATATATGAACTTGAACTTGGAGTGTTTTGGCCAAGCTGTTCACTTTAATAGTGATTTTCTCCATTCAACTTTCTCCTATCTCTTACTAATTCAACATATGAAACCATGTGTCCATGGATTAAATCATAGACTGACTTTACATGAGAATAATAACCGGGATCTTAGTTACTAGGACAATCGAAGGACAATCAAATAAGTTCCTAATGCCAGAGATGTTGAACTTTGTTACTATAGCAGGCGATATTATTATCCTGTCCGATACATGTTTTCATGGATCTTATCTTAAAGATTTTTTATTCTATTCTTCGATGAGAAGAAATTACAAAGATTGAAGATCTTCCCTTTGTGTAATTTAGATAAAATTCAATTTTCTTTGGACACTGAATTGTATTACACAATCATGAAACCAAGAGTTCATGAAAAGAATTATGACAGTTCATTATGATTCTAAGGCTTTATAAACACAGGTGTTTATATAGAGCTATGATCAATACATCACATCATATCAGCACACTAAAGGTGTCAATAGGGCATTAGTTCAGGGGCGGATCCAGGATTTTTGAAAGGGGGGGGCGCACTCTAAGTAAATACAAAACATATCAGTACACTATAAAATTTTTCATAATAGATAACAAGAGCTATAGTGCATGATAAGTGGAAATTTGAAAATAAAGATTTTAAATAAAATATTAGTACGAAACTATTCGTTTCTGAACTGAAAAAAAAAAATAGTTTGTCATTCAAAAGTGTTTCATTTTTAGTTGACCAAATGTTTGAGAATGATCTCTATTATCCCACTTAATTTGATTTATTTTCTGTCTTTCCAATTGACTATTTCACTCTCACTTAACATTCATTATATGACTAGATATTTCAATCAAGATATTTTCATTCAACTCAGATATTTTCGTGAAAAATCCCAACAAATTTCTAAAAAGCCATGAGAATGGAAAGAGAGGTGGAACAACATTTGAAAATGTGAAGCATTGTTCTTAGTCAACTAGAAGGAATTTTATTTGAATACGTCTACAGAAAACGAAAAAAACCTAGAATTGTTGCAATGTTTGTTCTGTACATGAATTTCAAAGTGATAAATTTGAATATTTTATCACAAGAATGAAAAGGCGGTTACAAGATTCAAATGAGTCTCCGGTTAAAAAGACTTATTAAACTGTCTATCTTGTAAAAAGCATTTGTGAGGTTTCCAATAATTTAGCTCACTTTAAAGAACACGTGTTTGTTTTACGAGTACCTATTGTCCGACATATTATTCTTTGTAATATGACCGAACTAAAACAAATTGATTGAATTTTCTAAATGAAAATGTGAGAGCACTACAGGTTTTATTTTTGCGGCATTTCACAACTTCTATCAAGGGGAGCAAAATAATTTCTGATGTCTGCTACTAAAATCAAAAACAAAAATTAGAAAAGCAGCTCATAAATATTTTTGGAACTTCAGAGACAAACAATTAAACGACTGAATAAGATCATCCATTACCTCATTCAAAATGACAGTGCCTATTAAATGACAGCTATCCCAACTAAAAACTGCAACTTTGCTATTATTTCGTAGCACTGAATCTTTATTTTATATTTGAATTTAATGTGATGAATGATTATTGAATTTATATAGATTAGATTTGCTTTCAAAACTATTGTGAACCATCCACACTCCAAAATTCCATGAATAAGACAATAGCCTAAAAAATTTTTAGACGTGTTTATAATATACAATCAAGTGAAATCATAGTAACTTTTTATTGTAAATTTAATAAAAACAACGCAGATCGTTATGGAACGAGAAATTCAAGAATGAAATTATAGTTATCCTATGACAAACAGTTCGCGCTATAATTTCAACTACAAATAAATATATAAAAACAAACAGCATAGACTACTTTATCAAATCATAATTTTTTTTAGAATAAAGCACACATAGGTCTAGTACCGGTATCTTGGTAATGAGTTTGTTGATGGTGATTGATGAGTTGGATCTACCGTTTTAAGTGGGTTCCGAACCACCGGGAAGTGATTCTACAGTAGAAAACAATTCAAAATAATTCTTAATTCAAGAAGACGGTGATATTTGATAACTTTTTCAGTTTGAATAATACTTGAAATACTGTACGGTACTGTATTATTTTGGAATTATCAATCTATTGTACCACAGATTGATGAGCGTCAGAGCATTTTCATTAATAATTGGGCCCAATTAGCTTATCTTTATATGACTGAACTTTTCACAAAGATTAAAATATCTCAGAATAATATATACGCTAATAGTGAATTGGAGATACTCACTCATAGTACAAAGCATGTAGCATATCTTGTTTGGATATGATTCACTCACCACGCAGAATAGAAACCTTCATCACAGAAAATGTTGATGCTGAAGACTTGCAACCAAAATTGGAATTTACGACTTTTGGTCGCATTACTTTTATTAGCCTTCTTGGTTAGGGTGCATAAGGTATGTCGATCTAAACTGTACTACCGCTAAGGCAAACTAAATTGGGAATTAGTCACCCCAAGTTATGGGGCTGCAATACACTGAGGGTGCAATACCCTCAATACTATAGGGTATCAGGCGTGAAACCACATCATATTTGATTTTTCTGTGCAGAGTGGAAGGCATATAACATAATATGTATATTTTTGCAAATTTTTAATCAAGTTTAAACTTGAATTGACATTTTATTTAGTTCTGCATATTATTTGAAATCACTTCCACTTTCAAATAAACTAAATTTGCTCAACATATAAGATGGCTTGAAATGGAAAATAAGAATATTAAATTCAAGTTTTTGTAATAAATTTAAACATTTGAGTAGTTTGAACGTGATAATCGTGAAACGAAGGCCAATAATTTCGAGAAGATTTCTCAAATAACGTATAGTACGGTATTTGTATAATTTTAAAAAAATCTTCAGATTCTTTTATAGCTATAGAAAATGTAATTAGTTTTTTTGATGCGGATTTAGGCTGAATTTAAATTTCTCAGTAGGCTTCCACAGTAGTTTTCTATAACAACATGCCACCGTGTTACAACATGAGCCGTGTCTGAGGAAGCATTACAACAATGCGAAATGGTCATCATATACTAATAAGAAAGTGTAAATTCACTAGTAGAGTTTATTTACAATAATTATTTACGTTTAAATATCAGGTGAATAAGTAATATGGAACTACAACATCAAATCAATCTTATTCCAAGCATCTTTCATCCTAAATTAATTAATACAAACTTTTTGAAAATGAACATGCATCAGACATGGTTTCAACTGACATGAAACCCTCAATAACTTTCAGTGCGTAGGATCTTAATCTTTTGGGTCGTCCTTAACTATTGTTAAGCCATTTTAAGGGTCTGTTATTCTCGAAATGTCCTACACCAGGAATGCACAGGCAGTATTTAACCATGTTTTAGCAGTTGTAAAATATTCATAGTAAGTATATAATCAGGCTGGATGTCAACTACGTTTTTTTAGGATGTAGCCCACATAGGTCTGACACCTGTGCTTGGGTAATGAGTTGGATGATGGTGATTGATGAGTTGGACCTACAGTTTTAGGTGGTCTCCAAACCACCGGGAAGTAATTTTGCAGCAGAGAACATAGTCGTTTTTGCTGGCCAATCCAATCAGTCACCCTTACAGAGAGGGCCCAGGAGTTCTTTATTTGACTGAACATATACCCGCTACGTCTCACGGCTATCACTGCCCTAACTTTGATGTAAATACCAGAAACACAATGTTAATATACTGTATTCAAAGTGAATACAATTACATTCAATTCAATACAATACAATTAAACTCCTCTTATAGACACGCAGTCATTATCATTCAGGAACAAAATAATGCCGGAGAGACGAGATTCCAATGCATGGATTTCAAGGCCCATCTTGTGAGACTGAATTGGTCAGATTGAATGGAAACGTTTTCAACAATCAAAACTATTTTAATACCGGAACAGAGCAAAGAGAAGACATTTCTGAAGCTAAACGATTGGATCAAATGGCAGTTCGTCTCTTTTCCGAGCGTCATCCGGATAAAATGTTGTAATAAAAGTTTTATTGGCGGGTGCACGCGCGTTCGCGTGTGCGTGCACGTTAATCGGAACTCTAAAAAGTTCCTGTAATTACATTTTTTACGACTAGGCTTTATATAGGCGATAGCTGTGACGATTGCCTTTCATTGCCTAAAAACAATAAAAGACAGAATGAAGAAAGTAATCCGACGAAAATTAAAGGGACAGAGCTTAGCCTGCAAACTGTAACGATCAACTTATCCGCACTTCAATAAACATATTAATAAATTTTATCGTCGAAACAATAAAAAATAATCACGTCCGCAAAGGGACGTGGAAGCATTTCCCTTTACCGTCTCGTAAAATCTGTCCTTTACAGCTTCTCTCACTAAGCTTCTACACTACGGCTGTCCTCTCTCACAATACGTTTCGATAGAGACAAACTTTGCAACTCTCTTTTGGAACAGCATACCGTCGATATAGATTGGAGATAAACGATGATATGAAGGAAAATAATATAATGTATTGATAGGATGCTATGAAGGATGAATGTATGAATGTATGAAGGATGCTATGAAGGAGAGGTCACAGGAAGGAAGCTCGCACTACATCCAGATGAAGGGCATCTAGAATAGTCAATAGGCCAATAGTTATAGTTTGATAGTTACAGTCAATCTTTAATAGTCAATTATTGATCATCAAAAGTATATTTCCAATAGAATAGTATGTGATGAGAATTCAGTATTGATCTCTATAATAGTGTTCAAGAAAAAGTGGAGAATATTATTTGATAAAGTAATACTATTAATAACATTAGTAGAACTAATGTTGATATTGTGAAATCTCTCCATTATTGAAACAAAATTTAATTGTCAAATTTTACTGAACTGAAAATTTTAGTCACAGGACCATGATTTCGTGTTTTACTAACACAATTTAGCTGAAGATGTGTTGGTAAAACACGAACTTATGGTCCTGTGACTAAAATTGTTAGTTTAGTGAAATTTGACAACTTCTATTTGGTTTCAATAATACTATTAAATGAAATTTATACTAGTAACTGTCATTTTTGAAGGGTCATGAATTTTCATTCTAAAGGGGCAACAGTATTCTGGTTATGTACAAGTAGGCATTTATTATTCCAACTTCATTAAAATGTCTGACTAAAGAGACTGCAATCGCCTGTCATGTAAGGCGGACGGCGCCGAATAGGCAAAAAGCAATTGAAGGCTAAATAAAAGAAGCTTGAAGTAAAAAATATAGAAAACCGCATTTTTCTCTGAGAACGTAATCGATTTAGTGTCATTACTGATGCTATGAATCTATATAAATAAAATTAGAGTTTTGTCTGTACATTTATCAGAATTGTATATTTTTTGGTTATTTTTACGTTTTATACATTAAATAAGTTCTCAAATATTCTCTCTGATAACTGTCACTGAATTGTTTACGTTCAAAGTTGTTTACTAAGCTGCTAACAACTTCATGATCATTGCTATCAAAAAAGCCGAAACATATTTATTTAGTCATATTTCTAAACATAATCCGTACGAAGGACGGGTAGCTGCTATCAGCTATAAAATCGGATAAGCATTGAATATAATCCGTTTCCAGCATTACACAAATAATCCCTTAGCTGTATTCAATTAAAAAATACATAATCGTAAAATATTTATCCATGTTTGCTAGAAAGGTTTGCTCTTTTTTCTAGGAATGTGGGAATCCATTATTTGACGTTCATTTATCCAGTATTGATAAGGTTAAGAAGAATCATTTATAGATTTGGGCTATTTGTTCAACTACGACGATCTTTATCTTCTTTTGGAATTCTGAAGCTTCTGAATGCTGAACGATCGTTTGTTTCGTTTGGTGTAACCTGAGGATCATTTTCTATCAATTTTTCTATTCAAATAGTTCTCCATAATTTTATCGATATCCATACCTTTTAAAGTTATGTAATGTTTTATTCTTAGGGGTTGTAAAATTCAATATTCATTTTATTTTTTATAACAGAGTAGCCTAATGAATTTCTTCAAGTTAAGAATAATAAGACGAAGTTGTCACAGCCACATTTATTAAAAACAGTGACATTCTATTTTCGGTTGTTACACTATTATCAATCTCAATCAAACTGTTTGATAGAGTGCAATGGTGCCACAACCGAAATTAGTATCTCACTGTTTCCAATAAATGTGGTCGTGACAACTTCAAGTCTTATTATTCATTATGGATATCTTCCACAATATCACGTTCGTCACTACAAAGAAAGTTCATCAAGTTACTCATGTGAATGATTTTTCAGTTATTCAATCGACATTATATCATACATTTTCATGATATCAGCAGTTTTGGACTCCAAGTCTGTTGCAACTTTGCATTCATTGTAATTTTATGAAGAAATGAATGAATAGATAGATAAATGAAACATGAATAATAAAAACACAAACATAATGTACAAAAACCACCAATTCTTCTAACCATAAAACCGACATCACCGATCTACGACGCCTTTGGACATGAGTCTTCATGACTCGAAAACGTTTGGTCCAAAGTGAGTAGAAATGTTATTTATTCACAATTAAAACTGACTGCAGGCCGTTGAATGTACAATAAAAAGTTTAATATTAACAATGCAGATCGTTATGGAACAAGAAATCCAAGCGTTTGATCTGACTAGTTCAGGTATAGTGCCAGAGTTATCAGGTCACACCTAAACAATTGATTTATATCATTTAATTATAGGATGTTATTTAATCCACTCATTCTAATTAATGTTTTACAGTATTATCTAAATAAAAAAATGACAATAATGATGACTAGCAATAAGATGGTGCCTACGTGCCTTCTTTATTCCAGCGAAAGAGCTGGCTGGCATAATGGCTGTCGAAAGGGCGAACCTTGTTGAGTGGTTGGATGAACTTGTAGGCCGAAGAAACGCGCGCTTTTCGTCGTCAAGTGGCACAATGATGATAGGTCTACTCACACGCGACTGCAACTCGCTTCGCTGCTGATATATTCCTGCAAGTGCTCGAAAACCAACTTAATTGGACTCTCCTTCGCCATGTCACTACAATACTTTTCTTCCCCTACGCACGCACGCAGAAAAACAAACGCGCGCCATTTTGCACATTGCGTCATTTGCCACAACGCGTAATATTAACTGCTCAAACAAGTTGTCCATATCGCGACAAGCATCTCTACATAGCGTCTTTTGTCTCCAACCCTCGATGTCTTGCTCGGCGTCCCAGCAAATCTAATGGGTCTTAAAACATTGAAACTCTCCTACAATAACAGGGTCGAGTGGCTCTACTCGAGCTCAGTGCTCAGGTCGACTCTTCACTGTTGTTCAAACATAGACAGGAGTCGCTTCAAGAATAAATTGTTGCTACACCATGATCTCATCTCGAGCTGTGTACCATTTTGTTTAGAAAAGGCAAAATTGAAAAGTTTTGTTGAGCAGGAACAATAAACTATAAGTGGGAAGGAAACTGCTGTATATTTAAACATTCAGATTCCTCACAACTGTAGATAGCTGAAATATTCTCAGGATAATCATGCAGTTTTACTTCTTTGTATTGAAAGCATAACTTTTATTCTATTTTCACAGATATAATATTCTCTAGAAATTCAGGCTATCTCACATCTTAGTACTGTGACTTTGAGCATACCTTTGATTTTATTTCATTTGATATAATATTCTCTAGAAGTTAAGGCAGAGTTACTTCTTTTTACTGTGAGTGTAGCTTTAATTCTATTTCAACTGATGTCCTTTATTCTGAACCATGTACCATTAATTTCCCAAAAATCAAAAGCATAAGTCGAACCATCATGCATCAAGTTTATCAGCAAGTTACAGCCCAGCAATTGCTCGAAACCCAACTTAACTGATCATTGATTCTTGTGAGCTTAAAAAGTCCACCTAAAAGGTTGCTGTCCATACAATTGAAAATGCTTCTATGTTTACCATAATTATGTTTTTCAATAATCATGCTAATTAGTAACGTATTGAAATGCTTATTATAATTAATTACATGAATTATTGGTCCACATCACAACTGTTGCAAGACAATAATGTGTCTGTATTGATGCTATACCTGATCCTACTCGTCATCCAATAAATCATCCCTTAGAAAGTATTAGAGCTAGATGACTACCGGTATCACCCATCACGAAATTTTGGAACCGGATTGTCCCTCCTGGAAAGTTTTTTTAGTCTTCGATATCCAGCCGGAGTGAAACAAGAAGCCAATATTCGACTATCAACTTGATTTTAACATGCTGATTAACTAAATACATTGCCATGTTAAGTCAGTTGGACTGTGACAATAGAAGGAGATTATATTGAGACATTTTTGTTTGTCGGCGTTGAACAATGAATGTTGCTAACAAGTCATCCAAGACTGATCCGTCCATTAGAACGCTTCGATAAGCAGATTTTCACGGTTGTTTTTATCGGAATACACCTTCTTATATAACCTAGTAAACTGTCTGATCTCATTGGAGTCTACTACTCAAAATACAGCCATACTTTTATCCCGTCAACTATCAAGAGGAACAGTGTGCATCCCCATTAAAAACCATATAACGCTCTCCAATAAATGTCTGCCATTGACTACTAATTTGAGCTTTTCATTGTCTTCAGAGATGTTATAAAACTTCTTCAATATGTGTTGAATGAGACGAAATATTATCAAATTCCACTGAACTTTGATTTCTACAAATAATACTTTATTCAATGCACATGACATCTTTTTCGGTTGATATTTGAGCCAAAACTGAGATTTGAAACCTAATGATCATTAACAACGGCTCAACTACCAACTGAGAATGATATCATAAGAGTTGAAACTCAAGTTCTATAGAAATAAAAATTTAGTAAAATATTTCCCAGTTTTTTCCTCACAAAAATACTAATTTCTCATAGGAGTTGTCTTGGTAAGACAAAAAAATTTTGCTACAAATCGTTATGCCGAACACACTGATTATTAAAAAAACAGAAATTGCGATGCTACATCGATTATTACAGTAGATATTAGATATTCTTAAAATAAATTAAGATTGACTTCGTGGAAATGGACAATCACTCCCAGTTCATGTTTACTCACAAATCAATTTTATATAATATTCTATTTTACTTTATTTAGTTGGATAATACCAGTGAAAAGTAAAATAAAACTCCATCAGCAAAACCAGAAAGCATCATCAGATGTAAGCCTCATGTCAACTTCATGCCTGGATCATAAATGTTATCGGTTAGGGCGCTCATCTCTGACTGACGGCTACTTCTGTGGGCTGTGGCTACGGATTCGATTTTTTTATTTTTCCCGACAACTTTATATCATCTTTATTTCCCACATTACAAACGCGAAATTCTTATACACTCATGTGAACATCATCTTATAAAATATATACTCAGAAATGTTACCAAAGATACTTGTGCATAGGTAATAAATAATTGAATGATGATGATTGATGAGTTGGATCTACAGTTTTAGGTGGGTTCCGGTTCCGAGCCATCGGAAAGTAAGTGATTTACGGCAGAAAACGGAGTATTTTTTGGCCAATCTGATCGGTCACTCTTACAAAGAGTGCCCAAGAGTTTGTAGCTTATTGACAGAACAGATACCTGCTACGGCTCACGGCTATCACTTCTCTAGTCCAACGCAATCTAAGTTTTTATAAAGTGATTGGTCAACACCATATTTGTACAGTTACACTAAACTTGATTTAAAATTATGAGCATACAGTTACAGTTTAAACCAAGTTAAGCTATCTATAGCTTATGTAAAAACAGTTTTATCGCTCATTAGGCTTAAGTAACAAATTCCACCAGAAGGCTAGTAGTTCTCTAAAGACTGACATGGAGAAATGATCGAGGATGTGACGACATGCGTTAGTGGTCTGTGGACAAAGAAAGAACACTGGCCGGTGTAAAGATTGGAGGAAGCAGCGGCCGCGCGATAAGTCGCTACCGGAGCTGTAGCCGCCGCGCTAGTAACAGCTGTTAGTTGGGGCGCATTAAAATGGGGAAGCCACACGGCCAGAGCCAGATGCGACAATAAAGCGCGCTTTACGACTGCCGGACCAATGTCCGCCCGCCTCACTACGCCACAAAAGTTCCCCGCTATTAGAAACGCCGCTGCTCGCTGTTCAATCGTAGAGGTTTGCCGGCTGCTGGCCGATAAGCTAGGCGTCGAGTTGAAGCGTGGAGCCCTCACACAGGAGATACGCTCATCCCTGTCCCCTTGTCAACCGTAAAATTTTACGGGCAGACAAGAAAAGTAATCTGTTAAAGCGCAGCGACTTTTGACACGGCCCCGAAAATCGGCTCCTTCGTCGTTCTCCTCACCAAGAGACAATTGCTGCCTTCCTTCATGTGTGGCTACCTTCCAGTCATAACTCAGATCACGCTGTGCTTACTTCAACACATGCTGTCACATTTGGGCCCCCATAACTGCCAAGTGCGGCCTAAGGTGGGATCACTCAAATTACTTACGTGAGATGTAATTTTCACGATGTTACAATTTGTGATTTATTTCACATTCTCCAAAGCGCAGTCTGCTCAAGAACAATTTTTTTCGGAGTCAGCTCGGCACTGTATTTGCGTTATTTAGATATGTTATTATAGAAGAAAGCCGCACCTGAGAGGGATAGAATGAATATACTTGTTAGTTATGTGATATTTTTCCAGAAAACGTCAGATCTAGTAAAATAGAACTCTAAAAAGCCGAGTTAAAGAATTTTTAAATTCGGTCACTAATTTCGATTTCGTTATCAATCAATCGTTTTCAAATACTCGATGGAAATAGATGGTCGGTAACGATGGATGATTTGGAATTTGTATTCATATTAATCCATAACCTATTTTGGTACGATGACCAGTATTATTGAAAATGGATGAGAATGAAAATATCAATACAAGAAGAAAAAGAAGGTTTCTTTGTCATTATGTCTAACATTTGTTACGACCTGAAAAACTGTTTGAAAGTTTTACACCTGGAGAGTTTCAGTAAATGAGGCCGGTGCCGCCTCAAGAGTATTGTTCTACATAATATAAAGCCTTGTCTTATAATAATATAGATACTTTATAACAAAGTTTTTCTCATAATATGAAGCTTAATAATACAAATAGCCTTTTCCTAATAAAATAAATATGCAATTAATTCAATCAAAAAAGTCGGTTCCGGTTCCAGTACGAAGTGAACGATACAAAATAATTCAACATGCTGTTGGAGAAAGTGAGAAACGATTTTCCGAATCACAGAGGGCTGCGATCACAGCACAATCCATTAACGAAATTCTGTTTCTCTTGGGTACCGTACACGTTTCCACCTGATTCAAAAGGAAAACTCCGCGCTGTGATCTTTCTAATAACCAGAAATTGTAAATAAAGCTTGGCATGTCGGTTGAGTAAGCAAACTCAAAAAAATTGGCTACTGTTGACTTTTGTGTCGGCACTCGTTAGTCGGATGTGATAGGGGAGCATCTGTTTTATTTGTGGGGTAATTGGCGGGGAGAGTTTGGTTGGCCGAAGTTTGGCGGCGGCTGTTTACAAGAATAATTGAGCAGGAAACTAACTGCCGCGGAAGCTTTGTGTGCAGTACGGTATTTCTTTCATACCTGTGTTCGTGTTTCTTTCCACTCCGTCAATCATTTTATCTCAATTTTTTCATAACAGAAATATTAAGAAGGCCAAATGAGGGGAGGAAACGATCGAGAGAGAGCCAGCTGTGAGCGGGGTGAACGCCATTACAATCTCAGCCGTAAAACCGATATGAAATTTCATACTTTGATTAACATATCGTATTACATCGGAAGGAATAATCTCATGTAAGAAGACTCGGCCGACAAACTTTCAAATTAAGGAACTCAATAATTTTAATTGGGAGGGCTTGAATTACCGTGGGTCTACTAAAATACTGGAGTCTAACTTTCAATAACAAGTTTTTAACAAGTAACAAGAAAGCACTCCTCTAACAGCTACGTCAGTTTTAATAGCTCTCGTAATAACAATCTTATTAATTTTTTATCATTAATTTAAAATTCTCAATAAATATACGTTTTTTAGAGTTTCCACTTTGCTTTAGGTTATGATCCAGGTTCTGCTCTGGTTGCCCAGTTGGGAGCGCTTGTCTGTGATAAGATAAGGCTGGCTTCGTTTCATGCAGCCTTGGGTTCGAATCGCATCCAGCCATGGATGAGATCACCATTCGCCCATTACCCACGCACAAGTTTCTAGCCTCATGTGGGTATCATCCGCAATAAAAAAAACTTCATAACTTTGTTTTAACTTCAATCTAATAGTATTGAGACTGAATTGAAATAAATATCGTATTACATCGGAAGGAATAATCTCATGTAAGAAGACTCGGCCGACAAAATTTCAAATTAAGGAACTCAATAACTTTTATCGGGAGGGAGGGCGTGAATTTAAGAGCTATAAGGAGAAATATAGGATGTACACCCTGAAATTTTCAACTAACAATAAAAAAGTATTCATGTCTTTTTTGAGAATTGAGAACTTTTCTTTGGTTGAATCCCGCTCCCCGAAAAAAAACTCTGGTTTCGCCTCTGCATTAGTTGACATATTAAGAATTCAATTGAAATATGTAACTAAAAGCAAAGGTATGCCCACATTTTTTCCTACGGAGGCAATAAAGTGTTTAGTTTAGACATAAACCTATATCCTTTTTCAATAGTTCAAGATCAAGTATAGTATAGTAGTGATTAAGTATCAAGATTAAGTATATAGTATAGTAGTGATTACTGAATTATGTACTATGAAAAGCTACACAAAATCATAGCGGTATTCTTAACGGGTGTCCAATTAAATATGAATTCCTTAGAAAGGATTCGCAGATAAGGATGAAAATTGTATGCTTTATTTCTGCCCTTGCAGTCATTCTCATGCTGATAGTGAGCATTAGTTAGAGGTTATAAATTTTACAGTCGCTTCAAGAATGCATTCTCTCACTAATTTTCAATAGACTGAACACAGCTGAATCTACAAATAAATGTACCGGAATTAAACGTAATGGGTTTACTGTACACATCACATAGCGGCCCGCACTATACTACAGTTCAAATTGCACTTGGAATTTGAGAGGTTCAGCTTATTTGAATTAACAAGAGAATTTCGGATCTCAGTTGTACGAAAAAAGAGGTCAAAAAGATTTTTTTTCAAATTTTAAATATTTTTTATCTACGACCATGTCATAATATATACATTACAGTTTCACAATTGATGCCAAAACAGCTGTCTTTTCGAAATGCTTTTTGAAACCCGTTGCATAATGAGCTCATTATAGTACAGGTTCTACATTGTAACACGGGTTCTGGACCAATCAGAAGCATTTTTGATGGAATCAATATCGTAATTCAATATTGTGAAACTATCAGCTGATTTGATCAAACTGCTACACCAGCTGCTTTAACCTAACAATCTACTATAGCTTTTCGTATTTGAGATGAGAGGTTAGGTATCTCTGACAGTCACAGGTAAAATGAAATTGTTTTAATTAAATGTATACTAGTGGTCGTAGATAAAATCTAACTCGTGCCTTAATAAGGGTCAAAATAAAATCGTTGCATAAACTACTATTATTTCATTCACAACAGACAACTGATTTTCAATGCAGAACTGTGCAAACGGAATTTGCCCCACATGGTGAAAATTGGTAGCATGATAGCATTAGTATCACAATGATAAATTGTATTTTTAAACATGTCTATTAGAACTTTATTTCAAATACGTTTCATAGAGATATCCAATATGGAGAGGAGAAATCAACAAATTCTCCCATTCGCTTATTATCGGGACAAAAATGTAATGGATACTTTGTGAAATTGTAGCTATTGAAATAAAAGCTGCCGGAATTTATTCTGGATTTTTTTGCAGTTCATATCATCTTTAGTTGCTCGAGTCCACTGAAATCTGATTTCTTTATCATTCACAAAAATATGAAAACGTTTTTAAATGTGATGAAAGTTAAAAGTTTTTAAACATGAAAGCAGTTATTTATTCATTCATTTATTACAAGAAACACGATCAAGTAAAGATACAACAGACACAGCCCACTACTGCTTTGTTTACAATTTTTCAACTAAAAACTACAAATTTTAGGTTATATCCAAGTTCAACTAGAAATTTTACTTTAAAGCACAATAATTACTAATTTTTTTTTAAATAAGAATGCTAACTTAAAAGTACACTTTAAAAACGAAACACTAATACAGTTCAATTGCCCAAGGAAAGTGGATATAATTTTGAATTTTGTTCCAGATTTCAGGGCCGAAAATGCTACAAGTCAAGTCATTTCAATCAAGTGTTTTACAATGCAGTTCATGTTGTGCAGTTAGACATATGCACAAATAAAAATATTACTGAGGTAAAAGGAAAACATATTTCTTCAAATAGAAAATAGTTCATTCAGCTTTATAGTTAATCAATTGATGCTTTTGCTATGGATCTAATATAATGAGACTTGTAGAAATAGTGCATGGGTCTTGTCCACTCTTATTTCCTTCATATTTTTTTTTTTTGTGGATTACGTCTTGGAGACTCCATTTAAGGAGTATAAGACAAGTCAGATTAACATTAGTCATATACACTAGATACCATAATTAATTACTACATCAATTAGTTGAGGTGAGGCTCAATTTCGATGTGAAAGGAACTCTTGTACACTATAAAAAGCTTTATCAACTAAATATTTTTTCAATTGTTTTTTAAATATTTCTATATTTTCAAGACTCTTTAAAAACTGCGGTAGCTTATTGTAGAATTTCCTACCAATATAACTAGGTTTTTGTTTGAATAAGCTACTATTGTGACTCACCAAGTGATAATCTCCTCGGCTTCTTGTATTATAATCATGTACATCAAGATTTTGGTTAATATCATTCGTTTTTACATATAAAGTAGCTTCATACACATTACCAACTAGGCAATAATGATGACCTGCTCTACTTGAAGCTTTCAAAAATGTATGCAATCAGCTACTTTAAGCCAAAACTCTACTTGGTAGACTGCAACTTCTCAGTGAAGCATCATGAATTCTCACAAACATAAAACTACACTGATGAGAGGGGTATCTGAATAACATCAATCAATCAAAATCACAATATGAAACAATTATTCTTTTTTAGTAATAACAGCTGTATCTATCCATTTTGGAACCATATTCAAGGGGCAAGAGACCATGCCTAACATCTGCTTACATAAATATTGGCCTCTAGAAGAATTGAGCCATTGATGAAGTGGAAAGAGGGTTGATTTGAATGCTCCGAGAAGCAACTGCTTTATTTACTGCTGTTTGCTCATTTCTTGGGATGAAGCAGAGAGCTAATCAAAAAGGCCTAAATTGTTTTCAAGTATGATTCTATCCTTGTTTCCAAGTTTGTTTGAATACATTGATTTGTTTCTTATTGATGCATTTTCTACATTGATTGACAGCTAATTGTAGAAGAATAGTTCCTCTACCGAAGAATATAGTACTACAGCTTTGTGACTAGCCTTTTCACTGGTCAAATCCTCGAGTTGATGGAGAGCCTCTTCAATCGTGAATTTCAAACAATGATCTTCACAATGAACAATTGAACATTCACTTATTGGTGAGTTTTGGTAGCTAGAATTGAAACGACTACCAACTGCGAACTCCAGCCATTTATCTTGATCTGCAATACCTCAATTTTGTAAGCACCATACACTCATTTTTTAAAGTCCTGAAAAAATTATTTTCAGGACTTATTTCAGCAACTACATGAAACAGAAATCCACAAGAACATTTATTTACATTTAATATTCAAATCTGGCCTACTACTTAACTCAACATTATTTCCCACAATACGCCTGTTGCATGAAAATTTAAAAAGTAATTTTATAAGTACTTTGTGGCTTCTGCATGATCATGTGGATTTGTTGTTTGCATATTGTAATTTGTAAGTTGCCCCAGAGTATTGGACTATGCAGGAGAATTCATAATTTGATATAATACTTTGACATAATTCATAATATACATTGACATGACATATTCATAATATACCAGGACCTAATTCATACATTTATAAAGAAAACAGTAGTGGACTGTGCCTGTTGTATTTTAACTTGATCGTGTTTTTTTTTTTTTAATAAATGAATAGATCAGATTAGGATCTGCTCTTAACTTATCTATTAGCATTCATAAATACTAAATGTTAGTATTTTAATAATGCAATAAAAATACAGAGTAGCCCAAAAGTCAAGTTGAGAACAATAATATTGTCTTGTATGTGATTTGAAATTATTGCATCTTTTGAATTTTAAGCTATGGACACAATAAATAGCCGCCTCTTTTGAATCCATACTGCAAATTTAAATTCAGGTTGCAATTTTGAATAGAAAATAAGACTAATGCCACAAACCAGACTATGAATAATCACTGTTTTAATGAGCTATAAGACTCTGATAATGATTCAGAAAATCGCATTGTGTCAGATCGAATAATTATTGAATTATAAAATTTAATACTGTATTGTACCGAATGAAAAAAATAACTTAACGTTGAGGTGAATCAGGAAATGGAAAGTATGGAAGTGTCTATTCTATATTGGACCTTGAAGTTTCATTTAGTAGAAGATGAATAGTTTGAGCTCCTAACTACAAAATGTAGATGAGCGAACTTTTTTAACTTATATTGATTAGTTTCAATTATACTGACATGACAGCTGACAACAAATATTGGCACATAAATGTTTTCCAGTATTTTAGCTTTTCTCACACATAAATTCGAGAAACAAAGTCTACAGAAAAGTGAAAGTCAAATATTGTCAATAACAAAGAAGCGTCTATGAGCAAGAAGTAAGTCATGTAGGACAGCCGAGGAGACCATGAGATTTTTTTGAGGATGAAGCCCACATAGGTCTGAGACCTGTGCGTGGGTAATGAGTTGGATGATGGTGATTGATTAGTAGGACCTACAGTTTTAGGTGGGTTCCGAACCACCGGGAAGTGATTTTCAGCAGAGTTTCTTTTTTGCTGGCCAATCTAATCGGTCACCGTTACAAACAGGACCTACGAGAACGCAGCTTATCTATCTGATTGAACAGATACCTGCTACGGCTTGCGGCTATCACTTCCTATCACTCCCGCGGATATCATTTCAAGTTTCATTTGTGAAACATTCAAATTTTTCATTGAAAATGTGTAAATTCATTCTGTTTCTAGATACTACTCATAGACATCTCAATTATGATGTGATTACGGTATGCAATTCTGAAGCTTTTTACACCATTTCATAATAGACACCCATTGTTGTGCGATATGCAAGAGTGTAAATTGATTCTAAATGCAGGCCCGTTTTTATAACTGGGCATAATGAGCACTTTCCCAGGAATGCACAAATATGGGGGCGCAAAGAGTGAGTAAACAAAAAATGTACATTCTAGAGAAAAAAATTAAACACCGATAATTGAACAATTTTTTTAGAGTGACGTTTTTTAGTGAATCTAAAATGGTTCATGTGAATTAACCTTAATGTTTTGATCAATATAGCCTACTCAAAATTTGGAAAGAGCGGTTTTCGGCTTTTCGTATTGCACCTTTCCGTTCAGTAGCGCAGCACTGACCACGAATAAATACTCCGAAAGAAAACTGGCAAAAAAATTGACGTGGAAGTGGAAATGTATTTCGAATATTAGCGGTATAATTGTCGAGGGGGGTACACTACTTTTTTTGAGGATGAAGTCCACATATGTCTGAGACCTGTGCGTGGGTAATGAGTTGGACGATGGTGATTGATGAGTTGGACCTACAGTTTTTGTTTGTCTATAGCGCAGTGCACATTGGCGAGGGCTGTAAATGAGGGGTCTAGAAGTAAAAACCGGCAAATGACATTTTCTTAAATTTCAAGAAATTTATTTTTTTCAGCTCAATCAGCCGCATATAATAAAAGAATCTGTTAGAAGCAAAACTATACTTTTCGTATACTTTTTCAATGTTAAAATGTAACCTTAGAAACATAAACCGACAAATGTATCAAGCTGTGAGAAGGCAAACATGGACAGGTGCTACGGCAGGGGTGCCCACCCCCCCTAAGCCTCATGACGCAGCCCCCCTAAATTTATCACCAGACCCCCCCATAAATTAGGCACCCCCCAAGCCTTATACACCCCCTCACATTTAGCACCAACACCACCCCCCCATAAATTAGGCCCCCAAAAAAATGTGAAAAAGTAAGCCCTCCGTATTCTTTCTAAAACTAAAAGAAGATAGATATTGGAAAAATTCAAACCCAGTCAATAATTTACAAAAAGTATGTATATTTCTTGAGATTCTTTAAAAAAATATACATAGGTAATATAGGTAACATTTTTTTGTGAAGGTAAAAAATAAATATAATGAAATGAATATATGAACTTCTGCTCAATAAACTTAATTGGAAAATACCTAAAAAAGAATGAGAACCTAAATGGTTTTTATACAATCAAATATTATTACAAATACACAATGGTTTAATAAAATTGAATAAATACTTATAAGTTTATGTTCGGTGTACCAATTACATTAAGGTTAAATAATTCTACAAAGTTGTTCCTCTAAAAGAAGTGAAAACAATGAGTTGATAACTTCATTTGTAAAACACAAAAATTCAAAATACTAAGTCATTTATGCTAATATTTATTGGACAGTAGTTAAACAGCAGGTTATTTACTTAGTGTAGTATCTTGGGAGAATTTATGTATGGATGAATTACATAAAAGGCACAAATTTCATGTATAGTTATTTACAACAGATAATCGAAAGAAGCGTCTTTCAAAAACAAAATAAAAACATAGTTAGGCCTGTAAAAAATTACTGAATTTTTAGTATTTACTTGGTAAATTTCGCTATAGCAGTTCTTACTTATTAGTAAATAGTTATTGTAAAATACATGAAAAACATCAACAGTTTGAAGTAAACACTTTAAATTTGTAGGCTGTGACCATCTACGAGTTAGCTAGGCACCTTCTAAGCTTGTTAAATCTATCTCTTTAAACCCTACATAGCAGTTTTTGTCTTTGGGATGAGGAAACAGGAAACTTTTTAATTATTTCTTCGTTAGTAATAGACTCAAGTTCATATTTTTCTGTAGCTAGAACCATTAGATTGGACAACCATAAGTCTCCCAAAGCTGATCTGAGTCTGTTTTTGATAATTTTAACTCGACTCATTGCTCTTTCCGCTAATCAACTAGTAACTGCTAAGGAGAGTGAAGTTGTATAAACCTCTCTCAGAGCACTCGCTTAGCGTCTCGCTAAGCTTGAATAATAACTTCCTGCACAAATCCCAAACATAACTATTTTAACTAATTCATATTCAATAGAAAAGAAAAGTTATAAATCTATTGTCATTAATTGGCATTCTATCTGGTCTCTTCGTAATATATTTTTGAATGTCGTCACGTTAAACACGGTTTTAATCAATTTAACCCCCCCCCCCCAAAAAAAAACCGTTTTTTGGAACCTCCCCCAAGAATTCCAATGACGCAGTCTGCGTCATAGCCCCCCCCCCCCCCTGTGGGCACCCCTGGCTACGGGCTTATCAGAAGAGAGAAATTGGTCATATGACCTCTTGCAGCTGTCATCAGTTTTCTGCTTGAACAAAACAAAACAGAAAAGGTGTTGTTCATGGTTAATAAGTGCTATTACTAAAGTAAAATGTTAATATTTGTGCCTTAATAAATTCATAATTTGGTAAAATTAATGTATTGTTTCTTTGAGTCTCTCAAAGAAATACAAAAATTGCGATTAGAAGCAAAAACTGACTTGTGAAAATGACAGTTTGGAGCAGAAACCGACAATTACAGCGGTTGGTAGCAAAACCAGACAAATGCAAAATTAAATTCAAATTCCTGATTTTCCTATTAAATATATTTTTATAGGCCCTGTTTCATTGTTTCAGTGCACTCCAACAATTTTATAAGAAAGAAAAGTAAAAATATCTCAAAACGGGGTGAAGCTAAATGTTTTGAAGCTCTCCTGAGAAATTTCAGTTTTTGAATTTGTCTGTTTTTGCTTTGAGACCCCTCAAATATGAAACAATGATGCATAATAAAAGAAGTCGCATGCAACTCCCCTACAACTAACTTATGCTGAACCGAAAACGTAATGAATCGGTAATTATTATTTTTAGATTTTTTATGAGTTTTAAAGAAAGTAATTTAATCTTTAATTTTTAATGTTTATAATTCATAGATATTCTAGTGTGGTAGCTCCTATATTATAATGAGAAGCAAGTTCATTCGAAATCGGTAGGTGCCTGCTTTTCAGGAGCTCCAGTTTACGGTACATCACAAGAACATAACAATCCATCCTCACTCTTTTCACTTATCACGTAGTCTTCCAGCTCAAATGAATTATTGCGATCCATCTAAACAAAACACTCCCTTTTTCAAGGAATTTGAGCCTTGGCATTCTTGTTTCAGGAGTTTAGAGTAGCCGGGAAACGGACAAAGTTTGTTTGAAGTTCACTTAACTTTTTCTGACCGTATTCTAGTAGTTAGAATTCGACACTATTGATGTATTTATTGATGAAATTATATTTTGTTATCAATAGGCTCCATGCATTACATAAATGAATAACAAAATGTCATGATATATTTTTAACATGCTCTAAAGAACTTGTTCACTTTCAATCAACGCCAAATCCCACTTGTCCAATCCCGCTTGTTCAACCCCAAAGCTTTGTGCCATCTCATTATCGTCAGATAGCTGATGCTAAAGATCTATGTCAATTGTGGCATTGATTATGATGATAATAAATACTCCTATTTATTTTGCGGGGTAATAAACTCCTAGAATTCCTAATACTCCTTGAAAAGGATAACAATGAGCACGTTCAAATTGCTAACTTGTTCCTCACCTTTATGGCTAAAAATGCTGCTGTGCTACTCTGGAGATGTTAATTTTAGGTGGATATTTAAAACATATTTCCTTCTCAATACATTGCAATTTATTGTATAGCCTACACACTATTAGAAAACTAAAACTAATTTTAGGTTATTCTAGAGAAAACCTATCATTTAAGAAAATAAATGCTGTTTTATTCAAATCGATCTAATCATAGAATAGAATAGAATAGAATAGAATAGAATTTTATTCGTCATTCAATATTTACAAGAAATACATGGACTTCGTCAATTTACAATTTAAAGTGTCACAATAATTAAGAAATCACACTTGAAAACAGAATTAAAAATTACTTACATATAGTATGTATATTATATGATAAACACATAAATACATTTAAATTATTATCTATGCTGTGACATATATAATTATAAGAGAAAATTACTCCAGTCTATTGTGAAAAAATCGTTTACGGTGTACAAGCATTCCTTAATTAAAATTAGTTTTATTTTATTTTTGAATTGATTGAATGTGAGTATTTTTAACTGGTCTGGAGTGGAGTTGTACAACTTGATGGACATGAAGTACCAGTTTCTCTGAGATATGGAATGGGTGTATTGTGGAATTACAAGTTTATTTCTATTTCTAGTATTCAAGCTATGGAAATTGGCTGTATCATACCCACTTCAACTGAAAATTTAACATTCCCCAATATTTGTTCTTTTGATTTCTTTTCACCCCCCACCCCCCATACATAAAACGCTTTAAATTTTCTTAAAATTCATAAATGACGTATTTAAGTGTGATTTTTAGTATTTCTAGAATTCAAGGAACTTATTTAGAGATTATTGAGAGGATGATTACGATCTATGGAGATCTGTTAGTCTACAATAAAAAAGTAATGATCTTCCATACTTAGAATTTTATCATACAATTTTCACTCTACAGACAGTTCTACAGTTTTTTATTATTTCATCAGATCCAAATACGTTTTTATTAAAAAAAAAAACTTGTCAAATTTAACTACTAGGCTATCACAATGCATAATATAATGTCATTCGACTGAAGAATGCTTTTTAAATTTCACAAAGGAGAAAGAAAAATAAGATCCACGCGGAAATGTGTAACCATCTAAAGAAAAATGAAGAAAAAACTAGGTCGTTAAACATGTAATGGCATGTCTGCCATTTGCTAGTGATTTATCTCTTTCGCCAAATTAATTTATCAATCTTACAAGAATGGAACAAATTACGAGAATGAGTGATCAAATTGTAGGCCTATATTTACGAATGTGCATTAGGGAAAATAGATATAAACAACAATATTTTGAGTATCATTAGCGCTATTGGCAATTGCATATTGCATCTTTCAACTGTGAGTGCATTAGCAACTTTCAGGAAGTAACAGCTCACGTCTTTCTTCTTTATTACAAAATCTAACATTGCAGTGATAATAATTACAAATTCTGTTCCATCCCAGTGATTCACCAAGACTCTGTAGGAACAATCCAATTTTTATTGTTTCCAACATATTGGAAAATGAGCTTTGTCCTTTCTGAATGAACAACCCTTGTGTTCACGGAAGCGCGAAAACTCCCATTAGGATTTTAAACAAACGTAGCCTACTTAATTTGGAACAATAGAACTCAGCTACAATTGCGTATGTGGTTCTTTTGAAGCATTCAATTGTTATGGAGCACGAAACAAACAGAAAACAATTATGCAATAACTGTGTTCCTATCATTAAATTTGGTAAGGGCTGTTATTTCCCTGGAGCATCCAATGGTTTTGTTAACTCGTTCACTATTTCCCATAGCGATCTCAACATACCTGATCTAATTGTCTCATCTTTGCTTACATTGAAAATTAAAATTAGAAGGGAATCAAATTTTCATGATGATGATAATGCTCTATGCATGGAAGGAAGAGTATAGAGTGAAGCGAGACAAGGAAATTCAGTAGCCTGTAGCCGATATCAACAAATTCTGTTCCATCCCAGTGATTCTCCAAGATTTTTTAGGAACAATCCAATTTTTATTGTTCCCAACATATTGGAAAATGAGCTTTGTCCTTTCTGAATGAACAACCCTTCATTCAAGTAATTCAAGTTGTTCTATGATGGTTGTTGATTTTTGTTCATCAATCATTTACGGTACGATTTGAAAATCTCTATAGGCCTAATACTGTACATTTCTGTTATTTTTCTATCAGAACTTATTGCAGACTAGCATAATTACATTGACTTCCATGATCCTGAAAATCGTACTATTTTTTAACTTGAAGCTTCCAAGATGCAATTTATCCAGCTTAGGCTACAAGCTATAAGCAAGGTTAATGAAATACAGAAGCTTGGCCAATGCCTATTTAAGCCAAAGGTTAATAGAATACAGAATAAATTAATAGAATCCTATTCTAATAACCTTAGGCTGCATTTACCAAATGTTTGGTCTTCATTGATCACTACATTATTTGGGACTTTGAAATAAACTTCATATTCATTTCACATTAAGAGAGGAAATTCCTTATTCAATATAGAAGATGGAATATTGTAAAAGAGTAACAGATCGTTTATTTAGCACAGTAATTCAATCTGAGTAACAAATTACATTTTATGACAATGGAATTAATTTTAACTTTCCATGTGAAATTTAACGACTTGCAGTCAAATATTTGTTAAGAATAAGTATAATAACTCACTTAATCTGGCCGAGTACTTTTGAATCTATGAGATCCATCTTCGAAGATTGATCTCATAGATTCGAAAGTACGAATTAAGTGAATTATTATACTTATTCTTAACAAATATTTGACTGCAAGTCGTTAAATTTCACATGGAAAGTTAATATTAACAACGCAGTTCGTCATGGAACAAGAAATCCAGGAATTAATTTATTCAATAACTCTGTATCAGAACAATGGATCATCAATAACTCTCATCCAATCAGGATCACTATCACAATGTGCAAAAGTTTCTCCCAATATTCACAGTATATGCAACATTTTAATTTAATATTTCTGTCAAAAGTTGTGAAGATTATGAAAAAACTATTGGAAAGAAAAACCAAAGTTATCACTCCTAATTCTTTCGGGATTTAGCCTATATTCTTGCCGAAAGCTACGAATTTTATAAACCGGTAACTATTGAAAAACACCAAGTTACAAGTTGATGTAATAGTAGGCCTAATATTGTAATATCAATCTTGTTTCCATTTCATCATACGTTACTACCGCCTTTTGTTATGTAGACTACATGCACTAATCAAAAAAGTTATCAAGATGATCGTAATAACAGATAAGAGTGATATTAACCGAAATCTTGACGTACGAATATATTACAAGAAGCCGAGGAGATTATCACTTGGTGAGTCACAATAGTAGCTTATTCAAACAAAAGCCCTAGTAATATTGGAAGAAAAATCAGTTTTTAGAGTCTTGAAAATATAGAAAAATTTAAAAACTATTGAAAAATATATATTTGAAAAGCTTTTTATAGTGTACAAGAGTTCCTTTCACATCAAAATCAAGCCTCACCTCAACTAATTCATATACAGTAGTAATTATGCTGGTAACTAGTGTATAAGATTGTTTAATAATTGTTGATCTGACTTTTCTTATACTCCTTAATTGGAGACTCTTAAGACGTAATCTACAAAAAAAAAACATTATATTCTTGTCAGAAGTTTCAATTTGATAAAATATGAAGCATTGGAAAAAACAAACGCCTGAATCTAAATAAAGTACACATCATCTATCTATTTATGATGTGTGAATAGTTGGTAATTAATAATGGCCACTCACCACCAGCTGGCTGACGATCGCCTACAGCAGCAAGCAAAGAGCAAGAGCAGGAATAGAAGGAGTGGGAAGGCGGGGGGAGCAGCAAGGCGCCGCGGCATCCTCCTGGGTGAGGAGCGTTCGCCTAGTTGCGCTCTTCTCTGCTCTGCGGCTAGGCCACGACTAAACACAAAGTTAGGCGAAGGGCTCACTTCTGCCAATGCCCATGCCCATGCCCATACCGAATTAATCCCTTCGCCCTTCGAAAGCCCTGCGTAGTCCCTCTCCTACTACCTGCTAACAACAAACTCATACCTGCTGCTATACTCACACACAGTACCTGAGTCTGACTTATTCACTTTCAGTTCTTATTATGTTGACCCACTCAAATCGGTCATCACCCAAAAACTGTCCTTACATTGTTTATTAGTTCCGTATGTTATTCAGAAACGGATTGGCGTATCTGAGACAAAAGAAAAACTTGGAAGTGGGTTGCCGTCTCCGGATGGAACGCTACAATAGCTCAATAGAAAAAGGAAATGAATCTGTGAAATGCGCACACATGAAACCCTTCTATTGTTTTCATATTTTGGGAAAAGTGAAATGCAGTAAACATTGACACTAGAAAGGTGAAATATTGAAAACAATTTTAAAAATCTTCTGCTATTCAAGAGGTATTATTCTCTGACTCATGTCTAGTAAACATTGTCACTGGAAAAGAAAAATATTGAAAAATGTTGAAAATCTTCTGTTATTTAGGGTATATTTAGGGTGACTCATGCCTGTACTTATGTTACACCTATCCTTATTTCAGTATTTTATTTTCATTGGGAGAAAGTATGATTATAGTTGGTTAGCTACAATTATTATCATGCTTATTTTTAATCAGTTAATTCTATTCTTTATTACATTTATATTTTTCAATGGTCTAAATTTTGATCGATATCTACAGGCCTCATTGTTTTTTGTTTGTTATTTGTAGATCACGTCTTGGAGACCAGTTAAGGAATGAACAACTATACAACCTTACGTTACCATAAATACTATATCAATTAGTTGAGGTGGGGCTCAATTTTTGATGAGAAAGGAACTCTTGTACACTACAAAAAGTTTTATGAACTAAATATTTTTAATTTTTATTTTAATTGGTTTTGAAATATTTCTATATTTTGAAGACTTTTTAAAAACTGCGGTAGCTTGTGTAGAGTTTGCTACCAACAGGACTAGGTTTTTGTTCAAATAAGCTACTATTGTGACTCACCAAGTGATAATCTCCTCAGCTTATTGTACGTCAAGATTTTGGTTAATATCACTCTTTTTCACACATAAAGTTGCATCATACGTAGGGTACGGTTAGGAGATCAAGTCTCTTATACAACGGCCTAGCCTACATGAATCTAATCTATTTACTCTTCCTCTTTCCATACACAATTTTTATAATGTAGGCTACAGAGAATTAAATTTCGATTCAATTTAGTTTTTAAAAGATATGTATAATTCTTAATAATAATAATAATATCGTGTGACCTGGCAGGCTCAGGTCTGGTGTCAGAGTTATCAGGTCGCACCTGAATAAGTTCAAGGCCTCTGACGGGACTTAACGACTGTTTTTTAGGCAGCCGGGACCGACAGCTTAACGTGTCCTCCGAAACACGGGAGTGGCCCGAGGTAAAAACTTTCGGTCAGAACTGGGATCGAACCCGGGACCTTTGGGCTAGCAAACCAGCACTTAACCCACTCGGCTACGGCCACTCCTGTATAATTCTTAAAACACAGAGAACAAAATTCCATTTAAATTAATTTTTCAGGTTGGCCAATGTATTGGAATTACATGCCCAAGTGTCTTTGAGGCGTTTATTAAGGTAATTGTGGGACTGTGAGAAGTGGGATAATATTGACGGGGGGTTTGTTAAGTAATCACATTTTGCTCTATAAATGATACGCTTATTATGACATTTTGTCTATTTTGTTTAATATGACATCACATTAAACAGTGGTGAAGTGCTTGTGGCTTTTACATTTGAAAGCATTTTAGTGAAATGTTATCATAGAACGGAAGCATGATGTACGAGAGCAGGAAAAATTGGCATTGAAAATTGCTATTGGTGTTAAAACAATGAGTTGAATTATACAGTTGTAAAACAAATAAGCTAATTGTTGATATCTGTATAATTAAAAGTGCAGTAGTAGTAGAATATTGGAGAAATAGGTTTCTTGGTATACAGTATTTGAGATCTTAATTATCCAGAGGATAACATAGTAAACACAGCTATTGTTACTTAAACCATAAAAACAAATGGCTGAACGTGTTATGAGTTCCGACCAAGGGCGGATTAAAGGGGGGGGGGCGGAGGGGGCGACCGCCCCCTCCGAGGGCTTGCACATTTAAAAAAATAAAAAGGGTAACACATGCGACACGCACACGGTAAAATTTTAATTGTCTGGCCACATCTATGACAGACGGAATATAACATGTCATCCCACTTGTCTTATTTTCTATATTACCTGTACTTTATATTTAACTGTTGTTATCTATATAAGTATAATTCAATGAAGAATTAACAAATGACAGAGAATGAAGGAAATCTTATATCAAGTGAAATACTTTTGAATAAGATTAATCTCTTATAGAATGGGTAGGGGCATATACATCTCTGTTTGTATTTGACCTAGTATGTATTTATTGTAGTACTGGTATTATGAAGCATGAAAGAATGTTGAGAGTAATTTAAATATAATATATAGGTCTAAAAATCATCACGTTCATGAATAAATTGCTTAGACTCTGTTCATTTGTTTGTAAATGTTGATAAAAAGTTAAGCTAGCAAAGCAATTATTTTTGTTCAAGACATATACAACAATTTCTATTCATTTCAGATGAATATACAGAAATAAACTACCGTACTCTAGTTAGGGGAAATTTGATTGTTCTTAAACAGAAAAAAATATATTTCTTCTCCATTTTAAGTGCTAGAATGGTGTAAAATGCGGTTAAAGGCTACTAAATTTCCAAAATTGTTATTCCATACACCCCCCCCCCCCCCCCCCGACCGACAGTATTTTTCGAGTATCGCCCCTCCCCATAAAAATTCATTAATCCGCCACTGGTTCCGACAGCAAATCTTCTCCAGTCCAGTATTGCAGGATACCAACTGCATTCAGCGAAACTTGCAGAAAACTGTGGAATATTTCTAGAACTTTCAAATCAAGATTAATTCGGAAATTTTTGTGCTTAATCTATTCAAGTTTGCTTGTTATTGATGTAGAAGTCGATAGCTATGCAATCATTCATTTTAATTTCACAGTAATTCATTAAAACTATCACTAATGTATTTATTTAGTAGGAACTATCGAACTAATAAATAATTAATCATCAATCTGGAAATGGGGGACACCTTGACACAAATAGAATTGTGATAAGCAACTTAAAATAATGATCATTCTTCACCGAAATAGGAAGAGCCTGACTTGTATTCGGGTTTCGACATAATGTTTAACTCCAAGTGTGAATAACCTAAGGAAAATTTATTAAATGGCATAAAATATTCAGTAAAGGGGATTCGTATCTCCAGAAACCACTTCCTAGTTCCTAAACTGCTCAAGATTCATAATTATGTATTTGGGTACGGTGATCCTTATTATTTTAGAATAGTGTTTCTTAGCCAAACACTCACATCCTAAACTGCTCATGATACATATGTATTTGGGTATGGTAATCCTTATTATTTCAGAATAGTGTTTCTTAGCCAAACACTCACATCCATTTATTATTATTAATATCCCAGCTGAGTCGTGAGTTTCAAAAGTATGAGTACGGTACCGTACTCTGATGTACTATATTTAAAGTCATATAATTGGCGTTACTAAATTATTAGTCTGTGCCTAATATGTGCTCAGTCTATTCATAGATCTACACTTATGTACAAGTTGAGTTGGGCGTTACGTACAAGACACACTAGTAGCCTACTATAATGGGATGGATGTGCACTCATAATCAAATACCGTTTTCAGAATATTAGAATATAGAATTATATTCCAAAATGGAAGAACTGTCAAAATTAAAACTGTCTTGGATTTTTTGTTGTCTTTTTTCCGGCTGTTTGAATTATCGTTGCTAAAGTATAGCTTTTATTATTCCTGGATTTCTTGTTCCATGACGAACTGCGTTGTTAATATTAACTTTTTATGTGAAATTTAACGACTTGCAGTCAAAATATTTGTCAAGAATAAGTATAACTCGAAAGCATAGATTCGAAAGCGCTCGGCCAGATTAAGTGAGTTATACTTATTCTTAACAAATATTTTGACTGCAAGTCGTTAAATTTCACATGAAAAGTTAATTTTATTATTCCTTTTAACTTGAAAAAACTTATGGTAATCTATGTATTTTATCATTTTTCAAGTGAATTAAACGACTTGCAGTCAAATTTTTATTAAAATAAGTAGTATTTCACTTACTTCTGTAGGCCGAACGTTTTCGAGTTGTTAAAACCCATCTTCAAGGCATACTAAATATCGATGTTGGTTTGTTGGTTAGAAGAACTGTGGTTTCTGTATAATGTGATCAAAAAGTTTATGTGATTTAAAATTTAACTGTTCATTGAGGATGTTTTGTTTATTGTGTGTGGTGTGTTTGTAAATTTCAAATTGTTCCAAGGTGTTGAGTTCGTGTCCTTTAGATTTTATATATAGAATGTGTAAGTTGTTAGTGATGTCAGTAAAAGTGTGTCCAGTTTGAATGATATGGTCTGCAAAAGTCGATTCTGTTTTTGTATGTAAAGCTTGTAAATGTTCCTTGTAGCGTTCTTTGAATGGGCCTGTTTGTCCTATGTAAAATTTGTTACAGTCAGAGCAGTTCAGTTTGTAGATCCCTGGGAGATCGTATTTTTTCGTGTTCATTGTGGTTTTTGGTGCAAGTGCATTTTTTATTTTGTTTTTTGTTCTGAATGCGATGGTGTGGCCAGCTTTTTTGAAGATTTTGGCTAGTCTGTTTGATTGTGGGTTAATGTATGCCATTGTGATGTATTTTTTGTTGGTGTTTTGTTTTTTGGTTATTATTTTATGGTTGAGTTTGTCAATTAGGTCGTTTTTGTAGCCGTTTTCTTGTGCTAGGTATTTTATTGTGTTTAGTTCAGTGTAACAACGCAGTTCGTCATGGAACAAGAAATCCAGGTATTTTATCATTTATTATTGTTTATTATCATTTTAATATAGATATTGATAACATCTATATCAATTAGTTGAGGTGAGGCTTAATTTTTTATGTGTAAGGAACTCTTTTAAACTATAAAAAGATTTATGAACTAAATATTTTTTTAGCATTGGCGGTTCCTCGCCCTAGAAAAACCACTCGTTTTTGCTGATGGCTTTAGCTTTATACGGGGTTGGTTAATTTTACACTACACTCTCTGTTGACTTGCAAGTACCGTAACTTATAATTCAAAATAGCAATCATTAAAAGTATAATAAAAATATGTATAAATGCAAACTTTGTCGATCTATATTGAAAATATATTAAAACGCTTCTTAATAAATCTAAAGAAGACAGATCTATTATTAAACCGCAAATACATTTTCATATTGCATTTATTCATTTTATTAACTTACTTATTGGTAAACTTTCACCTCGTTCACAGATGATAGCACAGAACGACATTTTTGTGTAGATAATGATAATATTTTATCAAATAGATTAAATCATATTTATCAATCTTCTTTGGAAGCATTGTAGCCTACCAGTTCTCTACAACTCATAAAATTCTTGATAGAATCATCCCATTTCATTAAGCCTAGCTATACTATGTACAAGCCCGATATCTGGCTCATAATAGTGCCAGGTTCAAAAATATGAACCAATTCCATGGAGGGTCATTCCTGCCTATTCGAGCAGAACTGATAAAGAGGTTCCATCCCCTTTTGTTATATTCAATGAGAAGCAGTTTCCTCGAGTTCTTCCCATTGGTTTAGGGTATTCTATTTGATTTTTGTGAGATTTAATTTCTAGAAGTCAACTCGTTCTTATAAGACATGATGATCTATAAATTTCGATCCAATTGCTTTGGACGTAGAAGGACGCACTGCTATTGTAAAAGATGGAATCTCATCACAAGAAATTTCGATTTTCAATTTAAATCCACATTTTTCTATTTATTACATTGCTACTTCAAATCTGCTACATTTGTTAGTTAGTTTTTATAAATAGCGTCTGAATTTTTTGAAGTAACACATTATTTTCACGTAACATTATTTTCAGTAACACGTATATAATTTTCATTTTTTCTGTACTAAGACTCTATGACCAATGAACAGTTTAGAAGCAACCTGATTTACTAAAGAGTATTGAAGTCCAGTTTCACCTCTTTTACTTTGGTTGAGCAATGCTCTTATCTACCTCTATACACATCAGTGGCGGATCCAGGAGGTGATTTCAGGGGGGGGGGGGGTATTTTGGCATAGTTTTTAGTGCCCCTCATAATGTTGTCATGGATAACACTGTTTTATCAATATGTATGTACAAATTTGTATTTGTATTGGTAATTTGCATTCCTTACCGTTTTCCCTGATTTCTATTTATGTCATTGTATTTTTTCTTATAAATTAAGTTTTCAAGTTGTTACGTAACAAATTTCAAATGAGTTCTCATCCAATTTCCTAAATAATTATTGAGCACATTTTTTTAGATATAAAAATATCAATATGAATAAGGTAATGACTTGATAAAATATGAAGCATTTTGAGTGAAAAATTGTATTACAAATCAAAGAAGTTATCTAAAACCATTTATTTGTTCAAGGATACAGTATTCTTAAAGCTGCAACTTTTAAACAATGATTTCCAACTGAATCCTTCTTTTGCCTCCCTTAGCAAAGCGTTCGATCACTC
Organism: Conomelus anceps; assembly: GCA_948455865.1. Lineage (NCBI taxonomy): Eukaryota > Metazoa > Arthropoda > Insecta > Hemiptera > Delphacidae > Conomelus > Conomelus anceps. The sequence goes on from OX418216.1 coordinate 31,563,539, forward strand.
TTTCTTCATTGACTTCTATGTCTCGATGTATGTATAGAATATGTATACTATATGTATATATAGTCTACTCCACTTGAAGCTTGATGTACCCGCTTACTAGCGGGTTAAAGAACCCGTTTTCTTTAATATCTAGAACACGATATTAAAGAATGCCCTCTGCACAAGTAACATGGAAGGCTATACACAAATTGGAAACAGCCAATTTTTGTTGCTTACATAATTTCGTCCTAGTTTCTATTAGATTGATGCCGTTTTTTTCTTTTTCTCTTTGATCTCGGGGGGGGGGGGGCAATTGCCCCCTTTGATCTCGGGGGGGGGGGGGCAATTGCCCCCTTTGCCCCCCCTTGGATCCGCCACTGATACACATACACTATTGATGTTTATTTTCAATTACATTACAATATGAAAAGTTTACTTAATTTTAAAAGTGTTTCTAAACAAATAAACTTTATTTTTCTGTGGTTTTATCGGTTAACGCAACACGCAATTGTCTGTCAAAAGTGGAGAAAGGAGTAAGGTAGCCTATTTTAAACGAAAAAGTGCATGAAGCTTGAATAGACTGATGAGCCTATTATTTTTATATGGGCTAAGAAATAGCCCACCCTAAATTTCTCAATCGCCACAAATTTTCAACCTCCATGTCCCAGCGTATGAAGAAGTATAAAACAATTCATAAATTGCTTGAAATTTATAAGTTACTGATGTTATCAATGTAGTTAATGCTTCATATTGTGAGAGATGAATCTCAATACACCTACCTCTAAATACAGGGATAAACTCAAGATAGCAATCTCTGTAGGCTATACGTTACCGATTACCGTATGCAGTTTACACAAGAAAAATTGAATCTTTTCAAATTTCTCAAACAGCTTTGATAATCTAAGTAATAAGCAAGCAACCAATGTTGATTGAGATCTAAAATTAACCATGAAATCATCATAGCAAATATTCTTCAAACTATAAGTGGCGCAGCACGCGAATGGCATCGGCGAAACACGTAGTGTTATGGGTGCGCTACCTGTACAAGGCTAATATTTTTTCTTTTATTTTCAACCACTAAATCTCAGCTTATGAAGTAAAAAAAATTGTTAAATCGGTTAAAATTCATAATTACCGGTAGCTAATCTTATAAATAGCCAACCAATGCATCATATTGTGAGATAATAATAACTCAATAACCCTACCATTGAATACAGGATAGATAACTGACGACAGCAATCTCTACTGATATCTAAAATAAATAATAGAATTTTCATGGTATTGTCAAAAAAAAAAAAAAAAAAAATGGGGGGGATGAAGCTCACATAGGTCGGAGACCTGTGCGTGAGTAATGAGTTGGATAATGGTAATTGATGAGTTGGACCTACAGTTTTAGTTTTAGGTGAGTTTCAAACCACAAACTATTTTTTTTCTTTAAAAACGTACCACAATCAATGTTTGGTATAGAGGCATTCGATTGTTTCGTCAACCTATTATTGATTAGCTCAGCTCTTCTTGGAATAGTTTTTCTTATTGAAGATCAATTTTTTAGAATAATATCCACAACGCACTGCGGCAATTCAATAGCATAATCTTGTTGAAAATCTTGGATCTAATCAGCTAAGTTTGAAACAACCAGTAGCCTAATCATCCCTCCTGCAGTTGCCCCCGCAATCACCCTCCACATGCTTTTCGTGCTGGGTTTTAAAATAATGTAGTCTACTGTTTAGGGGAAGAGCATTATGTTGAACCCTTACATCCCATCCGCAGTGCAACGTGGCCTTCACTTTTTATAGACTGGAAACAAAAAACCTTTGTTCATCTATATCCTAATTAAATGAACATGCTGCTGGAAGCTACCATACCGTACTAACTATACACTACAGTCTACACCGCAGGTTTTGTCCGCGCTAGCAGTATGGAAGGGTGCACAGTGAACAGCACGGATAACGACACAATTTGTGCGAATAGGGAAAGTCAGTGATTCGCCCCTTCAATCACTCCCACTCCCTCATCCTTACTCACTCACACATATACTCACTCACTCTCTCTCTCTCTTCCTCCGACTATCTTTTGTTGTTATGAGTGGGGAGTCACTGCTGATAAAAGTCCTCCCACGAATTCTTACGAGATAGCTGAAATCGTGGTGCAATTAAAATGGGGAGTGATCTAACTCCCTAATAATTGGACCCATATAAAATGTAGGCTCAACTCAGAGTAATTGAAGAAAGGGTACTAGTGTTCTAAGTAGAGATAGACTAGATAGTCCAAAACAAGATGGAAGTCTGTATCTTTGAAAGTTACATGATAAATAATTACATTATTATATATGTAAATAATTACATTACATTGATTTTTTCATGGAGTACATGTACTTTCATGCACTTTTCAATTACAAATGCTTGATTTAAATCCTCTAGAAACGGGTAGTTTTTTCTTTTAACAATAATTATTATTCTTTTCAAATCAATATTATCGTCTCTTATATTTTACATCCAAAGTGAATATAGTAGTTTTTATATATTTTTCGTAATCAATAATATTGTTATTTTTAGTTGGCCTAAATATTCAATTAACTTAGGATAAAAATTGATTGATTCAATTTCAATCTTTGATGTTTTCCATGACGAAATACTTGATGAACAATCTAATACCAAAACTGACTGTATTTCTATCTAAATTATTATTTTCACTGACTTATACTGGAGGAATTCATTTCATCTAAAGAGAAGCTTCATTAGCTTCTGGCACTTATACAGCCTCTGGCTGATAAAGCTTTTCTATATAAGTGAAATGCATCCCTCCAGTAAAAGTGAGTGAAAATAATAATTTAAATAGAAGTGTCAGTTTTGATATTAGATCAATTAAAATTATATTTCAAACTATTTCATTGTCTGACAAGATAGATTAAATTAATATTTTCTGACATTTCAGATTCATTTAACAAACTTTTCTTGTATTGAATTATTTTTTAATTGCCTGATTCTGATGAAAATAATTATTTCTATATCAACATGACTGTTTTTTAGACTAAGTGTGATGTTTACCATGACGAAATACTTGATGAACAATCTAATATCAAAACTGACACTGTATTTAAATTAAATATAAATTATATTTTCACTCAATTTCAGCTGACGAAGCGTCTCTTTAGAGGTGAAATCTATCCAGTATCTCCAGTAAAAGTAAGTGAAAATATTTATATTCAATTGAAATACAGTGTCAGTTTTGATATTAGATAGACTGTTTCATCTAATGTATAGGATGGCATATCTATATTTCACAAAAACGGCAACGATTTGGAACACTAAATTTGGTAGAAAGCTTCCTCTAAACTCGATTCAGTGCACGTCGAAGCCCGATTTTTGATTTTCCATTCAGACTTCAAAATTATGTTCAATTTCACTCATGGGCAATATATTACTCTTTCAAAATGTGAATAGATGCAGGAAGCTCATAGAACTGCTGATAACATCATAAGTCACTATGGTGAGAAAAAAATAGATGATACGCTGATATGTCTTGAGGGAAAGCAAAAACATATTAGCTCTGTTCCAATATTACAGCTGCTAATTTCCCAGCGTTACGCGAGCTCACTTATTGTGTGTATTGAGCTTTTCCCGTAATATATTAATCTCAAGAACTAAACACAAACTTATGCAGGTGGGTAGAGCTGCAAAGTTGCTAAAAAGGTATTTTACTTATAAACGACACTAAAAATTCACATAATCAGTGCAAACAACAGTTTGTGAACTTCTCCTTTCAAACAGATGAACTGTATGGTACTTCACTCACCCTTCCTAATTTCGTAGTTTTGTGACCAGTACCATAAGTTATCCACTAGAAAAGAAAATCTACAAACTGGATTAAAATAATTGCATCCCGATGTAGACTTGACTTGAGATGTCAGGTGCTTTAGAGAGCCGAAAAGCTACCTCTTCTAGGAATATAGTAATGAAAGTGAATAGTAAACATGACTGCTGGGCAGTGTCAGTTACGGCGTAGCTGTGACGTTCCCTGCTCCTTGGATGCTTGCTTTCATGAAAAAAATGCGTGTGATGTTTAGCATTTCGTCGACAGCGGGCTGACGACTGACTATTGATGGATGCAACGCAGTCCGGGATATTTTCAAGTTTCAAGTGAACACGGCAAACCACTCCTCTCCTTCTCTTACCCAGCGCATTAGCAGTCTCTTCTACACATCCATCCTCACTCTGCCGTCTTTTTCTACTTCCACCCGATCTCCAGCTGTGGAAGAATGAGGAATGAGTAGAATCTAATGAAACTTTTCCTTTTACCTTATCTGGAATCTTTTATCTGAAAAATCTCGTATATGGAATTGTTGAGAGTGCTATTCAATCTCAATTAATGGTGGATGTGAATTTCGCTAATAGTCAACTCCCGATTGATTATCCGGGATCCTGCTGTGCTTGGTGGGGCAAAGAAAGTTCAATGTGAGCAGCTAATTTCAATGCTTTCTAAAATACCCTACTATTTTCAAGGATAGCTTTGTACATTTCCCCGCATAATTCCTACTATTTAAAGAATTTCCAAACGCTGGAAACCCTAAAATACCTGTGATGTTGAAGATCCATCTTGTTTCCACTAATAAAAACAATTTTGTATAACATGTCACCATTGGTTTTAACATTAAAGTTTGTAAATAAGTTTCATTACTGAGATTTGATTCAAGGATTATTTTCAGTAGAATGTTTTATTTTAAAACACTTTGTGACATTGAGGAAGCAATAATAGATGTCATGTTGATTAGGTCAGAGGTATTTCAATGCCATACATGAATTCATTTGTGTTTGACATTGAGATGCTCATAACATTTTTGTTTCCAACATAATTAAGGCATTGTCAAGTTACTTGGATGAGTAAGTATATAGTTGTGTAGTCAGCAGTGAGTTGGTGGATGCAGGATGGAACAGGAGCTTCCATCTTGCATGGCATCCCATCACAAAGAAGGTGTAAGACCTTAGTTAATTTTACAATTACATTCATGAGCTAAAGAATAGATCCCATCACAAATCAACATCTATCTTGCTATAAAATTTTTAATATTCAGATATGCCGAGCGGGTTGCCAGCCCCTTTATTAATATTAATAGCTTGTATTAAAGTATATTTAATAAATAATAAATTTTGTTGTTAGATAGCAATTAGAGGTGAGATGTCAAAAATTATTATGTTTAAATAAATATAAACACATTTATATTTTGAGCGAGTAAGCAGTCATTTCATTCTACCTGAGCTTCGCAGCCCATAACATGTTATGAAACCGGATACAAATTAAGCAGTTACAAACAAAAACTTAAAAAACACTTTTAAGTGGAAACTATAACTTACGTTATGGCGTGACGGCCGTTCACTCTGTTGCCAAGAGCATCGTCAGGTTATAACGTGAGTTATAATTTCCACTCAAAAGTGTTTTTTGTTTTTACTAAAATACCTTGTATTTACGCCCTTTATAACTGATTTTCAATTACCACGGTCCTGTCAGTGATCATCCCCGATAAGCGGGAATTGACTGTATAAAGTAGGCTACTGCAAGACAATGACAATTTTCTTATGTAGCTTTCCCGAAAAGTATAAATTGATAAGGAGATTGTGTAGGGTACATTTTGAATAATTATCGTTAAAGTTAATTAATTATCATTCAACATCAGGCTTTACACAATAGAATGATTGTGTCGATTGATACTGGCTTGATAAGAATTTAATTTCAAGTGAAGACAGAAAATGAACTGAAATAAATTCCTGGATTTCTTGATCCATGACGAACTGCATTGTTAATATTAACTTTTTAGTGAATTCAACGACTTGCAGTCAAATTTTAATTAAGAATAGGCCTAAGTTATTCTTAATTAAAATTTGACTGCAAGTCGTTGAATTCACTTAAAAAGTTAATACTAAAACAAATATTATATTTGTTGTCTTGGAACAGTAAAGGCTGCGTTTTTCGTTATCATTCTGTGTGTGATGGAATGCACAGTTTTCACTTTATTATTAGTGTGTGGAATGAGCCCATTTTATAAGAATAACATGGCGGGTCAAGGAATCAAAAGATTACCAGCTTTCATGAAAAATGGAGGTTAATATAGGCTACACAGTAGAAGGGATCAAATTGGGAATATTTCAATAACTTTGCGGATTATACAGGCTTTTTGGAAATGTAAAAATGCATTTTTCACGATAATAATTACATTTATTATTCAACAGATTTTTATACATGGTATCACATTTAATGACAGCTCAAGTGTTACAAAGTATACGGTAACAAAATCAATGTGGCACTGTTTTAATAATAATTATGGTTTTCAAATTCAAGCCATCTTTGAGCTTTGGCAATGCGTACGCATTACATACAACATAAAAAACGTTATTTACATACTGTAGATTACATAAAACATTTAATACATCCAAAACGCAGTCTAGAGATTTTACGCTCTAAACAACGTTTTTTATTCCAGATCAGTTTTGCTACTTTAAAACTACAGATCAGTTTTGGTACAGATCTACTTTAAAACTAATAGCTACTGTAGATATTCATATACAGTACCGCAGTTGGAAATCAAGAATACAACTTCGAAAGACTTCAAGAACACAAAAAGACTTGGAATAGTCTTTAATAGTTTGTTTAGGAAGAGATAGGTCTAGATTAAATTTCAAATGTATCAAGGTTAATCAGTTGAAAATATATTCTATATTAGTCAACACAGTCTATGTAAGTATTTAATTACAGTGTAGAAGCAGATTTGTTGAGAAAATTGCTTATAAATAAATCACATAACTTATAGTAAAATATTGTACTGATCAATCTTTCAAATAATACAGTATAAATAATAATCCTAATCCAAACAAGGAATTGAATCAATAAATAGGATGGGTCTATCTGTACACAATAATGATAATAGCCTATAGGACGTTTATAATAATTCAATACACTCAAATATGTAAAATGGAATAGCAGTTCTTCCAATAGATATGCTCCAGAAGTAAGAGAATCATTTATTTGAAATGCTTTTGAATGGCACTTCACATAATTATAATAGTATAATTTTCATTGTAAATTATTATATACATGATTCCATGTAGTAAAATTAATATTAAATACCGGGAACATGTTGCTCAAACGTTATATTCGTGAATAAAGTACTTTGTGGATACCCTGTATCTTATAGATTTATTCTCAGATACACATAATAGATTGTAGAAGAACAATTTGAAACCAAAATCGTAAAATGCGAAGGTAGACTAATGCATACAAATTCATAAAGCATTACAAAAATAGAAAATTCGTTCTCAGAATAAATTGAATCAAATACATGATAGGCCTATTGTTAAGAGAATATTACCTTTTGATATCACAAAAGCTACAATGAAGATTTTGAACAACATGAACTAATGAATTTAAATTCGAATTACTAAAATGTCGCTGTAATTACTAATGCCTTGTCTTCTAAAAAAATCATCAAAAAATATCTCAAATCACCGATGAAATAAACAAACGGTGGCCATTTGCTATTACAGAAGATTTGAGAAAAATTTAGGGTGAATATTTAAATCAGCTTTAGATATATATATTTATCATATTCTTTCAAGTATTTCTCACTCAAGAATTTCTCACTTAGATAAAATACTACTACAACGGTCAGGGAGCGATTCACGTTACAGCCTAGCATTTTTTGTTTCACATCATTGTCCACGCATAAGTCTCAGAATCACGTGGGCATCATCAGCCAAAATACACATTTAAAAATATCTGATTCTCATACAAATTCATACATTTAATACTAAGTTATAATTTGTAATTATGCAACTCAAAGAAAACATATTTGTTATTATTTATTGACTTACTAGCTATTGTAAAACCTTTAAAACAGAATAAATTGGACAGTTCTTTGATGATCAACACTTCACTTTATGCTTTTGAACTTTGAACATATTATAAATCTATTGTAAGCCATAATTTTTGAGAACAAACTATATGAGCGGTTTCACACGGGCCAAAAAGCGCCGATGAAACGCCGAACGCAGCTTTGTGCGCTCAATCAGCCACAAATCACCGAATGCCGGCCGGCTGGAGTTGTAGCAATGGCATATCATTCGTGCTTTCACATGAAGTGGCAGTTTCCAGCGTTTAAAGCCAGAAAGCGCCACAAGCGCATGCAGTGGCCAAGTACTCGGCACTTTTGGCGTTTTTGCATCTCAGCTGACACTTGTATAAAAAAAAAAACATTTTTCATCATTCATGTTGAGATGTTATCTCATGAACAGCTGACTGCTGAATTAATATTGAGTGGAAAGAATCGCAGTAGAACTGCTGAAACCCGCGTTTGTCATCTGAAAGGAATCTGCGATTTCTTGCCACAGCTAACAACATTTTCCACTGTTTTGTCGGCGTTTTGTGGTCCGTGTGAAACCGCTCTATAGCTAAGCCATTTATGTCGGGATATGATGAAAAGTTATTATTCAGGGGAATAATGATGGGGTTTGCTCAAATTTCAAGTTCCATTCTTTCTCATTCAGCTATGATTCTCGACACTAAGAGCGGTTTCACACGGGCCACAAAGCGCCGATTAAACGCCGAACGCAGCTTTGTGCGCTTAGTCAGCCACAAATCACCGACTGCCGGCCGGCTGGAGTTGTGGCGTTGTAGCAATGACATATCATTCGTGCTTCACATGAAGTGGCAGTTTCCAGCGTTTAAAGCCAGAACGCGCCACAAGCGCATGCAGTGGCCAAGTACTCGGCACTTTTGGCGTTTTTGCATCTCAGCTGACACTTTTATCAAAAAAACATTCTTCATCATTCATGTTGAGATGTAATCTTATGAACAGCTGACTGCTGAATGAATATTGGGTGGAAAGAATCGCAGTAGAACTGCTGAAACTCGCGTTTGTCATCTGAAAGGAATCTGCGATTTCTTGCTACAGCCAACAAAGTTTTCCAACGTTTTGTCGGCGTTTTGTGGTCCGTGTGAAACCGCTCTAACTTGAGGCAATTTCAGCAATTTGGTTGAGCCTACCTTTTTTCGTAAATAATGTAAGGCAATATTACGAGAAAATATTAATTGTCTGCTAAGTGAAAGTTACTAATTCAGTACAGTCATTAACGATTCGTTCACCAGACCGATTCGTCGATTACAATATAAAAACTATATAATATTTTATCTAAGGATAAAATTAATTGGTATCACATTGAAAACCATGCTTAGATTTTTGAAAATTCAACATGAATACAAATTGATTAAGTATTGGACTTCACTTTCAATAACTTAAATAAATTGTAACTTTGTTGAAACCTGCTACAGCAATTTATAGAACACTTTTAAACTTCATTTATCAATTCTTCTTACAAATGAATTGCAATCATATTTAGACACGTTTAGTTGAAGTAAATATCAAAAGTTAACAATTAAAAAAAAATTAATGTTATAATAATTATTATTTGCTTGTGGGCTAATAATACTGAGTTTCTCAATCTTGCTGCATAATTATTATGTGAATACAGAACTATAAACAGTTTCTACTCAGTCAGCCTCTTCAATTATTATGAGGGTTTTTAATTATTGTGATTTCTTACTTTGATCAGAGATGAGGCAATGTTTTAATCTCTCACCTTAAAAATATATATTCTCAATTCCATATGGCTGCTACATGAAAGCTGATAATATTCGTTTTAGCTTACTAATTTTTTAATGATTCAATACACTAAAATTTTTCTATTTTATTCACTTTCAATCAATTTATCACATTAATTTAATTAAGACCTGTCTAACTTTTTAACCCTTGTCCTCTTCAAGTTTGGCTCTGGTTGACTGAGATATACAAAGTATTTTATTTCGAATGGTTTCTTATTTGCCTGAGAAATTATGGAAATTTGTCAATGAAAATGTGTTCACATACAACAACAATTTCATACCCTACAATAACATTCATACAGCATTTACGAAGTGTATAGGTTGAGTTGTAAAGATATATAGAAAAACATACATCTTTGGAAAAAATATAAACGAAAACAAAGGAATATGAAATCAACAATTTGATCACAACAGAAGTTCTCAGCTACTTTGATCTGGAACAATCCAAGCATAGATTAGTCAAGTTATTCAATGAGTGCAAACAGAATATTGAGTGAAAATATATAAGAGCAAGAAATAAGAATAAGTGTATGATTGTTAGTCATCACGTACTTGTGGTGGACTCAGGGCCATAGCCAGGATTGAGGACTAGGAGGGGCAAGCAATGTTTTAGGAGGGGCGAGCCTAAAGATTTAATTTGCAACGTTGAACTCAGGGCCGGCTCTAGGGTTTTTGGCACCCTAGGCAAAAACAAATTCAGCGCCCTCATTAAAGTGCCTTTGGTAGGGTCTACCATGTATGGAACCTTGAAAATGTGTTTTTGATAATAATTGCTATAACGAAGAACTTTATTTTATAGCCTTCAATTAATTACTGGGATAAGTAAATAAAACGAAAGTCAATTTTACATAAAACTCACTTATAATGTAATATAGTACAGTATCCACAAACCTCCAGAAACATGAAGATCAAAGATAATTTTCTTGCTTTTTGCTTAGCAAATTCTTGAATGAGGGCTTTTGAGTCTAACTGTCTTGCGAACTCCCTTTTTATAGAAATTGTCGCCAAACCCACGAGTCTCTCCTGGCACATTGTACTACGCCGGTAGGTTTTAATTAACTTAAGTTTAGAAAAACTTCGTTCAGCACTAGCTATGGAAAGTGGCAAAGTAAGCAAAATGCGAAGGGCTAGGCAAATGTTAGGTAACCCATTTTACAGATTATGCTCATAAATTTAGTTTAGGACTTCTTTAGGTTTTATTACTTTGGCATGGAGATGATGAGAAATTGGACTTAGTTCAGAACACAGACCCACAGCAGCAATGTCAGATTCATTGAAACCATTATTTTTTTCGATTGTCAATGCTTTTTCCAAGTTGTTACACATTGACTTGACCTCTGACGTAGTCTTGTTTTTAAGGTAAGGAATGTCATACAAAAATCCAAAGACACCAGATACCGTACTTCATTTAACAGGAAAAACCTTTCTTTTATAGCATTACAAGCTGTGTCTATAGTAAGTTATTGAAATAAAATTGGATCTTAAAACGTTCTGAGGAGCCACTTGCAATATTTTAAGATTCATTTGTTGATTTGTAATCAAACATTCATTCTTTTTTCGAATCCGGATTTTCTCTCTCAAAACCGGGTTCTATTCCAACTTCTCTAGTACTCTGAATCACTTCTAGCTGTAACCAAGAACTGTTCGGTGGAACTGTGCAACTAAAATTGCGTAAAAAAGAGAGGTAATTGTCAGGAAATTTCCTTCAGATTAGAAATATAGAAAAATAAATTGGGTTTCCTCCAGCAAATTTAACTTATTTCCTATTGTTCCGTAATTTCAAATTTAAATTCATAATAATTTTTCCCTCTAGGTCGGGCTACGCCCGGCCTGACCCACCCTATGGCTACGGCCCTGGGTGGACTGTGACATCGATTGTTGATTCTGAAATAATGTTTACACCAGAAAAGTAAGATGACTGATGAAAATTGGAGAAAGGGTTTATGAAATATGTTTGCGGATTGGTTTTTAAATAACTGTATCACACTCTTTAGTAGTTTTGAAATGGTTTATATAAAGAAAAAAATATGTCTCTTTGGAAGCAATGGACTCCTCGTAGCTTATCTCTGATTGGAGATCAATGGAGTTTCGTAGCTTATCTCTGATTGAACAGATACCTGCTACGGCACTCGGCTATCACTTCCTTTTTTTAATTAAATTAATTAGTAGGGTTGTAAGTAATTTCTAATGAATGCACTCACCTTGCTCTGGTCTTGAAACATGATAGAGCCCCATGAACGCTTCTTGTAAAGCCCTCATACAAGCAATGTTCGCCGTGTAGCCTCCAGCTCTCTCTTCAACTGTTTCTGGCCGCATATGAACAATATACCTTCCCGTTTCTATCTCGCTCCAAACTGGTGGCTCAGGACCATCTACAGCTATCTCAGGTTCAGTGTAAGTGTAAAGTGGACCATCTTCGATTATTGGTATTTGGTAAGCACTCTGCTGTGAGCCCCTTCCAAATTTTATACCAGTTGAAAACTGTGTGGCTTTAGCAGGAGCTGCTGGTTTGATAGATTCCATTTCTTTGGCAGCTTGACTAATTTGAGCAAATTCGTTGACAATTTTTTTCGCATCTTGACTAGAAAACATCAGCTCATCTATAAGGTCTTCTTTCTCTTTTATTTTCTTCCTTTTCAATTCCAATTCTTCTTTAACAATTTCTTTCTTTCTTATCTGATCGATTTGCTTTTCTTCCTCTAATAGCTCTTCCAACTCTAGCTCTTCTCTTCCAATTTTAATTTTATTTTTCAATATTATTTCTCTATTATCTCTTTTATACTGTTCAATCCTTTTATTTGTTTCCATCACATCAATGTTATTAGTCAGATTGAAAATTATTGTTTCAACATTTTCTAAATAATCGTTGTACTCGTTCAATGAATTGAAGTCTTCCTCTTTTTTATTGAAATCCTTCAATACTCTTTTCCTTATATCGACTTCTTTTTCCACGGCGGGATCTTCAAATAGTTGAACTCGAAAGTTGCTGCGTCTTAGTGGCACATCGCATTCAGGACAGGAACCCGATCCTAGTAAAAAAAAGATAAAACTCATCTCACATAATGAATAAAACCAAATTTTAACATTGATTTCAACGAACATGTAACGGTCGTAATATTCTGAATCTATCATTTAATACTCAATAAAATTATGAATTTTTGCCTACACCTCCGATTAAAAATTGGTTTGATAGTTAATAAATAATAATTTTTAATTTTGCTAATGGATTATAATGAACTTTATAACTTGCAATAATTATTACGATAATTTATGATGTACAAGAAACTTTCCCAATAATAAAGTAGAATTCAAAAAGCTATCTAATGAAATAGATATTCTGGGAAAGTGGCACTTCTACCGATAAACTCATTTGAAACGTTTACAGGCCAGGCGGCCACCTTTGATCTCCATTTCTGCAGATCATGATTATTCCGCTTGATGCTTCGGTTTCATAGAGTAATTTCAGTCTAGAGTTTGTACAGTTATACATCCATTTTTTGATTTAATAGAGATGTTGACAAGGTGCAATTAGCGACAAAATATTTCATCCAATGGCTTGATCCACTGAATTTAATTTTGAAGAATTGATTTACTCTTAAACGATATAAATATCTGAACAGTTATTCATCTTTGCTTTTTGATCTCGCTTTAATAGCGGTTTCTGCTGAATGATTCTTGAAATACTAGTGAACATTTTTAGTGAGGATTTGTATTAATAGAAGTACACAATATTGATGATGTCACGTTCTCCATTGTTTGCCACGAATACTTGGCTATGGATTAGCTGAAGACAAACATTTCCCATGTTTGTCACAAATACTTGATTCGAGATTTCTCAGTTGAGGACTGTGCATAAGAGTCAAGTAGATAAAGGAAGGAACAAAATAAATCGTAATTTCTATATTTAAAAACGGCTTAGAAATTTCTATTCAAAGGAAAATGATATAAAAATTTACCATGGGTTAATTAGTAGTCACATTAATTATGCTATGGAAGTTTGGGGATCCGCTGCAGCAAAGTATATGAATCGGGTTTTGATTGCTCAGAAGTGAGCACTAAGATTTGCTTTTGGGACAGACTTCACTGAATCTTGAGTTCCTTTTTACAGGAGTAAGAATCTATTAACAGTATATTCACTGAACGTTTATAAAATAATCTTTTTACTAAAAAGTGCTGATCTGTGTAAAAGCAATAGCCCGTAATTTGAATATAAATAGGGTCAGGGTGAACAAAACATTTAGTAAGAGAGATCCAATGGTGAATGTGATAATCTTTTATAATAAACTCCCTAGAACCATTATAGCACTCCATGTATGCTCAGGAAAGCTCCAAGGAAAGCTCAGAGAATTCATGGTTTAGAAATGCCTTTATACAGAGCCTGTAGCTTACGAGAGTTCTGCAAATTATTATGTGAGATTGTAGACTGAAGCGTGAATGTCCGTCTATTTTGACAATTATTTGTTCTGTTATTGTTGTTATAGCACTTGGCAACCAATGAATTCTAATGATAGTACTGTAATTGTCAGTTTTTATTACTGTTGACTGGTTTTTAAAATTTCACTGTTTCTTTTAAGATATTTTTGTAGTTAGTTTTACAGTATTGTAAGCATTTTGGTAATATAGTTGATACTTTTTGTATTTTATGACGTTTCTAAATTTGTATTGTGTCAAAATATGGAAATAAAAACATATTATTATTAAAAATTCAATCGTAAATGATTCATAGAAATCAGTTTACCTTTCAAAAAAAGAAGATCGACGCAACTTTCACATAATGCATGGCCACAAACGTTGACCATAAGCTTCAAAGAAGGATTTCGATATTTTGTAGTTTTGCATCTTGGACAGGCTTGATCATCCATCTACAAACAAAATGTATGAGAGAATCGATTATTGAAAACCCGACAATGCGATGGTGTTGATAATTATTGGAGAAGTTCAACATTTGTACTTTCAATAAGATTGACAAATATGAACTTCATATTTGCCGAGCTATGAAATAAAATTCTCATTTAAGCTAGAGGCATGTCTTCAAATCAATTTCGGCGTAATCTGAAGAATCTGTTAAATATGTTTTATGTTAAAAGTCATCATTGTGTTGCATCAGTATGATAGGCCTACATGTAGTTACTTCTCAATCATTTAATAGGTGTCAAGGTACAGCTTGTTGACACCAGTGTTTGGTATTTCAAAATAGCATTTCTGTAGCAGTAAGGCCTGATAATAAATTCATTTGGCTAAGTTATAATTCATAAAAATAACATTTTTGAAAAAGAGAAGACAAATCATTTCCAAGAAGGAAGTTCTTTCTATTGTCACTTTAAAGTGAGATGACTTGAAAAATTTAAATCCTCCCTCCCATTTCCCGAAATATTTTCCAAATTAATATCCACCCGTGATCCCGTGAAGCAGTTCTTGGCCCCTGTCAATTTCCAATGAATTGTAAGAGATTTGGAGAATTCCTTTAAAATTGATGATTGTTCCTTATGAGTTAGTATGAGTTAAAAAAAACGACTGCAGCTCCATAAGCTGCTACCGAAACTCTCGAATGAAAGAATTGATAATCGATATAAAAGGAATGTCAGGTTTGGTACAGATATGGATTTTGATATCGACATCTTCATTCGAATGATTCTGTAGGATATGGAACTGCAACAAAAAAAGTTAACTAAGCGATCAATGTTAATCAATTTTACAGTTTAAAGTAATATTTTTTTTTGGCGCGAGGTCTAATCTGTTCACATAACTACCAACTCAATAAGTAGTCATTTGGATTGTTCAGAATTGAAAATTTCTTGAGAAAGCAGTTGTGAGCTCTTTGCTTGATTTAGTTTTTGTCATGAATGAATAAGTAAATAGTTACTAAATTGGGCTGCTAACCATCGGCGTGATATCTTGAAGTGGTTTAGGTGTTGGTTGAATGATTTTGTTAATGTATTTAGAAATTGTTAATGATAGTTTTCAATACGGTAAACTGTTTCAACTATAATCACATAAACTAGTCTATCTGAATCAAATACAAGGTAAAAGATAGTCGAGATATCACTTAACTTAACCTCAACTTCAACTGGATCAACATCAACAAATCAACATTCTTCAAAAACCTTCTTGATCAAGACTTGGAAATCTCACAGCTGATTTCAAGCAGAGAAGCAGTATATTATCATATATAGCAGTGTGTAATTTACAGCACAAATTATCTGACGTGAAAATTTTTTTAAAAATGTTTTATACTCCAAATATTTTAATTAATTAGTATTATCATATGATTTGTAGGATGAATAATAATCAATATTCAAAAAATGGAATATAAATTATAACATATAGTAGTGTTGGTAGTGCTTGCTACTAGTTCGTTCATTGATATATATTACTAGATGCGTAACTCCGGGATCCGCTGTGAAGTCACAGCGCTAGCGTCGCCCGCTTCCAAATCGGGCAACATCGGGAAAATTTGTATAGCGGTAATGGAAGAAACCCGTATTTCTAAGCGCTAAAATGACTTGTTTTGTGATGTGAAATGATTTTTAATGTGATTGCTTCATGTAGTGATTATGGATGTACCGATCAGTGCAAGTCTGGTGGTAATATTTCTTTTCAAACAAGTAATTTTATCTTTTTATTGTCTATGTGCAAGCGTAGCTTCACAGGAGTTTTCTGCTCCCTCACTTTTATTGTTTTTTTTTTTTTTTTTTTTTTTAATTAAAAATAATGTTCTACCGTATTCACCACTTCAATCTTTTTCTTATAAGCATTAATTACTCGTGATATACCATACAGTAATATTATTAAATAACTCTTTTGATCAAAGCGATTTTGCTTGAACTGCAATGGCATTTGGTGAGCATTTTCAATGTGAATTTATATAGGAGCCTACTGAATTTTGAAGCATGCGGTATCTAAAAATATATACATTTATTCATACAGTACATTTATATTTCCTTTGGTGTTGCAGTTCCATAATAGGGCCTATTACTTTTTCACTTGATATTTAAACATTAATGGTATTGAAAATTCTTCACTAAAGAGTTTAACATTTACATATTTGCGTGTGATGGCAATTTCGCATTGTTGTAATGCTACCTCAGGCACGACTGGAGGCCTACTGCTGAATAATGTTTATTATGTTTTAATAAACTAATTCATTATGTCTGCTCCACAAGATAGCCTATTATTGTTATTTTATTCAAAATGTGAAAAAGCTGGACTTTGATGTTTGCTTTATTGAAAATATCTTCTAATCCCGAATTTTCTCAGAATAAAAATCATATATTCGAAATCAGGGAATCACAGTCCACAAATAATATAACTCTAGAATTTTTTTTTCATCAGAGATTGAGAAAATTAGCTTATGAAATTTTGGCCGCCATCTTGGAAATATCTCATGAAACAAGCTTTTTTTGAGATGCCAGAGTTCAGATTCGGATTCAGCGCGTCAAAGTACATAGCATACGCTGAGAAAAAAATTATTGTATGTTTTTCCTGCCAACACACACTTATGATACTGCTTATGCACAGCTCTGATTTTGAAGTTGGCTTGAGACAGAAACAATCTGGAATGTCAAATGATTACTACTATATGTAAGACAAAATCATGAGCTATTTTTCAAAAAAAGAATTATTAAAATCCATCAAGGGAGCTGCGAGAAATCGATAAATGAAAATTGACTTTTTCCCATAAGAGCCTGTGTTAAATTTGAACTTTTGCCCGATTTGGCCTTTTCCCGCCAGAAAAAAGTGGCTTCACTATGCCATAGCCTTCAACGTTAGAGTTACGCATCTAGTAGTATATATCAATGAGTTCGTTTCAATAGTCAGCTGTTTGATTTCAGTTTAGGATTTTACTTATAGGTTATAGGTTATGTAAACATGTGCTGTCATTTGAAGTGAGAAACTGAGAATACTATAGTTTACAATGCAATACATGATGAATAAATAATTAAAATTAGTGTTCACTCGCAGAAATGGATTCCTTAGTCAATGTTACAACCCAAGAGAGAGGTAAGGATTGCATTATCTGGAATTTATAAATACTGTAAACTGTAACACATTTTGACAATTGACATGCATGAACTCATGACTTTATTTTTCCTTCAAATTGGAAATTTCTGTCTATTATACATTATGTATAGGTAACTGACTTAAGATTATCGTGAATTTCTGTGTGCCCATTCACCAGTGTGATTAAATATTTGCAGTTAATATTAATATGGAACAAGTACCAGGTATGGATTAAGTTCAAAAGTAAGTGAAATACTACTTATTTTTAATAAAATTTGACTGCAAGTCGTCTAATTCACTTGAAAAGTTAATAAGTTATGTACTTTTAGAATTAGCTTATGCACTATAAATATCAGGCAATGAGTAATATTTTTTCAAATTGGAATAAATCTTGCTCATCCCAGAATTATTAACAAGTTAGTTAGATAATGAAGCATAATTCGGAAAATGAAGCATAAATACAAATTATCACTGTACTAGCCCAACATACTGTATTGTTTCCATGTGGCAATCATCAATCAATAGCCAATTTATTGTCTTCTGCATGTTTAGCGTTAGTTTTTACATTTTTTCATTATTATTTGTTTTTCTGTAGTCCTTCACTACAATCTTTCATTTTTTCCACTGGAGTACCTACATAGATTTAGTATTTTCAATCATGTTTGTTTTTGCAGCTTTTTCTATTGTATTTATTTTAAAATTGTTTCTTTCTTTTCTGCAACTCACTGCCAACACTCAAGCTAAGCTTTTGTTGGCAGTGCCAGAAATTTTCTTTTTTATACAATTTAGTGTATGTTTTGTATATATGTACTCTACATTTTGTTACTCAACTGTGCTTTTTTTCAAGATTGTTGTAAGAATTTTTTTGGCAATAAATTTCAATTTCAATTTCAATAATCAGGTAATACTAATTGACATTGGAGCTCATTATCTCCATCCAAAATATTTTATACTATTGTTGAAACTGTTAATTGACCGAACAAAGAGAGGCCTCTGTTTCAAGTCGACCGTTTAGCATTCTGTCTGTCTGTTTGTAACGCATTTACTGCTGAACGCGTGAACCGATTTATTAGAAATTTGTTACGAATATTCCTTTTAATAATGAGCAGTGATGTAGGTATAATTTTTTTTTAAATTTTCTTGCATTTAATGGATAATTATAAGGAAAAATATTAATTGAACCTGTTTCGGTATCGATCTCTTTTTCTGTCTTTCCACATCTCTCTTCCCAATATGTTTGCAATTGTGCACCTCTAATGGAATTCTACCATATGGCATCCTATTCAAATGATTGCACCAGTTTCTACTGTTCTGTAATATTTTGTTGTGTAGAGGTGGCACGGACAAAGCTCTTCTTATTTCATCATTTCTAATTCTGTCCGTTCTAGTACAACCAAACACACTCGCAAGAGCCTCATCTCTGCAGCAGCCTTATTTATATGAATAAATTTATAATTTATTAGAATTTCATACCGGTATTTGCTTTTTACATTTCTAATATTTCAATTAATTATAATAAATGATTAAGTAAACGATATAACTTACAAATTTAATTAGGCCTAATATTATTTTGTAAACTCATTCATAAGACATCTAAAATCTAATTTGAGCAATCAGCTGTCTCGCAAATTGATAATACAGCCTTGTTGATGCGATACAGAGTGACCGTGAGTGAAAAACAGACATCATAATACTACGCGAATTGAATCAAGGGTTAGGTCTAATGACTGTGTTCAATTTTGCGATGGTGATTATCATTAAGTAAATTGAGTATGTTGCTCTGTGCAAGCACCCTTATTTTTGGGTGCGAGGTCTACTGTTCACAGAACTACTAGTAGCATTTTACAAAATTGAAATAGAGAAATTATTAGATTGAATTGGGCGACATCAATGATTAACGCTCAATTTTAATGCATTTTTCAAAATTATCTATCTGTATGCTAAATAATCAACTCAATATACTAAATAAACTTTATCACCGCAATGTATTGTTTGTGGTGAAGATATAAAATAATGGATAGAGTTATTGAAGCCTGAAATAATTCAGTTATTAGATTGGATCAGTCCTCAGTCCTTGCACCACTAATAAATTCTGCTTTCCCCAGAATAGTTTTCCAGTGAATAATAAGAGAATGCTTTTTGACATCTGTTCTCTTTCTGTCGAACCAAAATATATTGTATTAGAGACGAAATGAATAATAATATTGTCAAAATTGAAAATTATCTTTAGGTTGGATGGTTGGATTTGGTGACATTCATCCTATACTACTCTCCATTATCATGCCTTTTTCAAAATTATCCACTAGTGAACAATGAGAGGACTCTGCTATGCATCCTTTCAACTAAGGCTAAGGCTTCAAAAAAATTTTCAAATACCACTCAGGATACCTAGTCATGCAATACAGAATTTTGAGTAATTCATATACGTCAATAAACTATTCTATTCATTTAAAAACGTATTAGGCACCAATAAACTATGATCATACTATTACCAAAACAGCATGGAAGTTTGGAGGTGTTAATTTATTGATATTTATTTCCAGGTAATCTCTTTGAAGGCTCTGAGAGCAGTTCTTCTGAAGCTGAAGATGAAGAGGCTTTTGTAAGTTGAGATTCACTTGAAAATTCTCATTCAATGCTCATTTTTTTATTTGAATATTAAGTACTCTTATTAAAGAAGGCTCGTCGTGATGAAAAAAAAATTTTGATTGGTTTTTTGCTGTTAGGTTTGGCTGTTTTTTCTCTCTTTTTTCAGATAATGTCCACATGAGTCTTGAGAATCATGTGTGTGGGTAATGAGGTAAATAATAACGGAAATATCCAAGGTTGAATGAGATTCAAACTCGAGACCGCTGGAGGCTCAGCCAGCCAGCCTATTTAATCGGAGACAAGCGCTCCAACCTACTGCGATACCAAAACGTAGTAACGCAGTGGCTGGCGATTTTCAAATGATGTATACAGAATAAAATGCCCAATGCTATAAATAACGTTCTAGATCAGGGGTTCTCAACCTTTCAGGTTCTGTGCCTCCCATAGTACACTGACATTTCGTTACGCCTCCCCTCTACTACTATCACCTTATCTGGTCAACACAAGTAGTAGAATTTCAATTTGTAACTAAAGCGAGCTATGAGTTGGGATGAAGGTTAGATTTGCCGGTTTACAAAATGTTCAATATTGACTCAATTTTTCTAACATACAGTCACAATGAAGTGAATGATTAGACGGAATATACCAGGCTGAACATCGGGAATCGAACATGATAGCATTCAACTCAAGTTCTTCAAACACAAGCTTTTGCCTATGTGTGGGACTTTCTTCTAAATTTATTATACAATTGTGCCTATTTTTCCATAAAGGAAATAAATAAAACTTAATAAAGGAAAAATAAATAGGTAAGTGATAAATTGTTTATAAATCTTCAAAAG
Source organism: Conomelus anceps (assembly GCA_948455865.1). Taxonomy (NCBI): domain Eukaryota; kingdom Metazoa; phylum Arthropoda; class Insecta; order Hemiptera; family Delphacidae; genus Conomelus; species Conomelus anceps. The sequence continues at coordinate 31,584,595 of OX418216.1, forward strand.
ATTGTGGAGTTCTTCAAAAAGACACTATTATATCAGTACATGCTTGCTTGAATGAAGTAAGGACAAAGCAGCTATAATGACAAAGCAGGCTTGTAAGCATCATACAACTCAATATTTTTCTATATTATACATTGGTCTTAGCTATTATTATTAAGTTTATTTTCTCCAACTTTTAGTGTTGAACAATAAAATAATGGTGTTATGAAATATAAAAGATAGCAGCCACGAATCTGGGTTAGTTACAGGTTTTTTCAACTATTCTGGTACATTGTCGCCCCCCAGGTTGAGAACCCCTGTTCTAGATAATGGTTCTATCTTGCTATAACCTTTGTGAATTAATTAGTACTATTTAAAAATGGCCGTCTGTTGATAAATAATGTACTAAATAGTCACTATTTCATCAAAACAAATGAACTCAGTTTATCTCTGTAACTTACATATCTGATCCAGATTAAAGAGATGGATATGATAAATTAAACTCAATACTGCGTATTGGGGACTAGGTCTATTTTGAAAAATGTCATTTCGCGATAATTATAAAATGATTCTTTTGTAGGTACTTTATATGAATTCCACTATGCTTCACTTCGTCGGAACACATTTATTTCACAAACATTTGTGTGTCAATAAATAAGTATGTCATTAAGTCACAGTTAACATTATTATGCTCATAGTTATTTGAATCGCAGTAGATTAAGTTATTTCATGTGTTAATTTTATGTTTTCATTTCAGGAATTAACCGAAGAAGTAGAAAGAAATTTCTTCAAAGCTCTAAGTAGCTTGAAGAAGAAAGACCCACAGATTTATGAAAAAGAAACAAGATTTTTTGGCACAGAACCTGAGTTAGATGAAAACTTTGTTAGAGAGAAGAGGAAGAAGAAATCTGAAAGTCCTCTCAATGTAAGAAAATACGAAACTGACATTCTTCTGAATCAGGGAGAAGATTCATCAGATGAACAAGGTATTTTGAGTAAATTCTTTCCACATTGTCAAACCAAATCAATTAGTATTGTTTAGTTTACTCCTCTATTTTAGTTTAATGTGCCTTACTAATATTCATTTCACTAGTGATTTTCAGAACAATTGCGGTTTAAAAAATGAATTTATCCTAAAAATTTGAGATTAATTATCGTGGACTAGCACGATGCCTGATTCAATTGAATCAGGATATTATGAACTTACTATTTTATAATTATCTAGAATGTTACGTAGTCATTCACAAATTTTCAATAGTTTATTTTTCTCTCGTCACTCTACCCTTCTTCTTGAATAATTTATTAAAAATATTATTAATAATTAATTGAAATATCAAAATATCAAAGTTTTTTTACCAAGAGATTTAAGTTATGAATACATTTATTTTTCAATTGTCCTTTAATTTATTATTTTTTCTTGATCTATGAAACAAAAAAAAATGAATGTTTGGTAGCCTTTATGGATTTGGACCGCCTCGATTAGATGAGTAAAATTTGGTATCTATGTGATAGAGTGCTTAGGTGATATATGTTTGTTGAAAATGACGAAGGTCACTTTGAACATTTTATTTAGTCATTTGCATCAAACTTTTGTAATTTTCACTCAAATTACCACATTTAATAATTAATAATAAAATTTATTATTAAAATTGGTAATGACTTTCACAATGCATATTTGTCAAATAATTTATGGATCAGTATTGCACTGAAAAATATTTTACATAAGTTGTTTTGTAAAATATGGGCGTTAGATTCGTCATTCGCCTGACTCTTGATAAATAATATTGATTTATTATTCTTGAAATTTTTTGAACTCGAACTGGTACTGAATAAAGTTGAATCGGTTTTGAGAGACTATGACAAATAGTGTATTCTTCAATCAATTTTCTTCTTTTTTCTTCTTTGTAATATTAGAAAGATCGCCAATTTCCACTATTTTATCAATAAACTGGATTGGATTAAAAATATGAGAGATTTTTTTACTATCTTGTAGCAGTTCTGGTAATGATCAAGAGTTCAAATAAATACGTAAGTCAAGGGATGTGAAAATCCGACATAAAGTGTCCATATTTCACAAAATAATCATATTAATAAAATCTGAATATAATAAATACATTTCTTTTCAGTTGACTTTTAGTCTCAACCAAGTGGAGGATCTTAGAAAAGAGTAATGATAAAAAAGTGAACATTCTTAATTAGTAGAATTCCGTAACATATTCTATAGAAATAACATGAATGTTGTCATTTTTCTAATTTTGGTACATTTCTCCAATCTCATATTTGTTCTATTATTATGGTTTGTTTCTTGAGGTTCGGTAAAACTAATTTAGAATCACTGTTCGATATCCTTCTCTTCGTCCTCCGTTCGATATCCTTTTAAGTCTTGCCTTACCGGTAATTCTTGCTTTCGGAATTTTTATTACCAATATTTACAGAATAATAGAAAGTGCTTTACAAATTCGGTACTTGCTTTTTACTAACGTCGTTCTCTGTGTTGATTTCAGATGCGCACGTAAATGTTGAGAAGGAGAAGCACTTGACGTACGTTCAAGAACAAAATTTTTTGAAAGACAGTTTCAAAAAAGTGTTGAATGAAAACTCGTCCGATGACGAAGAGGAAATCGGCGGACTTTTTCATGAACATAAAAAATCAAAGAAAGAGAAGGTGAGTCTCTTTTCAAATTTTCCAATAATTTTAATATTCTGTGATGTTTTCCACGACGAAATACTTGATGAACTATCAAAGATCAAAACTAACACTTTATTTCTATTAAAATATTATTTTCACTCACTTCTTTTCAGAAGTGAAATGCATCCCTCCTGCATCTCCAGTATAAGTAAGTGAAAATAATAATTTAATAGAAATACAGTGTTAGTTTTGATATTAGATTTTTAATATTCATACAATTATAATATCTTTTTAATAATATTGATTTAATACTCAATAGACTCATGAATTATTCATAGTCATATACTATTTTGAATTAGCCTACTAATAAGACATACTAATAAGATACCTGCAGTGGCGTAACGTTTTCCAATTGGGCCCCCCGCAACCGATTTTCCGGGCCCTCCTCACCCTTGTCACCACTCCCTGAAAAACTTACATAATTATTTTGTGGGCAGTTCTAATTATGTAAGAACTAAACACCTTTTTATCTATTCAATTTTAAAATTCAATCATCTTTCAAGGGGGGCTAGTCTAATGATTTTGGCTGTAGCCTACGGGCTCCTGAAAGATGAAAATAGTTGAGAGTTGATTATATTATAAATAATTAATCTTGAAACCTAGAAACCTTGAAATTGATATCTTCCATAGGATCCACATCCACATCCTCCTTGTTAACACCTTCACTCCTTTTCCCAGAAAACGTGTTCTCTCAGAATTCGCCTCGTTTGCAGACACGGGCACAGGTTCAATTTTTAATAAAAAAAGGCATTCTATTTAAACTACCGCGAAATTACTAAGTCAGGAAAAGAGAAAAAATTTAAGAGATTTACTCTTAAGAGGAAGAGAGAAAACGTAAACTACTTATACAGTACTTGATCCTATTATAAGAAAAACAATTCAAATGCGTTGGGAGAACTGACACAATTGAACCAAAACTAGTATTTATATACTTATACAATAATCACATAATTTATCCGATATATCAAGGGTATAAATATTCCTTCTCAACATTGTTTAAAAAAGTACTACGGTAGTCGATAAAAATAGAAGTAACAAAAACATGACCGTACAACATCACAATACCATAAACGCAGCATTTTGAAAAATAGAATAGAAATGAAAAAAATGGCACTCCAAATAATAAAACTCACGATCACGAACTCAATTAATATACATACGGTTTACTTTAGGCCAATTTAACGGACACGTGTAGGCCTACATGCATCTAACTGGACGATTCAAAAGAGACTGAATTCAAAATACTGTATGAAGAAAAATATTGAATTTGATTTCTACACAACACCCCATTTTCCATTACTTCGTATATGCTAATATACATTGAGGAATTCTATGGGAAAATAATATTAATTTCCTCTAATATTTGCACTGTGGAGACATAGCCGTCATGATTTATAACAGTCTAGATAAGTTTGTTTGAAGAGTGTTTTGTCCTCGGTTCAACTTCCTGAAGTCACAACATCCTGCTTCTGAATTCCTTCACTAAAGCTATCTGCGAATTGATAAAGTAAACAATAAACATTGACCTGGCAATATTTAGACCAAACTTTCTTTCTTCCTTCAGTGTTTCAATTTTATTTCTTTTGGAAAAATATAGATATTTCAGTCTGGGCACGGGCCATTTCTTGAAAATATATTTTCATTCCGGGACCTCCGCGCCGCGTTACGCCACTGATACCTGGTATCACACCAGCACTTGATAGATCTTGTTAAATCTTTGTAGAGTCTGTCAATTCATTCTTGACAGTGTACAGAAACACAATTTTGTTTGTCCCACTACTCATTCCTGTTTGAAGAGAATCGACATACGCGTGGCAAATTCATGCAACTGCCAAGAGTGAGTTGACCATCTATAAATAATGTTTATATTTCTAAGATTTAATTCTGTTCGAAAAATGGAGAACATTTCAAAATATGACTCAAGAAACTTTGGAATCTCAATATAGGAAAATTAATATTCGAGTATTTTCCAATAATTATTACTTTTCAATTTATATGTAGATTTGTTGTTGATGCTGTGGAACTCCATAATAAGACAACATTCAACTTTGCTCTATTTTATTATTAATTTTGTTGCAACTCTACTAAAACAACTGTAAACTATATTCTTTTCAGGAAGCTGAACAAGCTGAATATAAAAAATGGCTTAAAGGACAGCAAAATAAAATTGAAGACAGTGATGCTAAAAATGACATGGAGTATCTCCATGACTATTGGAATGATCCAAATCTGGACGAGGGAGAAAAATTCCTTAGGGATTACATATTGAATAAAAAGTAAGTCAGTTTTTCAGGTAAGATGGATTTTAGACTAATAATAATGAAGAATTGTGCAATTCTATTAAAATGGAATCTTATTATAAAAGAGAAAATTAAGATTTTTCAAATCTCACGCACTGAGTTGAGCTACCTTGAGTTAGCATGACCATCTGTTGAAATTCTAGCAGTTGTCGACAGTAATAATAATTTTATTCAATGGGGATTTACTTGATGTAATGGGAGGTGATCTGAAGTTCCGTTCGAGTCTAAATTAATATTTTACTATAATTATTGGACATATTTTTCAATATTTTCAAACTCTCTGCTTATATTTTATATTATGTGCTTCAGGTTTCTAGAAGAGTCGAAACCTTCTAACGCTCCAGCCGATCTCGTGAATTTGGAAGAAGATGAAAAAATTTTGACTGAACAAACGGACTTTGAACACAAGTATAACTTCCGGTTCGAAGAACCTGACCGTGAATTTGTAAGTGCAGTATTCTGTTTTAATCTGATAACAACTATGAAGGAGTAGATTGAATTCAACCAAACTACTTAGTATACTAGTGTAACTTACTTTTTATGTAATCGTTTGATGTTGTTCTCATTCTTCATAACAGTGTTACTATCTAATACCATAAATTATGCCTTTTGTACCATTAGGCAGCTCATTTTTATCCATTATACCATTATGGTGACCGCCTTGGCTGTTCCACTGACGGTCTCAGGTGAATAATGATAGCAGAGTGATATCATAGTTGAACAATCCTGAACAGTGAACAAGATGTTGCAAATATGAATACACTAGAGTGATATCTAGTGATTAGTGCAGTGATTCACTCAGCCGTATAAGTGATGGATGCAATGTACTACTGAGTAATATTTAAGCTCTATGTTTGCAGTTTTATTTTTTCCCCTGCTTGAGAAGCGACCACCTATTCTGAGTACTGATGAAAAAATACAGCAAAAAAATAACACTAAAAATTCTCTTGTGAGTCAAAATTAAAGAACATAACAAGGAAAATTTAAGTTTTTTAATTATGATTTTTTTAAGTACAATTAATAATGCTTTGTATTGTTATGGGTTCTATCTCTAAAATAATGCTGGCAACACTTCAAATTAACACTCGCACTTTATTTACACAAATTATCCAAAACACGCACTAATCAATTATATCTTACACAAAAGAAAGCAATCAGAAACAGAAAAATCGATAAAGTTCAGCTAATAAAGATTTGCTATATTACTGAACAAAAATCAATCACTAAAAGGCCGATTAAATATTAAATAGTAACTGCTCAATAAACTGTCCAATAATTCAAGAAGAACGTCTAAAAAGAACAATCAAACTTATGTAGCACAAGTCCGTAATACAATAATAGAGTAAAGTCCACTCGTATAAAATGTAAAAGAATTCTCACTAATACAGTCAAAATATATGGCGATTATCACTTTAAAAACCATCGTTTGTACAATGAACAGAACTGCCACTTGTTATGTCAACAAGATTCAAACAATGAATGAAACTGATGTTTACTTAAGTGTTTGTTTTAATAGGTTTAAAAATAATACAGAAAGACGAAGATTGTTCCATTTGTTTCTATCGAATTATAAAATAAACAGGTAGAATATTCTCCATTCTTCTAGGCTACTTTAATTGCCGAGTTAAGAACACTCCATAAAGTTCTTTAAAGTTCTAAGTAAACATTATAAAGGTGTCACAGATAAACTACGAGGAAAGGAGAGCTCAGGAGAAGAGTAATTAATATTAACACAGGCAGATAACGCTGAAAATCACTGTTCCTTCTTTCTTTCCGTGTTCATAAGAGTATTTTATTTAATGTACAATAGAGCCCCGTTTATCCAAACCCTGATTAACCTAGCTACTGGCGCGCAACCGCGGTGCTGTATAACGCGACGAAATTGTGTTTCTCTAACGTAAACAATAGAGAACTGTATTTACTAGACAAGGGGGTGGTCTATCTCCACTGTTATTTAACGGTGCATTGAAAAAAATAATTAGTGAATGGAGGAAAAGGTTATTTGACATTAAAATCAAATGGTCTTACAATTGGCTATAAAAATATAATTTGATTATAGACTGTCTGGCTTTCGCGGATGATTTGGCGGTTTTGGCGGAGTCTCCAGAAATAGCAGCGCATCAGATAAACGTCCTTAAAGAAGAAGCACAGCAAATATATTTTGAAAAGATAGAGTATATGTCTAATAGTAAAACTGCTCAGACTTTTTGAATACAAACTATGACTAAACATAACGAACTAAAACTTTTAAATATTTGGGTGAAATAATTTTTAAAAAATATCCGAAAAAGATTCAGTAAAGCAGCGAGTAAACAAAATGAAACTTGCATTCTAACTGACAAAGAATATCTTCAACCAGCGGTCCATCTCAAAGAACGCAAAACACAGGCATTATCTTACAGTCATTAGACCTGAAGATTTTCATGCTGCAGAGTGCCTAATGCTCAATAGAAAAGGTGACCGCCAAAGAATTAATATTTTTACATACAGCAACGAAGAAATCTATAGGCACACCAAAAAATTACAGAAACTATCAGAAAAAAGAATAACATTTTACGCACATTTATTTAGAATGAATCCAAATACAGTAGACACAGAGAATTTTCAATAAAATGAACAGTAGAAGATTCAAATTCGGCTGGTTCATAGAATCTAAAAAGGGTATGCAAAAGTTGGATAGAGGAAGGACAGATTTGCAAGGTAGATTAGGACTAAGAAATAAACTGAAAAATGACGTTTCCCCAGACGAACCGAATATTGAAACTTGGGATGAAGAAAGACGTATAAATCATAGCATTAGGATGAAGGAGTATTGTAGGAGAAAAAAGGAGACCAACATGATTTGAATGGTAAATGAGGTTTATACAAAGGGGAAAAGAGCACTGTATAGGGTGCTTCTCTAATAATAAAAAAATCCAAATAATTCAAATAAAAATAATATTTTAATAATTGTCTTACAACCAGCACAGTGCGACTTCGCTACCAGTTGTGACTACATACCTTTGGCCACGTTTTAATTCATTTCACTCCGACAGAGTTCGTGTTGTACGAGTGTCCAACTACCCTCGGTCCTTACTAACTGAGTTAATCGAGGCTCTACTGTACTTGAATTGATTTCATTTGAATTTCTATCATCAGCGGTCTTCATAGTTTCATCATTTATTGTTTGTCTTTATAATTTGTTTATAGTTCATGTTTTGGTTCGTGGTTTAATACAGCTTGTATCTTTCAATTTGCTGAAAATGTTTGTTGACAATATTATTCTTGTTATGAAATTTCAATATTATTCTAAAAAACATTTAAGTTAATGATTTTGTATAAGTAAATTTAAATGTTTCATTTGATTGATTTTTATCGCATGGACACGTTAAGCTGTCGGTCCCGGCTGCCTAAAAACACTCCTTAAGACACGTTAAAGGCCCTGAACTTATTCAGAAGTGACCTGATAACTTTGACGCCAGACCTGAGCCAGCCAGGTCACACTTTATTGTTATTATTATTATTTTATCGCATGGGTATTAGTGGTTCTTAAATATTTTTACAGTAAATAATTATGTGTTCAGATAAAGCGCTACCCAAGAACAATGGAGAATTCCATGAGAAGAAAAGACGATCGTCGAAAACAGAAAAGACTGGAAACTGTAAAGCGGAAAAAAGAAGAGAAAGAGAAGAAAAAATTGGAACTTAAGAAAATGAAAGAGCAGAAATATCAAGCGATCAAAGAAAAGATAGCCAAGCTGAAGAATCTCACTGGAAATCCTGAGCTAGGGTTCCAGGTTAGTATTATTCGGTATTCCGAGTTGTATTTTGTCATTGATCCATTAAATTTGTTTGAAGCTCTTACTCCCCCATTTAATATACAGAATTTCAAATTAGTTGATAATCTTCTTTCTTAACTTGAATTATACTAGTCAATTGTCTACGTTCAATTTCCAACAAGTTGTTAGTTCTGTCAAGTATGAATTGTGTAGTATCATTTTCTGTATATCTTTGCGTATCTCAAGTTCATAAGAATCAACTTTATATCAAGCCAATAATTTTTTTCGAGTTCGAAGTTATCCATGATTTCTTGTAGGGAAGTATGCCCTCGCTATCTGCCAAACAGGAAAAAATATTGAATAACTACGATTTTCAAGTCTTTTTAAATAGAATTTTAGAAAGTTCCGGATGTAAGTCACTATCTATTCCTGTTACACTTTGAAACACAGTTTTTAAGTTATATTTTGAAACTATTAGTAAGCTGTATAATGCTTTTATTCTTATTTTTGTCGAAATGCTTGAAGTTATTATTGAAAATTATTGAAGTAGGGACTATAAAATACATGAAGTCCCAAACCACTAGATTATAAGTAAGCAGACATTTTCTGTGTTACTTTGCTTTTGCTTCACGGTTGATGTAATACTTTATTACATTAACAAGTAGAATGAAATATTCAAAAATAGATTTTCCTGAATTTGTTTGGTTACAAGGTGCGTTATTACAGACTATTCCTTGAAGTATGATTTTAATTATTTTTTCAAAGAAATTTTTTATCAACTACGATTCATTAAATGACCAAATTTTTGGATCATTGTGAATGAGAATTCTTCAAAGCATGTCAATTTTATCAACTCCAAAGTTTTCAATTTGCATTTTCTTTCTTCAGGATGAAGATATAGAAAAAGATTTTGATCCCGATGAGCATAATCAGAAAATGCAAAAGTTATTCAGTGATGAGTTCTACAATCAGGAAGAATCCGAAAAACCTGTATTTGATGATGAAGAAGATCTTGATCTAGGTGAGATTTTAATTATAATTGTTTTCTATTAAAGAATGTATGGAGCGCGAATTTTTCATACAACAATTATTGTATTACAACGTTTTCTAAGCAGATCCAACGGGGTCAGGCTTTAGGAGCGGGTTCATTTATGAGAAAGTAAGTCGTAAGTTTAGAGAGATGAGTTTTGGATTACCGATAGTTCGTTTATTCATTACCTTCAAGATGCATAGCATACCGCACAGAAGGGATCACAGAACCAGGGGAAGGGGAAAATCTCTGTCAGTGTCGATTGGGTGGTAGAAGGGGTTCCTTCCATGGTGGATTGGACGATGTATAGGCTTCATATGGGAACTTTGCTTTCTTCTGGACCTGACTCGATCGGAGGCAGAACAGAAGCATCTTCTGTCTCTTCGATGCAAAGTACGCCTGAGCAGCAGGCCAAGGACAATCACTGTTAGGAAGAGGGCCACGGTGAGGGGCCAGGCAACCAGCGACCAAAAACTGGTTGACGTATCGCTGTCTTCCTCTGGCTCGTCGCAGCTCTCGCTCACCCTTACAATACCAAAAATGCAACTCCCTGCAATTTTTTTGGACCTAAGAATACTTGGCAACTAGCCTATTTATGCTTCCGTAGATCCTGAAATTTTCTGCCGATTCAAATTTCATTATAATTTGTTTTGTTCCAGAATCATACAAAGATGATGGCTACAACGGAGTTGAAACTAACTGTGAAGATCCTGATTTCATTGTAAGTATGATTCGCAACAGCTAAGTGAATTATTTTTTCAATTTGCTTCCTCTTGCTTTTGTAATGAAATGGTTTTTTATGAACTTTTATTTGAATCTTTCAGAGGAAACATTTATTTGTCAATCAATATTATAAGAATAAACCAATTGAAGTTTGTAGACTTCTAAATTAGACATAATGTTATATTCTATTGGATATACCTAAATTTTTATTTATTTTAATTTCATTTAATCAATTACAAGCCTTTTTCTGTTAATTTTATCATATTTCTTCTCTTTAAAGTAACCTTTCTTTCATCTTCTCGATTTTTTCTACTCCCAATGATGAATTCATTATGTATTTTTGATTTCATATTTTTTCACGTTAGAATTGTAAAGAAAAGAAGTGTTCCATTAAGCGCCGGCTACGCTCTTTGTCGCCAAAGAATTAAAATAAATGCAGACTTCTAATTATTTTTTTTTAAATATATATATTTTGTAAACATACAAAAAATAGACGATTTATTACTTTTTTTAGATGGATTGCGATTATGATCCAGAGCAAGCCATGCTGGAAAAGAAGAGGAGATCTGAAGCTCGTGAAAAAAAGAAAAAGAAGAAAATACTCAACAAAGAACTATTGGAGAAAACCGACGATATCGACCTTGACCAAATTCCTGAAGATGAGACTATCAAGAAAGAGCTTGACGATTATTATAAATACGATTGTGAAGACATTATTGGAGACACGCCGATTCGATTCAAGTACAGACAAGTTGTTCCAAACAATTACGGCTTAACTACCGATGAGGTAAGTAGGAACTTCTTTTAAATTGTGAATTCTAGATTTTATGTGGACTTTAAAAATCGAAATTTATGAAAGTAAGCTAAAAATAATTACAATTTATATTTTTTCTCATTAGACATTAAAATACATAAAAATTCATATAGAGCAATTATTAGATTGGACTAGTCATCTCACCATTCATGACCTTTATGTTACATTCCTGGATTTCTTGTTCCATGACGAACTGCGTTGTTAATATTAACTTTTCATGTGAAATTTAACGACTTGCAGTCAAATATCAAATTGACTGCAAGTCGTTAAATTTCACATGAAAAGTTAACTTTATGTTACCTTTTTCTGCATAATCAAGTAAGTTAGTGAGCCATCAAAAGATGCTGTCATAACTGTCCGACTCTGTCTGTACTGACTCCTTATTATACACTCCTCGATACGGGTTTCGAATTGGTTTCCACACATGCGGCATTTGGCGAGAGCCGAATATTCGCCAAGTGGCGAGCTGCTTGTGCTATTATTCATCGATTAACGAGCAGCTATCCACACACATGCGAGTTTTTCAGAGCACAGTGCTCGTTGCGGGACTAGCCCGAATCGTAGAATAGCGAACAAACATGGATGACGATGATGTTATTATTTCTTGTGCTGCCTTTATTGTTATCGCTGGAGGCTATTTTTATTGTTGAAGAGAAGAAGAAATCCAAGGAAAAGGAGGTTGTGGGCGATATCAATAAAAGAATAAATAAATAAATAATAATTTTTATTTCCTTTTCAATAATACATTACAAATAATTTTAACCAAGCGGTTCAATAATTATATTCAGGTAATAAAAAATACATATAATAAATGAAACATATATTTTGGAAATCATCCTACCCCACTATGGCATGCCATGTTCTAGAGTAGGTGTTAGTAGAGGGAAAAGGAGGTTTAGTTGAAAATAGGATATAGGATTAAGGATTGGTCAGTTTTCAAAATTACAAGTTTCCATCATAATCATTTTTTGAAAAAATTCCTCTCTATATGCTGTCTGTCAATATTTATTAGCCAGTTGTGAAGCTGTTGCTTGACTTTTTTGATATGTCCTATTGCTTTAATGTTTTCAGGAATTAAGTTGTAGATTTTTGGTGCTAGATGATTGTAGTGTCTTTGATAGAGAGCCTTTTTTGCCCTGATTGATATGAGGAGATGCCTGTATCTGGTGTTGTGGTGGTATATTATTATATAAGTAAATATATAGTATATTAAGTATATGTACTAGGTATATAAGTATATTATTATATTAGTAAATATTTCACACACTAATTGTTTAATTAGTAGTCCTTGAATTTGATCTTTGTTTTAACTACATTATAACGATACGCCTGTTCAACATTTTTTTATCCTATTATGCATTAAAAATTGGTTCATTACCCCCTTAAACTAAATACAACAAAATTTGAACAACATGGATAACCGGGCTCTAATTATAAATTTTTGTTTAAGACAGCCTCATAAATGTATTTTCTAAAATGCTTAAAAATATGCAAGGAAATGCGCTAACAGTGTTAAAAAAGAAGATAATAATAAGAAAAAATACGCCTGAGGACCCTAAAAAAATAATAGATTATAATAACAATAGATAAATAAACAGAATTAATTAATCACCAAATATAGCATGTAGGATTATAAATTTAAAAAAAACAAGGTTTTAAAAGTTTTAAATAAAATCTAATGTGGATTTGAAAGTAGGCCTATTAACAGGTAGCACTTCGCAAGTAGACAGCCGAATGTGTGCTCGCCTTTTGCCGAATATTTGTCCACTGAAGTGTGTCGAAGACCGACACTATAGTCTGTTCAGCGAGTCTACGGAATGAAGTAAACAAACTTTGCATGTGTGTGAGTGAGGAATTCAGAGAATTGTACTGGCATCGGTCGGTCGGCCTATTCACATTCATTGCCAACTCCTGTTCATTCAACAGCTGATGTCGCACTTCCAGTTTGTGAAATAAATAAATTATTATTGCATTATTTCAAGAACATATTAGATTTTAAATTCAGTTATCAAGTCAGTATTTTCATTTCAAATATATAGGTAAAAATAATTCAATCGACAAATTTATGAACAATTCTAATAATAGTGATACCAGTGATTGCTGAATGTTTGGATACATTACCTAAAAATTGAAAATAAGAAAATAGCCATCTCATTCATATAATTCATTATTCTCATGTATCTATTTCCATTTACAATAAATAATAAGTATTATCCAAGTAGGTGTTTGAAAATGATTATTGAAAGTCGTTTTCAATGGGTAGGCCTGTTACCTGTTCGATGTGTTTCGAAAACTAGGCTATGTGTGAATCGGGCTTCGTTGAGTCTCGGCTTGCACGCACGCACATGTTTGTTTACTCCATTCCGTAGTCTCGCTGAACAGACTATAGACGGGAAACGACGAGCATGAGTGCTCGCTACTTGCCGAATACACGAACTCCCATCCATACTACTCGCGATTCGACACGCGGCTGCTCGGGATTCGCCGAATGCCGCATGTGTGGAGCCGGCATTACATTGAAAGTTGCCCTGATATACAGTATCACATGAATATTACCACATGAAAAAAACAGCTGTTATAATTTGATTAAAACAAATTAAACTCATTTCAATCGGCTGAATATCAGGGCAACGACGGGTGCCATTTTCATTGAAATTAGGTTATAAAATCTGCATTGAGGTGTTTTGAGAAGGTGCTGGCTTATTTTTAGTCTCAATTTTTGAGAAACTAACATGACTTCGGAAATCTACAGTTTTACCAAGATGGCGGCCGAAGCGCAGCTAGGATTATTGGTGTCTTTGTGTTATTCAGCATGTTTTCTGGCTTTAAATTCAAATTTTATGCCGGTTTAGAGTTTTTTTTACGTTTTGCTAATTTGGTCTATAGTGCCATGCTGGAATTGGAATCAAACACAATACAGCCGGAGTGGTAGTCAGTCACATTAGCTATTAATGCCTCACATTCAAAATTTCATCAACCCTGTTTCAGATTCTGGCAGCAGATGATAAGGAACTAGAAAAATGGTGTTCTATACAAAGAATTTCTCAAGTAAGGCCAGAGGAGAAGGAACTGTACGATGTTGAAGCGTACAAGAAAAAAGCGATGAATGAAGAACTCAAAAGAAAGATTCTCCCAAGTTTATTCAAGTAAGTGCATTAGTAGTGTAATATTACTTTATGCTATGATTGTAAAATGACAGTCTTTCAGCCACAAGTACTACAGCTTTAGGTGGGAACCAAAACCCCGGCAAGTGATTTTACAGCAGAGAGCAGTCTTTTTTCTGGCCAAACCAATCGATCACCCTTACAGAGTGTTCAGGTGCTTGTAACTCATCATATCTGAATAACACCTAGAACGGCACGCGGCTATCGCTTCATCATTTCAATATTTCCTATAGCATAATGAATATGTAAGTGCGCGTTTAGTCTGCTCTTATTATTTTCCTTACAACTTTCAACATATATGTGAACTCCGTCTGGAATCACATTTTCATTTATTGATTATAATCAGAGAAACGCCTTTTATATACGGTACGCCCTAAACCCTTTAGCTTTCATTTCCTACATCTGACTTCTATAAATTTGTTATTATAATAGAACATGTTAAGTTGCACCTGCTTTGACCAGATATTTACAAGCAGAGGGTTGCATAAAATCACTATTTTTTAATTACACTCAGTTGTTTAATGTATTTCTTCATACATTTCTCTTGTTTATTTTTCAATGGTTAAATCATGAAAGCTACAATATCTGCTCTCCCTAGTTGTAGTATGGATGGTGGAACTACTAAATGAAAAGTAGTATTGAAAATTGCTTGACATTGTTTTTATTTAGAACTAGCTGGCCCAGCGCGTTGCTGCATTCTCATAAAAATTCTCCTTGATTTTATTATTCGCCACCTCCCGCTGAGGTTACATTTAAAATTAGGAAAGAAGTTAGTCCTAGGGCTCTTCCAGCTGATCATAGAGGATTCGTTGTTTTCTTAATCACCACCTCTGAATGAAGAAACATTTCAAATTTAAACCTCCTATGACTATAAGGGTAGAAGCTAGGTTTTTTATTTCATTATTCGCCACCTCCCGCTGAGGCTGCATTTCAAATTTCTAGCTGCATTGGTTAACAGATGTCATCAACCTGGCATAATTACATTTCATCATACCCAGTCGTATGTTTCCTACATATTGCAAGGCTCCAACTGCACGGTAGCCTACATGCAAAGTGCAAAGTCTTTTGCTGTTTAAAGACAGCGTAAATAACGTCACTAAGGGGCCTGCCATATGATTAAAAACTGTTGACTTATATCAGCTGTTCCTTTAAGCTGTTTGGCTGGCAAGTTCAGTAGGTTAGGTCTATAAAATGGTTTAATTAATAATAATTATTAGCTCCCCTATTGAAATTTATGGTCAGAAACCATCCCCAATATTCACACAACATATTCCCAAAGTTTCATGCCGATCTGTCAAGTAGTTTTGGAGTCTATAGGGAACACACATACATACATACAGACAGACAGACATTCATTTTTATATATAGAGATTGTAGATTATTTCGTGCTGATGATGCCCACACTCGTCCGAGTGGATGAAAATGATGTTACGGATGTAGTTTTAGATGGGTTCCAAACCACCAGGAAAGTGATAAATGAAACAGATAAACTCATGTTATTTTTGCCAGTCACCCTTCCAAGCGCCATCACGACCTTCCGAAGAGCAGCCCGAGAGACCATCCGGACAGCAGACTCTTCTTTTTATAATATGTTCAATTTTAGTGCTCTTGATTGTTGAATTTCTTATAAAAATATGTCATTCACCATTTTCAATTTGAATTTACTGTATTGATTCATTAAATGAATTTTATATTCTACACTAAGACACAACACATGATGAATTTTGAACAGAACAGTCCATCGCAACATAAGTTTTATAACTTTGCTTAGAATGAGTTGAACCAAATAATGCATTTTAAATAATTTATTCTTATATTTCACAGGACCGAGGTTGAAAAGAAATCGAAGAGGAAGAAAAATAAGAAGAAGAAATCTGCGACAGTCATTAGTGGATCAATGCAATCGTCAAATACTTCTGAATGTTCCGTAGAAACGAAAGAGGACATTGATAGGGAAGGAGTTCCTGGTTCTCATGCAACTGAAACAAGTCAAATCCAAAAGAAGAGAGAAAAAAAGAGAATGAACAAAGAAGCAACTGATGTTAAAAATGTTGAAATAAATGAAGAAATTATTGATAACAATGACCCATCTAACACGAAAAGAAAGCATGAAAAATGTGCATCTAGCAATGAACAGAAATCATGTGACGAAAATAAAGAAGGGGAAGAGATGCACACAAAGAAAAGGATAAAACTATTCTCAACATCCAATAGTAATGGAACTGCAGAAAGAATTGAGTCTTCAGAAATTCAGGATAGAAAAGTTGTTCATAAAAAGAAGAAGAAACCTTCAATTACAGATACAGAAACGATGAGTAAAACATCCAAATCAGAAATTCATAGTAATATGAAACGTAATAAGAGATTGAAAAAGGGAATGAGCAATGGGAAATCATTTCCGGGCAAAACTAAATTCAATCCACTAAAATTTAGAAAAATGAATAAAAATATACAACACCAGAATCCGAAGTACAATAGGCAAAGTAATGGCCAGGAATCAAAGGATAACCCTTCATTCTATAGTGAAATTTCTGATTCAAGATTGAAAGCTTATGGTATCAAGCCCAAATTGTTCAAAAACAAACTAAAATATGGTAAAAATGATAGCTGAATAATTTATTTAAAGTGTACAGCCGATTTTTTATTACAGATTTTATTTTATTTTTCTGTATTATTCATTCCTTATAATTCTGAAATTCTCAATTCCCACAAAAAAGTATTATCACACTTTTATAACTGTTTTATAATTCAAGAAAATGTTTGTGATTGTTGTACAAACGTTCTCTAAATTTCCCTCCCTTTCAATTCCCTCTACTGAAATTCTACTCTAAAGCAATATTTTTCTACTCAAAATTCTCTCAAATTATTTCGAGGTATCACCACCGAAAAATGACCAAAGGATCCAAAAATTTAAAATTACTTGTACCACCGATATAGCAGCCTTGTGCTGCCATATAATTTGGTCGCGAAATGGAAAGCTGGATGGAGATATCACTCGATAATCCATTTCCAGAACATGGAAATTGATTATATCGGGTTCGGAATGAATGCACCTGAGTATTTGAGAGTGCTGTCAGTTACTAGCACTCTTCTTCTAGCAGTTTCTTTTGACGTCTAATAAATCTGTTTATTTCTGCCTCCTTGTCTACATGTTTGCACATAACTATGATATGAATGTAGACAATTTTTAATTGTACATTATATAAATATTTGAATTCTACATAGTATTAATAACCATTACCAAAATGCTCTCATTTAGAATGTCTAAAGGTTGGAATTCTCTTTGGCGTACTAGTATAATTTCTTGGAAATAAATACACTTGTATAACATATTATTTTAATACTAATAAATAATATCACTAGATTAAATAGATCGTTCACATTTAACCCTACAGTGAATAGCTTCTTGTTCACGCTTCAACAATACATGTAGATTATCTTGTTTCAGGTTCGTTTTTTCATAACTTTCATGAATAACACCATATCTGTAAATAGAAATAAATATTTATTAAATACAATCTTTCCACATTGAGCTATTTTAGCTCAAAATACAATCTATATACGGTAGTTATTTCAAAATAATGGGTGGTGATTGGTCATGCGGTGAGCGTGGTGTTGAAATGAAATGAAAATATGCTTTATTAGGCGGAGTTGGGACTTAAGAGTCCCCTCTACCACTCAACCTTGGTGTTCAAGTGGTCGTGATGTTCAGTCACGACCGCTCACGACTGCGCTTGGATGGGTGACCGTGCTTCAATGACTTGATGTTATAAGCTTTATTATCACTTACCCGATGGTTCGGAACCCACCTAAAATAGTAGGTCTACCATGTTCCCCGTAACATGGCACAAACGGCGAGGTGGAACTACCCGTAAGGGTCTCCCCACCATTAAAAGCCATACGCTTATTATTATTATTTCAAAATAAAATTTATAATTGCTCAATTTTGTGCCAAGAACATGAATATTATAAATACACCAATATCTCTCTCATTCTCTTTCTCCCTTCTCTTTAGTTTGATTACAGGTCGTTACTTTAGATGGAAATCCACACCCATACGAACTCACTTCACCAGTGTTTCTCGGATCAATTTTTATATTATCTGGTTTAGCTTTACAAATGCAAATGTTCATATTCAATGAATGTTGGATGGACCAACGCGCAAAGCAACTAGGAACAGATCAAATGAATAATAACGATCAATTGAGAATTATTAAACTCAATCCCATTTAAATCTGAAACAGTATGGTTACATATTAGTACAAGACGTCTTCAAAAAAGACACTGTTCTCTGCTGAAAATCACTGATACCTGTGCGTGGGTAATGAGTTGGACCTACAGTTTTAGGTGGGTTCCGAACCTACGAAGAAATTTTACAGCAGAGAACAGTCTTTTTTGCTGACCAATCCAATCGGTCACCCTTACAGAGAGGGCCCAGGAGTTTGTAGCTTATCTTATCTAACTGAACAGATACCTGCCCTGGCTCGCAGCTAACGCATTGAAATAAATTTATTGAGATGTTGAAAATTCCACTGAGAGTTACAGAACCATAGTTTCGTGTACATAGTTTACAGTAGGCCTTCTTAGTTTCGGCTCAACCTCAACTGACAATTCTCAATCAATTTTAATCATGGAAAGTTTCCACAATAGTGGAAAGTTTCTACATTGGATCTAAAAATGATCTATCCACTTCCAACATTAATACATGGTATCTCAGCTCAAGACTGTAATCTCGCAAATAGTGAAGAATTTTGTGGATATGAGTCGCATAACTTAATCGCATAAATTCACAGTTACGTAGTAAATAAGTTGAGTCTAATGATGATATGGGTGAATACTTACTAACGAATATCACAAGCACAACAAGAAGCATCACCCACAGCCAACACTTTAGAGCACCTCTGCTGTGCTCCTGCAGCTTTTCTGATTCTTTTCGCAATTTTGAAAAATTGTTTTCAGCTAGCTCGGATGATTTTTCGACAACCTGAAAACGAAAAAATTGGTCAAAATGGATGGAGAAGTTATAGTTGTAGTTAAATAGTTATAGTTTATTACAAGAAACGCTATCAAGTAAAGATACAACAGGCACAGCCCACTACTGCTTTGTTTACAAATTTTCAACCAAAAACAAAAATTTAGGTTTTATCTAAAGCCGCGTCTCCACCAACCGAACATGCTCGGCGAACAGTGTTCGCTGGAATCAGCTGATGTCGCCAAACATTTTTTGGAGTTGGTTTGGTGTGGACGCCTTTTCGAACATTATGATTGGTGTGGTGGGGTTAGTGGCGGGAACCTGTTGTTGGTCGTCACTGTTCGCTCACAGACCGAACATTTCAACTGAAGTCACGAACATGTTCGGTGACCCATATGCTTAATGTTTGCCCGTTTTTTGTATTCGCCAACAATGTTCGGCAGACATGTTCGGTTGGTGGAGACGCGGCTTAAGCTTAACTAGAAATTTCACTTTGAAATACAATTACAGTACTAATTCTTTCCAAAACAAGAATATTAATTTAAAAGTTCACTTTAAAAACGAAGCACTAAAACAGTTCAATAGTCCAAAGAAAGTGGATATAATTTTAAATTTTGTTCCAGATTTCAGAGCTGAAAATGTACAATTCTATTAATTTCAATCATTTTTTTATCTTATGAATAGTTTCATTTCTTGTAATGTTACATACCAGGGAATAAATCTTTAAGGATCTACTCACCAATTGAAAAAATTTAGTTGAATATAGTTATAGTTTCATAGTGGCTTAAGTATGCTGATAAGGAAAAATATAATAAAAATAACAATAAACCTTTACCTAAATCTCACGTCAAAAGGTGGACTGAAAGTATATTTCCATGACCATTGTTACCTGATTATCTGAGTAAAGTAATCGAAATCCTTGTTTTTTATTTTTCTGACTTGATATTTTGTAATTACTGAATACGTATATTACAACTTTTATGGGTGAAATGGAAAATTTTTAATTGGTGAGTGGCACCATAAAGATGCTGACATGTTACATTGGAAGAAATAAAACTATTCAGAAGGACATGCAACATTAGAAGAAATGAAACTATTCAGAAGATCAAACTTGAAATGATTTTAGTGAAACAGATGCTAAATCTTGACTGAACTAATGATCTATGTTAGTACCGTAAGTTACCATAAGCTGAGACCAAGTGCACTACAATTGAACGCACTGTTCAATGATGTTTCGATATGTATCACACTTCAATTTTGATAATTAAACATTTTATCTGTAGAGATGCGAGACATTAGTTCATATGAATACTGATGTTTACTGAAAACATCTTTATGTTCTTAACTTCTAGTTTTTACGAGGAGGGAATGCTTCACCCAATATCTCGAAAAAGCATCGGTTTTGGGTGGAATATCACACATCTGTTTTATTAATCTTGACCTATATCTAAGGCTATACAATAATTGTTAAATCTGGATCATTCAAAATGTTATTTAAATGTCAAAATAACATACCGTACCACTAGCTGTAATAGCCTTGATGATTGCCATCCTTTGTAACAAAAACAACACTAGAAGAAGAGGGTGCTGCAATATGATAAATAAATTCAAACTGATATGCAAAGCCAAGCACGACATTAGACTCAATGCTTTTTGTTATTTGAAGTACCGTACAGATTAATCAGCTCCTCTGAATTTACATGGAATAGCTATTTAGTTTTATAAGAGGATTACGGTATCTAGCCAGTTGATTTTATTTAGAAATGGTGAGAATTATTCTGAATATGGTGGTCATGAAATATAAATTTCATTGTAGGTAGGTAATGTAATATTAAATCTTGAAATTGGTTATAGTTGATGAACTGTGACTACCATTGAAAATTGTGTTTACGACAAAGCAATACAATTTGAAAAATAATCGGCTTACAGCAGTGTCACTTTTAATTATGACATTGGCCAGTTTAGATTGTTCCTTCATATTGCGCGCCAGAACTAGCATCTCGTCCGCAATCTTCTCTTGAACTGAGTGATGGTATTTCAAAAGCACATCTAAATCCTCTCCTGAAGTTGTTGATTGCCGTTTCCTTATGCCATCACCTGGAAAAACAATATTTTTTTTAAACTTAATCAAGTGAAACTGCTAAAGATTAGGGACTGCTAATACGAGTAGGGAAATGAAAAAATCTATGTTTTTACTCGGATATTTCAGTAATCACAATCTTTAAATTTATTTTGTAGAAACTGTATATTTCAGTAAACCACAATCTTGAAATTTAGTGTCACTTATCTTCAACGGAGTGATAATTACAAAGAATGTAAAACGAGCGAGTATGTATGGCAAGTGTTATGGTGTTTCAATTAATAAGTTTCATTGTTTGCATTATATTTTTGGTTATTCTTGTGAATTGGCAATAATAATAATAATTATTATTATTATAGTATATTATGAAAAAGTACATTTTTGAGAATATTAACGCACATTAGTCATGCGAAGCTGTGGTCTATACCGGTACCGTCCACTCAGAATAAATGAAGCTTGTGTTCCAATGAATTTATTTTCGGAGTGAATTATAGTGGGTATCATTGTACCTGGTATATTAATAATCTATTGAATAGGCTGCTAACTCATTCTTGTCAGTGGAAACAAAAACACATACACACTGTCTCACTACGCATCCTTGCTTGAACAGATTTCCAAGCGCCTATACTGGCACTAGTCATTATCCTTGGTATGACCAAGGATATGAGAACATCTCGAGCCTTCTAGTTGGGTAGCGTGAAGTAGTAGTACTACTAAATCACTTCCCGGTGGTTCGGAACCCACCTAAAACTGTAGGTCCAATTCATCAATCACCATCATCCAATTCATTACCCACGCACAGGTCTCAGACCTCTGTGGGCTTCAGTTGACGATAAAGAGAGAATAGAGAGCGACATACACGAGGCAAATTCATATTACTGCCAAGAATGATACAAGCTATAATGAGTATATTAGGTATAGGTATATTATCGAACCTGCTTCACGTGGACTATGATAACATAATGATAAGAACTTTGGCCTTACTCTTGTGAGTGCCTACTCTTAGCGACGAATAACTTATTTCACCAGGATTACTTCATCAAATATATATTGTATTAAAATATGAGCTAAGTTTATCAATTTATGAATGCACAGTGAATAATTTTAATTGCACAATACGATATTCTCCTTACACTCCCTAATATTACCCATTATATTCAGTACTTATCTTAAATCAAATCAAATTCAGGTTTATTTCAAACAAAAAATAATGTTTACAACAAACTTTTAGTGTAAAATTAAAATGGATCACTAACATAAAAATAAATACAAACTACTGCCACTAAAAGATGAAAAGAAATACGAAATAATTAATTCCTACATAGGCATTACCGTACTACCTGTGCGCGGAAATGAGTCCACAGGAAGGTAATACGTGATCAATAATACGCAATTCATTGGAGTTATGAAATGAAAGCCTGTTAACAATTAAAAAAATAAAATGCCTTAAAGTAACATCCAGTCCCCCCTTCCACTGTAGCCCACGGTACCCCCCTCCATTAAAATCCAAAAAACCCTGCACCAAACCCCCCCAATCGTGAATCCCCCACGAACACCTCTAACAAATGGAGAACACACACAGGCGCACAAGCATAAACACACAGCAGAAGAGAAAGCCTATCCATTCGATACTTGAAAGAGATTCTAGTACCTGTACTCTGAGGTTATCAGTCTATCACAACACTCCTTTCTGCCGACATTCCTAATCCAATTTTTAATTACTATTTTAAATGTTGATATTTGTAGATTATTGATGACTGAATCAACTCACTCTTGTCGCCCATCAAATGTTCTCGGAGTTCTTTATTAACCTTTGTTGTTGTCTTCTTGTGTATTTCTTTGCTGACATTGTCCGTAGTTGCTGGTCCAGACGGAAGAAGTTGTGTCGCAACTGCCTTCTCTGCAGGATTCGTCTAGAAATTAGAATACAAATGAACTACTTGAAATGTAAGGAATTATTGCCACTGAAGAATAATGACCAGGTTTCACTTATTGCATAGGATAAAGAAGAATATCTATATTTCTAGATAAAGACTTTTACTCACACTATTAAAATGACAGATGAAAAAACATTGCTTTCTATTTTACATTCCATCACAATCAACGTAGTTCGAACAATTTTTTCAGAATATTTTATAATTTGATTAAATAGGATTGACTCTGTTATGAACTTATGATTCCAACATAAGAATACCTGTGGCATGAGATTGATCAATAAGGTGAGATAGATCGACTAATAGAAGCTGGAGGCCAACGATGTAGTACTCAGCAACTGCTACCGCTATTATTCCTTTCCCAATCACAACTCATATTTAGGTGGTCTTGTTATAGAGGCTGACATGTATGCATTCATTGATAATACTGTATTTATAATTTTATTTTCCCTTAAAGGTCGAAACACACTAGACCGTAAAGTGTTAGGACATACTAAGAACGTGGCAGGCCCGGCAAAAAACGTTCCAATCACTACTGTACACAGTAGTAGAACTCATCAACCACATTCTCTACCAATATGCAACGCATACTGGTAGAACAATACGTACTGGTAACGCGAACAATTACATTTGTTCTGTACTAAGCTTAAATTAGCAAAGAAGAACTAGATTTGTGAGGTGAAATTGGATGGCAACGCGGAACAAGTGCGGTTGCAATGGGGTTTGCCGGCATCACGTTTATTGCTAATCACTCATCACAGTCAAAATA
Source organism: Conomelus anceps (assembly GCA_948455865.1). Taxonomy (NCBI): domain Eukaryota; kingdom Metazoa; phylum Arthropoda; class Insecta; order Hemiptera; family Delphacidae; genus Conomelus; species Conomelus anceps. The sequence continues at coordinate 31,608,804 of OX418216.1, forward strand.
TCCTAGCCAGCAATTCTTGAGTTTGCCGGGCATATGACTCGGTCTGTGTTCACCGGTTACGGATCGTTCTAGAACTCCGATACAGATGACACGAAGAATATTATTTTTCATGTCAGGACGAGCACGCTACGGTCTAGTTACCTCCACCTTGATGCTGAAGGTGGATTATGAGATTATGATAAAATATGGTTGATTGTTATTCAACCATATTGTGTAATTTAAATAACTGACATTCCTGAGACAAATCATTTTCAGAGAAAATTGAAATAAAGATAATCAACTCACAATTTTATTGGCTTGGATCAGTCCTTTTAAAAATTGCACCCTTTGTATGTAGGTAGAAAGTGCATCTTTCATGGGTTTCCTGAAAATAAATAGATAAGTTAGTTGAATTATTAGATTTTAACTCTGATCAACAAACTGAAATTTTGCATTAATTTTCAACGACCTGGCTACAGATGATGAAGCTAAAATTTTTCATTCACCAAATACCTCATTCATCCGTATCTAGACTATTAGCTAAGCGAGTGGAGCAAGCGCAACAAGTATAACAAATAGAACTCAAATTCTCTGGTCCATAGGATTGTAATTATCTAAAGGTCTTATTATAAATTACATAAATCGTAAATTGCTGAAATATATAGGTGACAGATTAGGACATTCAAATTGAATGAGGTCCATTGGCTTTCAAAGTTACCCCATAATTCGCCGAAAAAAATATAATTGCAACTGAAATAGTCGGAACGTGGACATTACACCAAAGAATGCACTTTCCGAAATGCATATTTGCAAGTACGGAAATGGAAAATTGTTTGAAGCTGGAATGGAGCACAAAGTTCTCAAGCAAATGTAAATATTTGGATAAACAATGGTTTTCTAGGAAAAGAACAAATATTTGACAAGTATTTTGGTACCAATCATGCCCAAAACTGACCCATAAATCATTTGTGAGGGATCTTTAGATGAGAAATTACCTACTACCTCAATGTTACCCCGCTAGTCAAAAAGTTACCCCAGTTTTTTACGGTATTTATTAAATGATACCTACGGTACTGAATTAAGAAATGTTTAATGTATGTGATTAAGTTATAAACCTATGACTTTGTGATATGCTACTCACTTTTCGCAGTTCTGAAGCTCATTTATCATGCCGTCAGCGTCATCGATGAACTGAAAGATAAGTATTTGAGATGAATAGTAATAAAGAATAATTGCTAGAAACAAATATTATTTTCCAAGTGATATAATTTTTCAAACGGTGAAATATTCGCAATCGCAAGTAAATTTATTTAAATGGTGGAATTAGCTAAAATATTTTATCTTTAACCAGAACATATTAATCATTTGAATTTAATTATGGAATAAAAATAAGTTTTTTTTTAAGATGAATCCTGTGGAGGACCCAGGACTCACTCTTTTTTTTGCAGGCTAATTTGTCGGATCTATAACAGGACTCTCTCCTCTATATCTTTTGGCATCCTAAAAATTTTGCCAATCACAACCAAGAGGATGCGTAATTTTAAAAGGGTCCATTGCCAATGACTCAAGCATCAGAGCGTCCAGGCCTTTATGTGCGTTTAAGTAATGGATTTTTTCTAAAGATGAAGCCCTTATAGATTTCAGACCTATGAAAAAAATTGGATGATGGTAATTGATGAGTTGAACCTACAGCCTTAGGTAAGGTAGGTTCTGAACCATCGGAAAATGATTTTACAGCAGAGAATAGAGTATTTTTTGCTGGCCGATCGAATCGTCAACCTTACAAAGAAGGCTCAGGAGATTGTAGCTCATCTTATCAGACTGATCAGACACTTGCTAAACCCCGCGTCTATCACTTCCTGTAGAAACTGGAGCAGTGGATTTGCTGACAGCTCATTTTTACAAGACAATGCTCGTTAATATTGCATCTCTGAATCAATCAATCAATCAATCAATTTTATTGAAAATAAATCATTATTACAATTTCGGGTCCTGCTAAACCCGCAGGTTTTTCAGCATGTGCCCATTCAATGCACATTAAATTTTTACAAATAAATAATATTATTAAACCAAACAAATTTTTACAAACAATTTGCATGCAAATAGTGAAAAAAATAGAATAAAAAGCAAAAAGAGAAAAAGAAGATTACAACTAAAAATCAAATAATAACATTTTACCATTAAGAAATTATATTAATTAAGAAAAAAATAAAAGATGAAATGAAATGAAAATTTTTCTACAATAAAATTAAAAAAAAAAAAATAATTAATATCAGTCGTATGGGCTGGCGGCAGTGCTTTTACAATAACAGAATTTGAAACCAGCAACATATTGAAAACTTGATTACAAAGAAAATATTCACAAGAATGAAACAAATCAGTATGTTTTTCAATTTTTATATTTAAGTTATTTATATACTATTTAGTATTACTGAATTGAAATCCTATTGCCATTGTTCATTATATATATCATTATATCATTTTTTGAGTAATCTCTTATGTTAGCAGGTAGTTTATTGAAAAGGGAAGGCAGTACAAATAACAGAGATCTTTTCCCATAAATATTATTAAATCTGGGTACTTGGTAAGTGGCTGGTGACCTTAAATTGTAATAAGCTGGTGGTGCTAAGAATCTATAGTGAAAATTATTTTTGAAAAGTAATATTATTTTGAATGTGTAGAAATTTTTCGGTGTCAGAGTATGGTAAAAGATTTGTAGGCTGTTAAGGTTATTTAGATTTAGATTTAGACGGATTCTAGAGGTAATAACTTTTAAGGCCCTGAACTGTATCCTCTCCACTCTCAGCAATAAGTAATTGGCTGCACAACCCCATGATTCAACCCCATATCTGATGATGGATTCTATTAGGGACTTATAAATCAAATACAGGCAGTCAAGTGGGATGTTTCTATGTAAATAAAATATCTTTGCGCTTAATGCCTGAAGTTTCTTAGAAACATAGTCAATGTGAGAATGCCATCTCAGGCTGCTGTCGATCATTATTCCCAAGTATCGAGTATCGCTTACCAAAGACAAGGATGGACAATCACAGGATTTAAGAGAGTTAGTAAAGAGGCACTTACAATTGTGAGCAAAAATTACTGGGGCTTCATCACATCTAAGATGAGGAGATTTAAAATGCATTAATACTGTTTTTTTCCTGTTAATGACTAAGTTTCTATCATGAGACCACCTGAGAATTTGATTAAAGTCCAATTGGAGTAATTGCTCTGCCATCCTGAGATCTTTATGTGCAACTATTAGAGCTGTATCGTCAGCATACATAAAGATCTCTCCATACCTAACTACACTTGATATAGAATTTACATAGATATTGTAGAGGACTGGACCCAGGATACTTCCTTGGGGGACACCAAGATCATCATTTTTAATCAACTCACTGTAGTTTTCACCAATCTTAACCTTGAAAAATCTGTCCTTCAGGTAACTCTCGAACAACTTGAGAACATTTCCAGTTATTCCAATGTTATTTAGGTCTTTTAATAATATTTTATGGTTGAGGGTGTCAAAAGCTTTTGAATAATCGATAAATATAGCTAGCACATGATACTTGTCATTCAAGAAAGAGTTTATTTTATGTGAAAAATTTGATAAAAGTGTTTCTGTACATTTCCCTTTTTGAAATCCGTATTGAGCCTTGGATAAAATACTATTTTGAGTCAGATATTTATTCAAGTTTATTAGTAAATATCTTTCAAAAATTTTCTCTGGTGTGGGCAGCTTTGAAATAGGTCTAAAATTTTCAAGGTCATCTCTTTTTCCCGATTTGAAAATTGGACTAACAATGGAAATCTTTAATGAATTTGGAAATATACCTTTAGAAATAGACAGATTGATCATACGACAGAGTGGAGCACACAGGTAATCTTTCAGGAGTTGCAGCTCTGATACTCCAATACCATCAATGCCTGGTGATTTATTTTTGTTCATACTGTCAACTATTTGCTCTATGTCATGAACACGTGCCTTTCTTAAATAGAAGTTGTAGTTAGGTGGAACTTGAACAGAATCATTAAGAACAAGAGGGCATAGATGTGACGTTTTTTGGATATTTTTAATGAAAGAGTTGGCGAAAGCTGAGCAGATCTCAGAGGGACTTGTAAATTGATTGGAAAAATCACTCAGAATTCTATCCTCAGAATCATCAGAGGCTCTACCCAAAATTCCATTAATGCATCGCCATTTCAATTTTATATCATTTTTTGAGTCAATAAATTTTTTAATTATGTATTCTCGTTTAGTTTGTATGATTTCTTTATTAAGCTTGTTTCGAAAACTTTGATACTCATGTCTATAGTTCACATTAGATGGATTACTCTTACAGCGCCTGAATAATCTGTCTCTAACTTTGAGTTTATTATAAAGCGATTCTGTCATCCAATTATTCCTAAAATTAATTTTTCTGCTATTAATATGTATTATTTTTTTACATTGATTACACGCTCTTTCAAAATTAAGCTTAATCTTATCATAAACTAAGTTGGGTGAACAAAGTGAAAAGCAGCTATTCCACTCACTTTGTTTCAATGTATTAATGAGTTTTTTTCTATCTAAGATAACTTTATAGGTTTCTGACTTTTTCTGTTCTTTTATTGAAAGTTTGTGATGGACTTTACAGCTTAAAATATAATGATCAGATATTTTTAAGTTGATCACACCTATATTGCAGTTTAGCTTATTATTCGTTAGGCGAATGAATAAGTGATCAATACAGGACTGAGTGAGAAGATCCTGTCTGAACTCCTCCCTAGTAACAATAAACACCTTTTTTACAACCATAAGATAAGAGCATTGACTCGTATAGTTGAACGAATTGATCATCACGCTTTAGGAGATCTATGTTTGTATCTCCCACAATGATTAAGTTAGATTTATTATCTAGTTCAGAGATAAGGTTTTCGAGATCATTTATAAAATCAGATTTAAGCGTACAGTGGGGTCTATATAAGCTAGCTATATAGATGCAAATATCTTCAAATTTAACTTCAAGAAGAATATACTCAAAGTTATTAATATTACTATTCACAGATCTATGAACAAAAGAGATATTCTCCTTTACAAAAGCTGCAAGGCCGTGTTGAAATCTATTTAAAGCACATTTGAACACAGATTTGTAACCGTTTATTTCAAAAATATTGCTCAAACTCTCATCAATGTTAATCTCAGACAAAAGTATAATATCAATGTTTGCATGACATATAGCAAGTATGAGTTCATTAAAATTCTTTCTTAGGGATCTTATATTAAGATAAATTATTTTAAAAGGCAATAGAGTTGAATGAGAATTATTATCATTATCAACAAGCCAGTTATCAACCGTTGGGTAAGGCCTGCAAGGCAGAATCATCTCGTCAAATTCAAAATCCTCTTCAATCATAACAGAGATTAGATAGTGCTATCTTATGAATTATTTCGAAAAGAAATTACCGTATTGATAGTATGAATAATAAGACTGGACAAAACTTTACAGTGTTAGATGGGTGTGGGTGAATTGAATAAAGAATAACGGTCGCATTAACATTCCATTAATAAAACAATGTCAATCCTTAATGAAAATGCACAAGAATGCTAAGAGCACCAATCAATGAATTTCAGTCATATTATATGAAAAATTACATAAATAATCTTCTTGATGAATCACAGTTCAGCTGCATGGATTATTAGACTTCAAAAGCATTCATAGCTTTCACTGCTTACTTTGAGGGAATCAAGTTAGTTTCTTATAAAAGTGTAATAAAAACTTTAAAAATACTTTGAGGTGGGAATTATAACTCGCGTAATGGCATGACGGCCGTTTCACTCTGTTGTCAAGAGCATCGTCAGATGACCCACAATACACTCTGTGTCTACTCTGTAGTGTACTGTGGGTCACCTGACGATGCTCTTGACAACAGAGTGAAACGGCCGTCACGCTATAACGTGAGTTATAATTTCCACTTGAGTGTTTTCAAGATTTTATTATACATTAGTGGAAACAAGATGGTTTCCAAGAGGTCTTCAACATCATATAAAAGTGTACTTGGAATTTGTTATCTGGGCTAAAAATGGCGTAAGACTTACATAGAATCAAATCAATTTCATGTCGCAAATGACAAGAAAATGTATACAACGTGGAAAATGATGAGATAACTTACTTTTTCTAACCTCCAATCACGTTCCGATTCTTCTTTGGCCATCAATTCACATTTTGCCAGCAAACGTCTGACATTGATCTCTAAACGAGACATTCCCATTCTCAGAATAAATTCACATTCAAAAAAATTATTATAGGAGCTTCAGTTGATTGACTAAATTTGACATAACATAACCATACTTTTCTTGAAATCTTGTTGACAGATTGACATATGATATGAGCCGATGAGCGACAGAGCGAGTAACCTTCAAGGCTATGGAACAGATTAGAAGCCAGTTTTTTCTGGCGGGAAAATGTCAAATTGGGCAAAAGAGGCAAGCCAACGTACGCATGAATACAAATAAATATATATTATATTTTCAGCTATTAAAAGTAAAAGATTAAAGTGATGAATATGGTATCACATAATTGAAAAAAAAATAATAAACTATAAATCTAAGGAAAGTAAAAAGTCCATAATGTCCACATGAAACATCATTTCACAACACAAAGCAAGTCATTTTAGCAGGGATAAATACGGGGTTTCCAATTACCGCTATACAAATTTAGAAGTGGGCGACACTAGCGCTGTGGCTTCATAGTGGATTTCGAAATGACTCATTTAGTAGTTGGCTACAATGCCACCTATATTGCTAGTAAAAGTTTCACGTGGCAAAATTATGGGATTATGGCTAGAGTTGATTCAAAATAGAATGATAAAATTTTTCATATATTTTATCGTCTTTGGTCATGGACGTTTGATAAATATAAATAAATCAATTCAAATATTTGATACTATGATGTGGCAGACACTTGTACATGTATCAGCATCAACTGGTTAGTGGTTAGGTTAGGTTTTCGATTTTTGTCGTCTTGGGTGTGTTAATTTTTGCTGACATGTTCTTGTGTTGACAAGAAAAACGGTTACGTTTGTTTTTTCCCTTGAAACAGAAAAATATAATATATTAAATTCGGGTTATAGGAGGCGATCAACTAAATAACTTTTCGAAATGGTTGTGGCTGAAATTAAGCAAGAGAATTCTGAGGAAAACTCCGTGGAAAACTTGAGAGCTGACATCTCAGCTGAGCCATTATTTACATTTGAAAGTATCCTTTAATTATTGTATTGTACGGTAGAGTATTTTCAAAATTTGTATTATTTTTAAATTTTGAATATCCTAATTGTCTCCTCATTATTTAAGGTCCAATCCAGCCGTCATTAAGTTTCCATAACATAGCTTAGGTAGTTGGCATGCTGCATAGTGCATATGTTTCTCAAAATTATTTTATCATTCAGTCAGTTTCACACAATAAGTAAGAAAATGAGATAATTTAAATGTATTTTCCGCTCCAGTCAATAGGGATTGTTATATATTTAGTCGAAATAAATGCATAAGTATGACTTGCTGAGCTTAATTATTTTGTCTAAAACAAAGCAAAGTTGCTTTGCAGTATCTTGATCGGGATGCAACTTGCATGTTCACTAATGGTATTCTTCAATTTTATGCATGGATCTAAATAGCAATCAGAAAGATTTGCACTGAAAGCGGCTTTGTCATTTCAAAATAGTTTTAAGGCTATCGCTTTTCAAATAGTGGAGTAATAAGGTGTAAGCGTACGCTACGCTTTAACCGTTGAAGCCACCAATTATCGGCTACCTGTCAAATATCGGTTACTATTCTTACCTTAAAATGGGCGCCTGCTTCAAGTTTTCAACAGCTGGTCAACAAGAAATTATTCACTTGTTTCTTATCTTCAAAAAACTTTCGATGAAAAATCTCGCATTTTGTAGGGTCAGAATCAATTTTACTATGAGTGCAAGATGAACCAAAATGACTCCTAAGTCAAATTCTGGTTATTTTAAATGTGATTTTCCTTAGTTTTTTGAACAGTACTGAAGATCATCAAAGATGCTCAACAACAGCATGGTTTGCGTCATGGCGACTACCAACGTTACAGGTATGTGAAAAGCTATATTAACTCCTAGAATATTATAGACCTTCAACGACATTGGTTCAGTACATTCTTATTGAAATGCTTTCTCTTCTCTGCAATAAGTTATTGTTCAAGCTCTTTGTGGCAGTGACATTGACAATTGAGCTGCTTATAGCTTTTAAGCTGAGAGATTGGGTTAATATCAACAATAAATCATTTTTAAGCTATATTATTGGATCAAAGGTGTACAATAACAAAAATCTTCAATGCTCCTTTACATTCTTCTGAGAAAAGGCTAAGTTACCGTATTGAATTGCGTGCATGATAAGATTGGGGCGCTGGCATGCTCTCTCCACCCTCCTCCAGGTTCTCTCTTAGTGAACCTGATTCTTTGGTCATTAATATTTTTCGGATACGCTGATTCTCTAGTCATAATATTTTTATAACTTCAATAACTTGAATTTCCTGAGTCTAATACAAATAGAAATTAATTTAACGAAATTTACATCGAGTAATAGCTGTGAGAACATACTTTTTTAAGTAAACTCAGCTACTTGTTCTGCTTGTGGTAGATAGTTATTTCTGGTTTTATGTTGTTGGTTTATCAAATAATACTTTTTCGGAGGATGAAGCCCACATAGGTCTGACATCTGTGCGTCGGTAATGAGTTGAATTACATTGGTTGATGATTTGAATCTTCAGTTTTCGGTGGGTTCCGAACCATCACAAACTTTAATTTCTTTTGTTCTGTATTTTAGAGGTTACTGCACCCGTCGTATCCGTCGCCTTCGTAAAGTGCTTCACTTAGCTCAAGGAGATAGAAGGCACTTCAAAAGAAAAGATGTCACACTTGCTCATCTTACTGATGAACGGTGAGCATTATCAATGAATTTTAAAGTTTTTAAATTAAACAGAATTTATTAATTTCGAATTCTTTTAATTGCTATTACTTTATACTGAAGACTTCCGCAATGGCGGATATTGACAACAGCATAGAAAAGCTGATGGGAATCGATGAATGCTACTGTACAAAAATATCAGTCACCACCGGGAATCGAACCACGGACCTCTCAATTGTATGACCTCTCAATTGTATGACCTCTCAATTATGTATATTTGTCAGTTTATTCAATTGTCAGTCACTTCAAACTAACTTGTGAGATACGAGCCGATATGGCCAAGTTAAAAATGAATGCTGCTGTGCAGAAAGGTCTCCATGGTCTAGTTGTTAAGGCGCTCAACCGGCAATTGAGAGGTCCGTGGTTCGATTCCCGGTGGTGACTGATATTTTTGTACAGTAGCATTCATCGATTCCCATCAGCTTTTCAATGCTGTTGTCAATATCCGCCATTGCGGAAGTCTTCAGTATAAAGTAATGAATGGCAATTAAAGGAATTCGAAATTAATAAATTCTGTTTATGTATATTTGTCAGTTTATTCAATTGTCAGTCACTTCAAACTAACTTTTTTTAAATTGTCGAGTGTTGAAAATGTTTCTGAAAGGGAACTAGGCCTAAATCAATTAAGAATCATCTCATAAAAAAGCTCACCAATTTTGTCAATGTATGGCCAATTATTTGCCAATGTAAGCCAATTATTGATCTGATTGTTACATTTATTATACAAAAACGAGCTACTAACGTTTCGTCCGTCGTACCATTCAATTTTTCTAGTCCCCTGGACCTCAAGGGGCATGTAGTACTGAAGTTCAATCTTAGATGACACATGCCTTCTTCTATGGTTTGTCAGGTTCACATTGTGAACCTGACAAACCATTGTCCACATTGAGTATTAATACATTGTATCGAATAATCAAAACTATCTTAATTGTGATTCCTATTGCGGAGATATTCGAACATTTCGATTTGTTGACTGCGAGATAATTAATAAGTGTGACACACGAACAAAACTTGAAACCATACTTGCCAGCAGAAATGTCAAAATAAAAGCTTCAAGTTTGATCGAAGCTAAGATATAAATTTGAAAAATGTTAGGTTTGGATATGAATTCGTGTTTTATTTTGCTCTGAAATAGTTTTTCGACAATGTATAAGATTTATATTATGATTACCCTGTGTTCGCTTTTGAATCCGACTGAAATTGACGATTTAATGGCTCTTTTTATTAGATACTTGTACATACCACTGATGCAAGCCGAACGCGCGTGGAGCTACGCCATGCAGTTGCGCCAGGAAGCAAACACTGAGCCTCGCAAGCGGTTCCATCTTTCATCACGCCTGCGCAAAGCTACCGTCTATGCTGACTTGCTCAACAATCTGTGCGAGGTATTTCTAACAAAAACCATTCAAATACTTTAAGATTGAAAACCCTAGGAAAACGTTGAAGAAATTAACCTTATAATAAAGTAATTGAACATAAATATTGAAAATAAGCTCTACTAGTGAATTCAACACTAACTTATCAATATAATATCAAAACTGACACTCTATTTCTCTTTAAATTATAATTCTTACTCACTTATACTGAAGGATGCATTTCAATTCATCAGCCTGCCTTTTTTCGTCATGGAAAACATCAGACTTACTTATTCGTTTAATGGTCATTTTGCATTGATGGAATGCTTCTTCAAACACGGCTGGAGTCCTAATAAATAATAATTCAGCCATAACAGTGAAGGGAGAACGTAATCAGTTATTTAAAGCCTTTTTATCATTAGATCAATTTGAGTGATTTGATGGAACTCGTAAATTGTGTTTCAGTAATTATTTAAGTACTGCAACTCAATCTTAGATGACATGCATAATAGCTCAGTAAACTTCTTGTGGTTTTCATTTATATTATTTTTTTTCTACTTCGTTATTTACCAATTTCCTTGTCAATTTACGTGATCGGGAATTAAGGCCCGTATTTATGAACGTGACTTATCAAAGATCGACTTAAGTCAGATCGGTTAAGTCAGACTTAGCGGCAATAAGGCTTACTTACACTAACAGGCTCAAACCAGCGAGCAGCTGGAACCCTAAAAGACAACCCAGCTCCCACAACAAAGATCTGACTCCTGATAAATAATTTAACATTAATAATTTATATTAAACAACTCTAATTTACACTAATATGAGAATTTACACTACGTAAATGTTGCAGGGACAACTGGGTCGACTTATAACCTCACTTTTCAGCTAGTTAACTCACCTAGTATAAGTAAAGCTTAGAATAAAGTTCGTATTCATGAACTTTTCTTAAACATCTTCTTAACTTAAAAGCCAAGACGTGCTTATAATTGGAGTCTCAAATCCGTTCTTAGCCAAGCTAGGTACAGATCTGTCTTGAAGCCGTTCTTAGATTGTTGTGTTGCATCATATTTTGATTTCATTTTTTAGTATAGCATCGGCTCATAATAATAAAATAAAATCATCATATTCAATTTTTGCACCATTGCAATGTAATTCACTGTATATTTGACTTTTTGAAATTATTTCTACTTATTTTATAGTTCTAACCTTACATTTTTTTGGCACTAGGATAGGATTCTCTTTCTAAAAAAGAATGGATGAAGTTCGTTGGTCTGCTGGCAGGTAGCGTGTACTACACTGCATTGAATGATATCATTTTTCAAATTCGAAAAACAGAAAATTATAACTTAAAATATATTAGTGTGGTTATAATTACTTAACAGTAACTGTAAATTTACATGTAGTACAGTATCTTTATCTTTTCATGTATGTTATTTTATGTTTATTAGTGCCTGATGATACGACACAATTTTAGGTTAGCTTGTGACCACGTTCAATGTAATAGAGCCTTTACAATTCGGTCTTAGATAACTCGTGCTTAGATCAACGTAAGTCACGTTCATAAATACGGGCCTAAATATATCAACTTTAACTTGGAGCTTTATGAACATTTTGAATTTTGTATGAGATTTAGCAATAAAGATTAATTGTAAGATTTTACAAGTTGCATTTCTTACGATTTTTTAAAAAGTGGTCGTGCTTTTGACTGTAATTTTAAAGAAAGCTCAGATCACTTTGACTAGCGATGTTTGTTAATACAAGCCTGTAAATAACTTGCATATTCAGGGTGGCGCTCGATATGATCCAATACATTTATTTTATTCTTGATTCCTTAGGTTGATAATTATTGATGTGTTCTAAAAATTATGATGCTTCTAATGAATAAAGTTTAGTGAGAAGCTGAAGACGAGACAAGCATTAGCCTATTTGGTCACTAAGGAACTAATTTCCATGAACTGCTTTCAAGTCTGCCAAAATAGAACACATCAATAATAACCTAAAGAATTGATAACGAAGTAAATGTGGGATCATATTGTGCGCCACCCTGTAATTAATGAAGGTTAAAAGAAATTTGGAAGTCTAAATGCCCTCGTGTATTATCAATGTAAGCATCACAATTCACATATTAACATCCTAATCCATTATTTATTGCACGTTGTGATTGCATCGTACAATGTATTTATCAATCTATTCATATGTAAATGAATGTAATAGAGAACTCCTACAAAAAAAAGCAACAAAGATGTAAAATTGAATTCCGTACAAAAATCGCAAAGTGAGAAACCTAATATCTAATTGCTTAGACACCTTCTATGGTTTCCGCAATTTTTTCACATTAATTTCTAATTAATTCTATTCATTGTTTTTTCTTTTTAGTCGGAAAAGTGTGACGCACGAACAAAACTTGAAGCACAAGCATATATTGCATGGATGCATGGATCGTTGTGCTTTGAGTTGAAACAATGGAAACCGGCCATGGAGAACTTGGAGAAGGCGTTGTAAGTTTCTACTAAAGATCATTATTTCATTCTCTCTGACAAAGTATTCAATCAAAGAGTTTTGAACCTGTAACTTGAAGATAGTTCAAGGGGTGTTGGAATATGGAGCTTAATGGATAATACAATATGACATTTTGTGCTCAGAGAAAACAGGTGATTGGCTCAAAAATTCTTCTTTCATCCACTTGATCTTAGCACCTGTTGGATTGAGACTTGTAGCAATAAATTGTACACCAACTAATTAGTAGTTCAAACTTACATTATCCAAGTCTTCATGAAATATTCACAAATACCTCTTTGCTCTAAACTTTTATGTTGATATAAATAATTGTTATAATATATTAATATAACTTACTTCGAATATATCCATAGTGAAATGCTGTGGACATGAAATTAAATCTTAATTTTGTCTCAATTGATGGATAACAGTTTATTATTTATTATTTTTTAACTAACTTATTTACCTATTTCTTATATTTCCTAAAGAGTTCGTTATTTCATATATTGTAATATTGCCATTGCTTTCAATTAACCTTTGTTATCGGTGCCAACAATGCCAACGTATTTGGAAAAGGGCTGTTTGTTTGCGTTTTCCGGTTGAAAAGCTGCCTCAAAATAATTGATTCTATTTATAATTATACGTATTATATAATATAATATAATATAAACTCAATCTGTAATTTTGTAACAATTTCCAGAAAGCTATTAGTCGTGATGAGCTGTGATATGAATTTTTACATGAATACTCATTAGCATAACTTGTTGTTCTTGAAGTTAACCATTATTTCAATTCATACTGCATTAAAAACCTCCTATATTCTTTATTACAATTTCATGTATGTAATAGCGTGCTGTCTGTTATCTGTACAGAGTGGTGTATGAAAAATTGTGTGGTGCACTGTCTGAGGAGGATCAGATAGTCTACAGACAGAGGTGTGATGAGCTGGACCCTAGCCTGCGTTTCTGCGCCTACAGCATTAAAGATGCTGGTGGAAGTGCATCCTCAAATCTCGACGAATTGCTTTCATTACGCGGCTCTGCGCATGGAGATTTGCTTGACGTTAGTAATAAAACTAATTTCATAAAATATGGAGTTAATTGTTCCTTAATTTTGGATTATTAAAATAAGATACCTTTGTGGTAACAGCGTTATTCAATTCTAGAGCATGAGCCAAACATATTGCGGATTATTTCTACTTGAGCCTGAATCGTGTACATTGGTATATGTATGATGACAATAAAATCAAATATGTAGCTGATAAATTAAATTCAACAGGGTAGAAGTCGGTTACGCTGATTAAATTACCACACCACAGTGGTCGTCAACTTTATCAAAACTTATTTCTTTAGAACTGTTCAATTTATCAATTACTCAAATACAAATTTTTATACTTGGGTGACTTTATGATGACCACTGATGTTATTGAATGTTCACTAGAACTTGAAAATTCAATAACTGCTACTAGCAAAAATCTCTTTGCGCTTATCTTCTGAAATTCGCTCATATTCATCAAAGGGTTGGACCACACGAACAAACCGTTAAATTAGCAATTGAAATTACTTTTCAATGCTACTATGACTTCATGTGCAGACGATGTTTCAGAACTCATCATACCGTTGGTTGAGCCGTGTTAAACTCCTGTCTTGGTCATGATGTGAATTTATATGGGATCAGAAACAAAAATGCGCGTTATGGTTGTGTGGTCGCCATTCTAGAACAGTTAATCAATATCCAATGCATTTGTGATTTGAACTTATACCCGTACTGTTTAAAATGTTAAACTTTCCTTTTTTTATTGCTGATGATGTCCGCATGAGTACGAGACTTGTGCGTGGGTAATGAGATGAATGTTTACACATTCGAACCCACAACCGCTTAAACGACAGCAAACCGAAGTTACGACGCCCCAACCAACTGCGCTAAGCGCCTCTTTCCATGTACATTGGAATAATGCTTCTGTTTTATTGTAAAAATGTTACAAATCTGTTTCTTCTTTGAATAGCCCGGTTCTTGCAGTGTCAAATGTCCCTTACAAGAGTAGGGTAATTTTAACTAGTAATCGCTTTTCCGCAGACTCTTATGTCACAAACTCGTGAGCGAAGAAGCGAAGTGCTGAGTGAGGCAGAGTGGCGTGGGAGGACGTTCGCCGTGCGACCGGAGCGTGTGCGTGGTTTCCTGCTAGCTGATCGCGCTCTCGACAAACGCACCGACCGACCCGACATCGACCAGCTCGAGCGGCATCTCATGGACTGCAAGGACGCCATCGCCGCCGTCAGGGATGAAATGAAAGCCGATAATGTGGTCAGTTATGCATTTATAACCTCGTCTTTGAATTACTTTATTCATGATGTTGAAGATCCATCTTGTTTCCACTAATATGTAATATAAACTTAAAAAACACTTTTAAATGGAAATTGACTCACGTTATGGCGTGACGGCCGTTTCGCTCTGTTGTCTAGAGCATCGTCAGACGACCCACAGTACACTGACTTAAGGTATGAGTTTGAGGGTTATGTATGTTGGAGTGGTGATGGGGTGGGGGGATGAGTAGGCGGGAGGTTTGAAATTGGGATTATTTTGTCAAATAGAGTATGTGAGAAGAAGTTAAGTTGATCATTTAAAATGTTGTCAGGTTGCTGCTTTGCATGTTTGTAAATCTCATATTGTTCTAAAACATTGAGTTTCTGGCTTTTGTGAGTGAAGTGTAGTGTGTCTAAATTAGTGTCAATGTCTGTATAACTGTGGCCTGTTGAAATGATGTGTTCAGCAAAAGTGGAATGTGTGTTTGGGTGTGAGATGGCTCTTGTGTGTTCTTTGAATCTAGTGGTGAATGTCCTGCCAGTTTGTCCTATGTAGAACTTGTTGCAGTCATCACATTTCAATTTGTAAATTCCAGATCTGTTGTACTTGTTTTGAGATGTTGTCTGAGAATGCAGGTGTTTTTTGAGTGAATTAGTTGTTCTGTAAGCTATTTTATATTTGAGTTTCCTGAATGAAGCTGCTATTTTATGAGTTTTGTTATTGAGGTAAGTAAGTGTGATGAATGTATGGGGGTTGTCATACTGTTTGTTGCTGGTGTGAGTGATTGGTTTTGTTGATATTCTGTGCAGTAGTTTGTCTATTAGTGTGTGTTTGTAACCATTCTGTTGTGCTATGTATTTTATAGTATTCAATTCTATATTGTAATCTTCTTGTGACATAGGAATGTTTGTTAGTCGGTGGAGCATGTGATGGTGGAACATGCCGCTTTCAATCACATGCTCCACCGACTAACAAACATTCCTATGTCACAAGAAGATTACAATATAGAATTGAATACTATAAAATACATAGCACAACAGAATGGTTACAAACACACACTAATAGACAAACTACTGCACAGAATATCAACAAAACCAATCACTCACACCAGCAACAAACAGTATGACAACCCCCATACATTCATCACACTTACTTACCTCAATAACAAAACTCATAAAATAGCAGCTTCATTCAGGAAACTCAAATATAAAATAGCTTACAGAACAACTAATTCACTCAAAAAACACCTGCATTCTCAGACAACATCTCAAAACAAGTACAACAGATCTGGAATTTACAAATTGAAATGTGATGACTGCAACAAGTTCTACATAGGACAAACTGGCAGGACATTCACCACTAGATTCAAAGAACACACAAGAGCCATCTCACACCCAAACACACATTCCACTTTTGCTGAACACATCATTTCAACAGGCCACAGTTATACAGACATTGACACTAATTTAGACACACTACACTTCACTCACAAAAGCCAGAAACTCAATGTTTTAGAACAATATGAGATTTACAAACATGCAAAGCAGCAACCTGACAACATTTTAAATGATCAACTTAACTTCTTCTCACATACTCTATTTGACAAAATAATCCCAATTTCAAACCTCCCGCCTACTCATCCCCCCACCCCATCATCACTCCAACATACATAACCCTCAAACTCATACCTTAAGTCAGTGTACTGTGGGTCGTCTGACGATGCTCTAGACAACAGAGCGAAACGGCCGTCACGCCATAACGTGAGTCAATTTCCATTTAAAAGTGTTTTTTAAGTTTATATTACTTTATTCAAATATAATTGTCAATATTGTAAAAAACAATCTGACTGAATAAACTATTTCCCCTTGAGTATATTTAACAACATTTGGACATCATTTTTATATTGCATTCTAGTGATCCTTCATACTACGTACCAGAGACCTAGTTGATAACAAACTAGTACTAATCATACAAACAGTTCACTAGTAAAAACTTTTTTCAAGACTTTGAGTCAGGGATAAAATGAAAGTCAACAATGTGATCATGGTTAGTTATGATTACTACCTCGGCGTCTAATTACCTTATTGGATAAGCACTGTCAGAATTTTAATAACCTTTGACTCATGAACTATCTGCCTAAACTTATAGAACTAGTTGGATATCATTTTAATGATACACAAGAGTATCTCACCAGGAACCTAGTTGGCAATGTGATCAGTCTTGAATTTGGAGCCTCGTGTTTGAATTACTCTATTCAATGATAATTGTCAATGTTGTGGGAAGCTTTCACTCAATGAACTATTTCCCCTTAAATCTATAGAGCTAGATTGGTATTATTTTCATTATCCATTCAACTCAAAGGAAGTGATAGCCGCGAGCCGTAGCAGGTATCTGTTCAATGAGATAGAGATAAGCTGCGTTCTCGTAGGACATGTTTGTAACGGTGACCGATTAGATTGTCCAGCAAAAAAGACACTGTTCTTTGCTGTAAAATCACTTCCCGGTGGTTCGGAACTCACCTAAAACTGTAGGTCCAACTCATCAATCACCATCATCCAATTCATTACCCACGCACAGGTCTCAGACCTATGTGGGCTTCATCCTCCAAAACAAATGCACGCCAGAGGTCTAGTTTTCAACAAAATACTAGTAATTATAAGTGCCTTTCAATAGTGTAACCGTTTAGGATTGCAAGAGTCAGGGATGAATTAAAAAACTACAGTTTAGAAAGTTATGCATTTAGTGCTTATTGTTTGAATTGCATCATTATATAATCACTGTCAAAATTGTATAAATAGTTTAATCTCGACTTGATTCTATAGAACTAGTTGGATATAATTTTCTTTGTACACTGGAGTCATCCATCTGACTACATAAGCTTCTGTTTGTTCTGTTAGTTGATGAAAAACTAAAAATTACAAGTAGAAACTTTCTCAAGATTTTCCAGTTACTAATAATAATAGTTTATCCTCTATATAACAACAAATTTCGGCCAGAACATTACAAGGTAATACTCACTGTGATTCGAGTTAATATTGCTTCATACTTCTACCGGGTTTTTGTTTCCAAGATTGAAAAATCCTATGCATATCCAATGATGTTAGTTCATAAAACGTGGTTAGAATTAATAGTTTTTATTTATTTATTTTGTAGTACAAATGGAAGCAACAGGTAAATACCAAAATATGCCTCATGACAAGCAACAGTTAACAAAAGAAACTGAAAAGACACCAAACACTATTTGAAATTAAAATAAATACTAGTTTATGAAGTTTTAAATGTGTTTATTTTGCGACAGACGAAGATAGTACTGGATTTATTGAATTGACACCGAACCAAAACATCTACTTTGTTATTGCATAGTTGACTCCAAGGACTATCTTGATAGCCGGATTGAACAAAACAGTAATAGAAGACTAATGCGCCTGAAATTCAGGAACGTTTCTTAAATGCGGAGTGCCGGACTTATGCAGTCCAGAATTAAAGAGGTTCTACTATACCTCGTCCATGATATAAAATAGCAATTGATTGTCATTTCGTATTTCTATTTTTGTGTGTCCACTTACTATGTGATCAATTCTAATAATTGATACCAAATATTTTTAAGTTCCAAAAGCTATGTTACGTCCTATGAAATAAACTACTCTAAAATTTGTTTTGCTGTCAAAGAAACAAAATATTAGAATTGAAATTAATTTTTCAGAGTGCTAAAACCAAGCAAACTGGAGCTGGTGTTAGTTCACTGCAGTACTTGCTCTCGTATTTGACGTACATACGGTTGAATCGTACTGTGGAACGCAATCTTCTGATGGTTGAAAATGCACGTTCTGCTCTATCCGACAACCCTGAGGTATGTTAAATTTAACACCATAAATAAATGATAAAGTAGTGAAAATATACTAGTTATAAGTACAGCTAGTTTTTCTCGCGAATCATCGACTTCTATTATATTCAGTTTTCTAGTGAATCATCAACGTTGATGATATCAGAGAATGACTTTTGAACCTCTAAATAATAAACTATCCAAACTGAACTATATTTTCATCTAGTTGTTTCCTTTCAAGCTTTTCTTGATTTCTTTTATCATTTTCATACTACTATTCTCGGCTCTAAAAATTTGCGGTTTAGCCAGATATGGGACCATGCCAGCAGCTGATAGTTGAGAATCACCAACCTCAATGCTCGAATTGACAACAATACTCGTGTTGTCTAGTCTCCAAGTCTGACGCTAGCAGTCATATGGTTTGTCACGGCACAGTTTTTTTTTTGCTACACCGCAATTTCTCCAAGCCGCCCAATTTTGTGTCGTGGAGTATAGTCATCGTACAGAATTTTACACCTTCTGCAAACTAGATTGCTCTAATCGTATTGTAGCTTATATCAATAATTAAGAAATATTTGATTCGATTATAGGTAAAATAATTTGATTATATTTGTTCTTCCCTCCCCTAATTATTATAATGAGTCTTATCCTTTCGTTCATTTCCAGAGTGAAGGAGCAAGACGAACAAGACCACAGGATGTGGTACGTCTATATGAAATAATTTTGATCAATCTTGGAGAGATGCAGCAGTTGCCTGGCTTGGAGGATGACGCTGCCTTTCATGCTGAAGTGGAAGCAAAGGCTACAGTCTACAAAGCTTTCCGGTAATATAATATAAAGAATATCCAGTAAAATTCTCATTTTTATGGTCCCATACTTCTCATAAATCATCTGTCAGTATAATTCATTAATTATTTTTAGGTACTGTAATTGCTCCACACTGATGTCGGTTAATAGCGCGTTCCATTACTTATTGAATGATCGTATTCAATTAATTATGGATGCTTGGGGTAGCATCAACTATTAATAATTATAAATGACCATGAATCCAGTAGACTGTTACACAATAATTGAAAAGTTCATTTTTCTTGCTGCATGTCTTGTGATTTCCGATTTCAAAGGGTCAGGCTATGTTCAAGTCCTTTAATTCTGGTTAGATACAATATTAGCTAAGCTAATATATACCTAACTCATTGATCTGTTGTTTTGCAACTCATAATGTGCCCTAAATTCTTCATTCGAATATTCACAAACATGCAGGAGCTCTTTCTTAAGCTGAGCTCTGAATTGTTCACCCCTCATTTCCTTGTGACGTGATGGTAACAAATTATACAACCGAA
Source organism: Conomelus anceps (assembly GCA_948455865.1). Lineage (NCBI taxonomy): Eukaryota > Metazoa > Arthropoda > Insecta > Hemiptera > Delphacidae > Conomelus > Conomelus anceps. Next base: position 31,629,069 of record OX418216.1, read on the forward strand.
TACCCGAACTCTTTATACCACGTTCATACAAAGCTGTATGATGTTTGTCATCTCTTAAGCCCAACACATGAACAGCAATCCAGCGGCAATTCGACTGCAAAATTGCCGTCGGTTGCAGTTGAACTGCCGCTGAGTTGCCGTCAATACCAACTGCACTTCGACTTCATTTTTGACGTCGGGCTGACGCTGGCTTGCAGTTCTGTTGCCGTTATGTGTGTGTTGACACGACTGCAAGCCGACGGCAGTACAGCGTCACCTAGGCAACAATAGGAGCGCTGAAGATAAAGTTGACTCTGGCTTGCAGTCCCGTTGCCGCCGTGTGTGTGTTGACTCAACTGCAAGCCGACGGCAGTTTTTCAGTCAGCTGGCTGACAATACCGACGGCATTCGGCAGCAGTCGCCCATAGCCGCTGGCTTGCAGTTCTGTTGACGTCGCCGTGTGTGCTCTCTATAATATTTCGTATCTAATCCCATTTAATTGTGTTACTGTCAGCAACCGACAGCAATTTTACAGTCGAATTGCCGCTGGATTGCCGTTCGTGTGTACTGGGCTTTAGGTTTCGCCTGAATATAGTTCCATAATTATGAAACAGCTCTCCGGTATTGAATTTATGTTCATTTTTTTATGAAACATAAGGTTTCGAGAATATATAGACTCGGAAGATGAAAAATTTGTAATTGCTTAAAAATTGGTCGGCAACTTGTTCGGATAGACTCTCCCACCATCACTCTCAATGCCCACTTCTGTATTCTAAATATTTCTATTACGCGGCTTGAGTTGCCCCAGAAGGCTATTCAATATGTCAAGAGGGAGTGAAATAGCGCAAAATATACATCTCGAAGAGATCCAATGTCAAGAAGTGATTTTAAATTTCTGAGTGCAAAAACTGCTGAATTTAGTCTATTCTTCAAATACTCAAGATGAGATTTCCAGGAGATCTCAGAATATATCATTATACCGTGAACTTTTATATCCTTTACGGACTCCATAGTATGGTCTCTTATATTGAAAATTGCGTCTTGAGTTGTTCTAAATCTAAATGAAATTTCTCTTGTTTTTTATAATTCAAACTTTTCTGCATTGAATTTCCAAATCGTGCTGACTGCTGCTCTTTAGCAAGATGCTGATGTCGTCTGCGTACAAAACATACATTGTCGCACTCTCATCCACTTCCTTTCTCCATTGAACAGACTATCTCGCTTGTTCAATGAGATAGCTCATGAGGTAGATCTCTTTTCACCTACCTAAAAGATATTTTGAAAATAAATATAAGACAGCTCTGTTGAAAAAGTATAGTGCGTAACAATGGAAAATAATCTAAAATAATTATCAAGGAATCTACTTTATTCTAATCCCGTTCTTATTCCGCTTTTACCCCCACAATGTTCAAGTTGTATTTCTATGTAGGCTATGTCTTCTGTTATGTTTGTAATCTTATTCTTCTATTTATATATATAGTTACTGTCATTATCATTGCTTTTTATTTAATTAGTCTAGTCTTTGTATGTCAGTTGCAAAATATTTTGTATGACTTTTGACTTATTTGTCTCTAGATGACAAACATTTTTTTATTGCGGATGATGCCCACATAAGTCTGGAGATTTGGGCATCTTGGTTGTGGGTAATGAGGTGAAAGGGTGAATGATGAGAAACATCCATAGCTGAATGAGATTCGAACCTAAGGCTGCAGGAAACAGCCAGCCAGAGCCTTATCTTATAACAGACAAGCGCTCCAACCAACTGCTCTACCAGAGCCGCCAAAATTACAAAATTGAACATGGTATCTGTTGCTTCCAATGAATTTGTAATAAAAGTCTAAATAAATTCCAGGAGTATTTACAATATTGTTATACATTTAAAGTGTATATTATATAATGCTTTCTGTTGTCATCAGATGCTACTATATAGCTGAAGTTCTGTCTGGATTGAAGCGTTGGCGTGAGGCTGGCGCCCTGTTGCGCAGAGCTGAAAGCTACGCACAATCTGCGTCCAAATGCGCTGAAACAGACATCAAAAAAAGCCTGGCCAAGCTGAACGATGACATAGACAGTGCTCGCTACACTGCACTAGCCAATGCTGCTCTGCAAGACGAACAACCTCAGTCTCCCCAAGCACATCCTCAGACCACAAGTCGCAGCTCTAAAGTTAACAAAGTAAGTCCTTATGAAATCCTTATTGCGCTTATGCATTGAATATAGAAGTTTATTGTGAATCGTTCCGACATCTTTGTAATACACAATTCAACAACGTAGATAGTCCAGTCCGTACATGCTCAGAAATAACCAGATCATGAATAGCGTCTCGATAACGATTTCAGAACAGTTTACTAAAACTTCATTTTCCATGACATGTGCGGTTATTATTCATTTAATAATATTCAGTGCTAAATTCAAAATTCAAATGTATTTCTCATTTCATCTGTTCACAATACAATTTCTTACAAAATAAATAGCCTGCACGTATAAAAAATGAAATTAATCAATACATACAGAAAAAGCACAAGAAAAAATACACTGAGAAATGATATATATAATATTATCGTAGGCCTACATCACGAATCATAAATTACTTAGCGTCTTCCTCTTCGGGAGTTCTATCGCCAATAATAATAATAATAATAATAATAATAAATATATGATAAATATGACAAGGGTTTTGTGAGTTGAATAGTGTGCAATTACAGCTTTCTTAGTAATGGCGAAGGTGATATTGTGGAAGGTATCCATAATGAATAATAAGACGAAATTGTCACAACCACATTTATTAAAACTTCGAGAAACTAGTTTCGGTTGTTACACCATTATCAATCTCAATCAAAAGAATTGAAAAAGAGATTAGTACGATTAAACAGATAGCTATTACAAATGGATATGAGGAAATCATTGTCAATAAAATGTTAAATAAAATAAATAGGAGACTAGCAGTAAGTACTAGCATTGCTGTAACTGGGGAAAGGTCATGGATAACGGTGCCTTACCGTGGCCCAGTTTCTAATAAATTAGGAAAACAACTGAAAAAGAACGGCTTTGATGTAGCTTTTCAAACCAAACCAATTTTAAAGAGCTTATTTGGGCGTAGTAAAGACAAAATTGATATCTGGGATAAAAGTGGGGTTTATAAATTGAATTGCGGTGATTGTAATGCTTGTTATGTAGGTCAGACTGGTAGAAGTTTCAAATGTAGGGTAAATGAACATATCAGGGATTGGAAAACCCAAAAAGGAGATTCAAATTTTGCAGAACATCTCATTAATAATGGACACAAGTTCAAGACTGAAGAAAATGTTGAATTTCTGCATTTGATTGGCAAAGGCAGACAATTGAACATTTTAGAAGCTTTGGAGATAACTAAGTTGGTAAAAAACGATTCCATAACTAATTTAAATGACCAAATTTATTTTAACCAATTCAATACAACTAACTTGGTTTCATTATAATTCCAGCCTATTTTTAAAAAGCAGTTCTTATGTGTTCTTATGCTCAGTTGACCTTGATTGCACTTCAGTGAGCTTCTAATTTAAAAACATTTTTAATTTTAGTTTGATTAAATTGTAGCCTTATTACAATTTTTTGTTACTTTCTTGATTTTCACAGTGTTTAGTTATTGATTTGACTCGTATTTTTGCTTGTTACTCCTCCCACCAGGGGGGCGTGACTTGACAACCAATCACAACGTCCGATTAAGGTCAGCCTCTTTCCCTCTTAGCCAATAGTATCATTCCATGCACAGTATATATAAGGCTTCTCTGTACTTCAGTTTTCAGTTTGATTGAGATTGATAATGGTGTAACAACCGAAACTAGTTTCTCGAAGTTTTAATAAATGTGGTTGTGACAATTTCGTCTTATTATTCATTTTGCAATTACAGCATTAGAAAAAGCATTACATCGTAGAAAAAGTTAATAATTATGAATAAAAGCTTCTAGAAACATTATTCAATTTACGAAGTTGGAAAAAATAGCAGAGTAAAAACATGAATGAGAATATAATGTAACTTATATAACTTGAGCAAGATGACAATTTTGAAGTTTAAACGTACAAAGTCTACTCAGTTTAGAATGTATTAATTCCTGTGCATGAATTGTTTTCTAAGTATGGATAAGTTTATCCTGTTCTTGAGATTCGGATATTGTAAGCACTATATATTACAAACGAGGATGAATTCTTATTAATTTAGGCTACAACAGTGAGCTTTTTAGATGATGTTGCTTCACCACCAATACACCAAAGCATTGGAAAAGCTGGGATTTTACTAGGGTTTGCTTCAATAATAATTTTTCACATCGCTTACCTCTCGAAAACTGTTATGACATTAGAATTATTCATAATGTAGTATATAGTGTTCTTTAGTACCAAAACTTGTTTGCCAATTGCAAAACAGCCTAAAGTGGATCTAGGTCCATCTATTTCATTGATTTAATGAGTAGTTTTATCTAATAAACAAAAATCGAACTTTGCACAAAATTTAAAGCACCCAGAGTGGAGCAGTGGAATAGTCAACATTTCGTTAGATTAACTCTGTGCAAATCAGTTTGTTTTCAATCTGAAAAAAATTGACTAATTAAGGCAAACTTTCCATGACTGCTCTATCTTTTAAAATTTCATTGCATTTTTGCTGTTAAAAATCTTTTTTTTTAATTTAATGGCATTAAAGATGAAACAAGTAAAATCATCGCTCTAACTCACACTTGGCCCATTGATCATGAAGTACTCAATAAATTATTCGTTAAAATGTAATTATTTTTCCGTATCATTGATATTTTATTGAAGTCATCATTCGAATTTATTTCTATATTGATTTAGCAGTTGTTAATAATTGAAATATCTTAGCATTATACCCCATTACTTTCTTAAAAACTCTGAAATAACAAAAATAAATAGAATAATGGATAATACTTTTTGCTTTGTTTAAAGGTGCCTCTGTTCGAACGATTGGACGAATACTGTGAGGACCCAAGTCTTGTCAGTGGAACAACTCCAAATGTTGTGCGGCTGCCGCCAGATATGAAACCAATTCCATGCAAACCTCTCTTCTTTGATTTGGCTCTGAACCTTGTCGAATTTCCTTCTCTTGATGATAAATTAGATGTGTCGGCAAAGAAGGGATCAGCAGGAATCACTTCTTTTGTCAAAGGCTTCTTGTGGGGTGGAAACAAGTAAAATCATCGCTCTAACTCACACTTGGCCCATCGATCATGAAGTATACAATAAATTAGGCGTTAAAATGTGATTATTTTTCCGTATCATTGATATTTTATTGAAGTCATCATTATGCAAATACACATTAGTTTATTCCAAGATATTATCTACACGAGTTCATTTCGAATGAACTTCTCTTAATATCGATAAGGGTTGCGCTACATGTCAACAAAGTTGGTGGTAGGTGGTATTTTACTAATAAATAGCTGGCTGTAAAACTTTTCAACAAATTAATTGTTAATGTAATGAATTCATTTCATTGGGAACATAATTTTCTTTTATTTCTTTCTTACATTTAGATAATTTTTGCAGTACATTGAATTATTTTTTATTTTATTGTGAAATTGGGCGGTAAAACTTTTGTTTTTGATTCTTATAAAATATATTCATTCATGATGTAGAATGGAGTTTTATTTACAAATAATGCTAAATTTGCAAATCTATTTCCTCGCTTTTTCAAGGCTATCTATCACCCTCTTCAAATTTAAGACAAATCATCTTGTTCCTGATTTTTTATTTTCCTCTTAATGCTCAAAAGTAGACTGAAGACTTCTGACAGAACGATTTTTGACTTCATTTAATGTCTAGCATCAAGAAGGAATTAATAATGTCGATTATATTTAGCTACTTGATAAAACCAGATTGAAGCTAAAAATTCGTTGAATAATCTCAACTGTGAATCTGATACTGGTTATTTATAACATTTGATTGTAAATTAATTTGATTCTGTGCTTTGAAAATGCATTTTTTTTCATAAAATTTGGAACAAAGTGTAAACAGCTCAATTATATTAAAGAAAGCTCTCAAACCTAAATAATTGCAGTTTATTACTGTGTAATAATTATGTATGCTGAGCATCAACTATAAATATCTGCAATTTCATTCTTCAACTTTTCTCATCCTATTTCTATACAATAAATAAACCGGAGCAGTGTTGGTTAAATGCTAGGCTATGCGAAATACCATGCTTAAAATTGGGAATCTCATGCTTCAAAAAATCTCAACTAAACTTTTTTGGAAAAATGAAACCTAGGACTGTGACCTGCGCGTGGGTAATGAGCTGGATGGTGGTGATTGATGAGTTGGACGTAGTTTTAGGTGGGTTCCGAACCACCGGGAAGTAATTTTACAGTAGATAAGTCTTGTTTCTCGCTAATACTATCAGTCACCCTTACAGAGGGGGCATAGGAGTTCGTAGCTTATATTTATCTGATTGAATTGCTGATTCAATGAATTATTACAGTTATTTGTCAATTGTATTTATTTACATTATCACGAAACCTTCAACAATGTGTTGGCATATTGGAATTCAGGGCTATTTTCATATTCACACATATCTAGAGCAATTTCACAGCTTTCTTTAACAACACGTTTTTCATCGTTCAGATATTTCTCAAGAACTTTTAAACAGTCTTCAGTGGCAATCGAACCAAGCGCCTCAGCACACTCGTGCCTAACCATTTCATTTTGGGTTTTATCCTCCAGTGCCTTGATTAGAAAAGGAACGCTGCATTCTTCTTGAAGCTGCCCCAGTACAAATGCAACCTCGTGACGAAATAGTGCACTACCCACGTCAAGACCTGAAACACAAACAACATGACAATTTAGCACAAGAATCTTTTGAATTCATGGTCATCCAAAACTATTGAATCTGTAAAAACAATAACCAATTCTACAGAATCACATTGTAAACATTTTTCAATTGATAGTTTAAAAGTACAACGACCATAGAGGATAGAATAAAATAGTGATGGCGTCTGAGACGGCTGCTGAAGCCAGTTAGCCAATGCCCATGGCGGATCCCTCTCTATGCTATGTTTGGTATTTCAGACAGCTGATGGAGGCAATGCTCATGCAACCCCTATACAATAGCATACGTTTGACTCTTATTTTATTCTATGCTCTGTGACAATGACAGACCACATACAGAGCGTTTGCTAATGTCTCAAAGTTTCGTTGTTCAAGCTCTGTGCATGCAAATAACCATGTCAAGTATAACTTGAAATAGCATTAAATTTACATATAATTCTATTCAATATTGAGATTGTATGCAAAAACTATCTTTTAAGGCTATGATAGCTGCTTCATATTTTATCAATTTTGAAATTTTCTTATGCATGTAAGCCCTACTAGTGCCAAAGCATACCATATGGCTGTCAGCTTCAAAGTCATCTTTACTGGAATAATTGATAAGATAAGATGACTGCCTTTATTTTAACCTAGAGGGCGGAGTTAGGGCAAGGATAGAGGTTAACGTCCTGTTAGCACATAAATCTTTTTTCATCATATTTACAAGCTTGTATTCACAAAACATTCATGAGTGCAAAATCTTAGTCATATTTATTTGATGAAAACATTTAAAGGTGAATGCTTTTAGGATTTAGGACGATCTAACGGAGCTTTTGTTGCCAAAGTGCTTCCGTGATCAATCTAGTCTCTTGCATCTAGAACACAGAGTGAATGTGGCAAAGCAAAAGGTTTGGCGCAGCTACATCTAAATAATATTAAAAACGAAATAATCAATCAAAAGTAGCTGAAACTGCGGTTGCTGTTCATGGAATCCTCTCAATGATATGTAATAAATATTCAAATGATGCAAAATTGATTCAATTCCTGAAATCACTTCACTATTAAACAGATGTGATGCCTCTAGAAAGTGAATAATGACTTGCAGGAAAACCTTACTGATATGGCTAAAGAAATAAATTGTAAGTAAACTTCTTAGAATCAGAAAAAAATAAAAGAAAACTGGATCTGGAAGATTCACTACACTAAACTGGCGTAGCCGAGTTGGCTTATCGCTGGTCTGATAAGCCAAAGGTCCTGGGTTCGATCCCAGTTGAGTACAAGATATTTTTCTCGAGCCACTCCCGTGTTTCGGAGGACACGTTAAGCCGTCGGTCCCGGTTGCATAAAAAAAAAAAAAAAAAGCAGTTGTTAAAAAAGCGGCGAGGTGGAACTACCTGTAAGGGTCTCCCCACCACGAAAAGCCATACGAATTTACTTTACTTTACTTTACTACACTGTGAAGAGATGGCAGAAAGTGAAATAAAATTCCGAAAATTAGAAAATGAAAAGTTGAAAATAAGTTAGATTTTACTAAAAAAGGAATTAGATGCAATTATTAGTCTAACAAACATGCAATTATTAGTCTATTAAGATCTGTGAGAAATTTTCTCACACAACTCAATCGGCCAATATGGATGACGAAATCGTTGTGCCTAAGTATACTACCAAACCGAGGAGTCGTGCTCTCAACCCTTCGGTTCAAACTGAAAATAGATTTTCAATTATGGAGGTGGGCGATTCACAATCCATGTTGCCTTCTATTGAAGTTGTACAGACCCAAGCTCAGGTTCATAGATCTTTGACACCGATTTCAATGACGTATCCACGAACTACCAAACGGACTAAAACAGTATTACATGCCACTATAAAGAAGAAGAGAATTGTTGTATTAGCAGACAGCCAAGGGAAAGCCCTTCATAATCAACTAAGACACTTGGACAATGATTTTGAGGTTTTTGTGTACTCTGCTTCTGGAGCAGAAATTGAAAATGTTGCTCAATCAGGACTTGCTTTTGTGGAAGACTTCACAATTCAAGATTATATCATCTTTCTAGCAGGATCAAATGATGTAAGCTATGGAGAACCTGCTCAACTGACTGTTTCTCAAGGTTTAAACACAATTCTCTCAATTAAAAATAAAACCAACATTCTTTTAAACCTCATACCTTATGACCCTTCACTCAATGATAACATAGCATTCTGCAATGCAATGATATAAAAAATGATCCATGACTACATGGGTAACCTGAACATTATCTGCAATGATATTAATTCAACCCTCAGACATAGCCACTTTTCAAGACATGGATCGCACTACAGCAGACGATTATTGGGGAGACAATTTGGTAAAATTATAAGAGGTCAGGTGAAACGCCACCTAATACCATCCTCTATAGAAAAAAATGGACTTCTGATGGCTATCAGTAAAATTATGCTTCACACTATGGCGCATGAAGATCCTGTGCCACTGGATGTTATTAGGTCCTTTCTGGATTTGTCTTCGGACATCTCTTGTTCTGCCTCTCCACACATGATGGCTTGGCTGCCCTCAACTGAATCGGAGGGACTTGAGTATACATCGCTTGAGAACTTTCCACTTCTGTCAGCAAGAGTGACAGCAAAAGATCAAGAGACAGCTGTGAGTCACAGGAACCTGGCTGGTAGGCCACCTCTAAATGGACAATCACCCACTGGCCTCTTTCATCTGTTGAGCCGCCGCCACCACCACTAGTCCACCCTTCCTCTAGTCAGCATTTTTTAGACAAAGTAGCAACTTACGGACCTCAGTAGCAGTGAAACAAATTTTCAAACAAAATCTCAAACCAAAGTTATAAAAACTCAAAATCATTCAAACAATAAATTGTCAATTATCCATCAAAATTCACAAAGTACAACAAATAAGTTGTAAGAGCTCTCTTTATTATGTGAAGAGCTGTACCATGATGTATTTTTAGTATCTGAACATTGCTTCTCACAAGAAGGAATTGTAATCTTCAAAATAAATAATAATCAATTGGCTAACATATTTCACAGACAAATTTTCAAAGGAGGAGGTGTAGCAACTTTTGTTAAAAAACACGTTAAATTTGAACCTTTTAAAATTAATCAAAGCTGTGATATAGACTTTGAAGCTGAAGGCGTTAACCTGTCAATGCAGTCATCTGTAAATATATCTGCAGTTGGTCTGTACAGATCCTCAAACGGATGCAGCAACTCATTTTTCGAAAAACTAGACTCTCTTCTAAAAACGTTAGAATCCAAAAAAAATTTCATAATTGGCGACTTTAATATTAATATCTTAATGCGCACCAACCCACAAGAGTGACCGCTTTATTGAGTTCAGCCATTGATAATGTAATTACAAACATACGTACTTCTGTAGTTTCTGTAATAGACACTGCCATTTCAGATCATTTTGCACAGGAGTTAACAATAAATTATGAAAAACTAGATTTTGAACCCCAAGAAACATATTTTAAAAGGGATCTTCAATCCCAAAGTATTGATATTATGTTAGTATATCTCAAATCAGTCTTGGTCATTCTTGGATAGCTTGGGATTAGGTGATGATGGATTTAATGATTTTTTTAGATTATTAATAGCACATCTCGTTGCCACGTGTCCATACAAAAACAGAAAAGGTAAAAAACTGATAATAATAATGACTGGGTGACTCAAGGCATTCTTAAATCCAGAGAAAATCTCAAGCTCTATTATTCAATGTTCAGGGAGTCTCAAGATGAGCAATTTAAACCTTTTTTTCAAAAATTACAAAAAAGGTTATAGATGTGTCATAAGAGTTGCTGAAACTTAATATTGAAAAAAAGAAAATTTCTCAAAAACTGCATGGAATATTATTAATAAATCAGTCAAATCAGAATCACTTTATTGGGCAAAGAAAGTATTGACTGGCAAAATAGGATTTTTAAAACGAGACCTCAAAAAATACACCACATTTGAAAAAAATAAATTTTTCACGGTACCCATTTTATTAATAGAACGCTCTCCCATTGCGACTACATGTACAAAATGAAGCATACAATTATTATATTGAAGCGTCTTGAAACTGGGATTTGTCCGAATGCCAATAACTCATAGAAATATCATAATTTTGTGAGGATATAAATGTTTGAATTTAATTTTTTCATGCATGTACATTACAATGATTATGGTAAGTTTCGCAATCGTCATAACATGAGATATTTAAATTACACATAATATATTAATCATAATTTAAAAAAAGAATAATAAAAGGAAGAGCATTACCTTCTGAGAGAGCCGTAATGCTATCCTCTGTTTTTAAATCCCTGAGAGCAAACATAGCTTTATAACGATCGAAAAGTGTAGCATTATCATCGAGTAGGATGTTCTTCAAACTTTCAACATCTTTGTCTTCCGATGGTGGTGCAGGATCAACGGAATAGTAGATGCTCTTCTTCTCTTTGATTGGATTATTTTTCAACCAATCAAGCCTAGCCAAAGCAAGCTGGCAAGTCTCTGCAACTTCTATCGTTGGGTCATTTTTAAATTCTTCAAGTACAGTAGATACACTTTCGTTTCCTATTGCACCAAGTGCCTCAGCTGTAAAAGTTTAGAAATTTTATTAATATCGATCAACTCTGATGCAATCTCATTTTTGAAATTCCAAAATTTTCCAATATAATTTCAAAATTGAACGAGAGAAGTATGTATGAATGTGTATGCTTTGTTGACAATTACATTCAAATATCTTATTAGGGTACATTTCTAATGCATGACAAGCAACTTGGCTCGATTTGACCACAGAAAGATATTTTGTAATTCCAATATTGCAAAAGGAAGAAGTGGAGTCAATTGTTTCTTGAGAGTTTTAAAATAGAATAGAATAGAATTACTTTTTTATTTGTTGACGTGGCGAAGTTTGGACAGTAATGTCCACTCTACCACTTAACCACGTCGAGAACACAATAATACAAAAATAACAAAATATTTAGATAAGGTAAGTTTCAAACAAAAATGAATCTAATCAACCATATATAAAATGAAAGTCCAATATAGAAAACAAAGAGAAAATAAAATGTATTTTGGTGATTGAATTTAAGCACTTCGTTAAACCTGTAAGAGAAAGACAAAAAAAAATGTAAAGAAAGGATATGAAGAAATGGACGAATCTGTTCAGTAGAAATATATTAGAGTTAAGAAGATAAATTGGTTAAAATGATCTGAACAGGGAACTTTGACAGAAATGTTTAATATAATTGAAAGAAAAGAGGAAAGAAATCAATAGATGAAAATGAAAGAGAAAAAGAAAAGAGCATATCATCAGAGTGAATATTAATGGCATTCATTGATGGGAAAACAAAGAACCTCTCTAATGCAATATTTTGAAATATAAAAGGGAAGGAAGATGATAGAAAAATGTTGAGACAAAAAAAATCGTGACACACGCACATTCACACTCACTAGCATACCCATAAACAATTGCTGAGAATAAACCCAGGTTCTTCGACTCAAATAAGCCCACCGCCACCCAACCAGCAACCGCACGTACAAACCAAGCCCCACCACCAAGCGATTTAATGTCCTCTGGCAACAAGTTTCAGAATCTAATTGCCCTCACTAGGAATGATTTATTGTAAATTGTTGTTCTGTGCTGTGGTGTAACCAAAGTATGAGCATAATTTCGGGTTCTCATGGAGCTAATTTGTGATAGGTGGACAAATCTACAGAAGATATAGAATGGCAACTTATATCTAAGGACTTTCTCAGTAAGAGTGATCACATGCAGGTCTCTCAGGACATTCAACCTCAAAACCGAAGCTTGGTCATAATAAGAAGAGATGTGGTCATATCGTCTCAGGCCATACATAAATCTGAAACAATAGTTCTGAGCTCTTTGCAGCTTAATGGCAAGATCTGCACTCAAATCACAATATGCCACACACAATCGGAAAAATCAATGATTTACCAGCATTAGTTTCATATTAAGTGGAATGCCATCTCCAACCCTTTTCAAAGTGTGCACAGCAGCAAATACTTTTCTGCATACTGACTGCACCTGCTCATTCCACTTTAGTGACTTGTCAATGATAAGACCCAAGCTACGCACAGAGGTGCTGTACTGAAGCTGGTTCTGGTCCACAGTCACTGTAGGGATGTTTGCAACATCAAATTGATGCCACAATTGGGGATAACAAATGAAGATAGATTTGGTTTTACCTACATGTAAGCACAATCCATGATTTTTTACATAATTACTGACAGCAGCCACATCTCTGTTGATTCTTTCCACAGCCACATCGCTTGGCTTAATGCTATAATAAATCTGGAGATCATCAGTGAACAAATGGAAGTCACAGTGAGCAAACACTTGGTTCAAATCATTGATGAATAGAGCCTTGATAAAATAGACCTTGTGGTACTCCTCTAGTAATTGGTTTCCAGGCAGAGAATTCATTAGAGTTCTTGATACACTGCTGTCTGGAAGCTAAATAGGACTCAAACCAGGACAGTGGATCATCAGAGAAGTCCATTTGCTTTAGTTTGAGCAGCAAGAGTGGATGATAAACACAATCAAAAGCCTTAGATAGGTCAAACATAACCAAAACAGTTGCCTTTGATTCATCCATAGCTAAACGAATTGAGTCAGTTACATGGACTAGTGCAGTAGTAGGGCTGTGATTGAACGAAAGCCAGACTGAAACTTATTCAAAATATAATTTATACTCAAATACTGATTTACCTGTGCCAGAGCGGAAAAAGACAAGGAAGAATTTATCAAATCAAAGAGGGAGTATGACTTGGATGTAAATAATAAGAAAAAGATATAAACCCAAAACATAGTAAACCAGGCAGACAACAAATCTAAAATACTTTGGAGGCTGATCAATAATGAAAGAAACAAAAACAAATCTGGTAAACAGGAGAATATTTATCTAAACAAAGAAAACAAGAAAATTACTGATCCATACCATGTCAGCAATATCCTAAATGCGTCATTTGCACAACCGGCAACTGAAACAAGCATGGTCTATGCTCATGGAACTATGGAAGATTCGAATGAAGCTCCAGCATTTGGTCATTTTAAAGCTATCTCAAATAAGGAATTGCACAACCTCCTAAGGAAACTCAAAGCAAATAATTCGGCTGGGTATGATGATATCTCAGGGAAAATAATGAAATATTGTGAGGATGTCAAATATTGTTTAAAATACAAAAGTTATGTCCTATAGGATATTCTGAGGCTCACCCTATAAATGGCAAGAGGAGAACTTGTAGAGTCACTGATGCTTTAAGTTTGAATAATTTAAACCAGAATCTGGCATGTGAAACTTGGAGCTCAGTTTATTCTGCTGAAAGCATCGATGAAATGGTTAAAAACTTTCTCACAATCTATGTTAATCATTGCAATTCTACTTTACCCGAAAAACGTGTTCATAAGAAAAAAACACAGCTATCCTGGATAACTACTCATCTGCAGGTATCTAGTCATAGACTGAAAACTCTTAATTTATTAAAGAAGACTCCAAGATTTAGAGAATATACTGTATATATTTTAACTGATAAACAAATTATTCACCTTACTTTAGATTCATATGTGAAGATATAGAAGAGTACATTTAGAAAACTGATAGTAATAGCAAAGCGACTGGCTGCCAATGAGTTCATCAACAAATCCGCTAATCGAGCCCAGGCTGTATGGAAGTTAGTTAGATTTGAGTCAGGTAAGGAGATGGGCTCACAACCAAATATATGTATTATTGATGAGGATGGCTCTATTAAGGAGGGAAAGGAAGCTGCTAATGCAAATGCTATGTGAATACTCCATCCAATGTTCTAAGAAACAGTTTGCAGAGATGTTCAACACCAAACTCACATATTGACTTAATGATGAACTCTAGAATAACAAATCTAAATGCAAACTGTTCAAAAATGGAAAAATTTGATCCTTTAAGTTTCAGAGAACTCCTTAATATTACTAAAAAAATTAAGAATAAGAAGACAAATGAAAATATATCTAATTTTTTAATAAAACAAACAGCTCAGGCAATTCTTAAACCTGTATCATTTATTTTCAATAAGTTCATGCAGAATGGAGTGTTTCCCTCTCAGTTTAAATTCCCTAAAATAATTCCAGTTTTCAAGAAGGGTTCTAGATTGTTGCCCAGTAATTTCAGGCCAATAGCCAATGGTATTATTTTTTCCAAGATATTTGAGTATGCTGTCTTGGAAAGATTGATGAGGCACCTCAATCAATTCAATATTTTGTCAGAAGCTCAATTTGGTTTTAGAGCTGGGCATTCTACTAGTGATGCTCTTTTTTCTTTCATGGATGAAGCACTATCCAGTCTAGATAGAGGTGATAGGGTATGCGGGATTTTTGCTGACCTCTGCAAAGTATTTGACCTTGTAAATATAGACATTTTGATCACAAAGTTGAGATTCTATGGTGTGGGAGGTTCAGTGCTAAACTGGTTTGAATCCTATTTTGAAGACAGATACCAGCAAGTAGAAATCAAAACTGATCAGCATGTATTTAATTCACAATGGTTGAAAGTAAGGTTTGGAGTGCCTCAGGGATCTGTCCTGGGTCCAATGCTCTTTCTGCTATACATAAATGATCTGCCTTCTTATTTGAGTCCAACAAATAGTGTTATGTATGCAGATGATGTGAGTCTTCTACTAAAAAGCTGTACCCAATCTTGTTTGGAGCTAAAGTGTATGGAATCTCTTGAGAAATTGGAAAAATGGCTACAGGCAAATATGTTGATTCTAAACACAAATAAAACAAAGAATCTGCCTTTTAGAGCAACGGATGGCTTTGGTGTCAAAATGCAAGATCACTCGATTGAATATGTACATCAGATTAAAGTGCTTGGTATCAATTTGGATGATAAGCTATCCTGGAAGCCTCACCTTCAGTGTTTAAAAAATAAATTAAGTTCCGTGGTGTTTGTTCTGAGGTCATTGAAACGTTTTATTGATTTAGGTTCTCTCAGGGATGTTTATTTTGGTCTTTTCCACTCCCTGTTGTCTTATGGAATAGTTTTCTGGGGAGTTCTTGTGACTTTCTTGAAGTCTTTAGAGTAATAGTTGCCGACCTCATTTTAGGAGTTTGAAAATTTTGCCTCTCCCAAGTTTATATGTGCTTGAGACACTATGTTTTGTAAAGAAAAATGAGTCAATTTTTAAGCGTGGTGATGACATACATTTGTATAATACCAGGAATAGGCATTTACTGAGGGATGAGGTTCATTGCTCTACATTCTATAAGCGAGTTGTCAGGAGTTCGGGAGTCCGTTTATATAATGTTTTACCTGATTCCATCAAAAAATTAAATGAAAGGGAGTTTTGAGCCAAGTTGAAAAAGTATTTTATAAGTATGGTATTTTATTACATAGAAGAGTACAGAGATTACTATTCAAACGTTTTAATTTAGTAATACCCTGGTTTTGGGTAGACAATTTTGGCTTGAAGAGAATCTGATGTTTGGTTTTATTTGTCTTGCTCTTGAGCACTCTATTTTACTGTGCATTTTAAATTTTTTGACAAGCTCCACATCCCCCTGTATAGGAGGGCAATGGATGCTATTAAATCTATCTATCTATCTATCGATGAGTTGAAAGCACCACTTCTTCATATTGTTAATTCATCCATCAAACAAGCAATATTTCCACAAAATCTTGAAATAGCTAAAATATACCCAAAGTACAAAGGAGGTGACAGAGCTGACCCAAAGAACTTCAGACCGATAGCAAATCTACCTACACCATCAAAAATAGTAGAACGTGCTATATATGACCAACTAATGTTACACCTAGAAAGCAACAACCTGCTAACAAGGAGACATTATGGATTCAGGAAGTCCTTTGGCACACAAACAGCGATTTCGGAGCTATGCAATGATATCAATAAAATATGGGAAGAACAGAAAACAGCCTCAGGGCTATTTATAGACCTCCAAAAAGCATTCGATACCAGTGACTGGAAAACCCTAAAAATTAAATTAAGGAAATTGAAAATAGAAGGGAAAGCGCTACAATGGATAGAAAACTACCTAACAAACCGAAAGCAATATGTTGAAATAGAATACTACAAAGAGAACAACATCATAACGTATAAATCATCATTACGAACTGTGACAAAGGGTGTACCGCAAGGATCAATACTTGGACCGCTGCTTTTCTTAGTGTATATAAACGACTTTCCTGAAGAACTAGGAAATGAAAAAAGTTGTATTCTATTTGCTGATGACACAACGATACTGATACCTACTAAAAAAAACACAACAAATAAACCCATGATAGATTCTACCCTGGATGAAGCCACCACCATATGCAACAATCTCAGGCTTACCATAAATAAAAAGAAAACAGTATACATGGATTTCACGCCATCAAATAACACAGAAAACGAACAGACAAACGAAAACATTACTACAGTCAAGCACACCAAATTCCTAGGCATACTGATGGACAAAAATTTGAACTGGCAGTCTCACATAGATCATTTATGTAAAAAATTATCATCTGCAGTTCATGTTATCAAGAGAATTCGAAATATATCAGACGAAAATACCGCATTTGTTGCCTATCACTCACTTTTTGCCTCACATCTTCGATATGGCATAGTCGCTAGGGGGTCTTCATCTCAAACAAACCTGGAAAGGATACTGCGTATACAAAAGAGAGCCATACGAACCATACCATTTTGAGAGTAGACAGGATTGAACACTGTCAGGCTCTTTTCATAAAGTGCAAAATCCTTACCGTGATATCACTGTTCATCCTGGAATCTATTGTTCAAGTTAAAAAATCGACTCAGATACTCAGGTCAAATAAACACAGTTATAATATAAGAAATTGAAATGACATCGACCTACCACAACACAGATTAAAAAAAATACAGTAAATCCCCAAAGTATGTAGGATCATACCTTTACAACCTTCTGCCTACAGACCTGAAACTATACCAAATACAAATACTTTCATCAAAAGCCTGAAACATTATCTACACTGGAGACCGTACTACAATCTATGTGAGTTTGTGGAGGAGCATATGTACAAGAGCAAAAGAGGGACCAAATAATGATCGAGTGCCCACTGGTGAGGGGAAGAAAAACGGACGATTCCCGCAGCCATGGACTGCTGGTGAAGACTACTAAAGTAAAAGTAAGTAAGTAAAGAGTCAAGCGCTCCTGGCCCTTGGATAAAGCAGAAACTATTGAAATTGGTCTAATGTCAGAAGCAGAAGTGGGATGAGGAGATTTCTTTAGAGGTGTGATTAAAGATGACTTCCATGGCAATGGAAAAGAAGATGTGAGGAAGGATTGATTATAAATAAAAGTTATGACAGGAAGGGTGACAAACAATGTATCTTTGATGAAACGAATTGGTACAGAATCAGGCCCAGTTGCACTGGATGTGACACAACTGAGCACCTTCAAAACCTGCAAGTGATCAACTGGTGAAAAATTAAACTGATCTATGACAGGAATACAGATAGCTACTGCAGTTATGAATGTAAAACACTTTACAGAAATAATGTCAATAACCGTTTGTGATACTGCAGTTAAAATTAGAGTAGAGTACTACTAATTAGATTAGAATAGAGTTTTACATCTTCCACGGTATGTGCACAGTCACCGATCAATGGCGATTTAATTAGTCCGATTCGAGATTTCATGTAGGCTAAAACACTGGAAAAGAGCTCCTTCATACATCACGTAATGCTGCAAGAATTTCACATTTGTGTGTGATCATCGGCCATTAAAATGACGATACCACTATCCACTATTCGTTCGACTCATCGATATTATATTAATCAACCGCAGATGAGGGAAGCCTTTTTGACTGATTTATACTCAGAATAACATGACAAATAAAATCATAAATTTCAAGAAATCAGACTTGGCCGCTATTCCACAGTTACACCAAAATTAAATTTCAAATTCTATGCAACAGGCTCCAATTGACGATTCCAAGAAATTTTTCCAGTAGCACAAACGGTTATTGATATTATTTCTGTATAGTGTTTTACATTTATAACTAAATGCTCATTTAAAAATTATAATTTGAGTTATGTTGTACATATTACAACATAAATGTACATATCATACATCATACTATACCTGCTTCATGACGAACCATTGGTTCTTGTATCTGACTTTTCAAAACACGAATTAGAATCGGTATTGCATCAACATCCTGCATCTGCCCCAGACAATAGGCTAGTTCATGTTTTAATAAAGCCGAAGGGTCCTCAAAACATTTATTTATCCACGAAATACATTGAGCCCCACCAATATTTTTTAAAGTAAACAGGGCTCTAAACCTCTCTTTCAAAGGTCTTTGTTGATCATTCAAAACTTGACCGATCTTATCAATTTGTTCATTAGTTATTCCATTCATCTCATAGGTTTTGTTAAAAAATAGATATTGCAAACGATATTATCAAACGTCTACTGTAATTCGAAAGTGAATTTCAATAAGAATGAAATAAACGAAACTACCTCGTATGCTACCTACTGCTAACCTCAAACCTAGAACCTACGTCGCTAACCTGAAAACGAAAACTAAAATCACATTATTCCAATGTCATCTAAATCCTTAATCACAACTTGATCTGGAAGGAAACCCTTGATTGAAGGGAAGTGTACGTGGTTTTAAAACGATTACTATTATCGAGAACTCAAAGCTGAAAAATTTATTGAAAACAATTTTCAAATATGAGAAAAAGAAAGAAATTTGTTTATTTTCTAAAATATATTCCACTTTATCACATATCAGGGCCTGTTGAACAGCTGACTATAACAGCTGACAGATGAGATGAAAGCTGTGTCGTCATCGTCAGCAAATAGCAAATGATTACTACTTTCACTTTAGCTTCACATCACTTTGCTTTTGGTTTGTTTTTAAACGCAATATTTATTTCAAAATCTTTTATTCAGGTGTTGTGATTTGAGAAATGTGATTCAGAGTACCTTGATTAATTATATTATTATCCATTTTCAAGGAACTATGTCTAGCAATAATGAGGGTTCGACTTCGAATAACGTGGAAGGAGATATTATGTGCGATCTGGAGCCATTGGAACCGTCTCTCAAAAATGTAATCGATCAGACTTCCTTAAAATGGGTATTTGTAGGAGGAAAAGGTGGCGTTGGTAAAACAACATGCAGGTAAACTCATCAATTAATAATCAAATTATGGTTTGTTTCTCATAAAAACTTGTTATTCATGATTTACGCTCGTGAACATAACCTTCAAAATCAATACAGTATTATGATTACCAGTAATCACACGTCAGATATTTGCTAAAAACAATAAAGTTGGTGTCATCAAAACTTATTTCACTATTATCATGGTTTCAGTTGTGAAGTTTTTCAAGACAAGACTAATAAGTTATAAATTGAGATGTGACATTTGCGATTCTGTAACCTAAATAGAGGTAACATTATCCAATGATATTTTAATCACACAACGTGCAAAATGCACCTCTAAGTGGTTTGGTTTAATCTTTAGATTTTCAATTATTTATCAACTGTTTATCACCACTGACTAAATAAATTCAGTCAACTCTTAATTCATCTTCATAACTTGGCTAACTGATTTATTAATCAACATTTAATATTACAAGTTACTATGCGAATGAAACTTTTCATACGTATTTCATCTCGTATTGTTGATTTCCTTTAAAGCTGTCTAAGCCTGCGAGGAGGAACAGCTCGTCTCGTTACTAGGACTAGGATGACCTCAGGTGCTCGTTACTATGAGACGAGCTGTACCTCCTCGCAGGTTCAAACACACTTGAAAGTAGATCTGTGCAGGCATTATAATTTGTTATTGGTCCCGGTAGAAAAACTACTCGATTGCCTGGGCAGGCCACTGTGCCTGCACAGATTGCTGACACACGCGTCCTAGTACAATCTGTGCAGGTAAGTATTTCCGGTAATACGTTATACTATTAAGTTTATGGACTTCTGAACAATAAGAAATTTTTTCTGTTGGAGTGGATAACAGTATTCATTTTTTATTTCAAATTGATCGAGTTACTTAGATCTGTATCTGTAAAATGTGTTTGAAAGCTATTTTTTAAAGCTCCTAAAATAGCATCGTCAATTATTTTTGCTCCAATTTACAGTAGTTATTTTGTGCACATTGTTTTATAATAATTGAAATAATTTTTGGTATTGAAATAATTTTTCATTAAAACTATATTTTTCAGTTGCAGTTTAGCTGTCCAGTTGTCGAAAGTCAGAGATAGTGTATTAATCATATCTACAGATCCTGCTCATAATATATCAGATGCATTTGATCAGAAGTTTTCAAAAGTTCCCACCAAAGTCAATGGCTTCAACAATCTGTTTGCTATGGTAAGTATCAACTTTTAAGTTGAAGTCATTAACAATTAAGTTAACTGGATCTAGAAGTTTCCTGTATTAAGTTAATTCATTAGAGAGATATTGGATAGAGAACTTGAGTGATAACTCATCTATAATAATTGGAAGAGGATTTACTCTTCAGAAGGATTTATCACACTCTTTAGAATATTCGTTTGCAGGGGTACTGGAAGTTTTTTTTATTGATTTGGTTAAGATGGCGTGATCCAATCATACTTTGAGCTCAACTAGAAAGATATGTCATATATTATATTGGAGTTGGTTAGAGAAATAAGACGCAAAGTATGAATTATTGGGTTTGAGAATGCTAGTAGTACACATTCTACCAAGACAAAGAGAGCAGATTATTGAAAAGACCAACTCAAAGCAACTTTCTTATTACCGCTGCGTCACCGTTGACCAGATAAGTCTGGATAGGCTGTGTCAAGCTCCTGAGCCTTCAATGTATTGCCATCAACGTTGTATGTGCTCGTGAGTCAACGAACTGTGCAAAGTATCAGGGATTGCACTCAGCATTGCGTTGCTGTTTAATATAGTGTTTGGGTTAATAATAACAATAGGCTAATTTAAAAAATATATTTTTTACTTGTATTATTTTCAAATGTAGCATAATGTCCTGTTCCAACTGAACCCTTTTCTCTCTATAAAATAATTGTCACTTCAAACTGCTTTGAGGGTAAAAAATACACCGGTAATCATTGTTGCAATCTTTGCTCACATGACATGATGTTATTTGACCCATCGGCTACCAAAGTGTGATAGCTAGAGGAATGCAACGAAACCAACTATACTCTTGTTCTTCCTATCCACTGATCAAGTATTTTTCTCCCAAATTGCTCAATTTATTTGGAAAAATAACGTATTTTGTAAAATATTAACTTTACTGCACGTGACTTAACAAAATGACAATTATTTGACGTAATCAATTATAGATGATTATACGATTTGATACATACGATTGGTCTTCGACTGAATCATTCAAGTGACTTGGAAAAATAATTTATTTTCAAGTAAATAATGATCTTCTTTAATTTTTGGTTTTGTTTAATTTTCAGGAAATCGATCCCAATGTTGGATTCAACGAATTACCAGATGAGTATTTTGAGGGTGAAAGTGAAGCTATGAGATTGAGTAAAGGTGTGATGCAGGAAATTGTAGGCGCCTTTCCTGGTATAGATGAATCAATGAGCTATGCAGAAGTTATGAAGTAGGTAGTGTAAATCAATTAATGCATTAATTCTATTGAAATTATATACATGTTTGATCGGTTTGTGGGAAAGGTGCTTTGAAGCCTTATTGTTATATACAATCGTTGTTCTTCGCTTGAATTATGTTTGAGTTGGAAATATACTCGTTAAATTCTTGCGAGTTGTCTTGGTCGTTCACACATAAAATTACATAAATACCTTGTAGACCAGCTTTAATTTGTCAATCGATCAGAGCTCGGGAAATACAAAAGCTATTAATTATTAAAGAACTGAAATATTTGTAGTGGCTTTCAATTTATTGATGCATTTTGAACAATGTTTGGCTGAAAACATGTTTGAAAAACAATTGAAAAGGTACGTAATACTGATGTAGGCTGAAGCGTTACAAATGAAATGAAATAAATTCGGCATTATAGAAATGATTTTAAATCCCCTTTCATGATGCTCAATCAAATTGTAATTCATCGACCTAACCTAATATTTGCATCTTATGGTTGAAATTTTGTGAAGAAAACAGTTCTGGGCTCATTGTCTGTTGTATCTTCAAATTTTATGTGTTCAGTATTAGATACATTATAAAGATATAAGACAAATTTTGGCAAAACTGAAACATGCTTAACAGGGTAGTTTTTGTCCCATCCAAATGTCATTTTAACCTCGTAATTTCACCTCCGATGAGTATTTTTTTGTGGCATGAAGTCTGTAGACCAGCTTAACCTTTATTCTTTCATTAGTGAGGATTGATTCTCCCTAAGGTGTATATATTTTTGCACTCTTCTAAAACAGAATATTTTTACTCAAGCACAAACATTTTGCCTTTATAGCCTATTGTGTACTGTTCACCAAATATTGTTTCATGAAGATATTTTGTCTACATAGTGCTACCATTTTGTTGATGCTGTTAACAGATTAGTGAAGGGCATGAACTTTTCTGTGGTGGTTTTCGATACAGCGCCAACTGGACACACTCTACGTCTTCTCTCATTCCCTCAAGTTGTTGAACGGGGTCTTGGAAAACTTCTAAGGTTTAAAATGAAAATCAGCCCGTTTATAACACAGGTAAGTCGAAATTTTAAACTAAAATCGTTCAAAAATCTCCCTGATTTTTGCTTCAAATCCTTATTTGCTTCAAATATATTGCTTCAAATCCTTAGTATAGTTGGAGAATTTGAAATATAAGACAATGAAAAACGAACTCTTCCCAAGGTTCTATACTTGCCAATGAATGAAAAATAGAAACGCAAATTCTGAATAATACACTTCAAAATTAACGAATAAAAGATTAATTTCCAAGTGGTCGTAAATTAAAATAGTGTATTTAACGAAATATTATTGTTTATGCGTCTTCGTGGGTGTATTGTTTCATAGGAATCAAAGCCAAAGTAATACCATTCCAATAAAAATTTCTCTTGTAAATTCCTTTTCATACATATTATGCATTGTGCATTACGTTTTCTTATTTTGGTTTTGAAATATAAATTTTATTGTACTCAAACTCTGGCTAAAATATTCTCACAACAAAATAGTGAAAATTTTACATTTTCACAATATTAAACTTTCCAACAATAGTTTAATATTCGAATAATAATAATAATAATTAATATTTGAACATTTTTGTACAACTGACAATATTCATTCTCCAAACGTTAATTTCTCTATTGTCACATGATATTCTTGCATGAATGATAGTGATTAATTTTTGTAGAGATCTAAATTTCTTTTTACAATCTAAATATTGCATGTATCCTATATAGGCTACATGTGTATATTCATTATATTCTTTTTTCAGATTGGTGCAATGCTAGGAATGAGAGACTTCAATGCGGATTCACTTTCTCAAAAAATGGAGGAAATGCTTACTGTCATCAGACAAGTTAATGAGCAGTTCCGAAACCCGGTAATTATGAACCTAAATAATAATTATCTTAGTAGAATTTAAGAAACAATCAATAGATCGTTTGTCTATTTATGGTTAGGTAGTTCTAATTCCATCTAAACTTCAGGTTCATTTTTTTCCTAAAATATGTTTCAAATCCTCAAGTGAAAGTACCCGTAAGATTCTTCCTGCCAATAAAAGCCATTTCATGGCTTCTCAAATTATCCTATTATAAATTTATAAGATAATAAAGGCGTGGTTTCACTTCTAATTTATCTTGATGACATTATATCTTTTAGGTCCCTCAATAGGCTACAATGATAGTGAAAGTTATGATGATTTGAAAATAAATTTAAGAAAGGTACCCTGTCAGCTCATAAATAAACATGTAAATCAATTTCTACTTTATAGCTGAATTTGGGAAAGCTTGGTTCATTTCAATAACCCAATGATTTTTATTATTTGAAGTGAGGAATACAATATTAAGCTGCATTGTCTCTCATAATATTGATATTTCCACCTCAATACAATAAATTCATAATGAATAATAAGTCGAAACTGTCACAACCACATTTATTAAAAAGTATTGAGAAGCTAGTTTCGGTTGTTATACCTCTATCAATCTCAATCAAACATGTTGTCAAAGTTGTTATGTTGTTACAGTAACAAAACAACTGTATATTAACAAAGGCTTTGACCATCAGTCAATAAAACATGTTTGATTGTGATTGATAATTGTATAACAACCGAAACTAGTTTCTCAATATTTCTTAATAAATGTGGTTATGACAATTTCGTCTTATTTATTATGGATACCTTCCACAATATCACCTTCGCCAATACAAAGAAAGACAATAAATTCATGTAAATTATAACTTTTTTTAGTCAACTACTAAAAGCTTTGCCAGAACTATAAATTAATCTGAAATACTACATGTCATTGAATACTTTATCTTGGCTTCAAATTTGTGACAATCATTTTGATTGTTTCAGGAGCAAACAACATTTGTATGTGTTTGTATAGCAGAGTTTCTTTCACTGTACGAAACTGAACGTCTCGTCCAGGAGCTTACCAAGTGCGGCATTGACACGCACAATATTATTGTCAATCAGCTCCTGTTTCCACCAAATGGCGCAGCCCCGTGCAGTATGTGTTCTGCACGCTGCAAGGTGCAGGCGAAATATTTGGATCAGGTCAGTCACTATTGCAAATAATGATACAAAAAAGATATACTTTCCTGTATAAAATTATAAAGAAAATATTTTTGTAGAAAATGTGTTCAATTGGAACTCTAAATCCTGGATTTCATGAAGTAACATGAAAGATTAAAAGGAAGTTTTCAATGTTATAACCTCAAACATATAAGTTATTATATAAGAATCTTCATGCTGGTCTCTATCGACGGAACTCATAACGCTGGAGAATAAGGGTTTGGTGGAGGAGAAGAAGAAAAATTAGGAGATGAATGAATAATAATAAGAGAGAGAAAAATTAATTGTGATATGAAGATGAAGAAATAGGAGTAGAATAAGAACAAGAAAAATATGAAAAAGATGAAGAGGCATAAGAAGAAAATATGTGAATAGAAAATTTGTGAATTAAAAACAAATGAAAATTTGTGAGTAGGTTATGTCAAGCTCTTGATAACCAAATTCAATTGGATCGGGCAACCTGCAAGTTTCAAGTTTAGATGTACCGTAAAACGGGGTGAATAGAAACAATTTTCAACTTTGGACTTAAATAGCGACACGTTACACGAGAAGTATGGAATTGAAACATACCTTGGTTTATGGGTCTTGATGTCCTCTACAAGCCTACACTATGGATTTTTTCATAAGCACAAGGAGAAGCTGGAAAAAAATTAAAAACATGGTGTTTCTATTCACCCCGTAGAGCGGGGTGAATAGAAACAGGTGTTGTTTTCTAAGCTTGTTTCTTTTCTAACTTATGTAGGGTGAAAGGAAACAATCAGTAGTGTTGTTGGGTGGATAGAAACATGTTTTAGAATGAACACTAAATATATTTGATGTCATATAGACATATCAACCAACCGAAAAATAGATAAACACACAAAATAAACTAAATTGAATTTCAAAAAATACAGTTTGGCTGGCTAAGTGAACTTAATAAAGTGTGAAATGACTTATGTCATCAACAAAACTAAGTCTGTTTTTAAATCGAGATGAAGATTTCGAGACATCAACAGGAGGCCTAAGTTTCATGACGACGTCAGCCTTCTCGAAAAAACTCTCCTCTTCTGTAGCGGAAAATGTGGAACTGTTCAAATTTTTTTTGTAGAAACGTCCAACGTAACCATCGTCTTGAAGCTCTGTCACTTGGCAGATGTACATTCTGCATACCTTTGTAGAGTCTCCATACACCTTAACAATTGCGAAATCTTCAATTTGAAGGGAAGGGTTGAGTTCTTGTATGTCTATTTCGTCCAGGTCTGAAGAAGTGTCAGATGGAACGAGCTCTTGATCGCTATCTTGAACTGAATAGTCTGAGTCATCTGATGATGATTCACAGACAGTTTTTGTATTTTTCTTCTTGCTGCTTGGGGCACCACTAGTACCAGGCACGCCAGGTTTAGATGCTACTGGTAGATCATCAACAGATACCGGTACATCATCTGGATCAGACTCAAAATCAGCGACGGAAACACTCTTTCCAGGTTCGACATTTACTTTCACCCGTTTTTTGTGGGGTTTAGTTACCTCTGGATTTCTTAGAGTTTTCAATAGTTCTTTAAATGTGTCATCGATGGCAACCACAGGTGATTGTGCTGGAGTGGTTGCAGTTGATTCCTCACATTGAGTTGACATATCTTCAGGTGGTAGCATATTCAGAACCTCACTACGGTTGAGAGGATAAATCCCACATTTTCGAAAGCCAGATTTAATGTTCTCGGATTTACATGACTCACATAACGCTTTTAACAGGCTGGGAAATTTGCTTTTAGGTATAGTAGGTTCATTTCTGCCAGGTCCTAATTTCCACTCAAGAAGTAATTTACGCCATGCCATTTTCAAAGGGCGAAAGAACGCCACGTCGAGTGGCTGAGTTAAGTGAGTAGAATTACTAGGCAGAAATATAAAATGGACATCGCTATCTGCACATTTCTTTATGGTTTCCAGTGACAAATGGCTTGCTAAGTTGTCCCCAATCATGTACTTTTTGCCATCAAGGCGTCTAAAATATGGAAGGGCTATGGTTTCGACATAATCAGAGAAACAGTAGTTGTCAAACCAGCCGCTCTTTGTTCTATTGTACCTAGAACCATCAGGACCTCCTTCTCGCCAACTTTCATACATGTTTAGGGCTTTGTACACCACGTAAGGGGGCAAGATTTCACCATCGGCAGCGGCCGAAAACATGACCGAGGTCGAGCTCTTGGTTGAGTTCATCACCCTTTCAGGGTATTTGCATCCCCGTCTAGTTATAACTTTTTTCCTGCCTGGATCGTCAGACAGATTCGTCTCGTCGTAATTAATAATATTACAAGGAGGAATGTTTACAAGTTCTTTTTCTAGCTTGTCAAAATATGCATTGATAACTTGTGGGGAGATAGCAGCTCTTGCCCGTTTAATATTTTGACACATCCTTGATGACAAGTCGTCCTTGTGTCTTCTCAAAAAGGATTCAACAAAATCCCGTCCAGGCAAATTGTCCTTGAATTGCCTGACTGTCTTTCCTTGGCGATCAAGTGATTCTTTTATCAATAATCTTAAGGTCCACGAATCAATGGGATAGCCCCAGTCAGCACAAACACCCAACCTACTTACCAGTATTTTTTCTTCATCTTTAGACAAAGCAGTTTGCCCACCTTTTTTTTTAATAGTATCCCCCCTTTTATAATGTCTGTACAACACACTGTAATGGATTCCATGTAACTTTGCACTCACACGAAGGCTCTTGCCATTGTTTATGTCTTCAATTGCTGATTTCAGAGCTTCTGGATCAATTTCTTTTTTAGGTTTCAGAGGTTGGTACTTCCTTGGCATTCTGAAACAAAATGACTACATTATAGATTTGCAATAGCTCACATTTTCTAAGGAAATTCGCCCAAAACAATTTTTTGTATAGGTTAGGACACATATTTAGGATTTGTGGGGTGAATAGAAACAGTGTTTCTATTCACCCCACAAATCTTAAATATGTGTCCTAACATATACAAAAAATTCTTTAAAGAAAACGGGATATTTTCAGCATTATTTCAAAACATAGTAACATTTATAGGTAAATAAGGTATGGGAAACATATAACACTAAATGCCTAACTTATATTGGTATAGTACTTACATGGAAAGTTTAGAAGATCACAAAAATCACGAAAAATAATCTGAGTTGTTGATGGCTGCAAAATCCAACTTCCAGTGCTGCCAACATAACAAACTAATTTTCCCCTCAAACTGTACCTAATTACCCACTCATAAATGAAAAATTACCCCGGTAGCTTTATTTTTACCCTCTGTCACATTACATCACATTTTTTTTGAAGTTTTGTTGCTATTCACCCCACTGTTTCTATTCACCCCGTTTTACGGTATTATAATCAAATATCTATATTTAGACCTTATTTATATAGATACTCAGTTAGGGTGAATTGAATAGCGCGTTCAACTTGAACACACTTTATTAATTTGAAATAAACATCAGAAATGTATTAAAATTGAATAAGGTGGAGAGTAGTAATGGACCTTAGACGTTCCCGCGATCGTGATATTGAACAGTGATCCAAGGATTTGAGGTTAATAACAGCAATATTTATCAATCTTATATAATCAATGGGAACCGGTTATCCAGGGTCAGGGGTCACTGGTCAATGATCCACATTGAACTCTTGAGTTTGTCATTGTTTGTTGAATGTTGAAGACTTAAAGCCGACATGGATTCGATTAGGTGCATCAGTTTCTTGTCGTGGCCGTAAATACTATAAATGCATTTACAGGCCAAACATTACCAAGAGTAGTATTTGCACCCGCGATACAACTCTTACGACTTATGCAACTAACTGATTGCATGTGGGTTCGGGACATTATCGTCTCTTTTACACTAATTACATTCAACCTTCACTATACTAGAGGTAAAAAGGCGGTATAAGTTGACAAGTTGTTAACAGAAATAATATTTTGTCATATTTTCAAGCAAAAGTGGAAAATTCTAAATTGTATGTATCACATCAGTTTTTTGTGAACTGGTTTATTGAGTATTGCAGTTTGAGATATTCCTGAATTTATTTGACAATTTGTGTACAATTTATAATTATTAATCAATTCTATTTTCCCCAATTGCTGCTTTTCGTTGTTAGATATGATTTTAATAAATTATAGGCCAACTGAGAATGGTTTTTGTTTTTGGAGGATGAAGCCCACATAGGTCTTAGACCTGTGCGTGGGTAATGAGTTGGATGATGGTGATTGATGAGTTGGACCTACAGTTTTAGGTTGGTTCCGAACCACCGGGAAGTGATTTTACAGCAGAGAAAAGTGTGTTTTTGCTGGCCAATCTAATCGGTTACCGTTACAAACAGGACCCAGGAGAACGCAGCTTAACTCTATCTGATTGAACAGACACCTGCTACGGCTCACGGCTATCACTTCCCTGTGTATTTGTATTAATTTGTTGTATTGCTATTTAACGATGCGGTCCTATCCTGTTATAAAAACGGATCAACAAATGGAGTCGTAGCATTGTCTCGGTGGGCTTGCCATAAAATTCTGCCAGTCTAGCTAGGAAAGCAATCGCAACTATATCTTTCTTTGCTTAATTACTAGACCGAAACAGTTTTGAAGTCTTAAACGGCCTTCACATTCAAAGAATCCGCCGGATCGGCTAAGGAGAGGCTGATATGCATAAGAGTAAAATTAGGAGCTAATATTAATCAATTTGTCCTGATTGGAGTTGAAATGTAGTTGTATATGGAAGAAAGCTTTTGGAAATTACATGATTTTGTTAATTTTTTTTTTTTATTTTGCAAACTTATTAAACAACTCAATGAACAATAATTCTGATCAATCTTCAACAAATTGAAAAGTTAATGCCTTTCTCCAATGCACGCTTTGACTTGAAGAGCTGTTGTGACTTTCATTACTGAGATCTTGATCCAATCCGTTGCATGTTTTTCAATCTGTTGCAGATCACCGACCTCTATGAAGATTTCCATGTAACGAAATTGCCGTTACTCGATCATGAAGTTAGAGGGCCATTTCAAGTGAAAGAATTTTCAGAAAATCTTGTAAAGCCTTATTTTCCCAAGTAGCTGGATGTGATATAGGACTAGCAATCAACACAAATCCAACATTGGCTCGTCAACTCTAAAATCAATTGTGGGACTCGAATCATCGAATGATTTTTATCCTATTGCAAGAAATAATGTGGAAACATTTACATTCTTTTTTAATTCATTATATTTACATTATACTCACTTCAAATATCAAAAAGTGTCTTTATTGAGATTATCAAATTTATTTGTAACAGCTGAATGAGCTCAGGTCCAATCTATCTATAACATTTTGAAACTCGACATTGGTCGAGTTCCTGGGATCTGCTTGACTGGTAGCTGGTGAATGTGGCCGGTGGTGTCTGATTGGTCTATTCATATTTATAGTCGTTGAAAGATTTTAATAGACCAGTCAGACGCCACCGATAACATTTATCAGTTACCGGTAAAGCTCCCAGGAACCCAACCATTACTATCATCCTCGTAGCGGTATCGATTTAAAAATAATATGCATAGCTAAGGATTATTTAATTTCCTCAATACATGCATCATATAGGTCCATAAAAATATATAACAAATTAATACGTAAGAGTTTTTGTTCAACATAGTTTATTGGTCCGATATCAAGAAAATGTATAACAGCGTTAATCACATCCCACATACAAGTTTTTTTGACATTCAACAATTAGATTGCAAAATATACATCACATGTAACAATAAATATCAATTTAATTAATTTTACAAGTTTCTAAAACTATTTTAAAATAACATTCTCGTGAAATGAAACATTTTTGTCGTCCCACAGAATTTCCACAGAAATAGGATGCAGAGAAAATAATGGTGCAGAGAAACTTAGACTGACAGAGATATTAGACTGAGATAATCTTGGCTCAAACTCATGAGTTGTCTCACAAACTTGACATATTTTATTTGAAATTTCCACCAGTTTTCAGAAATGAAAATTATAAATAAAATAAATTTTTCATGGGAATAACTATCGATCTTACATTAATTTAATGATTATTCATTGAAAATGCTACTGATAATAACATCTTTTTTCCATGCTTGTCAAGTTAAATGAATCTCTGTTATAATCAACGAAGGTTATGAATAATCTATCATACCAACGTAACAAGTATGAGTATCACGTTTAAATATTCATCATGAACGATTCTAAAGAATTTATGAATTAAAATATAGTTCTGTGGTATCGAATTTTCAGATTTATAACACAAATTTCACATTTCAAGCTTCAACTTTAATATTAAAGTCTCTATCGATTGTGTTATTGTGTGAAAATAGATTGCTTTCGAATAAGAATTGATTGTCTTTTGTCATGAAAGAAGAATCACATCAATTTATCAATAGAGCTTTTATTAAAGAATACATTGTTTACAAAAATAGCTGAATTGCTATAGTACATCGAATTTGTTACAAGCTATTGGATTGCTACATCAATAATACCGTCACATCGCGTCGACGATTGGACGTTTGGCCTACGTGAGTAGAAATATTATTTATTCACTATTAATATATATTAGCTCCAACAGTCGTCGAAGCTATTGTCGACTTTTAGCAATACGGGTTGAATTTACAATAAAAAGTTTACACGAATTGTTGAAATGTGCAAAAAAATCATTTTTAAATCAAAGTTTGTAGACAAACAGAAAATTATGAACTTCTGAAATTGTAGTTCTGTAATTTCAGTGGCAACTTGTTTAAAAATTCATACTTTTAAACTAACGTACTGATTTCAGTCAAAATTATACCGTCTTGACTATCGAATTGATACCGATGCGGTATATACAGCTGATTTTCTCTTAGTTTAGTAATTGAAAACTTTATTTTTGTTTGAAATAGTATATTTCGCACCTAGGGCCGAAAATGTGTGTTTGCCGGCTCGAGATCGCGGTTTTCAAGTTCGAGACGAAGTCGAGAACTTGAAGCATTTGAGAGCCAGCAAAACATTTTTGCCCGTGTTGCGAACGCTATTTTTCGCCACACGAAAAAAAAACAACAATGTTAAGATGGAAATTTTGAAAGCGAAATTTTAAGGCTATGGTACTTGCAAGAATACAAGGAACGGCTATCACCTTTTTATCCAACCTACAGCGCTCTGGGTGGGCATTTTGTCAACTACTACAACTGTTCACCAAAAGGTTAATGGTTAGGTTTTTTGTTGTTATTCCTGTTCCTGATTCGAAACCTGCATAAAACAACCAAAAACCTAACCAACTAACCTTTCTATACCAACAGTTGCAGTAGTAGTCAAAACTCCTAAAAACAAAAAACCTAACCAACCAACCTTTTGGTGAGAGGTTACCAACATTTGTAATAGTTGACAAAATTCCCACCCAGAGCTCTGTAGGTTGGATAAAAAGGTTCTATTGTTTGATATCAAAACTACAAAATAATACATATTAAGTTATAAAAAGTGATCATTTTTGACATTTTAAATACTACGTACATATTAAATTATAAAAAATAGACATTTATTGATGGTTTAAATATTTTTGTTTTACATAAAAGTTGGAAGGATTCATTTTTACAATCATGACTGCTGTATCCAGACACGATCAGCTGTCATTCAAGGTCATTTTCTTTTCCGCCCTAGGGCGGTAAACGTTTACAGACCTCGACGGAAACCAAACACTTTCGGCCTCCATATGACGCACGAAAAACAGCTCATTACGTCCTAGTGTGGTGAAAACATTATTAAAAAGAATGGCACAATAATTTAGCTTATCAGACTGGCTACATTACTTCGACAATTATCTTCAAAGATATAGGTCACGTCTTCAAATCAAACCCCACATAATTATACAGTAATAGGGCCAACTGCCTTTCTGAGAATGTTACGCTGTACTTAGTTGGAATATCATAATACATTTTTCGTCATACTTGTAGGTTATGGACAGTTTACCAGTCAAGCAATCAATGTGGTAAACAGCTGTTTACAGAAATCAAAAACAGCTGATGTAATTTGATGATTATTACCGTACACTGTGTGGTAAAAATCATCAAATGATTATTACCGCACTCTATGGGTGGTTGTGGCTACCACTTCACTGAAAAACCATTTGGTCGAAAGCTAGATCAGCTGATCTAGAACCATTATTGCCACATTTCACCTTGAGTTGGTGTGTTGAGGTTATGTTTGTATAACAATGATTTATAGTTTCTTATTTCAACTTATCTGCTATTTTAGACTTGTATGACGAAAAATATCGTACGTAACTCGTCCGTGAAGATGTTTACCATACTCGTACGATAATACCGCACTCGACTTCGTCTCGTGCGTTAACTCATCATACTCGTATGTTAAACACCATTTCCCGCACTTGTAACGTAATATACTATTATATATTCATTTATGTAACCCGCCTGAATATGAATTATAAATGCGCTCCTCAAATATTAAATTCAAGTAATTTATTATCTCGGTAATTATTGAAGAAAATATAATACAATAATATTATAATAGTGACAGTACAATATGTATATTGAAAAGAATCGTTGAGAACGTACAACATACAAAAATAAAACTAGACCATCTCTCTATAAAATGTATTACAATGAGTATGAACATTATTTCAATATAAGAAAAATTTCATCAAAATAAGAGAACTTATACTTTAGACGAATTGATAGTAACAAATTCACCAGGTCTAATAGTAAATGCAGATAAATGCGAATATTTGAAGAATAACAGTTCATGACAAAAGGATAATAACATTTCCTCTGTTATTAATGTTCTACCACTTTCAAAAAAATTTGGTATCCAATTTATCAATACCATTTTTATTTAATGTATCATTTTACATCATTACAAACAAGTCTGCTCTCCAGTCACATTTCACTTTATCAACTGTTACATTTTAGTTTCTTCTTAGAATAAGGTATTCTAGATAATAGACTAAATAGAACTATTTGATCACATTCTCCCTCACACACACTCTACATCCAGAAACACACAAACATTTTCAATAAGTTGATAAAAGATAGGAAGAAAAGTCTTCTTTATCATTTAGGCACATATGAACGATGAGAAATGAAGAAGCTTACTATTACCTTATTGACATTTCATAGCTTGAATCAATCTTCAAATATTTATAATATTATCAATGTAATACGTGGATGAAATGGTCTTATCGAAGGCCTAGTTATAAAGTAAACCATATCCATAATACCACTTTTAAAAATATTTATCTAGTACCGGTACTAGTAGATTGTATGATATTTCATTTGCATCCAAACTCCGAATTGAGGCCATCACAAATGCCTAGATATTCAACAGTCGAATGGATCACAGTTCCACGACAAGAAATAAAACTGTACATGTATTAGAAAAATTGTATCAAATAGCAATGAATTTCAAGAAATTGGAAAGTTAAAATACACACGGACGTTTTGAAACGGCTAAAAATGACATTATAAATGTAGACTTGTTACACCTACAACATAGAACAGCAATACAATGAAACTCACATCTGATATGAATTCAAAATCTATAATGTAATATTTTTAAATGCTATTAATCATGGAAAAGATATCTACCAAGAGAAATTGGGGAAACCATTTCAACTTACGGTTTGAACTAGTAAAGTCATGTTTGTTTGTTTTAATCATTCGAATGAGATTAATAATGCAGCCAGAACACAGTGCCTGAGTCTAAATGATTGGCATGAGCAAATATGGAGAAATGTCATGAATCAGAAGTGCACTTGATGCTGAAAAAAAGTTTTGTAATTTTTCTATACCTATTCATTCCCATGTCAAGAAGTCTCTCTGCTGCCTAATTATCATTTTCATAAGTTACTTATTCTGTATTAGTCGATGATTTTTTCAGCATTGACAAAATAAATGGGCAAACATATTTTATTCAAGTGAGATTCTTACGTGTTGTTTCACCTCGCTGTTTGAGCCATGTTATTAACAGTGATTGAAGAAAACACTTACTTTTATGTCCTTCAAGCACCCAATATTCAGTTCTCATGGTAACACATTATATTATATGGTAACACATAATTTGTCCCAGCTGGAACTTCAATGGCTTATCCAGACAAGGGATTGTTCGAAGGGATTTTTTGAGTTTAACATCCTCCAGTAGAAAGATCCTTTCCAAGTTTGATTGGTAGTGGGCTTACAATATTTTGTCGATTATATTGAGGTTAAAATTTCATCCTATACCGTGCCATACAATATCCTCTTAGAGGGAGAATAGCTTTTTTCTCCCTGAAAGTTTGAAATATTATACAATTTTTCATGCTTGTGCTATCAAAAAAAATGTTATTTCCAATCTCATGTCAGTCATGGAATGATTTACAGTACATTAATGTTTTAGAATAGGAAATTTCCATTAGGCTACACAAGTCGAAATTTGTATTCAATTATTATTCGCAGGTACATTGACTCTGAAGTTCAATTTGAACAGATAATAAGCAACAAAATCTGCACAACAGGAATATGAATCAAAAATAAATCTCATATAAATTGTTTCCATCAATCGGGGTTGTTTTCAATCATTGAAATTTGGAACTCAGGAAAGTTTGATCTCCCACTTCACAACTATAATTATTTGTTATCTGTAGAATATTACCATTCTTAAAGTTTGTGACAATTGTAAAGTCTTTGATGTTCTTCTCTTTTGAGAAACTAAAAAATTTATTAATTATATTTTGAATAGATCAGAATTCTACTGTTTTGTCCCTTCCAAACCAAACATTGTTTGAATTAATACGTTCCATTAATTTGTGCAAAACTTCCATGCACAAACTTATTTGTCTATTTTCCAAATAGTTCATTCTCTGAACTAATACAAGTAGTATGTTTCAATACTATGTAAACATTTACATCATTTTTCTTCAACAAATTATCAAACTTATATGCATTTGGTTAATGCAAATTCAATGAGGCATTCGCTTATAATTATTATATAGTCCCATATAATACATTTGGCGGGCCGCTCAGCGCAGTTGGTTGAGGCGTTGCAACTTCAGCTTACTGTCGCTTCAGTGGTCATGGGTTCGAATCCCGCTCCTCGATCTGGCATCTATGTGTTATCATTCACCTCATTACCCACGCACAGGTCTCAGACTCATGTGGGCATCATCAGCATTAAAAAATGTTCACTTGCTAAGTAAAGAATTCTCACAGGTCTTGTTTCATGTACTACAGTATGCTTCTTCGTGTTTTATGTCCTACTTTTCTTATCCTAATACTGCATTCATTGGAATTTTTAATGATTCACAATTCCCGTTTACCATAACTCACAATGAGTGATCCATCACTCACAATGTAGGTATAGTTACGTACTAAGTAAGTAATGCTAACAAGTCTTGTTTTATTGATTTTTGTTCTATGTTTTTTCTTCTATCAGACTTTTTCTTCTATAGTTGTTTGAACTATTTAGTGTTTCACATTCCGTTTCTTTTCATGAATCATCCCTTATAATGTAGTACACTTGCTGTACTACAACTGAGTAAAATACCGTAAGAATAACATTATTATTTTTTTACTATGCTTCTTCCTCTATTCATTAGTGTTCAGTTAATCACAATCACTATCTTGTTTTAATGTAGTACACTTACTAAGTAAGTGTACTTTTATACTATGCTGCTTCTTCTATTACTGTACTCATTGGAATTTTTATTTAATCACAATCCCTGTATTTCTTTAAATATAGAATACTTACCAGGTAAGTACCGTAATACTTACAAGTCTTGTTTTCTTGATGCTTCTTCTTCTATCACTCATTCTTCTAGCATTCATTGGAATTATTAGTAAATCACAATACCTTTCTTTTCATGAACTACCCCGTATAATGTAGTACATTTGCTGAGTGATTACTGTATTTCTTACCTGCCTTGTTTATGTCTATGCTTCTTCTATTACGGTATTCATTAGAATTTTTATTCAATAATATAATCTCTATCTTTGTCATGTAAGGTTCTCAGGCGAGGCAAACTTATGATAAGGATACAATTTTACCGAGATGTTTGTCTCAAACATAGAATTGAGATGACTCTCTAGGTTGTGTACGGGGGCGAGGCTTGGGTACAGTGTAGCGTGGATGGAAAATGCCAAGAGCTGCCTCATTGGTCGAAGAAGGCCTGCGATCCCTGTCCTTGTGCGCTGGCAGGAAACGGAAGTTGCCCTTGCTTCCGCTCTGAGATCCATTGCGTGTCCACAGCGGACCGCAGCAGGCAGCTGTCAGGTTGACCGACTGTCTGTTGAGGAACCAGTAGACGATGGGATTGATGGCCGAGTGCGTGTGACCGAGTAGCAGGCAGAATGGCAGCAGACTTTGAATCAGTGCGTCGTCAGCTGAGGGGTCGACCGAGTAAATTTTAAGGGCAACATAGGGTAGCCAACATGTTGCAAACACGACAACCAGTGCGACAAGCATGTTAGCCAGCCGCCGGCGGCTGTTGAGTGATTGCCTACTCATCTGTTTTGTCAGCGGTGGCATGCTCCGTCCCTGCTGCGAGTTCTTCAAAGATTTATGCCTGGTCGATGATCTCTTCCTGCGATCATCTACTTCATCACCATCTCCATCTTTGTTGTGTCGTTGCATTGCCTGCAAATTTAGTAAAATATATAGTTACTATTGATATGAAATTGAGAAAAATACATTTTTGTAAGTAAAACACAGTAAGTTAACTAAATACAACGTCGCAGTTAAAAAAATAATAATGTTATTCTTACGGTATTTTACTCAGTTGTAGTACAGCAAGTGTACTACATTATAAGGATCTTCCACTCTTGATCACTACTCTATGCCTGTGCTTGCTCTACAACATTTTACATGTAGATGCATATAGAAGTAACAAGTTAGAATTGACATTACTGTTATCGCAGTTCTGCTGAAACTTACCTACCACTAAAATTGGGTGAAAGATATTGGAAATGATCTACAATCATCACAAACGCTATACTACAGACTTAATTATGCCCATGATGAGAGCTAGAAAATTAGAGTTAGCTATGTGGGACTTTATTATCGTGGGGAATAAAGACATATCTACTGCTTCATGTTAAAAACTCCAAGGGAGAGTATAGTGATAGGATGGAGAGACATAGAAGACGGGAGAAGGCGTACCGTTGTATATTAACTTTTTATGGTAAATACAACGTCGCAGTCAATTTTAATTGAGAATAAAAAGGAATATTTCTACTCACTTTTTGGCCAACGTTTTCGAGTCATGGAGACTCATCTTCAAAGACTCAGGTGTAGAAGATGAGTATCCATGACTCGAAAAAGTTTGGCTGAAATGTGAGTAAAAATATTATTTATTCTCAATTAAAATTGACTACAAGTCGATGAATTTACCATAAAAAGTTAATGTCAACGCAGATCGTTATGGAAAAAGAAATCCAGGAATATAATATTATAACTGGAGGTTTTTGCA
Source organism: Conomelus anceps (assembly GCA_948455865.1). Classification (NCBI taxonomy): domain Eukaryota; kingdom Metazoa; phylum Arthropoda; class Insecta; order Hemiptera; family Delphacidae; genus Conomelus; species Conomelus anceps. Next base: position 31,667,935 of record OX418216.1, read on the forward strand.
AGACTACAATGGAACTGTTCATGTTTAGCAGTAGACAAAATCAGAATAGCTGGAATTGTTAGGACCTTAAGTGGAAGTATGACGTGTACGGTACTCTTTGAAAATAGGTGTAGGTACGGTAAGTAGTGTAAAAAATCTTATTAACACCGTATGCGTACCGTAGGTAAATTTATTAGTTCATTTCAGAACTCTCATCAACAGATTCCAATGAAGTCGTCTATTTTCTTAGAGTATCAGATGACAATTACAAAAAAGATGACCAATAAAGAAATATGATGATCAGTAGTCAGCAGGATACTCATAGAATAGACTATAACTATAAGCCTTCAGTGCAGTACTAGTGAATATAAATTATAGAAAGATTATTTCAACAATCAAACATCTTTAAAGCAGAAATGCATGATATCTTACTTATCTTAGTATCTACACAATTGCCCAATCACCACATAAAGATTTCTCATGTCTAAAACCGGACCATTTAGCCCAAAACTATCAATTTCATAGTTATCATCTCAATTTGAATAAGATTTGCACTTTGTTCACAGAAAGCTTCAAGCATTTTGAGATTAGCTAGAACAATATCTTTGCCATTTGTCATGAGTTCAAATTATATGTAATAATAGGTCCACAGTTTTCCAAAGGCTGTTCAGAAAAGAGCTGTAGAAAGGTATAGCACACGGCTGGAAAATTTGGCATGATGCCTCTGAGTTGTCATTGGTAGTGAACATCTAATCTCACTCTCACAATCACATCTCTCGCAGTTTCACTTCCATATTATTAACATCTAACAAAATAAATACACTTGTGAATTTTACAATTTAAACAGTTATTTCTTATGCAGTGGCGGATGTAAACACTGAGGTCCTAGGCCAAAGTATTGTATGGTCTGGGGTTCATCCCGGAAAAAACATCCCTCTAATATTGTACAGTATTTCAAGTGGTTCTAGAGTCATGTCTAGGAATCCATTCATTTTATCCCATTATTCATTTTTAGTTGTGGGCCAGCAACACAGCGGCTTGATGCAAGAAGTAGCCCAGGGGTGTGCAACATAGTAGCCTATGCACAATCACCAATGCAGCGATACAGCCAGATCCTCTGATGAGATAGGACTGTCAATCATAGAACGCGGGAATTTTTTCAGAGAGCATAAAAGATCAAATATAATCTTTCAATAGGGTTCACTGTGCATCACCCTCTCCCTCACTGCACAAGAAATACTATATTTTACTCCATTTACCTTCTCCCTCTGATCAAAATTTAGTACAAAATACTTGTATTCTATTACAAGATATTACAATTACTGTACTTGATTTTTATTACCAAATTGTGAGAGCTTTATTTTTAAATTTTGGCTCTTCAGACCACGTTAGCCTAGCCTCCCCCCCCCCTCGGCTTGAACCCACTGGCAAATCCGCCACTGAAAGGTGCATGAAAATACCAAAATGATTACCTTGGAAGGAAGATCGGGCTGAACAGATGCAACGATGATGACCTCCTTTTGTCGACCGAGAATTGGCATTGGCAGAGGAATGTCTCCATTGGCAGCAGCCGCCACCAGTGAGACAGCATACAGCTTGTGGCCAACCACATGGTGGCATGCGGCCACGGTGAGTCCTGGCACTAGGTAGACGACTGCCACCTGACACAATGTGAACGAGACACGCAGCGTGTAGGTGGGCCACACTTCTTCGCACACTGCCTGGCTGCTGCCACCACCACCGCCACTGCCGCCAACAATAGTTCGTGAATAGAGGATGGGACTGGATGAGAGCAACGCCACCAGCCACACGAACATGTTCATCAGCACCGGCAGTCGCCGACTTTGACGCATCTGTGACAACAGGTGAGGGTGCTCGATTGATGCGTAACGGTCCACAGACAGCATCATCAGCGACAGTGTGCTTGCTGCCACAGGGACGCCCTGAAATTAATAGAAAATAATATGAAATTAGTAAAATAATATTAAACTTTTTTTAAAGAAATATAGAAATCTCAATCGCAAACTTCTGATGAGGTTGATTTGAATTTGATTTTAATTAATAGTTGCATTTAAATTTTTTTTTAATTTTTGGCACATGTCAATAGCATAATAATAATAATTATAAAATCATAATCATATATATCATTATTATATATAGTCATTCCATAAAATATCTGATCACATATAACAACATATCTCAATTATATATGTCTATTAGTTATAGCTCAAGCCATAATTTCTTTAATGATTATCTTCTCTAGAGGCTCTGCTTAAGAACTCTGTTAAACTATGGAAGCCTTTATTCGCAAACCAGTTTCACAGGTAACTTTTGAGCTGGCTTCTATATTTCATATTTTGTTATGTGCGTTGGAAGTGTGCTCAAGAATTTTTTAATCATGTGCTCAGGAATCGACTCATAGATGAGATATTATTATTAATATTATTTTAATAATTTAATCCTCAGTTCTATGAGGCTGGATTCTCAAATGTCTCCCAAATCTAGTATTGTGAGCATGAACAGATGATCCTGTAGTCCAGATCTCTCTGAAATTCAATCCGCACATTGCTCATTCTAAAATATATAAGCATGGCAGGGGAAGTATCTTTGCACTCTGAAACAGGCCTCTACAAGATGTTTTGTTCAGCATCATTTTCAGGACCCTATTTTGTAATCTGAGGACTTTTATTACTCCTTGAAAAACACCCCAGAATATCAATCCATATGTAAGGAGAGACTGGAAGTAACCATAATAAGCTGTGAAAACTACTTTTTGATTCATAATTCTTGTCAGCCTCGATATTTCAAATACAGCTTTATTGAGTCTTTTTATTAAATGTTCAATATGATTATTCCATTTCAGTGTAAAATCTACTGAAGATGAAGGAAATAGGATAAGGAGAGACTGGAAGTAACCATAATAAGCTGTGAAAACTGCTTTTTGATTCATAATTCTTGTCAGCCTCGATATTGCAAATACAGCTTTATTGAGTCTTTTTATTAAATGTTCAATATGATTATTCCATTTCAGTGTAAAATCTACTGAAGATGAAGGAAATAGGCTGATGTTTTTGAATCCAACTGGAAGCTCAGGCCAGAAGAAGAGCTTGGGCAACATATAGAGAAATCTATGAATGCAGTCTTCTTTACATTGATTTTCAATCTAACATTAAAACTGGCACTGTATTTCACTTTTAAATAGTGTTTTACTCACATATATTGGAGATGCTTGAGAAATGCATTTCACTTCTGAAAAGAAGCTTCATCAGCCTCTTTTCGAAGCTTCTTTTCAGAAGTGAAATGCATTCCTCAAGCATCTCCAATATATGTGAGTAAAACACTATTTAAAAGTGAAATACAGTGTCATTTTTAATATTAGATTGTTCATTAAGTATTTTGTCATGGAAAACATCACAGATTGATTTTCAGTCGGTTAGCCATGCACCAATCCTTAATGCTACCAATAACTCTCTATCCTTGAGTCTGTAGTTCTTGGCTATCTCTTCCTACAAGTAATAAGTTTGCATCATCCGCAAAAAGAATAGTATTTGCTAGTGTAATATTCTTAGGCAGGTCGTTGATGTGTAGGAAGTGGCTAAAGAGAGCAGCACGGGGATCGTTGTACAGAAATGAAGGGACAAGAGAGATGCCCTTAGCATCACAAGGCACAAGCACAAGGCACACGGATGAGATGAAGACAATGCAATGAAGGAGTTCTACAGTTCTGAAACCTTGTCGCATTATGAACTATAATAAGTGGGAAATATTTATTGATCTCCAATCAGAAAAAAGTTACAGTAAATCACTGAGGAGAGGTGCGAAGTGGTATTGCAAGTTGGCCATTGAACAAGTTGGTACAAGCCTGGTCAATTCACTGTATCATTACCGGTCCTTGGGTAATCAATGAATATCTATTACAGGATCCAAGGAAACTTTGTAGAAGGATTGACTGGAATTAGTGCAACAATTGTTTCTTCAACAATACATCAGCTAGCTTCAAAATCTAACATTCCTCATCACCTTGTAGATGCTGGTCGCAGTGGAAGAAGAAGATGCTGCTGATGCTACGAAAAAATAAGTACGGTAGTGAATATGGCAGGTCAGTTGCCATGAAAAAGACAAAAAGACAGTCAAAGTATAAATGTGAAGGCTGTGAAAAACACTACTGTTTTGAATGTTTTTTTGTTTGTTTTTTTGTACATTCCTATAATATCAAGTAGATAAATACTAAGTTGTTATAAAAATATTGTAATTCTTCATTTTTTTATTTTTTGCTGAAGAATATTTCCCCAAAAATATTTCTATAGTATTGACACTAATATTTTTATATCAAAGAAATAAATAGTTATTGGCTTGACCTGAAAAGTGATTGGAAAAACGTGGTGACACATTGGCTTCACATGGCTCATATGGTCTCCAACACCATTTTTATGGCCGCATGAGACCAATGTTCCACCACACTTGAAAATTCAAATTAGAGCTTCAATTTCAGTCCAAAGTTGTTTGACACTAAATAGTCATTGATTACATATATAATTGCAAAGTAATATAGAAAAAATAGTGATTAGCCTAGCCATATATAATGGAAATTATTTCTTAAGTATAGGTGGCAGTTAAAGTGTCCAGATGAAGAGGGATGCATTAAAGCTTCTCTTTAGAAGTGAAATGCATCCCTTCAGTATCTGTATCTCCAGTATAAGTGAGTACAATTCATAATTTAAATAGAAATACAGTGTCAGTTTTGATATTGAATTTTATTGTTCATCGAGTATTTCGTCATGGAAAACATCATAATTTCATAATTCATCATAAAAGTATATTACTTTCATGAAAAGCCTGAGTTACTAAGTACTGTATCTATCTAATGGATTTAGTGGAAGAAACAAAAGCCGGCTTATTGAAGATTCTTCACATAATAGTGCTACTTAATTCCAGTTTCTCTCTTATGAATTAGTGAAGACATAAAACCTCGATCGACTGAACCAACAGAAAATCCTGCTGATGAAGAAACCCATCTTTATAGAACAAGTACGGTACGTTTGCAAAGTTGAGTTGAGACTTGTAATATTCAGCCAGTAAGGCCAGAATGCAGGCCAAGCTGTTTGGCATGGCTCTATTTCTCTGACGGTTTACTAAGCTCAGTTTGAATGGCATCACGTTGCAGTAAAGGCGCTTTTGTGTGCGCCTTTCCTCACAACCTCTATTCTCGTCTGTCCCATTTACGCATTCCAATCAACTCAACGCGCTTCGTTAGTCTGAGACCAGTGCGCTGTATTATGCTATGGGCTTAGTTGATTCTTTGATACACGTTGCACTAGTGGCCGAACCTTTTATAGTACTTTTAACCGGAGCCGCTAGTTCAGCTGTGAAACGGAAACTGGGACTAGATTGAGCCAACTAAAGTTCAACTAATGAAAAGCTAAGAACTCCATTATGTAAAATTTATTCGTGAATCTTGTTGAATTGAATACCACATTAATGTGCTGGTGTTGTGAGCATCAACGCTAACTCAGAGATGGCTTATTACTTAACAGAGAAAATCTTTTTTATCTATGGTTATAAATTTAGGAAGTGATGTCAGTATAGCTCACTTTAATACGTTTTATCAAAGTAGTGTCATATAATAAAGCTATTTTAACACTTTTCTTACTTTTCAGTACAGGAGTCTAAACCAATCAGAAACCAGGATTTCTCTAAAGCAGTGTTGAAATGAATACTGGTATTATGCAATAGTCACATAAACTGATTTCAAATTCAAACTGGATTTCAGATCCGAACTGGTCGAAACAATCACGCATTGTTGGTTATGAAATATTTTGGGCAAGTTATTGGATATAATATACAATCGTTGCATACAATTAATTTGTAACTTGCAAAAAAATGTAATATTTTGGCTATTAATTTCATAATTTTCGCCTAATCTATACTTCAAGTTAATTTTTTTCAAACGGCGATTTAAATCAGGGTTGTATCTGGGGTTAAGGTATTGAAGATATAAAATCTAATAATTGTCAACAAAATACAGTAGTACTATGTGAAGATTCAAATGTCTCGCCAACCTGTAATTATTTAAAAGTGATTTGGCGAAAAACTGGACTTGGATCGCTGAGTTGGAAGGTGGCGTGGGAGGTGTATAGATTATTACCCTTATACATACTCTACTTTCTCGATGGAAAGTACAGAGAACAAGACATTCAGTTTTTGGCGAGGCCAGTGCGAGTGTTGACGGATTACTGTGATAGATAAATTAACATGTTAAAATTGTAATTACGGTAGCGGAAGTAAATGAGTCAGTTAGAATGTGTATTATTGCAGATAGGCCTACCCACTTTGAGTTGAGTTGTGCTGCAGTTTTTATCATTCAATAAGAAGGGGTCCAGTACCTTACACTGGTGAGAGCAGCCTTCGCTACCAGCGAAATGGTTACCCATAGAACTATAAACTATAGTTTATAGTTCTATGTGGTTACCGTATACATAACTAAACAATAATTTCACCCTGTTGCATCTATGTGATATATTAGGCTACTGAAATATTCAATATCAATAAATTCAATTTTTCAGAATAATGAATTGTATAAAATAAGTTTCAGGGTGGATTCTCAAATAAGAATTTTTTACATTAAAATTATAAAACAAAAAGCTCAATATTGATCTTTTTTGTAGATTACGTCTTGGAGACTCCAGTTATGGAGAATAAGAGTACATCTAATATCTCTAGAAGTATTATTTTTAAACAAGTATTGCAAGTACTCGGACAATAATGGGATGGGATTAAATTAAGTTTCAAGGCAAGGTCAATATTTTAGTAGCATTGTCACTGTGAGAGCCAGAGCCACATTGAGTGATAAGTTTAAACTGATTGGAAGGAAACCACTCAAATATAATGGGATCAGTTCACTGCAATTTAGCTAAACGATGTTGAGTGCCACCTAAGTGCTGCCAGTTCCATATTTCTCAGTTTTATAGAAGCAACAAATTGGAGTAATGTTGATGGAAAATGCTCTACAAATCTCAAGAGAGAGTGATTTCTTGAGAGAGTGACTTTCTGCTGGGAATCAGATTATTTATTAAATTTGATGTCAAAACTCATAGTGTTTTTATACCCGAGATCATTCAACAATAACTAAACGTACTAGTTTGTGGTGGAGTGATTGGCTGCTACAATTATTAAATTACTAGCCGGCAGACTCGCTTCGCTCGCCTTAACCGTCTAGCCAGGGGGCTCCGCCCCCTGGACCCCCGGGGGGTCCAACTAATTTTCATTGTGATAAGATAAATTTACAGAAATAGGTGATTTTGAGGAGAATTTCGATACCATTACTTAGTATGCATCTAGGGTCTTAATCAAACATATACTTTTCATAAACGTTGGCTTTTAGCTATTGAAATTATTTTGGTAGCTCGGGATAAGTTTGCTTTGTTTGAAACAAATTATTATTCATTAATAGACCTAACATACTTAAAGCAAACAGCTTAAAGGAACAGCTGATAGAAGTCAACCGTTTTTAATCATATGACAGACCCCTTAGCAGCGTTATTTACACTGTCTTTGAACAGCAAAAGACTTTGCACTTTGCATGTAGGCTACCATACAGTCGGAGCCTTGCAATATGTGGGAAACATATGACTGGGTATGATGAAATGTTATTATGCCAGGTTGATGACATCTGTTAAGTGCAAATTTCAAAATATTTGGCTGTTTATCACCAAACTTTTCAAAAATCGTCGATTTTGGGCCCATTTTGGGGCTAATTTTGAAACTTTTTTCCAAGGTACATCTAAGGCCGATACTTAACATGAATACCAAATTTTATCTGATTTGACCTTATGGTTCTCTAGAAATTGTTGTCACCTAAATTTTAAAAAATCTACAATTTTGGGCCCATTTTGGGGTAAATTTTGAAACCCTTTCTTAGCACGCGTCTAGTCCCCCTACTGAATACGTGTACCAAATTTTATCGTTTTTGGTCGACTGGTTCCTGAGAAACTGTGATGAATGAGTCAGTCAGTGGTATTTCGATTATATATATATATAGATTTTAAAATATATTCAACAAGTTTTTGTTATTTGAAGGATTTGATTTCTGATACGGTATAAATGTTTCATATCATAACAGATTTTTTTTGAGTTTGTAAAGTTTTTCAACTATTTAGTTGTTTCTCCAGAATATTTCAGTCTTTCTAAATTGGTGATTTTTGTACAACTCCCATTAGCAGGCTAAGATGAATTTCATCTTTTTGGAGGTGGTGGTGCCTAAAATTAGAGAACTTTATATAACTTTGATAACTTGTGATAGGAATAGAGAACTATTATTGATTATTTTATTACTTTGTGTAATTATGTATTTTGAAGATAATATTGAGTTGAACAGTTGATTAATCTTCGAAATTCCTTATTTTATTATTTTACTACTTTGTGTATATATTCATTTTGAAGATAATATTGAGTTGAATATTTGATTGATCTTCGAAATTCCTTTTTATGTTTCAAATCACACTTGATACCTCCACATTGCGGGAATTGTCAACTTGAATATCTTAATGAATGTTGATGATGAATTCTTTTAGCGAAAATATTTGGCCAGCGCCAAGAATCGAACCCAGACCTTCTCATTGACGTTGAGGTGCTTGGAATCACTAATTTACATTAAAATATTTTTTCCGTCATTGTCAACAGACTTTCAATGTCTGCAATGCGGATTTTTCAGTGAAATTTAAAAGGAATTTTGAATATTAATTAGTTCATAAATTTGGCAATAATTGTAACAACCAATCACTTAATCATAAATGTAATTGATGCTTAGTTTAAAATGAATGTGATTTTAAAACGAGTGGCTTAGTGGTTCCGAGCACTTCACTGGTAATGAGAAGGTCCTGGATTCGATTCCCAAAATGCAGTTTTTGCTCGCTTGCAAAATTTTTTTATAGCCTAATGCCGGTACTTATTAATCTATTAATCTCCACGAACTGAAATTCATGTGTCCAAGTTTATTTTTTTCGAATAAAAACATGTTATCAAGTTATCAAAGTCCGCAATGCGGTGGTCTTCAGTGTGACTTACAGCATTAGAAGGAACTTCGAATATAAATTAAGTTAGTTGTTTATTCAATTTGTTTTCTGTTAGTTATATAGCCTGAAGACTGAATGCTATACAAAGAGATACTGCCATAAGAAGTTTTCAAGAAATGCATAGTTTTTCGTTTTATACAGGTGTTCTTATACAGTCTCAAAAGTAATCAGGAGCGTTGATCAAGCTCAACCAATTGGGCGGGGGAAACGGCAATCATCGAACAGATTTTAGAAAAATTGTTCTGAATTCCTTCAAAATTGACTGAATTACGTTCCCCATCATTTCGTTATTCCAATGAAGAAATTTTGTTAAATAATAATGGTAACCTAAGCATATCAATATCAATACACGAATTTTTGCATTTTTGGCAAATCTTGGGGGGCCAAGGCGCTCCTGGAAGTAATGCATTACAAGGCGACTGCAAACTGGAGTCTGGCTGAAACTGGTTGTGGCTGGTCAAACTTTACTAGAGATATGCCTGTCCCTTGCCTAAGGTTCTAAGCTATATTCAAGAACTATGATTTTTGTGGAATTTAATGAGCATATTATACAGAGTGTTTCGGAACTCTCTACTAATACTTCTAGGCAGTGTTTCTGGACCACTAACAAAAGTAAATATCGTAATAAAATTTTTCTAAAATCCCCAGTTACCACCACTAAATCACCACCAGCCGCCATTCATTATTTTTTTATTCAAACACCTCTAAATGTATAATTCTGAAATTTTCATACAGCTTTATAACAATTGAAACAATCTAAAAAAGATTAATCAAAATTTTCTGACATCAAAAAACAAAATGGGGCATTTAAAATCTTTGAACAGGATTAAATTAATATTGGCTAATGATATCAAAATTTTACTAGAATAACATTTTTTAGATACTTTTATTGCAAATCTAACAATACCTCATTTTCCAAGATTGGCCAACAATTAACAGAGATATGCTACGTTTTAGGGTGTGCGGTGGTTGGAAGCGAAAAACTGCAACCCATTCTCAACCACTGCACACCCTAAAAAGAAGCATATCTCTGTTAATTAGTGGCCAATCTTGGAAAATAAGGTATCGTTGGATTTGCAATAAAAGTATCTAAAAATTTTTATTCAGTAAAATTTTGATATCATTGGCCATTATCAATTTAATCCTGTTCAAAGATTTTAAATGGCCGCCATTTTGTTTTTTGATGTCGGAAAATTTTGATTAATTTTTTTAGATTGTTTCAATTGTTATAAAGCTGTATGCAAAATTTCAAAATTATACATTCAGAGGTGTTTGAATAAAAAAATAATGAGTGAAAAAAACAAAATGGCGGCTGTGTAACTGGGTATTTTAGAAACATTTTATTACGATATTTACTTTTGTTAGAGGTCCAGAAACACTGCCTGAAAGTATTGGTAGAGAGTTCCGAAACATTCTGTATAATGTCATTTGTCATTAAGGCTATTAATGTTGTATTCTGTGAACATTTATAAGCAGATACATGAATAATGGAAAAACAATAATAATAATAATAATTTATAAGTTTTTGGATTATGAATTTATTACCATAAAGCATACACTATCATGGTTACGCGTAACCAGTGGCGGATCCACGGGGGGAGAAAAAGGGGAAATTTCCCCCCCCCCCCAAACGGTGGTGAAGAAGAAGAAGGAGGAAAAGAAAAAGAAGAGGAAGGAGAAGAGAGAGAAGAAGGAGAAAAAGAAGAAAGAGGAACGAATGGAAATGATAGAAAACAGTGAAGAAGTGGACAAGAGATGACAATAGAAATTGGTAGGAGAAGAGAGATGAAAATGAAACAAAAAAACGAAAAAGGGTAAAAAATAAGGATAAACTTAAAAGTAGAAGAAAATGAAGGATATTTTTCAAAGTTGTTGACAAACGAGGAAAATGAGAAAGCAATGCCTAACCAACAATTAATTTTCTATTGCAAATATTGTGTACTTCAGCACTATCTTGGTCTGAAAATGATGCCAGTTCTGAAAGGGTTTTCTGGATGTTGCAGCAGAAAAAGTAGACTTGTTTTATTAGCACTACTTTACATTTACTCAGATAACACTCTAGAGCCTAGATCCTGGATCCTCAAAAAAATGTTGGGAGATTTTGACTGATTAAAGAATAGGTTTTCAATTGCGAATAATGTATGTAATTTTTCTTGTTAATTTCATTATTTTTTCATTAACAGCTTGTGTCAGTGGAATAACTATGGGGGGGGGGGGGAATCAGGGGAATTTTCCCCTCTTCCCCGGGACAAAAGAAAATTTGTTATTTTAGCAGGCCATTGTGAGAGAATTTTTGACAAGAGTCAAAGATGTCTGAAAATGTGGTTTTGAAGGAGTTTTATTTTTAAAAAGTTTTCAAGAAGTGCCCCTCAACTATTTTAAAAGAAATTTTCAAGTAGCCTACGGTACTGTACATTACCCCAATCAGGAGCAATGAGGGATCAAACATAGAAAAGTGCAAGTTTCAAGTAAGGTCCCGGATCTCCCATTGACAGTAACACAAAAACTAGACAAAATTTACTTTGACATATAACGTGGGTTAAAGTCTTAAGTTAGAAGAATTAATGCCTAGAATCACTTGACATGTAGTTTTAGAGAGGCAATTTTTCCAAAATTTTCTTGGGGAGTACCCCGAACCCACGTTCTGAAATAAATAGCTATGTATATTGTTTCAATTTATCGTTAGAGGTCTACTACTTAAAATTACAAATTACCATTGTAATTATTGTACCGAGAGTCTAACACTCCCGGGAACCCCCCCCCCCCCCTCCTAGACTGACCCTGTAATTTTGCCATTGCTTTGTGTGATGTAACGATACACATTAAAAGGTTATTAAAATTAGTATTACAAAATTATCATATCACTAAAGGCAATAGGTGAACAATTAAATTTTGAAAATTGTCTTCATTTCAATTCAATTGAAAGTACCCTTAAATTTACGATTTTATGCCTCATTTTCAAACACCCCGGACCACCCCCTCCCTGGTAACCATACCCCACTCAGGTATTTCCCCTCCTCATCAAATCTGCTGCTGGATCCGCCCCTGCGCGTAACTTAAAAATGTGATCGATACAAGCACGATTTCCTCTGAACGTTTTATAAGAATTGATTGCTCTAAAACTTTCTGATGAGGTGAGAGTTTCAGAACATCCTCAATTCGGAGTGAACTTCAACTTCACAACATTCATGGGTAGGGATAAGATGGAGAATTAGAGTGAGAGATTAACAAGAAACAGAGTCGTCTTATCTATGCAACCGCGACTGAGAAGTTGATATCGATACTCTGGCTGAATTCATTTGGTTGTATGATCGGGTTCATCCAGAAACTAAATTCGGGTAGGGCCAAGTTAGGTTGAGGTTTCTTTAACCAAAGTGAAACGTGTGCAGACTCAAAAGGGATTGGGATTGGTCATGAACAACTTGGAGAGACATTGATTTGACAAGTCAGCTTTACTAATGCGTGGCTTGGTAAAGTTATCGTTATTACTGTAATGTTACCAGACACTATTATTCACAAGACTTGTGGTAGACTACTACCCTGTGTAGCTCGGAAATCCAGTTTACTAATAGCAAACATAATAATATTAACATAAACGATCGAGAGCCAAGGGTTATGTAATGTATCGTGAGTAGATTCTCTGTTACTTTGATAATGTCTGTTATGGGAAACAAGATTTCTTGTGTGTGAAAGTGTTTTTAATTACCGTTTTCTGAGTTTTATTGTGGTATACAACATATATTAAGCTATACAACATCCAAATTATATTAGATGAATAAGCTACTCTTTCAGTAATATACATTTGACAAAAAATAATACAATAATAATAACTGGTCTTAGTGAACATTTGAACGGAGAGGATGAAATAATAAAAATGATAGAGGCAGTTGACCGGTGTTGTTCTATTTAATTAGTCTTCAATTAACTTCATAAACTTCTCAAAAATGAGTATATAAGCAACGATATCATTAAACTTTTAATGCTTTCGTGTTTGGTACGCTGACATATTAAGTTACTTTCATTAAAAAACTCTGCCCTGTGCTCAGTTGAATTGCAAAGAACGAGATGTAGGCAAATTGAATCTCTCAATCTCTTTTCATTCTTTATAATTAAATTATTCCGAATAACTTTTTAAAACTCTGATGAAGCACTCGGTAGTCTAAAAAATGAGGAGAAAGCTCTCTTTCTTTCACCTCGTTTTTGAAAGATTTCTAAACGCAAAATCAGTAATGAAAATGTACAACTCGCAATGTATACAATGGAATGGGAAATGTATAAGAGGATTCTCCATTCTGATCTCTATGACTAAAACTCCTGGTTGAATCTGAATCACTGGATTATACTTCTTTTATTGCACATGCTTGGTCAACTTAGGCTTAGGATATTCAGGTTAGATTTTATTTTCATAGTGCTCTGTATGTACTGCATGGAAAATTCATTGGTTGACGCATCAAGGCCAATCTAAACTGAAACACTTCTTTCCATATTTTCACTCTTTACTTACCATATGAGTAAAAATAATTGCTAAACTGTGTAGCAAGAATTAAAATTGCTCTACAAAATCACTCTATGAAGTGTCTTCTTTTGGACAAAATTCAAGGATTTGAGTTGAACATTTATTTGTAAGTTTGAATTTTCGATTGTGATTTATTTTTTTCTTCATACCTGATGTATTCACCAAAAATTAATACATGAATGGAACTTAGAAGTAGTGAAACCTTTAGAATTAAGCAGCCAGTTCTTACTGCCCTTTAATAAACAGTAGGTTGTCTTGTTTTAGTAGAGAAACTTGTTCGACAAAAAGTAGTATGATGAACGCCAATACTGATATATTATCAGTCGATTATTATTCATAGATTTCCATCAGCTATTCAATACTGTTGTCAATATCCGTGAAATTGTGGGTTCATGATAAGTTAATGGGAGTAGACGACAGTGGATGTCTTTGGATCAGGGCGTGGTATACAGTAACGATGTACTTGCATAATACTGTTCAATAAATTCATACATACATTATATCCAATTTCAACAATAGAATATGAAGACATTTTAAAAGCTCACAGATACTTAGTTTTTTTAATATTTTAAAAACGTTTAATGGTAGGTCTCTAAACAGCTTAGGTAACAAATTATTTAAGTTATTTCAGGTATATTATTATGAGCAAAAGTAGTATCTTGTCTTTCAATAATTATCAAACCATGCCGGCTTTCTGTAATATTCTAGTAAGCTATTGATTATTGAAATAATGGTTTAAAATTATTCTAATGGAAAACAAATTCATGCACAATTGGTTGAACATTTGCAAAAGTAGACGGATTAAGTTTTGGAACAGTAATGCATTTAGGTACTTCATCAATTTGGTAGGTTGAAATAGTACCTTATTATTTCATTACATTTGCATCAGTGCTAATACAAAACATCATCCAACTGTACTTGCACTTGATTAATACGGTACTGTATGTTCATTGCAAATATTAATTGAACATATTACATCCATCCCGTGTGAAATGGTTTAATTATCACTTAATTAATTTGATAGATTGAAACTGAAATCATAAAATCAGATCTATAAAGTCAGGATCAATATGACACATGCCATACGAACCATTCATATTTTCAGATTGAGCTCGACAATGGCAAATTATCAGAAAAGCACAAAGCACCCATGAGTTTCATGAAACCTGGTTGCACAAATAATAAAGTGTGCATCCGATTTTAGTTCAAAGCTGTGTTTTATTACAGTAAGCCTGCTTCGCTTTATGAACGCTTAATTAGTTTGGAATCAAGTCTAAGCTCAGAAATGCATTACAACAATATACATGGCCCAGGTTTTTATTTGCTTCCCTAGCAAATATCATCCACATCTAATTTGTTGCTCTCTGTCACATTCAGTACAGTCAGAATGAACATATTAATTAATATTCAAATACTAAATGACGAATGTCGATAGCAATGAGCTTCGGGCTGAATTCATGGAGATCCTAAGTACGTGAAGTAATGACGATCTGAATATACAGAATTCAATCATCATTCTAATGGATTTCCAAACATATGATTGTACTTTTCTACGTAACATCAGCAAGGTACGGTATTCAAATTGAAATAATTAGGTTTCTCATTTGTCAGTTAATAATTATACAAGAGATGAAAGAAAATCACTAAACGTTTGGAAAAGACCCATATAAGTCAATTCCAGACTATCATTAAATGATAGTAACATCATTCAAATAGTTCTCTCAATAATAACATTTCTAAAGGAATACTATAGAATGAGTAATACTATCTAATACTATGTATAGTAATGCAGAAATATAATCTCTGTTTATATAAATAAAAAAAGTTAAATAATAGATGGTAGATATAATAGAAAATGGAAGATGATTGTATCCGATGTATAATTTTGGATCAGATTGGTTTTAATTTTTTGTAACTCTTTGTTGCTATTTCATCATAAATATTTTCAGCCTTCTAAATTGGTGGTTTTTGTGCAACTCCCTTCGTCAGGCAATATGTGTTTTCTATCTTTTGCTAGCGGTAACTGAATAAAAAAAAATCGATTTATTAAGAACCCGACACGGTCTTTTTTCTTTCTTTACATTGTGTAATTATTAGGTATTTTATAAATGTATTTTAAAGGCAATAAAATATTTTAATTTTGATTTAAAGGCTAGAATATAACTACCTGCAAAAAGAAGACAGCTTTGCAGGCGACCAGTGCCATCGAGACGCGCGGCCTAAGAGCAATGACGACACTGACGGGTCCGCTGAGTCCGCAGACGAGGAAGTCGGACGCACACAAGTTGAGCAGCAGAAGATTGCGGAGGGCGCGCTGGCGCATGAGGGCGCACGCGATCAGCGCATTACCCAGGAGGCCGACACCCAGCACCAGCACGTAGAGGCAGGCTAGGGACACTGCCCCCCACGACAGGGCAACCGCCCCCACTGCAGCCACCTCCGATGACTGGTGCACCGTCTCCACGCTCGAGCTCAGGTTGTGCGCCGCCTCCACGCTCATACGGCGATGATCCTATACCAAAACAAACAACGGTTCTTTGTTAATAGATAGATTTAATAGCGTCCACTGCCCTCCTATACAAGGGGATCTGGAGCTTGTCAATTTTTTTTAAATGCACAGTAAATAGACAAAAGCAATAGGATGCTCAAGAGCTAAAACAAAGTAAACCAAACATCAAGCTAAAATTGTTTACCCAAAACCAGGGTATTGTTAAATTAAAACGTTTGAATAGTAATCTCTGTACTCTTCTGTGGAATAAAATACCATCCTATTCATATTCCAGAACAAAGTGAACCTATAAAAGAGCAAGTGACTGAAGAGTAGGGCAGTTAGTTGACAAGAATGAGAGAGCTTGTACGTTTCAGAGAGTTTTGAAAAGGTCAAACCTCTGTGTGTGTGTGAACTCTATCTCAGTATAGAGATAATGATGTTCTGTGTAACAAGGAATTAGTGATATTTATGTGAGTTGGTAAGGAACTGAAAGCGTATACTGAATTGTAATTCGAAGTGACCCAATCATCGCTGAGTGATGTTCTGTGTCTGTGATGAAGCAGTTGAACACGCTGTCACTAGGGTGAAAAGTAAATCGATTATAATTCATTTTGTAAGGCTATCTTGATAAGGGTACTGTCAACTGTTGAGATTTGATTATCAGCAGTGGTGATGAGTGATCGGTAATTGTTATTAGCATTGTAATTTCAAGTAGATTGTTAGAGAAGTATTCATTATAGATTGTTTGAGTTTGTTTATTTATTGATTGTAATTACTGTTAATTTAATTAGTTTTGTCAAAGTAGAGTTCTTAATTTATAAACTTGTGCCTTAGTATTTGTCTTATCCACTTTTTTGTGATTTATTGGTGTTATTCAATAAATTTCAGTCTCATTTTGTAATAGTCGTTTTTATTACAAACAAATCCCAGTACCTACGGTGGAGAAACTGTAACAATATACATTATATCAAAATGTTGTTGAAGTGTTTCCAAGGGAACCCTGCGTGTCTGCTGAATGAAGGACCAAAGGATCAAATAGACTGATCTACAAAAGAACTTTCTAGATCAAAAAGCCAATCTTTCAACTTTTCTGTTTTTTTCTCTCTTCTTCATTTCAATTTCATCCTTCTCTCTGCAAAAAGCACTATAGATGAAATCGTTTGACTATTTTCCGCACACAGTGAAAACTATTCGCAAGTGAGGAATATTACAGCTCCTTATTGAACTATTGGATCATGTGAATGTTTGAAGGAGAAATAAGTGAAGCAGATTCCAAATACTAAATTTCAAAATAACAGTGAACTTTACAATCAAATTCAAAAGAAGCATTCAATAGCTATCAAAACCAACTTACTAGTGATCTAGCCATGCACTCAATTAATTATATTCTGTGAAAATAAATCAAATCAAATCAAATCATTTATTGCCAAAAAACATTAGAAATGTTACAACAACGTCAAGATATTATGTCCTAAATATATAATGAAAACTACAATAACCATGTCATAAATAGCCTATATGACCAATACCAAAAAATATTAATACAAAAACATATAACACACGAATCAAAATTCAATTTCAAAAAACTCTTCTATCGCATACAGACATTTTTTGATTAACAAGTCTTTTAAATATGTTTTGTAGGATTTGATATCCATTACTCTTACTGATTCAGGTAGGCAATTGAATAATTTTATGGCCATTTGCTGCCAGCTCTTTTGAGAAACTTTGTAGCGGCAGTGTCTGACTCTCACTTTGCATTTGTTTCGTGTGTTATGACTATGGAAGTCAGAGTTAATTTCAAAATCTTGAATGTTTCTCCTAATGTACAGCAAGCATTCAAATACATATAAAGATGGCAATGTTAAGACACCCCTTTCTATAAATAAATTCCTACATGGTGTGCGAGGGGGCTTTCTACATAAAATTCTTAATGATTTTTTCTGTAACCTAAAAAGAATGATTGCAGTAGAGCAATTTCCCCATAAGCGGATACCATACACAAGATGACTTTGTATGTAAGAAAAATACACATTCATTAGTACAGGCAAACCCACAATTCTATCAAGTCTTCGCAGAAGGAATATACCTTTATTTACTTTTTTGGCAATGTAACTGGTATGGCACTTCCAATTTAAATTTGTGTCAATATTCACTCCAAGGAATTTCATTGACTCTTTATCTACTAACTTAGTGTCACAACTGAATATCATATGTTTTGTTTTCTTAATGTTTAGACTGAGGTTATTGGCTGCACACCAATCTTCTATAGTTGAATTATTTTCACAGATGATTGAATGTATATCTTCCTTAACGCTGCTACTTACTTTAAGACCTAAATCGTCTGCATATAAATAAGGACTACCGCCTCTTTCCCATACTTTGATTATATTTGGCAGATCATTTATGTATATAATGAACAAAAGAGGACCAAGAATTGAACCTTGCGGTACACCAAACCTGATTATTCCACCCCTTGAATACTTTCCATTCTCGAAAACGAATTGTTCCCTCCCCGAAAGATAGGAAAAAATAAAATTAACAGCCGAATGATCCAAACCATAATAACCATAAGACAGTTTCTGACCCAATTTAATATGCTCAATAGTTTCGAAAGCCTTGGTCATGTCGTAACTAGTAAAATTTACATATTTTTTGTTCTCAAGATCATCCATTACTTCTTGTATAAGCCTTGAGACATTGTCACATGTACAACGATTCTTCCTGAAACCATATTGTTCACTTGAGAACAAATTATTCTGTTCAAAATAGGCTGTCAACTGCAATGAAATAAGCTTTTCGAAGATTTTAGATATTATATTTATTATACAAATCGGTCTGTAATTCTCTATATCTGCCTTATCACCATTCATGAATTGAATAGCTGGTACAACCAACAAATTGGAACAAGAAACGCCATCATTAAAAATAAAACTATTATAATTAATTAAAACCAGCTTACGATTTATTAAGCTAACTATGCACTTAATTTATTGTATTCTGTAAAAATAAATCATGAGTTAAATAGCTGGTACAACAGAAAACTGGACAAGAAACGCCGTCTCATAAAAATAAAATATTAATAGTTAATATTTGGGAGCTCTTGTTATCGTAGATTGATGTTTCTGAAAAATGTTGAACCTTAAATAAAGTTTGCAATTATTACAATATTACGATAAGGATAGATTCAATTTATTATCGAAACTGATACTGCATTTCTATTCAAATCATGATTTTTACTCACTTATACTTGAGGCTGATTTGCTTCCCTTTAGAAGGGAAATGCATTCCTCGAGTATAAGTGATTAAAATCATAAAAGAAATACAGTGTCAGTTCAGTACATTAGATTGTAGAAATACAGTATCAGATTGTAATCATAAATGATTACTCATGATTATCATGATCTTTATCAACGATACAAAGATTACTTTGTGATTATCATCGTAAATTTTTACTCATTTATCACTTCAATCTGGATTCACCAATCCAGTCTCTGATCGTACCACAACAATAGAAGTGTCTATCATTGGCAATTGAATTAACTATGGAAATATTCATCCAGTGACCGACTAATCTGACCTGAGGGTTTGTCATCTGACTACCAGGCTGGTGGAAGTATGTCGTCGTCCCTGTGGAAGCATGTTGACAGGTGAGTTATGTAGCCCTTTGTACAGCAGTATTCAGGAAACACATCCGAATTTCGTGATGACGGCCAAGTATGTGCAGTGATTGTCTCATGTCAATTCGACAATTGAGATCCAACACCGGAATGATCTGATGTACGAAGTCGAATATTACCGTACCTGTTTGATTGCTTCGGCATGATGTCAATGTAACATGATACGCATTTCAATTGCTGGAATGCTTAATTCGCTACAGGACACCTCTTAATCTATGTATCGGACCATTAATCTCAGAATTGCGTTGGCAAGAAGGATGCATTCTCATTACATCACGTGTAATAAGCCGTGCTGATTACAATGAAGAGCAGCTTACCAGCTTGAATATTTGTTTGGAATTTTTTAATTGTAACTGCTATCTAGTACTACGACTAAAAATGGACAGTTTAGATTCAACCTAATTTAATAAAAATGAACATCGAAAACTCTTCTTTTTCTTCTTCTGTCAAATTGAGTGATTGAGCAGCACTAGTAGTTCGGTGAACAGTAGACCTCGCTCGCCCGCTTCCCACTCAAAAGAGGATGTTTCCAGAAAAAGTTCAAGAGCACTTTCGACTCATTATTTACTGCTTAATCTATTATTGATGATGAAAACTGACAAAATCAATATTTGAAAAGTTCAAAATGTTCAACACCCCCTAGAAATCACCCCTTACACTTAATAAATGATTACTATGCATTTTCAGCATCATCCCCTCCTTAATATTCAGGTCTACCGTTAATCAGGAGAATTAAAAATCATCCATCAACTAGAAAGTTCAAAAATTGTTTACCCTCCCACCCCTTTTAATCTAGTTAACCTGAGTTTTCCGCACCTAGCTTCAAAGGGGATTATTTTTCCAAAACGTTTTGAATAAGTCTCTAGAATTTTCATGCTTTACCTGATGAGAAGAAGAATTTCAAAATTATTTCAATATTAATTTATTTGTGTTTCTTAAATTTTGTTCCCCCTCTCTCTCGACAACCTCAAAACCAATATTGGAAATTCATTTTTAAACTTTTTTTTCACTTCCAAACGAAGCAAACTTAGTAATTACCGTATCTACAAAATGATTTTTTTGGAAGCGTCAATTTTTCCTTACCCTCACTCACAAATGACCAATTTATCAAGAATCCAGTGTTCACAATCCACTCAGCTCAAAAAGCACTACCAAAACAAAAAAAAAACAAAAAATTAAGAAATCTCCATATTCAAGATTTTGGGAAATTTGAGCCTCACTTGTTGAATTTATTGAATTTTAGTCTCATCTTAATTTTAATTTTAAAATATCCTCACCAAGATCAGACACCCCAATAATGGGGGCTGAATTGAGCCAGGGTGTGCGTCATGAGGCTTGGGGGAGATGGGCCCCCCTGTATGAACTAAGAAAAAAGTTCAAAGAAATTCAACCCACATTTTATGTTTGAAATTTCTAGAAAAGGTAATAGGACATTCTGTTTAAGCAAAAGCACAGAAAGTTCAAGTTTAAGCACAGAAATCAAAACAAAGACTGTGGTGGTGGCGATCGCCGTCTCAGTCAAGTTACAAAGTGGAAGAATCAGGATGGGAGGAATTTTTTGAGAGAACCTCATACTGACATCACTTGGCTTAAAAAAAGAAACATTCATAGAAAATTTCATGACAATCAGTAGTATGTTTTTGTATGTTCTGGCACAACCTTGACCTTTGACCCCAGAAATGACCTTGAACTTGACCTCCAGGAACCGGATGGACAGAGCTGGCACAGCGTGGGAACCGGAAGTTGTCTTGAAATGGTTACCAATCCTGGCACAGCGTGTGAACCACTTATCTAATGTCCATCCTGTGTGAATCAATTATCTATTGTCCATCCTGTCCAATTAATTAATTTTCTTGAACCGGATGGGGGAGCTGGGACAGCGTGGGAACCTGTATGACAGATCTGACCCCGGAAGTTGTCTTGAAATGGTTACCAATCCTGGGACAGCGTGTGAACCACTTATCTAATGTCCATCCTGTGTGAACCAGTTATCTGGCAGGATATCATTTTGTCAAAATCAGTGCAATCTTATAATTATTTTAATGAGCAGGATGTTAACATCTAGGTGAGGAACCTGTGAGAGGTTCTCATAGATTAAATAAAAAGATTCCATTTCCACACAAACCATTTATTACCAAATCTTATTACACAGTCTCTATTGTCATGAAAAGATTTTGACAAAAATCTCTATCTTTAAACAAAGTTTCCATAATCCAATTGTGTAGGATGTTTACAACATTGAGTGCACAAAATGGTGGTATGTCCATGCTTCCTCCTTGTCCATTGACGCCAGCCAGCTTCATCTTCACAGTCTCCAAAAAGTTGAGTAGGTAATGTTCCGGGCAGTATATTGTAGTAGTCTTCATCAGCTTCTCCAGATTGGGTATCTTGTGAAATAGGTATGGCGAACTCAGGTCCACATACTCCACATTCTCCATTTGCAGCAATGATGCTAGTAGACTGATCTTCTCATAGCCATGGATGAAGATCTTGATTGGAAATCCTGAATCGTTGTTTTCCCTCAGCCATCGTCCAACTGTGTGACACACAATTTGCATCAAGGATGAATATGAGAGGTGTGTTTGGCCAACTCCATTACCCGACCATCTCAGTCCATGTTTAGATCGATGCAAAGCATTGCTGTCAATCAGTGTGCCTGTATTCAGCACAATGTCCGGGTAGGGTGACTTGAAAAAGTAGTGATGTGTCGTCACATGATGCTCATCATCTCGCTCCAGTATTGCCATCTCCTTGACAATAAACTCATTGTTCAATCCCTCAAAGCCTTGAAAGTCCATCACATAGAGTGGTAGTGGTCCAAAAATGTTGGTAGCTCTGCTTGACGCAATTCCATTAGCATCATCATCATAATCATCATCATCAGTGGTGGTGTCATCAGTTGAACTTGTAGAAGTATCCTTCATCAATGATTTTTCATGTTGAGTGTAGTAGCCTAGACAGCAGCAGCCTACAACATCCTTCACCCCCTCCTCCTCCTCCTCATCCTCCTCCAAAAAGCGTAGAACTCTCCTGGACATGATATCTGATTGATGTTTCTCACAACTATGACTATTCTGTTGCTTGTCAACCACCTTTATATCCTCTTCTGCTCTCTCTCTCTCTCTCTAGGCTGATTGAACAAGACCAGTCATTGGCTGATACTCCTTGACCACCTCGTGTATCATTAGACAATAGGCATGTGTATTCCCTGGAATGTTCTCACTTGCTTCAAACTCCACTCTGATGTCAATGCTCCCCATCTTGAGCGTTTCGTTTTGACGTGAACAGTCAATGGGAAACAGTAACATCTTACCATCCCGCACAGCATGTTTCTCAAAAAGTGGGTTGCTTGCTCGAGCATCATCATGATTGTAGACTCCATTGAATGCTGCATACATATTGTACACTTGGTTGTCGTCACCATTGATGCTTTCATACGGATAGTACTTGTTGTTCAGGAACACTCGAACATCTTTCATTTTGCACATGTCAAAGTGTGAGCTATTCACAGTAGCTGCTCCTCTTCTTCCAGTCTGCAGTCCAATCACAATGTATCTTGGCTTCTCCAGCTGAGTAGTTGATTTGACAGTCCATGTATGTTTTGTGGTCTGCGGCAAAGATGGGTACTCATACAGTTCCCAATGTCGGAATGGCATTGAGATGGGCGTGTTGTTTTGCACCAGTCTCAGCAGACGCAATTTAGATTCATCAGACACCTCTACATAGGGCATCCTCCACATCAGTTTCTCAATTATGACCTTGCCTGCTGCATTCAAACAGTCCAAAGTGTTGGCACTACGTCTCAGCACCAGCTCCTGTTTCACATTCAGCATGATCTGTCTATAGTCCTCAGCAAAGCCCAACAGGTATCTAAGTGGCACATTCATGATGTTTGTGTTGGTACCATCAGCATCAAACGTGCCAAACCCTGCCTTGGCATCATACCTGTAGCCGGCTCCATCCATCTTGAGCTGTTCTTCCCGCTCAAAGGTCATGGCATTCTTCATCAGGCTGGTGATGCCAGGGCTACGTATGCTGTCCACTACAACTCCATTGATCTCGTAGCGTATCTCTGAAAACAGGTGGCCAAAGAATCCGGAAACACAAGGTGAGCCTCCCAAGGTTGCATTTAAGGCATTGCTCACCCTGTACTCCATGTGCAGATAGCTCTCCGATGGCAGTGTGTAGATGTCCTGCTGCTGAATTGATATCCGAATCTCATCATTGGCACCAAAGCCTGTGGTATACGGTGCATGAGAATGATATTCATAGCCAGTGATGCTATTGTCTGCCGAAGGGCCACCACTTGTCACATCCAAAACTCCCATTTTTCAGTGCTGTTGTTGTAGTTGTTGTCGTCTTCCTCTTCCTCCTCCTCTTCTCACTTGATAGCCTTTCTTCTGCAGATATTTGATGCTGCTCGATGTTAACTCTACAGAGTTCAATGGTTGAATGACATCTTTCACAAATGGCGTCCTATTAATAGACTCTTCTTCTTGTTCTACCTCCATGAGAGTTGCTGCTTCCACATCCAGTCCTTGATTCCACTTTCCAAATAATAGCACCATCACTTGGGTTGTTGTCGCAAATGTAGAGTAATATTGATCACTTCAGATCGATTGTTCACCAGACGTCCGTTCTCATCAACAATCTCCAATGTAATGTTGCCAATCTGCTTGGTGTCCACCGGTAAATAGATTACATTTTGTGCAGTCACAACCATTTTATACCCTGGATCAACATCTGGGTAAAACTCATAGATCACATGATCCTTGATACCATTTGAGTAGGATCCACTCACAATGTTACACTTTATACGCAGCACATTGGGACGACTGATTTGCACTGTAGTACTGCTTCTAGTCTCAATGTTAGCTTCCACAACTCGGTCGAATCCCAGCAGCTTTCCTATTGAATCAGGTTGTCTGAAGTCTAACATGGCATCACATAATACTAAACACTTCAAGGTAGATGGGTCCACAACCATCTGAAACTTGACTCCACGCTTCTTCATCCTTGTTGCCAGCAGGTCGGCAATTGTTTGAAATTCAAAACTGCCTTCTGGTAATACAATCTTTTGCCAAACCTTTACTGGGGCAGATCTGGTTTTCCTGATACAGGGCACAATTTGGTGGTCAGTATCACTATACAAATGCTGAGCAAACACATGTCCTGTAACTTCCTCATGAGTCATTGCATAATCCTCCTTCTCCTCCTCCTCCTCTTCTGCATCATCATCATCATCGATTGTCTCATCAGCCGCCTCTGCTTTTTGACCGCCCACTAGTGGGGCCAGAAAATGTAATGCATTGTTGTAGCCATTCTCAACATTTGGTATAGAGTTGCAGCTAGTAAAGCTGATGAGTCCAATTTCCCATTCACCATTGCTTGTGTCAAGTGGCGGGTAAAAGTCACTTTTCAATATTGAGGTTTTACCTCCAAAGCAGAGCATCATGGTCTTGACTGCTCAGTGTACTATTATACAATAACCCGATAAGAGTATAGACTATGACCTTTATACTATGTGGGTGGGGAGAAAGGAAAAGAAAAGTGTTGTACAATATATAATGTTATTTATTTTCATAGAGCAAAAATTTTAAACACAAGTGTCCACATATATGAGAGTAGAGATCCTCTTGCTTCTGATCATAGTTGTACTCGATCCTTTTTGCTGGACTCGATCCTCTATGCATGTAGTTGATAAACTCCTGCGGTGGTCTCAGGTTGCCAAAGCCATCAAAGTAGCGGACGATGCCATCCTCCTTCTTCTTCACATAGCACACCCAATGTGTACCAGCTCCATCACTGTTGTCCAGGTTGATGATGCCGCACTCTTGATCCAGTGGTCCGTTGACAGGTAGAGCATCTCGCATGAATACTCCTCGAAATTTCTTCAGCTTGAGACGACAGGTATACTTGTAGAGGTCGGCATCTGTTAGTGCTCGGTCAGGTAGAGCAACAATCATCTTCTGCCGCCACATTGACGGCGACGCACCCCGTTTCCCGTCTTCTGACGCCTCAGATAGAGACCTCCACCACTCCTCCTCCTCCTCCTCCTGGAAACTGCTGTAGTTCTCTTCTTTCTCTGTGCAGCTCTCCTCTTCTTACCAATCCTTTGTCGTTTAGCTCCTCCTCCAAACTTTGCCTTGGCCTTCATAATGTTGGTTACCGCTAATGCTGCAGCTCTCTCTGCCAATCCAGCATCTGAAGATGTTGCCACACTCCAAGCTCGTTCAGCCAAATCTCTGTCTGCTACTGCTCTGCTCCTTGTATCGCTATTCCTCGAATAGGCAATGTCGTGCTGCTTGCAGGCCTGATCAAGTTTGTTGATTCCTGGATCACCTCTTGCCAATCGTTTTTCAAGCTTTGTACCTGGTCCGCAGTACTGGTAGCCACCAGGAAGATGAAGTTCTATGGGCAGTAAGTCTATTGCTTTGTTGACTATTGTACCCGCTGCATTTGTGATTGCTGAAAGGACTCCTCTTCCTTGATACCTCCACTTCCCTTTGCGTGTAGCCATCTAATGTCAAACAGCTGCCTTGTCATCTGGTTTTATACCCCCCTTAGATGGTTTGGAGATTCCCATAAGCTCCAACATTTTATCCCTCAATTGCTCTTTACTCAAACTGAAGTTTTCACTTGACGTAGTAACATCCAACATGACGGTGAGACACTTTTCAACCACAGCCTTTGAATGCTCATCCATCCTTTTCTCCAAATACTGTTTGTTGACACCATCTGTAGCTTGAATTGGATCTTGCATATCTGTCAGTATTGAATTCTTAAGACTTGTCATTACTTGCAGTGTGTTGGGATCTCTTCTCTTTGGCACCCACAATGAAATCATATCTCTACATGTAATCAGATTCACAGCATCATGATTGCTGCACGGATTTGCCACATTGATCATACGCCTATGGCGGACATTGACATTCCCCAAAGAATTCATGTTTTGTCCCCATCATTGTAACATTGTGCCTTATATAGTGTTTGTGCAACTAGTATACAGGTTTACCAACTATGTAACCACCTTCCTCTAGCTCTTCCAAGATTGAGTTGATTTCATTCTCATGTCCAGTGTTGCCAACTGCTTTAGACTGATCCAACAGCCTCAATCTGTCCACAAGTTCATTGGGATTATTCCAATAGACATATTCAATCCTGTTGCCATCACTTGCCACCATATTGAAGGGTGCTACCAGTCCTCTTCCAGTCACCTTGACTCCTTTCCCACTCAGTCCTCTTCCAGTTACCTTGACTCCTTTCCCACTGACTGCTTCTCCTCTTATCAGATCTCTGATTGTCCTCTTGTACTTGATATTGTTATAGTTTACAATTCTGCCATCTGGACTATAGTTTTCTCTGTAGACATTGGTAAAGTCCAGAAGTAATTTATAGGCATTCAAGTCGTCCCCCTCCAATTTTCCTTTGTCAGGCATTTTCATGAAAATCAACTCACAAAGGCCTGGTGTAGCTCTAAAAGTCTTTTCAATTTTACCATCTGCAGGATTAGACAGCACAATCTTGTTACCTTTAGGTCCAAAGGTAAGCAGCTTGCTGCCTAGATAGTACAAGTTGTTTATCACTCTTGGTCCAAACGCATCATCAAAGTTAAAGTCCTTGCGCACTGATCGCATAATGTACTCTCCCACTGGTTTCGAAGCCAGATCAGATTGGGCCAGAAAATTTTGTACTACATCACTGCTAGTATCGAGCAATTTCTCAACACTAAGGTTTTCCTCATCATCATCATCATCACTCAAAGTCTTGTCTTGTTGCTTCCACAATTGTCGTGCAACACCCAAAGTACTTGCAGCCGGACTTGTACCTTCACCTGTTCCATATGCTTCAAAGAGTGGTGGCTCTTCTCTAATATCCGCCAGTGACCGCTGTGTATGCCTTATCCTTCCTGGATAGGGGGTGCTGCTACTGCTGGCTGGTGTTGTTGGCGGTGTAGGCAATATACGGGGTGTATCCAATAATGGTGCAGTCATTGGAACTAACTGTTGCTGTTGTTGTCGTTGTTGTTGTTGTTGTTGAGCTGGTGGGTGAGAAGATTTGAGTGTTTCAACAATATCGGCAAGTGGATCACTAAGCGGTTTGAAATGTTTTGCATGCTGTTCCTCTGTCAATTCCCTGCCCAGTGTCAGCTCTCTATGCTTCCTCTTGATGTTACGCTTCAGCTTGGCAATCTCCATGATGGTTGGTGCAATCTCCTCCACAGTTTGCTTCTGCTGCTTACTAAAACTCTTCATCTCTCTCTCTCTCTCTCTTTGTCCGTCTCACTTGACATCTAGTGTTAGACTAAGCATAATCACTGTTGTGCTTCAACTAAAAATGTATCAAGACCATTCCTGTAGCGCCCTCTATTCTTGTCTGAGGACTGATCAATTACAAGGAATGCATGCGCGGATGATGACCATACGTCATTGCACATTTTTCTGAATTCTTCAAAGGTCATATCAGCTCCCACATGATCTCTGTACAAATGTTTCATATTCAGTTCATCTTGTTTAAACATGATTAGAAAATTGGAATTGTCACGTATCAACTGTTTTGGTATACGGCTAAAAGTCTGTGCCAGATAAAATGCATCAACATTACTGTGTCGACCAGTGGTAAAGTAACGTCTAATGGCTTCCTGTTGCTCGCAAATCACATCGTCAAAAATTATTATTGAATTGGCAGGCAATTCGTGTGGTGCAGGTATCTCTTCACAGGTGTCATACTCGGTGTAGCTCAGTTCGGGTCCAAGTTCTTCCATAATGGTGTGCAGTAGCTGATATTTTGGTTGAAATGTAGTTTTTGAGAAGAGGTAAATGTTTGAAAAGGAGATTCCTTTATGATCAAAAAGCATGTTGAAAAGTAAATTGGTTTTTCCACAGCCTGATGGTCCACATATAATGCATCGCATATGGTTGGGGAACAAAGGTCCATGACGTTTCTTTGCATTCATTTCTGGGTCTGCTAGACCACAGCCTCTCACCACTTGATCAAAGTCAATTATATTAAACTTGTGATTCCTTTGCACAACCTGCTTCATTACACCAAATCTGCTCTATCAATCCAAGAGTCGTGACTGTGATCGTATCCTTTCCAGCGCACCAACAGTTTATTACCTTTCCTCCGCAACACTTTGGCAATTTCAAAAACACTAGATACTTTGGTTTTCACAATCTCTTCTGCGTAGAATCCTCCTTGCACTGGCTGTCCTCTGCAATCTTCCAACTCGTATGTTACAGGCACTGTAGGTCGCACACGTGTTACTGTGAACAGTTCATTTGTCCAATTGGGTAGGTAGCCCTTGTCAAATGTCATTTTATACTTGCTTATTCGAACCTTATCACCTGGATCGATCTTTTGGTGAACACCTGGATAGAACCTGTTTTCAGATTTGTCCAACAAGCTCTTTTGATACTCTTGACGTTGCTCACCAAGTCTGGAAAGCAGTAATGTCTCATGCTCCTTTGTAACATCAATCGGTCGCATACCTATTGTCCTATGGATTCTTCCATTATACTCTTTGACAAGTAGTGGGAGAATATCTGTCCAGCGATAGGTTCCACGCTCGGTGAATTTGATCCACATCAAATGTTTAAGTGTTCTGTTGAAACGTTCCACTATTGAGGCCTTTCTTTCTGAGCTAGTTGAATAATGGTTAACACCATACTGTTGCACAAGTTGTTGAAACTTTGAATTGAACCACTCTTTACCATCATCTGTTTGAAGGTTTTTCATTGGATTCCGCTCAAATATAGGATGCATTGCCTTGACAACTGCATCAGCTGACTTGCTCTTTATCGGTATAGCATAAGCATACTTGCTGAGGCAATTGATGATTGTAATAATGTACCTGTAACCTTTGTTCTGACGTGCATGCGGTATCATCTCAACAAGATCAGCCTGATAAAGGTCATCTAGCCCTTTCACAGTGACCATACGTGTTGGAAAATTCCGACGAGCTGACCTGTGCAGCTCACTTGCTATTACCGCCTTCTCCATACTGAAGCAAAATGTATATGTACATGACTCTATATACTAGCACTCAAACATTACAATTATAGCTATATACTGCTGACCTTGAACATGTTTCATCCTGTTTGAACCAGTTATCTGACAGAGAGTGAGGTTATGTATAATTACTGTAGACAATGCATGAATATATACATATATATATCTTGTATTTTACAATAGATAATGTTCTCTAGTCTAGGATATCTACAATCACCCAATGGTATAGCTGCCCGAGATTGGTGACAATTTCACAAAATCCTTTGCCAAAAGGAAAATTCAAAATAACTGCGTCATTGTTGAAAACACTTATTGAGGTATCAGGAAAGCATGATGACACTGCTTCTACAAAGTTTTCCAATGATTCAAATGGTTCAGGTAGATGTTTATAACCAAAACTGAATAGTGGTTCCACAATCCACTGGCTGCTGGTAACAAGTTGACAATCTCCACAATCACACATTATATATTGCTTTTGCTGGCTCCACTGCTGACAGCTGGTGGTACAGTTGTAGTTGGTATAGCTGTATGGACGTCTTGACAGTGCAACATGCAAACCTTGTCTGATGCAACAACAATGGTTCAAGAAAGTTCAGCAATGTAAAGGAGGAGGAGGAGGAGGAGGAGGGGGTGGAGACATGTGCGTAGATTGTATGCGCAATGGTTTTGTTGGCACAGGTCCTCCTCCACATTGCATTCTGTAGCCAGCTTCTATCTTTCAAGCAATTGGATTGTGATATCCCACCATTCTCTAGTCAATATTGTTGGGACGTAAACGTTTAGCTGGTGGGCCCTCTTCTCCATCATCATCATCATCAGATATGCATATCACTTCTTCACTATCCTACTGTAATTGACTTTCTTCATTTGATCCATTTTCAAGGAATTGTTGCAGTTCAAGAATCATCTCTTCTTCCTCCTGTGTGAATGGTGCTACTGCTTTTTCTTCATTCGATCCATTTTCAAGGAATTGTTCCAGATCATTCATCATCTCTTCTTCTTCCGGTGTGAATGGTGCTACCGCTTTTTCTTCATTGGATCCATTTTCAAGGAATTGTTCCAGATCATTCATCTCTGATGATGTTGAATTTGTAGAGTATTCTGTTGCTGCTGCTGCTGTAACTATGTCTTGAAGCTGATAATGTCCAAAAGCTAGAGTGTTGACAGCATCATCCATTATGTACCTTTTCTCATCAGCATTGCTAAGAGCTTTTTTCCTCTGCACAGTTGTCATTATTTGGTGTTTTCTAGTGCTGAACATCACTTGTTCTCTGTAGATGTCCTTGTTTCCAAACAGGCAGTCCAGATAGTCTTGGAATACAATGTATTGGTCGGCATCAGGATGATCATTTGACAGCTCTTGGCCCAACACAGGTCGTCGTACTCCCTTGGCCTTTTTGATTAGTCCACTTTTTACTTGGCTAGGATCAGTGTTGTAGCATCTGCATGCATACAATTTTGATCGTAGACCAACATACTCAAGTGGAGCTCTTGATGCATACTCATCCTTGAATTTGCCCAATACCATCTTGTTGGTCTCAGAGTAGCATGGATGGTCGGTGGGGTACTCTGAGGTATCAAAGGCATCTCGAAGCTTCTCATTATTTCTGATGTCGTTGTATATGTCTTCAGTTTGAACAAGATAAAACAGGCTGTCGGTGTCTTGATATAGCAGTTTCAGATGGTCATTGTAGATGGGTTTCATCACATCGTAGTGGAATTCGTACATCAGGATCTTACTAATGTCCAGCACTGATAACCCTATGTAGATGGGCTTGTCAAGGACGACTTTCTCTTGATGGAGGGTCACAGCGCAAATGTCGTTTCCAAAAATGATGCGATCCTTGTATGACGGGCGAGCCACAAGTTTCTTCAATCGCTTCTCACAGTTGACCAGCTCCATGCTCATCCTCTTTCTCACATTTTCCATGGTTTTACCGAAAACAGCGTTGTTCATAAGCTTGAAAAAGTTTTTCTCAAACTTATTTGTAGACTGCTGCCTGAGCCTGGTGTTTAGCATGATGTAGGGTGCCAAAAAGTCTTCTTGCTCAAATGAGATCCCTCGGTGGACATTGATGATTTTCAAGCCATGTTGAACTGCTTGTTTGAGCATGCGGTAGTGGCAGACATACTTTTGGTGGGACTGCAATGTCGTCATCAGTCGAACACACTTGGATTCCTGCGTTTTCTGGTTCTCTGGTAGAAATGGGAAATCATTGTGTAAATCGTGCAGCTCGGCAGGGTACTCCACATCCACCTCAAGGATGTATCCAATTTTCTGCTCATCTGCTAGACCTTCAATGTTCTTGGTCACTGCTTCCAGCTCCTTTTTGTCCATCCATTTGAATCCCCGGCAAGGAAGTGGATTGCACATTGCCCAGCCGTACAAGTTGTTAGCATCTATATACATGAGATATGATGTTGGCTTCTCCATGTCTACAGGCGCCCCAGTATACTGGTTGTTGGCAATGGCATGACGGTGAACGCATGTAGTGATACCTCCTCTTATACCTCTTTCAATGAGCATGTACATGTCATAATCTGTGAGCAGCTCCAGCTCAACCTTTGTACTTTTGAGCATAACATCAAACGAGAAGCCTGGGGATGTAAAGTAGTGAGCGCAGTCTAGATCATAGGTTTTGATGCACATGTCACGAAAACTTTCAAAGACATCGGCTAGCAGGAGAACATCTGTCTTGAGGTATAAGTCGCTGTACTCTCCTAGATTTCTGCAGCCAAAATCCCTCCAAACTTGTTGAGCATGCGCGTAGTCTGCATCGCTGATACCTCTATTGATTAGCTTACTATGAAATGCTTCTTTGGGAGGTAGTTGTGTCTCCTCCAATCTCTCATGAGCTACAGTATTCGTATGGGAATACACCTTTCCTGGAAACAAGATCCAGTTTGCTTCTAAACTGTTTGGCTGTATGTCTCAGTACGTTGGGGAGATTGCTGGCATCCTTGGCAGTCTTGACAAGATTTGTCACCAGGTTGTCCAGACTGTCGGGTGTGAATCGGAATGTGTCAATGAATCTTAAATGGAGTCGTTTTGATATTTGTTTTGTAAATGAGATGTACTTTTCAGAGGTGTTTGGAATAACGTTTATTTGGCAGGTGTCAGATCCAAGATGGGGAATGATTAGGTGGGTATCGTAGTTTGAGGAATTGTGAAGAAAGACTGGAATGTAGGTTTGACGACGTCTCTTGAGGTTGCAGTTGTTACACAGAGCGTTTCGGTACAACCCAGTCATGTGGCAGTGGTCTCGAACCTTGTCACCAGTGAATGGTTTGTTGCAGGCTTCACAGGACTGGGCTGCATTGTAGGCTGCAAGCTGCTGGTTTGAGAGTGGAAACATTGCTTTATTCTGCTGGTCAATGGCTTCTGCAATGTCTACTGCACACTCAGTCAAGGTCTTCATAAAGTGTGCTGCAGCATCAGGTCCACGGTACATGATTGGCTCCTGAGGGATTAGGTTGCTGATGGTGAGCCAGGAAGGGAATTGCTCCTCGTCCCTTGCAAAGTAGAGGCAATAGCTCATTGCTCGATGGTATTGGATAACCTTGGTAGACTTTCCAATCCATCGCTCTGGGGCTCCACCCTCTTCCTCAGGAGTTGGCTGCTCCAACAAACACTCGAAATCTGCATAGGCTACTAATGGTAACCTAAACTTGTTCAAGTGCTTTTCAAATTTCATGGTAGGTAGGCTTCCATCTTTGTTGGGCTTGGGCATCTCAATTCTTGCAGTCTTGTTCTGGGCGCAGTACTCCTCATGCTCATTCATCCTTCGCTCGCCATCATTAGCAACTGTGTAGTGTGTGAAGCAGCGTCTGCAGATGATGATACACTCTGTATGTTTTGTCAGCTGAACTCGCAGCAGCTTTTCAAAGTTTTTTATATAGCAGTAGTGACTATTAACTTGTAAGTCATCATCATCCTTCTCTGTGCTGTCTTCTGCACCCTCTGTTGTCTTGCTCTCACAGAGAAGGAGTAGATCAGTATGGTCGGCCTTGACCTCCTTGACAACTCGACGCGGGAAGATGACATTATCAGAATCCACACTGTAGATGTTTACTGACACTCCGGGGTTGTTCCTTTCAAAAATGTCAATTTGGTTGATGGTGGTGGGGAACGATAATCCAGAAAAGTTATACTTGTTGGTCAGCTGGTAGTACCGGTTGTTGACTCGCTCTGGATGTGCTCCTCCAATATGCTTAGCAAGCATGGCCCACCTAAAGCATTGTTGATCCTCATTCTTCGGGTTGATGACGGCTTTCCTTGTAGATAACTTGGCAGGCAGCTCGATGTATGAAGATCCTCGCAGCGGTACATGCTTGCTGATCCTGATGAGGAGTCCATCAATGATGAGGAGGCTCCATCCGCTGGAGTTCCCCTCAAACTTGGCTTCCTCTTCCAACATTTTATTGCAGGCTGTCTTGATGATGGATGGTAGTTCGGTGATGCTGAAGATGGAGTAGTTTGGTGTTTTGAAGGCAACATTCTGGAATTCGTCCTTCTCCTGGTTGTCCTCATTGATGAAGCTTTTCTGATAGGTAGCTTCCAAGACAAGGTTGAATTTGATAGCTCCATAGGTCGTGAATTCCTGGGAGATGACGTTTGCAATCTTCTTCTCTAAGCTGCTGAGGAATGAGTGAAAGTCCTTAGCTGGTTCATCCATGCAGGCGTTGTTGTAGTACAGGGTTCTCAAGCAGGAGTTGAATGCCTCCTCTAGTAGAACAAACTCGCCCTGTTCACCTCTGGTTTGCTGACAACGTGTAGCCTTGTTCATCTTGATTTCTCTAAAATATATAGAAAAAATTTTCAATTAGTTGTATTATCCTCTAAAAGGAATTATCTTTTGATAAGAAATAGTTTCAACAAGCTGAAAACACCTTACTCGTAGCTCGCACTGGGAGGTACTGATTGTCTATTTGTATACAAAATCATGGGCGGGGGCCAGTGATGGAAGTAGAAGTGGTGGGGGAAGCTCTCTCTCTTTCTTTCACTCACTGTTCACTCACTGTTCACTCACTGTTCACTCAGTATTCACCTAGTGTTCACTCACTGTTCACTCAGTATTCACTCAGTGTTCACTCACTGTTCACCCCCTTTTCACTCACTGTTCACTCACTGTTCACTCACTGTTCACTCACTGTTCACTCACTGTTCACTCAGTATTCACCTAGTGTTCACTCACTGTTCACTCAGTATTCACCTAGTGTTCACTCACTGTTCACTCACTGTTCACTCACTGTTCACTCAGTATTCACCTAGTGTTCACTCACTGTTCACTCACTGTTCACTCACTGTTCACTCAGTATTCACCTAGTGTTCACTCACTGTTCACTCACTGTTCACTCAGTATTCACCTAGTGTTCACTCACTGTTCACTCACTGTTCACTCACTGTTCACTCACTGTTCACTCACTGTTCACTCACTGTTCACTCACTGTTCACTCACTGTTCACTCACTGTTCACTCACTGTTCACTCACTGTTCACTCACTGTTCACTCACTGTTCACTCACTGTTCACTCACTGTTCACTCACTGTTCACTCACTGTTCACTCAGTATTCATCTAGTGTTCACTCCCTTTTCACTCACTGTTCACTCACTGTTCACTCACTATGTGAATTATGTCACACTCTCTTATAAAATTACGTATAGTACAAAGGATAGCCTATTCTTTATTGTTAATTTATTCATAATAGCCTAGGCTATTCAGACATTAAATTTCCATACATTTTTTAAAGTATTTAGATTTTGTGCAGCTGATGTTGGGGAAGTATCAGATCACAGTTGTAAACAGCAGTGGAGATTCAAGAACAATGAAACTCAATCAACTTTTCACTCTGCAAGTTATAGTTGTTGGATAAATTTGAGCATATTATCAAACTGTTTGAGAAACATCTGTTATACTTTTGCTTTTGAATAGGTTCTACATGTCTAATACAACAATGGAATAGCAAAATATTGTATGGGGTAGGTATAACGACAATAATGATAACTTGAATTTTCAAAGTCCCCAAGAGAAAAAAAAAAAAAAAAAAAAAAAAAAAAAACATTAAAAAAAATAAAAAATAAAAAAAAAAAAAAATAAAAATAAAGATTTGTACTTACTTGTGTAAAACACACTGAATGTCTGGAAGAGTTGAATTAAACAAGCTGAAAACACCTTACTCGTAGCTCTCGCTGAAAACACCTTACTCGTAGCTCTCGCTGAAAACACCTTACTCGTAGCTCTCGCTGAAAGGTACTGAAGCTTTGATTGTCTATTTCTATACAAAATATTCTAATTTTCTTGAACCGGATGGACAGAGCTGGGACAGCGTGGGAACCGGATGTGGTCAAGAACACTGATAGGGAGCTGGGACAATGTGGGAAGTGTTCTAGAAGGGGATGAGGGGGTACCTGATAGGGAGCTGGGACAGTGTGGGGAACCTATAAATATTAGTACACTTTCTATTAGCTCATCATTCGCATAGCTTCACTCGAACAGAAAACGATACTATGTCTCATTCATTCAACGTTAAAAGTTTCAACAACAGGTCTCATGTTGGAGAGACACAACCGATCAAGAGTATGAAGGAGGACTATCTCTATAACATTCTGTCAGCGATCATTTGCTCAACACGGTATGGTGATAGGATTCTAATGACTCTCTCTGATCCTGTATGTGTCGATAAAGTATTCAACGTTTTTCTACCTAAACGCTATCTAGAGGTTTTGAATGATGACACGATACAAGACTTTAATTCAAAGTCAGGTCGATTTATGATCAAGTTTAAAAACACTCAGGAGAAATATCCAAAGATAGAGATTGAAGAAAAGACTCTGTAAGAAACAGAGCATACAGTGGAGTAGGCCTACAGGGGATACCACTATAAAAAAAACGCGCCCTCGATTCCTACGGCCTGTGTGTTAAGCTGCCGTGGTGTGGAAATGGAATCTTTTTATTTAATCTATGCA
Source organism: Conomelus anceps (assembly GCA_948455865.1). NCBI lineage: Eukaryota > Metazoa > Arthropoda > Insecta > Hemiptera > Delphacidae > Conomelus > Conomelus anceps. Next base: position 31,704,650 of record OX418216.1, read on the forward strand.
AATAAGTCAAGTGAACCCGTGCTGGACTATGGGATTTCTACAATGTTTTGTCTGCCTCATTCGTCAGCTACGACTGAGAGAGTTTTGTTCTACTATTAATAATATAAAAACAAGTTGAGAAATCGTTTATCAACACCAACAATAAATTGACCTCTATAAACTAAGGAAAAAGACTCAAACATTCGTCTGCTGCAAAACTTTAAGATTTCAGCAGAACTAATTACTCAACAAAGGAAAAATAATAAAAAATATTATGTTGACGTGAGAAATAATACAGTCTAGTTTGTTAAATATTTACTATCATCTTGCAAAAATAATAAATTTAAATTCTTTCTACGTATGCAGTGATGCAAAACAGTAATATTGAAGAAACATTATTTTCATGTAGCTGAAGTTATCTTATTAAACTTAATGCATCGCCTTGAAGAATCAAAGGTGAGATTATTTTCATTTATAATATAATTATTATACATTATTATATAATACTTACCAATATCTTTATCATCTAGTACTAAAATTTTAGTATATATTTTTCCCCGCGCTGGACACGCACTGCTCTAATTACATGTTAGAGATCAATGACTTTCAAACAAAATGAATATTTTTTTCGACTTCGACTTGTGCGTGCTATATTTTCATTTTATTTATTATCTGTATTATAGATAATTAGACTTTATATGGTAATACCGTTCTACTGATGTTAATACTTAACTTATTAAAAACTGTCAACTAGAGTTAAATGTGCTGAGCATTGCTATATTGCTAAAATTGAACAAGACTCCAAAAAAAACGAACAGTGTGGGAACCGGATGTGGTGTGGAAATGGAATCTTTTTATTTAATCTATACAAATATGTCAAGTGAACCCGTGCTGGACTACGGCTTCTTCTTCTTCTTCTGATTCTTATTCTCCTCCTCTTCCTTCTTCTTATTCTCCTCCTCCTCCTCCTCCTCTTCTTTCTTCTTCTTCTTCTTATTTTTCTTCTTTTCCTTCTCTTCCTCTTCCTTCTTCTCCATCTTTTTCTTCTTCCTTCTCCTTCTTCCTTTTCTTCACCTTCTTCTTCTTCTTCTTCTTCTTCTTCTTCTTATTTTCCTTATTTTCCTACTTGTTCACCTCCTTCTTAGTCCTCCTTCTTCTTCTTCTGATTCTTATTCTCCCCCTCTTCCTTCTTCTTATTCTCCTCCTCCTCCTCTTCCTTCTTCTTATTCTCCTCCTCCTCCTCCTCTTCTTTCTTCTTCTTCTTATTTTTCTTCTTTTCCTTCTCTTCCTCTTCCTTCTTCTCCATCTTTTTCTTCTTCCTTCTCCTTCTTCCTTTTCTTCACCTCCTTCTTCTTCTTCTTCTTCTTCTTCTTCCTTTTCTTCGCCTCCTTCTTAGTCCTTCTTCTTCTTCTTCTGATTCTTATTCCCCTCCTCCTCCTCCTCTTCTTTCTTCTTCTTCTTTTCCTACTTGTTCACCTCCTTCTTAGTCCTCCTTCTTCTTCTTATGATTCTTATTCTCCTCCTCCTCCTCCTCCTCTTCTTTCTTCTTCTTCTTCTTTTTCTTCTTCTTTTCCTTCTCTTCCTCTTCCTTCTTCTCCATCTTTTTCTTCTTCTTTTTCTTCTTCCTTCTCCTTCTTCCTTTTCTTCACCTCCTTCTTCTTCGTCTTCTGATTCTTATTCTTATTCTCCCCCCTCCTCCTCCTCTTCCTTCTTGTTCGCCTCCTCCTCTTCCTTCTTCTTCTCCATCTTTTTCTTCTTCCTTCTTCTTCCTTTTCTTCGCCTCCTTCTTAGTCCTTCTTCTTCTTCTTATGATTCTTATTTTTATTCTCCTCCTCCTCCTCCTCCTCTTCTTTCTTCTTCTTATTCTCCTCCTCCTCCTCCTCTTCTTTCTTCTTCTTCTTCTTATTTTTCTTCTTTTCCTTCTCTTCCTCTTCCTTCTTCTCCATCTTTTTCTTCTTCCTTCTCCTTCTTCCTTTTCTTCACCTCCTTCTTCTTCTTCTGATTCTTATTCTCCCCCCTCCTCCTCCTCTTCCTTCTTCTTCTTCTCCATCTTTTTCTTCTTCCTTCTTCTTCTTCTTCTTCTTCCTTTTCTTCGCCTCCTTCTTAGTCCTTCTTCTTCTTCTTCTTCTTCTGATTCTTATTCTCCTCCTCCTCCTCCTCTTCTTTCTTCTTCTTCTTTTCCTTATTTTCCTACTTGTTCACCTCCTTCTTAGTCCTCCTTCTTAGTCCTCCTTCTTCTTCTTCTGATTCTTATTCTCCCCCTCTTCCTTCTTCTTATTCTCCTCTTCCTCTGTGCAGCTCTCCTCTTTTACACAAAAGATCTTCGCTATTTAGTTCGTCATGTAGGCTTAACAAAAGCAAAACGGTTGACTCGATACAGAGTAAAACCGCGTCCTGTTACAATTATTCAATTATAATTAGTTGTGAGATTGTTTGATGCTAATAATTTTTTCGTAGGATTGTACATGGTACATCTCTTGCGGTTTTAGCGAATTTTTATACTACCTTTTTCCACCTTTTGGAACAGGAAGTATAATGAACGCTTGGAGTTTCAATTTTCATCAAAATCAGCAGAATGTGCTGAATCTACTTCTGAGACTGAACAGGTCATTGTTTAAAGCCCCTGTGTACATTCTCAACAGTGTATGTGTGAGAGTGTACCGCCGCTGTTGTAGTAGTAGTAGTGGGAAGAATGGCAGAGCAGGATTGTACTATACTAGATAAAGATGACTTTATCGTTCATGAGTTAAAATATCATCGAGAAGAGTGTTGTGATGGAGGACATTGGCTTTTTTGTTCGAGTCCAGGTATGTTTGAGAGAACACAAGAATTTTTGTATTCCTGTATTGGTTTAGAACGGTGCATGACAGAGTGTATCAATAAACATTGTTCACTTTTCCATATACAGAAGTGTGATGGAAAAGTTCATACATATAATGTATGCACATCTGGTGATGAATCTACTAAATCATTTTGCACGCTGTCAACTAGAGTTAAATGTGATGAGCATTGTTATATTGCTAAAATTGAACAAGACAATAGAGAAATAGAGACTCTGTAAGAAACAGAGCTTACAGTGGAGTAGGCCTACAGGGGATACCACTATAAAAAAAAACGCGCCCTCGATTCCTACGGCCTGTGTGTTAAGCTGCCGTGGTGTGGAAATGGAATCTTTTTATTTAATCTATGCAAATAAGTCAAGTGAACCCGTGCTGGACTACAGGATTTTCTACAAAAGCTATCGAAACAACATAAGATTGACAGTAAATGGTTTGTGTGTGAATGGAAATATTTTTATTTAATTTATGCAAATAAGTCAAGTGAACCCGTGCTGGACTACGGGATTTCTACAAAAGCTATCGAAACAGCATAAGATTGACAGTAAATGGTTTGTGTGTGAATGGAAATATTTTTATTTAATTTATGCAAATAAGTCAAGTGAACCCGTGCTGGACTACGGGATTTCTACAAAAGCTATCGAAACAGCATAAGATTGACAGTAAATGGTTTGTGTGTGAATGGAAATATTTTTATTTAATTTATGCAAATAAGTCAAGTGAACCCGTGCTGGACTACGGGATTTCTACAAAAGCTGTCAAAACGACAGAAGATTTGGCTCACACGCTGTCCCAGGATTGGTAACCATTTCAAGACAACTTCCGGGGTCAGATCTGTCATACAGGTTCCCACGCTGTCCCAGCTCCCCCATCCGGTTCAAGAAAATTAATTAATTGGACAGGATGGACAATAGATAATTGATTCACACAGGATGGACATTAGATAAGTGGTTCACACGCTGTGCCAGGATTGGTAACCATTTCAAGACAACTTCCGGTTCCCACGCTGTGCCAGCTTCCCCCATCCGGTTCAAGAAAATTAATTAATTGGACAGGATGGACAATAGATAATTGATTCACACAGGATGGACATTAGATAAGTGGTTCACACGCTGTGCCAGGATTGGTAACCATTTCAAGACAACTTCCGGTTCCCACGCTGTGCCAGCTTCCCCCATCCGGTTCCTGGAGGTCAAGTTCAAGGTCATTTCCGGGGTCAAAGGTCAAGGTTGTCCCAGAACATACAAAAACATACTACTACAATCGGTCCAGGCGTTTGGCCGTGATGGTATTACAAACAAACAGACAGACGAAATGCGGAACGGCCGAGTTGAAACTGAGACGTCACTACGCTCGGTCAATAATACATGTTGGATAATGATTTCGATATTTTTCCAGTTAAAAATGTATTATTGTAGCCTAGTTATAAAATAATTTAAATACGTACTGAAAAAGAGCATTACCACTGCCGCATTCAAATAGTTTATCAAGAAGATGAGGAGTTCTTTGCCGATTCAATAGCGTGCTTCCATCAACAATTTTGAAAAGACCAAGTACATCCTAATAGGCTATATAATGAGGCAAACGTCTATAGAAATAGACAGCCAATGCTGCCGTCTTTTTTATTGAAAACCTCACGTTACAAGGATTGGAACTCATCTGAATGGGTTATTCTCAACAATGCCGGGTTTTCTAATTGCGTGAAGAAATTGCCAAGCTGCACAATACGAGTATAAGGCGCCGTTTTTTCCACAAAAAATAACAAAAGATCGCGGAATTGTACTCTAATGTAGAGTGAATGACATTCTCCTTTTCAACCAATTATAACGTCATGCTTAAAAGCTTGTTTATTTTCGAGATTTGTCATGTGGTTTTCCAAAGCATTGTTGATGCAGTCATAGTTTTCAATGTAGATGAACTATGCAATTCCAGTTCATAAATTGACCAAGAGATGAAATAAAAGATATATTATTTAATCAGAATTTTGTTTTGGTGACTGAGATTGAGGGAATTGAGAAGGAAATCATTGTCTTTGATTATACCAGTTTTAATAGGTACAGCTTTCTTAGGCTAGGTTTTACTTTTGTTATTTTTAGTATATTTGTTGATTTGGTTCAATATATTTGTTGGGTTTTCTAGATTTATACTAATTGATCTTAGCACTTTTTATTTCAGTTTTCTCGACTAGAGAACAAAGCATAAATTGGGTTTAACCTTTCTTTGACTCGTTTTGTTCAATTTAAATTGATTGCACTTGAACTAGAAAGAAATCTCCACTAGAAAGAAATTTATTAACACTCCACTGGCTGCCTGAGTTGATTAATAATATCCACCCAATTCATGATTGCAAAGACCTATGAGGTAGAATGTGATGCCGTTGATAGCTTTGGGAGATTGTTTGATCTTTGCCGATGATAAAAATAGCCAACTGGAGTTTACGCTTTTCGAAAGTTCAAACGGTAGATTGCTCTTTGCTGAGTGAGTGTGTGAGTCTGATTGGAATATAGGATTAAAAAGAGAGATAAAATGAGTTCGATAGAGAAAGGAGAGAGAGAGAGAAAGAGTAAGGCAAAAAATGAGAATGTATGAAAGGGATGAAGTTAGAGAATAGAGAGAAGAAATAACATGAAGTAGAAAGTCAGTGGCGATAAATAGATAGGTGTGGGAGAGAGAATGTAAAAGATAGTGTTTGAAGAAAGAGAGAGAGAGTAGGGGGAGTGAGAAAAAATGAATGAAATGAGAAGATAGGGATGAGATTTAATAAATTCTTTTTTAATATGTGGAATAATAATATGGTTTTGCTCATTTATTATTCTATTATAATATTGGCAAGCATCTTATAAAATTCAAAATATGTGGAAATTCACTCAAGGCTATTGATGATAGAGGTGAGAAAGATGATAGATGATAGAGTTGGATTTGATTTAATTGTATCTACAACTGCGTTAAAAAGTTATTATTAGAAGTTAGGAAGTAATGACGAAACAGCAGACATAATGACTCATTAACAACTGATAAAAACGATTGCATGATGAAGATATTATGCAATCGTTCTTACTTTATGCAATCAGCTAGACCAATTAAAATCCAGGATTTGTTCCGATCAGTGCTATGATGAGTTTTGTAAAATAGTTGCATCAGCTGATCAGCATTTAGAAGAGAGGGAGAAAGAGAGATAGAGAGTGAGAGAGAGAGGGTGAGAGAGAGAGAGGAGAGAGTGTGTGTGAGAGGGAGCAAGACAGAGCGAGTGAGAAAGAACAAAATAGTAAGAAAGAGAGTGAGGAAACCAACAAGTATGAGAGAGGAAGGAATCCCTATTGTAAAGAGGACGCGAGGGATGTATACAGTGTGTGTCTGAAAGAGACAAAGGGTTGTGAGAGATTTTGAGGTAGTGAAAGCGAGTGAGAAGAGAAAAAAAGAGTAGATTAGTGGTGAGAGACGTGCAGGTGACGAACGAGTTGGTGGGAAAATCGTTGCAATTATCGTGGGAGAGAGAATTTGACAGATGGGACCAGAACTCGTGATTTATCTTTGGCTGAACAGTCGTTTAACACGATTACTGCTAGGAGTTGCTCATCATATATTGAAAAAAGGAAGATTGTGTTACTATTTGTCATTGCAACAATGTGGAGCGAAGAAGAGAGATGGAATGATGAATTGAGCTTTCAATATTCCGAAAATATCCATTGAATTGCGGTGGGAATGATAATAATCGGAGCTGGTGCAAGGTAGATGCGAGCATTTTTGTAGCGTTGTATGAATCACCGAATCTCCCAAATTTATTTTCAAGCATGAATAAATTGTCAGAGCCGCTTTTCTAGTGGATTCTTTGTTGAATAACATATGAGAAGAACTGTGATACCAGACACACTCCAACTGAAACTCAATTCAAATGTATTTTACTTAGAATATCTATGTCGCGTTCACAATTTTTCATTTTCCTATCTAAATATTTGCGCATTGATGGAGAACGAAAGCTTCAATTGAATCTTTGGTATAGTAACACATATAACTTTATGATTCACTAGTGTTCGAGAGGGCCTTGAAAAGGACGTTTTCATGCAGGGTGTGACACTACCTTAATAAATTTACATGTAAAATCTGTTGTACCCTTAAAACGGCTGCCTTTTAAATGGCTGAGAACAGACCTTTTGCGAGGGGAATGTTCAAAGATGTTTGGCTACAGAAAGAAAGTAGAGATATGGCTGGCAGAATTTGTTGGCTATTCAATTGTTCTAATTTTATCTATTATTTTGTGAGAAGGGTCAAAAGACATCCTGTGAATATACTTGTTTTAGAATTAAAAACACTAGAATACAAATTTATCTCTCTTCACCAGCTCAGAGGATTTGATCACCATAACCCAGACTAGAGCGAACGCAGAAACCGTAGGTTAGAGTATCAGATCATTGACGTCAGTGAAAGAATAAATAATACCTCATTTTTTATTAATGATAGGAAAATACACGTCTGGGTTCCTGCGTGGGTGATGTGGTGAATAATGGTACTAAAATGGTCCAAAAATCCCCGTACAGCAAGTTCATGGAAGACCTTAAAAAACCTACAATTAATGTAGGTTACATTATAAGAGCAAAAATTCTGATTGCGTCCAAATTAAACTCAAAAATTAATTTTTTTATAAGAGCAATAATTGCAAATTCAGAATATAAATACATTTTTGAGATAGAATTCATAAATATTGAATTAAGTGAATAATTATGATTTGAGAGATGTTTTAATTTTGATTTCGTTACAAGAGATGCACAAATCATCAAATGGGAAAGGTCGAGAAAGAGTGGAATGAAGAAGATTTGTTCACCGAAACAATTTTAATTCCAGGTTTGTTGCTGGAAAGCTACTATGTACTTTTTAATTGATTACAGTGAACTCCAACGTTGAAACGCGAGCTCGAGTTGGAATAAGCTTATTTCGAGCACGCAACAAAGACCATTCATGGATCAAAGAGTCATTCTACCCTTTGTTCAAGTTTATCCTCTAAATGCTGGAAATTCTTGGAGCTACTTCAAAATGCTACAGCTTTGGAGTGAACACAGCACACAGCAAAGATTTTTATTGGCCTGAATACTCCGAAAATCAATAAACCGCATATCACAGGATTTATCGAATATTTTTTCATATCGAAATATCACAGATTATGAGGTACTTAGTGCTTGTGAATAAATATTTATTATTCCGTATGAAAAATATATAAACGAACGTCAATTTACAGTCGACTCCCATCAGGCACTCTGATAAAAGATCAAATACAGCGATTCTAGTGATTGTGACACTTATTTGCACTCATTTGCAGACTACGAACTTATCAATTTGGATTCGATATTTCGAGAATTGTGAAGTTCTCATTTCTCTCAAAATTAAAAAATGATAGAAGAGATTTTAAAAATTTATAAACTATCAAAATTTTATAATTACGAATCCATGGCAATTAGACAGCACGGTATTGCTACGCCGACATGATCGATGTGCACTTTAAGAAATTTTACATTGTTACATTACTATTATGTTATAATACAAGATTGGCTTTATACCTTTATATACTTGAAATTGTCGGAACCAACAATATTTCAACAAGTCTTCCAAAACTAGGAGAGTGAACCAAGGTGTTAAATACATTATTACGGTTCGAATAGGACTTCATACAAGCTCCTTGAGCAATCACTTCCCCGGCTACTGCCACAGGAAACGATTACATCATTTAGAAAAAAGGGTACTCACTATCAAGACGATAGCAAATTCATAATTGATTGACTATTTTAATGAACTCTGTTTCAATTCAAATTTGATATAACTCATTCTAGTAAATGAATCCTTATTTCAATAAAGGAAGAATGATAGCGTTTGCTTCATTTACATATTTTTATGGACTACGCTATTAAATTATGGAATATAGTAGGAGGGTAAAATTACTAGTGCTGACAGATCAACTGAAAATTGATCGCTCAATAAAACGGTGCATTATGAAATTTGAAACTTGAATACCGTGCTCTAAAACATCTTCAGGCTCTTAATTCATGTTTGAATGGAGAGACTAACAAGTTTAATCTTCATCCTCTCCTCATTATACAACGTATGAAGTTGAAGCTCACAATGAAGAGAGGTAAAGTATAAATTTTGACAACGTGGGATCGATAGGGTTGCTTAAGACTTGGGAGAATTTTCTTGGCTTTTATGGTTGGTTAAACAGAAGGGTACACTGCGAGCAAAGTGTTTCTGGACGAAGTGGTGCCTATTGTGAAGGGGGAGAGTGTTTGTTAGTGGGGGGGGGGGGGGGGGGTTGGTTAGGAGAGAATCAAGCACATTGGAAATGGTGTGAGGTGCAACAGGCGGTTCTGTGATTCCCTACCCCCCACCATCAACCAACCACACTCCTGGGCCGATGGTTCAAACTTGATTTCTAAGCTTGCTTCGATTCCTTTTTAGTCATTTTTGAAGTCACTCCTGGAAGCGTTTTATCTAGATTCTTCAATAACTATGGAATATTCAGAATACAATGAAATTTGGGCGTATTTTTTTGGAAATGGAGTCTATCATTGCTGTGGCTTGACCAATATAGAAACTGATTGAATTATTTCCATCCGACCGATTTGTTATAATTTTGGTGCTTGATAGTACAGGCAGTATAATGGATAAGTAATCGTAAGCACAGGCCTAATAATCCTTCAAGATTTTTGTCTTGAAAAAAGTAGGTTGTAGACTCGGCTCGTTTATTATGATTATGCTACCAAGAAAACTAAAAGTAATATAGCCTATTGTTACGGGTTCTAATGGCTAAAATAAGGCTGGCAACACTACAGTTCACACTTGTACTTTATTTACACAAACTAGTCTATTTACATACACTAATTGTAAGTTCAATTAATAAAGAAAAACAGATCAACAAATGACAAGCTAATACTTATTTTCAGTAATTATTTACAAGAATTGATGAATAATTAAATACAGGCTGATCAATAATAAAAGAAACAAGAGGAAACGATTTCCAATAAACTGTACAATAATGTAGAAAGAAATAGTAAAAAGAGCAACTAATCACTCACAAAACACAGTCCAATTCGTTATTTGACAGTCCCAAATAATATCACATGACACAACGTCTTTAAACTATTAGTAAGCTGCACAAATAGTAAAGACTTGTCTCTGAACGTTTCACTGAAATCGAGCGCTGTTTACTCCAACCACACTGGATTGTCTCTCTCACGAGATCTGTAACACAATCTGTCATGCGGGTTTGTAAAACTAACTGTCATGCAAGCTTTTGTGAGACTCAACTCGCTTGTTCACGTGGACTTCTTTATATAGCTGTCATAGTTGTATCATTCCAAGAACTGGTGGCTTCTAGATGCTTCAAGGGTGCCATGGAAGGTCACATAATATAGTGGAACACGACCTCGATTGTTCAGGAAGTTTGTAGAAATCTCGAGAAATTTAATTGCGTGAGAGAGTTGCATGTTTGAAGAATAAGTGTGACAAAGACATGTGAAAAGCAAGAGAATGAAGATCGTATTTCAAGTCATGTTTGACCATGAATGGAACGATGGAAATAGAACAAGTGCGTAAATAACTGCTTTGTTTACTTTTGTCACACTATTTTAAATGTGTTTTTGAATAGTGTAATTGATAGCATTGTTTGGGAGAATGATCAATTTTATGATGTATAAAAGACAAATCCAAAAAGTTAATATTGAATAAAGTAAGTAATATAACATTTAAAATTGAGACACTAAATTTAAAATCAGTAAATAATGCTGGAATATAAATTATTAATTCATTTAGGAACTGCAAGCCATATAACGATATTTGAAATTGAAATGAATCGACTGTAAACCCATTGAACAACTATTTCAACCAGCCTAGGTCAAATTATTTGTCAGTTATATTAATAAATCGAATAATGAGCGTGAAAATAAAGCTAAAAACATACAATCGATGTAGGCTAATAACCTGGATTCTAGTCACTTTTGTTTATTCACTTTTTTACTATTGTTTCTTTTATTTTGTAATCTCTCTATTCACTAGATGATTCATATCGGGGCTAGTTACAAGTATTCGTCTCGAAACTACTTTCACTGCTAAATATTCAGTCAACCTACAATTTCTATCCTCCTACCGAAACAATCGAAAAAGAGATTCGATAGTCGATATGAAAAGAACGTTAGCTTTGTTCAGATCTGGGTTTGCTACAGGTATCGATTATTTTAATAACAAAATTTTCATTCTATTGTTTCGGTGGAAAGCCCTTTATCCAAATTCATGCATGAATGGTCTCATTATTTGCATTTTTATGTCGATTTTTGTCAAAAATATATCATGTCATATGCAAATCAACCAGTACACCTGATAAACTGTTCCTCTTAACAAGAAGGTTTGAATTTTACAATCTGTTTACTTCTGACTTAGATATCAACTTAAAAGGATATTCACCGTCATATTTCTTTAAAATTAAATGTCAAATTCGTATTAAAAGAGAAAATACCTATATCGATTTGTTTAAATTTATTATTTAATAATTATTTTTTATTTTCTGTCATAACAACCGTTTACAAAATTTTATAAAAGCGGAACTTCATATCGGAGGTAAACACAGTGACCAGAGATGAATATTGAAATCACGCTCCATGATGATCCAGAGTCCGAAATCCAGCCAGAGACGTGGACCCATATATTGTGCGCGAAAATCAACAATAAAGCTCAATACTTGAAAAAATCGTTACTATTTGCGTAATGTTCACTGCTGTAATAAATATATTCCTTGCCAGCTCCTGAGAGCTCACCGCTCTTTCGTTTAAGAGAATCAATTATGAAATTCCACTCCTTCAAAAGTATTATTCAATGCCTACCTTCTCCAGCCCGTTGGGCTCAATAGTTTAACTAATTTTCATGCCTCATTTGAAAGTGACCATTTGAAAGTGAGCTACATTTGAAAGTGACCTCAACATCAATTTATTCTGCATTTATTTATAAAATGTTCAGATATATTTCTAATCGTTCTTTTAAATTTCGTCAGTAATTTTCACATCTATTTTGATGAGTTCTATTGACATTTCTACTTTTTAAAATCTTTCTCTGATAAGCCTGAACCGGAGCACCATCCATCCATCTGCTATTTATGAAATATTTGATAAAATGAACAGGTGAATGGTGACCTCGTCGACGGCTTGGTCAGACCTAACGTTGATATAATAATTTTTGATCTGAGGAGGCCCCAGATCAAATCTACCAACTTCGTCTTGTTGAGACTGGCGATTGAATACCTGAATATTTGCTGTTGTGGGTATTTTATTTTACGATTCTCTTCACTGGAGAACTGTGGAGGGTTGGAAGAGTCCTAGCTAGCTCTAGTTGTAAGTTCCGGTTACCGAGGACAGTCTGAGGTGAAAAATATTGATATTAGACTGCGCCTCGATGGAAATGGTATTCTAAACAGATAAAAATCACAGTACATACTTCAAGAAGCTCTTATACGTTTGTGAAAAAATCAACTATGTGCCGTTATTGAGCTTGAAGAGACTACTACTTGAACTAAAACTTGCGTGGAATCTTGATAATTATCAATTCCCTTCTCTAGTTCTTCAAAAATATTACAAAATAATTAACTCTTTGATTTTCAAAACAACAGGATGATATTTTTGAAAGGAGTTGTATTTATTATTTTTTGTATTGTGTTGCTGTTTTAAGGAGGCATGAGGCATAATTGGTTATTGATACCTGTTGCTTCCATTGAAAATTAGTTAAACTATTGTGCCCAACGGGCTGGAGAACTCGCTTGCAAACAATTAATTTTTGAAAGGGAAACTCATTTGGAAAGCTTATAATAGGGGTAAGGTAGTAACGAAAAACGGGTGCTTTGAAGATACTTATTTGAAAATTCACAAGACATATCACTTTAAGTTCAAGTTCATCGTTGCTCTGATACACAGATTTATTTTCCACAAAAAAGACCTACCGTAATCATATACCTATATATCAGGGCAATGGAATATATTTAGTAGATATATTCTCCACATAAAAAACAGCTGTTCATAATTATATCCAAATATCAGGGCAACGAAATTAGTTTATCAGATAGAGATTCTATAAAAAACCTGATCACATTTTATATTCACCTACAGCTGATAATAACTCAAAATATATTTTGAAATCTATTGCGAATGCCATCATATGGTAGAATCGTAGAAACAACTATTTTCTATATATAGATATATCTATCAATGAAGAGCCTATTTGATTCACCTCAAAAAGGATGAAGGAGTCGGTTAATTTTATTGGCCAACGAACTTGACCTGTCTATACCAAGATACCAAGAATCTGTGTTTCAAATTTGAAGTTGATTGATAAAGGCGTTCGAAAGTTATCGTGGAACATACCCACAAACACACAACGCATCGAGCCTCAAGTCAAAAGGAAGAACTCACTTCGCTCGTTCAACTATTGGATAAATAGATGAATAATAGTTTTATTGAATCAGACTTATGAATCCAAAAACATTTTTGCAACGCAGACTATTGTAAGGATATCTTATATAACAGAGAAAAGCGATGAAATTCCAAGCTCTCCTCGTGATTCAAATGCTCACTTGTCAACTGCATATTCTTATAGTATTCTTATATTCTTCCTAATATCTTGCTTGCTTCACGAAGAGCTGCTATTAAATTCAAGACTGATACTGGAAAGAGAGTTTCAAGGTGAGTCATCGATCATTTGTCGGGAAGAACGTGAGCTCTCGTGAAGAACGGGAGTTTATCTACAGAGAACATAGCTAGCTGAAAGAATATGAGTGCGCCTTTATAAAAGATGGAGCCATTATTATTCACAGCCACGTTTATATATGAAGTTTTGAAATTCCACAGTGTCAGAGTTTAGAGCCAAAAATGAGCCAACAGCACTTTTTCATACCGTTGGTAGGCTGTATAACTTTTGATGGATGGAGATAACATTTTTTGGATAAGTGAATTTTCATCATGCTGATAATGTTATTGAAACCTGTTTACAGCTCCTCTTAATCAATTTCTTGAGTAGACCTTCTGGAAAATAAATTCAAGATGCATGATAGACTTGAGCTTTGTTGTTTAACTTATTCATTCACGCTCAGAAATATCTGGATATCGATTTCAATGGACCAATCTGTTCAGGCTACTGGAAACATTATTATTGTAAGGGGATTCTAAAAATTAAAATCAGTGATAACAACTCACGTTTTTTTCATAGATAATGAAGATTTTGTTTATTTCGGAACAGAAACAGAACATCACAGAAATGATGTGATGTTATGGGACACTAATAATGGGATATGATATGTATAATAGTAATAGTAATAATAATAATAATAATAATAATAAATTCTTGGATTTCTCGTTCCATGACGAACTGTGTTCTAATATTAACTTTTTTGTGAATTTAACGACTTGCAGTCAATTATTCAACTCATAACCACGCACAGGTCTCAGACCTTTAAGGGCTTCATCCTTCAAAAGGTCTTGAACCCTTCTTTCTGTTGCTTCTGCGACGGTTGAAGCCTCAACTCCATATAGACATGCAAGTTTTAGACTTTTCAGAAAATAGTGGTTTCGATTGTAAGACTTCCCGTTTCATCATTTCATGGAAATGAAACGCCTCATCAATACAATACTTTGTCAACAATTTTTCATCCATTTGAATCTCCGTAGTCAATGTAACGTGTCAGTTGCTGAAGTATAATTAAATATATTACTCTTTATTTAAGAGAAGATGAGTTTCTTTTAAATGCTCCACATCAAACTTTCTTTGTAGTGGCGAAGGCGATATTGTGGAAGATATCCATAATGTAGAAGGTAGAATGAATAATAAAACGAAGTTGTTACAACCACATTTTTTAAACTTGTTTGAGATTGATAATGGCGTAACAACTAAAACTAGTATCTCACTATTTTTAACAAATGTGGATGAGACAACTTTGTGTTATTATTCATTCTACATCAAACACTAATTATTCAGCTGTTTTCGCGAATATAAAGTGATGAGCTTGAAGTTTAACAGTTTGAGAGAGATGAGAGGTGTCAAATAGAGTTATTTGCTCGATCCATTATTTATGTGTTTGAGACAAGAGAAAGGAGGGGAACGTTCAGTATCAGAGAAGTGAATATCAGGCAAAGGATTCTATGCCATGCTCTGCTATTGTGACGCGAAGCATCAGAATGGCGCTTCAAATTGATGACTGAAGCGCTGCAAAGGAACTAATATTTCGGAAACGCCTTATGTTATTGGCTGGAGCGATGTTAAAGCAGATTAAACTTCCCCTGAACAGAAGAGCGCGAAGATTGCTCGCGATAGTAGAAGCAAAGATGGCCGATTAGAAGTTTCAACGGGAATATCAATCTGAAGTTACGACCTGGTTTCGCTTTCAATCTTCCTCTCCTGTTCCATGGCTAGAGTTTCATTATAATTCCACCATCAGTCGACCTCATGCGGTAACATAATCGAGTTGCGTGTTTTACAGGTCTCATTAATCTTTATTCCATCCCATTGATAATCTGCATATCCTCCTACAATGTTCAATCAATTCAACACATTAAAGACCACTTGCAAATGCAATACGGTACTTCTTGTTTTGTTAGTTTTTCTTTTTTCTCCTTTATTTCATTACATTGATACTCTGTATATCCTCCTACAATGATCAAACAACATATTAACGACTAATCGCAAATTCAATATATCTTGTTCTGTTAGTTTCTTCTTCTCTCTCCTTTTTTTCAGTTTCTAATGAAGCTGAGACAGTGTATAACCCCGAAGGAAGGAGCCAGCTTTCAACTCTTCCCATCTTCCGCTTTTGGAAGCTCTAACAATTGGTTTACATCTTGATCACTTATTTATTCAACCATTGAACTCATGAGCCAGTATTGGAAATGTACCTTACATTGAACTAGCACTATGCAATAGGCTGAGCTACAACAATATATTGGAACATTGGTTTTCACCGTGAACCAATATAATACGTTTATGTCTATGTAGAAACCTTTCTGTGAACCAATATCGTACAGTGGTCGTCAACGTGCTGAAATCCTTGTCTAATGAATTTAGTTTGAATGGAATTGAACTACCTAAGGGATTGAAATCTACGGAGGAACAAGTGCATTGAATTTGAATAAAATCTGCACCTACAAAATGAGGCGATTAGTTTGGAGACTATTACTATTACGATTAGTTTGGAGAACCAAGTACTATTCTCAACCTTAATAAAGAACAGCCATGTAAGATGTTTTTCAAGGAGCTAGATTTCATGACTGTACGGCCTCTATATATTATGTAGAACAATATTGCATGTAAAAAGCAATTAGTCTAAATCTCTTCGACTATTAAATATTCATGATCATAAAACCAGGAACAAAAATAATTTTATAATAAACAAACACAACAAAGAGAAATTTAAACTAAGTACTACTTATATGGGAATTGAATTTTTGAGGTACCTACCAAGTAGCATAGGAAATGAAACTAATAGTGTTTAATTGAAAAGGTTTTTAACACGCTTGGCTTATTATAGTATTGAGCAATTCTACTAAGCTCCGTTGTTGAATTAGTGAGAATTAAGAATAATAAAAAATACTATATTAATTATTGATGATGCAAAATGTTTAGTTCTAAAAATGTTTATATTATTGAACATTTTAATTTACCGTATAGACATTTATTCTTGTACATTTAATGTATGTTCTGAAAAAAGAAATTGATTGATTGATTGATTAAGATAAAGAGACTAGGCATCAAAGCACTGAAGGTCACAGGTGGCCATTATACATAAAAAAATACTGAAATTTATTCAAAATGCGAAAGAAAGCTTTGTTAATTACCGCTTTTTTCGTATAAAGAATAGTTATTAGCAGAAACCGTGTTTGAAAGGTTTTCCAAACCACACTAAACATTGAATTTATAAGAATTACAGGATATATTTCCAATATTTAGGAAATAATTATATTAAGAAACGATAATAATTATATCAATTGTATTGAGGAAATAATAGTGGTATCGGCAGTGGTGTAATCGGCTGGAGCGCTAATCTCTGACTGACTGCTACTCCTGTGGAAACGGGTTCGATGTCCGTTTAACCTGACATATTTTGCGTACATGCGTGCTTTGTGTTATTATTCAACTCATCAAGTCTCAGACTCATTATGGCATCATCAGCAACAACAGAAAATATTTTCCTGACTGGAGTGTCATTTAGTGATGTACTTCTATGTTCAATCCCAACCACTATCTTTCATCACAGCGATACGTGATATTGTACCTAATTAATCAATAAAAGAGCATTATGAGAGGAAAGATAAGAATGAGAGACAAAACAGTTTTCTGATTGACAGGCGCAATATACCCTGAGCTACCCACATAGTTTAGATTGCGTCTAGAGAAAAACTTCCTTCCGCTTCTACATTCTTTTGAAGAATTCATTTTGCTGCATTGCATTTGAAGTATATGAAATGCACATAATTTCATACTCCAAGAATAATAGGGAAGTGATAGCCGCGAGCCGTAGCAAGTATCTGTTCAATCAGATAGATAAGCTGCGTTCTCGTAGGTCCCGTTTGTAACGGTGACCGATTAGATTGGCCAGCAAAAAAGACACTGTTCTCTGCTGAAAATCACTTCCCGGTGGTTCGGAACCCACCTAAAACTGTAGGTCCAACTCATAAATCACCATCATCCAACTCATTACCCACGCACAGGTCTAAGACCTATGTGGGCTTCATCCTCAAAAAAAAATACAAAAAAAATAGATATTGAGGAGGTTTCCAAGTGTGCGAGATAAAGGTAAAGAGACTAACAGGGTTCTCAAGTGGAAAAAATAGTTAAATATTATGAGGGAGCTAAAAAAGGAAGGACGCATTTGGGAGAAAGAAAGAAGTGAGTGAAAAAGAAACTAGTAAAGAACAAACAAAATTTGTTGAGCAAATTCACTTTACTGTTCATTCCTCCGGAAAGCATCGTCCAAATTCGATAAGGCATGGTTTGTCTGTTCAATTTTGTTTCGTACTTCCATTCGGGACAAAAATGGATGTCTCCTATAGTATGCCCCAGGATGTCAATTCTCTGGAGACACATTATATTGAAGTCACAAAACACCTGGTTTGTTTGTTGTTGAGATTCATTCTCAAAAGCCATTGTTCCGATTGATTCTCCACAATCGATTTCTTGTTTGGAGTGAATTACAGAAACCTGACTTTGACAGGAGTCTATCAAGAGACTGAATTTGATCCATCAAGATTGTATCTGACTGCTACCTCACTTATTCGCGTCCATCTATAAGCTTGTAGTTGAAGATGACATTGTTATGAAATTCAGTTTCGAGATTCTTTCCTACCTGGACTATGAGTTTACTTGCTGTTTAAAATCCATCGACATTTTTCATCGAATTAGATGGTGTAGCAGAATACTTTATTCATTTTTTGTAATTGGAATATGATCTGATTCCTACTTTTTATTATAATAATTATAAGAATCGATTCTATTTGGACTTCCAGATCGCTGATACTCCTCAAGAAAAGGGGTTCTCTGTTCCACACAATTAATCCACAATAAATGGATACTAGAATGCATAATCTAGGATTAATTGAAAATTGAAAAATATGAGTAAATCATTACTGATTCATATCAGACCGCAATTGGGGGGTTTTAGATGTAAAGTTGATAAGTTGATAGGAACTAAAGTTATATAATACTCATGACTAGAACTATAGTAATGGAGAAAATAAGTAACAAAGAATATTTGTCACGAAAGCTAGAACAATTCTATTGGTGGTTTGTTTGTGAAATGTTATTGTTTTATTAATTGTAAGTGTTATTGATGAGAATATCATCGGTATTACCCAGAGACTTCATGAAATGGACCATTATAGGTATAGGAAACCTTATTAATAATAGACTATGAAAATATTCAGAGCTCTGTTGATATTAAATAAGTTATGAGATGAAGTGATAATGGAAGTTGATATTTTTCTTCGTCATGAGAAAAAGAAATTTCTCCTTTTTAGAAAATCCAGATACAAATAGCTAATAGACTACTAGTCGAATATAGAATGTAAAAACCTATGTTAAATGTTGAAGGATTACTCGGTAATTAAGAAATAATTTTCTACCTAATTCAATAATTACTTTTCTAATTTTGAGAGGTTTATATCTATATAATTTAGCCGACAGAGTTGTAGAAATGGGGTTGAATATTCTCCCCCACCCTCAACATGTTATTATTTGTTAAGGACGCATGATTGGGTAGTTCATACCTGTTGCTTTCATTAGGAGTTTATAAATATGAATAAGTATATAAAATGATTGAATAATTGAAAAAGATAAGTTTGTTTTCTCAAAACCTATGAAATTTCAGATATATTCTGAAGGTTCTATTATTCCTGAGAGAATTTTTCTATTATTTGATAATTGAAGTAAGTAAGAGAAAGTAAAGTCTCACTGAAAGGAGAATAGGAGGTTCTGTAGTAATAGCAATCTGAAAAACTATGACTTGAATTAATAGAAATGTTTGGAATAATGTTTGAATATTTTTAATCATGTTTTGAAATAATGTTGTTTATATCTTCGTAGTGATTCAAACTCTCATGCTATGTGTACGGGAAAATATATTCCAATTAAAAGAGAAAGAGAGAAAGTTTTATTCAAATTGTCAAGAAAAGCTTGGTTAGAAGTTGTCTGTGTGTGAAATCGTCTGTAATGATCGTAAATAAGATACGGTAGGTAAGTCATCAATCCAGAGCGCTAAGTTTAATTGCAATGCATCTTAGCTGAGAGTCGAGCTGCTTTTCATTGTTGATCAACAAACTAATCCAATTAACCAATCTATAAAACCTGTAGTATCAAATTAGAACTCCCTTATTTTCCATTGAAATGAAGGAATATATGCTTCTGATAATAAGTTTTTTAAGGGACTTGTTAACTTTCAAAATAAAGTGTAAACACAAAGATAGGAGGAAGTGCGCTTTTTAGAATGAATCCCAACTTGCTTCTTCACAAGGAATGATAAATGTTTGCCAGGGCTAAGAGTAGAGAGTATAGTAACAAGTTTCGCAGCTGCAACCACATCATATAGCTTACTTTCCCTTCTGTTATGTGCAATGCTTTCCACATCCCTTTTACTGCTCTACTGAACATCTTTCATAATTCGTAGAGTTATAACGTTATGAACAGCAGTCATGTTATTACTTATTCTTTTCTGAACTCAAAAACTTTAAAGTCTAATTGATGCTTCAAAGAGAATAAGATTCAATTGTGAAAAAGAACGTTGCTATTCTTGGAAGAAGCCATGCAACTCCAATGAGAAAAATATCATTAAAAAGCTATGAATGAATATGTTAATCAAATTAAGTTGTTGAATGAGTTATTAAGAGATAATTAATGAATAAAAAATTAGTAATGAATTAGAAAATATTGAATAATTTTTTTTACCTTTCAATCAATTGAATTTTTTCTGTTTATTGTTCCATTATTAAAAGTCAAGACGGTTGAACCATTAACTCAACATCGATTTATCACTTTTTTTTTAAATTTTATAGCCTCTATAAAGTCTGAGCGAGGTCTAAAGACCTTTGTCTGAAAATTGAATGAGAACTAGTTTATCCTAGGCTGGCAAGGCTAGGGTTGTGAAACTGTTCAGATATTGCCAATTGAAATCTACGCAGCAAAGTCTCAAAATATAATATTATCCACTCATACTGCTTATTGATATCTGAATTACAGTTAGGCCTTATCCTTATTGAATGAGAAGAAAATTAACCTATTCAGGCTGTGACATAAGTAGCGAAACAGCGCTTTCATTTATAAATTTTCAAATATTGGGCTACTTTGGCCAGGCCATAAACGCAACGGTAGACCTGTGCAGGTGAAATACCTCATTTTGTTTGTGATCAGATTGTGTAGCAGAAGTAGTATTATCCAAACAAGTGGATTTTTAATTCTTCCTTGATCGCCAGTGCTATGTCTGAACAGGCTTATCTGCAGCGGCTGACACACACTAATCGTCGACCTGATTCTGATTCTGACCCAGGACGTTCTAATTATCGACCTGTACAGGTAAACCTTTGAGGCGTACTGTTACACGTACCTGTTAGCAGGTAAGCAATTTTGGCGTACCGTTACATGTATGACAGGTCGTTGAAGACGTACACATTTCTGATTACACCAGCAATGAGTTTGTGTATGAGTTTAGCGCAATCGGATCAAACCAACTTTGTAACGTATCGAGATGAAAGAAGTAAGGATCGATATTACAGAAGGATCGCGAAATATATCGGTTGCTTCTGTACTCATTGTTCATCTGTCTATAAGATTTATTTGCGACATAGCTCAAGAAATTCGCTCGCCTTGGAGGTCGAATAAAATTTTAATCCCGGGATTGGTGTCTGCCCCACGGGATGTTGGCTGGCGGCGCTCCGGATCGACCCATAACAATTCCTGCTATATTCTCATTGCTTCTCTGAACTTTATGGCTCGGTTTCAATTCAGCTGCAACAAACTCTCAATCTTGTCCAAGCTGTTGAATAAGTATATCAAACCATGATTACTTTTCCACAGAATACCCAGAGAGGTTTCAGAGATGTAGGACGGGCTTCTTTATGTCACCCAGGGAATATTATGTGACTTTCACTCTTGAAAAGTTGGCAGACTGTTGTAAGACCGTGGGTTTTTCTTGAAAGACAGCAGGATGTGGGAAGTCACTGAGACCGACGATTTTTACTCAATTCCACATGAGATTTAAAGAATTTATGAACAAGACGAATAACGAATTATGGAGAAGAATATGAAGAATTCTATAAGATTTCTGTTTTATCCTATGGAATTTAGTATTTTCCAAATATTTCCCATTATAATTTAGTTACTCAAGGTCTCTCAAATATCAATGGAAAAACTGAAAGGCTCAACGTCATGTAGATTACATTATATTAAGAAAGTGTAAAATAAGGTATGTAAGATTGGAATAAGGTTATCCTACTGGCACCTGTTGCATAACGATTCATAAGTTAATGTTAATTAACTTTTAATTTTAGTTACTGGTAAATCTTATGGGGGTTTCTATCGATAAACTGTTGTCAGTTTTAAATTTATATGCAAGAAAAGTATCGATCCTCATCACAGGGGTTTCTCTTTCCGTGCATTGATACCACCAGAAATATCTTCAGATCCCAACAAAATATGAAGAATATGATAACGCCTGAAGTGGGCTTCAGTCAGCTTCTCCTTACAAGTTTTCTAAATGGCATTATAGTCTCATTTTATTTTCTCTATTATGATTCAATTTTTTATCTCTTAAAATTGTTTTTTTTTATCAAGTATTATTACAAATATTGAACGACTTGAAAAAACTGAACGACCAATCTCATGAAAATTACTTATCATATTTTTTATAAAGTGAAAAATAATATTTTTGAAATAGCTGAGAGACACAAGGCCATGCAAAGTTGATTACTTACTACTTACTAAAGAGTGTGAAAAATATTACTGAAAATATTATTGGAAGAATTGGCTTAAAGACTGATGAGTGGTTGTAAAAATGTTGATCAGAGTTTCATCGCTGATTACTCATGAGAATTCTTATGTTGTGCAATCGGCCATCAGCCTCATGCGAAATCCGTCACTTACGTTTCATAAAGTGGTATAGTTTGATTTCTACACAATTACCTACAATTAAAAATAAAAATGGTTGATATTAATAATTAATTGAGCACTTCACCGATTTCGTGGCCTCGTTAGTCACATTTTCAACAGTACACATTTTCAAGACTACTGTTGAAAATGTAACTAATGAGGCCACGAAACCAGTCCAGTGCTCACTAAAATAAGTGGAATTATTGACAAATAATATCAACCGTTTCTACTTTTATTATGGAGTTCCACCGTATCAACGTGGAATCAACTGATAAGTTATCTGCTATTACATAAACTGAAATGGTTTGATTTTTATACAATGATGCCTACAACTTGGTGGCAGCTACAACATGAAAACACAACAGCAAGTAAGCCTCCTCGTTCTTTAAGAAACACATGAACGACTCCTTCTTCACAGTTTACATTTACTATAGAATTCATACTTCATACTTTACTACTATGATCTGTAATGAAGTCACCTCTTCCAATATTATCGTTTTATTTCGAGTCTTATTCTGTAGAAGCAAAATTTTATTCTATGAAAGCATTCTAGTAAGCATCCTAGCTTTTTGAAAATTTTATTCTATGAAAGCATTCTAGTAAGCATCCTAGCTTATTGAAAATAATTATACATGAACGACTTCTATTTCACCAAAAAAAGAAAATAAATCCATCACAGAAAAAACACTCAAATTTAATCAAACAAACTCAATAGACTAAAAACTGTTCAGTGAAGACAGATTAAAAAAATCCCGGCACTGATCCCATTACTATAAAATTCATTATTATACTTCACTTCTAAGGCACAATTCTAGTCACATTTTTCTAGGTTTATTTAAGCCTTATTTCATGTGAGCAAGCTTTCATTTCATTTTATTAGAGGGTTTTACTAAGCCTTCTAGTTCCTCACAAATAATAATTTTACTCCTACTATAATTTTAATGTTTCCATTTACTAGAGAGAATTTATTATGTCCGTACTGCACTAAGGACTGTATTCAAGTCACCTCTTCTTTCATCACCGTTCATTCCGAGCCCATTTCACCCGCTATTCTATCGTTTCATGGTCATCAGTCGTATTCTTGTAATCGAAACGGCCCAAGTTTTTCTTTGGCGGCTCGTATTGATTGAGGCGTTCCTGTTTACGCCGGAGAATTTATTTACTGTCCAAACAAAAGTAGGGCAAGTATGTCGTTAGCCGCTTCCTTCTCCACACAGTTCAGCATCCATATCAATATTCCAAGTCAGACTCTCTATTCTGTATCTATGATTCCCAAATCAGACGCAAAGGAAACTGTTTCAACAATGGCGATCTTCCATCAACGAAAACATGGTCGCAATAAAAACAAGATTAAACTGCAAATGCAATGCATAGCATTGCTTAGCAATGCTCCTTACTCAAAGTGATCAACCCAAGCCGAACTTCGTTTAATTCAAATGGGTGTAGCTGATGTTTGTTGTTATATTGCACCCTACTGTATAGCTTTCATTGTTTGAGAGATACTTCTCGCGTTTGATACTGTTTCTATTGCTTGCGATAAACGTATTTTCTCTGTAAGAGCTTGCTACAATTTCAAATGCGATTTTTTTAAAATTAGTTCTTCTTTTAAGAACAAATATTTCAACCAGAGCTGGTAGAACCAGTCTTCAACAGATTAGCATTTATTTGTTATTTTTTCAACATCTTACTGTGAATCATCTCATCATGCATTTATGTATCATGGATGCATTCAAGGGCGAGATTTGCGGAGGGCAGGAGGGCCATTCCCCCCAAAAATTGTCAGAAATGACAAAAATGCGTGTGTTGATATTAATATTATTGTATTGAACCAAATTTTATGATTTAAGAGATTATAGACTCATGTTTAGAAAAGCTTAATCCATTTATTTCAATCCACATTATGGGAAGAATTGAGATGTTAAAAACGAGGTTTGAGGCTCAAAATCAGAAATCTTGTACAAGTATTTACAGTGTACAGTAATAAGAAACAATATCGAGCTAAAATTTAAGCAATTCAGATAGATTTCTCAACAAATCTGACATATTTTTTCTGCTTGTTCTATATTCAAGTCACATTTTCTTCGTTTTATTTCAAGCCTTATTTCATGGGAGCAAGTTTCCATTATGAAATTTTTTTAGTAAGCCTTCTAGTTCCTCAGAAATAATAATTTTACTCCTACTCCACTGTTTCCATTTATTAGAAATTTATTACGTCTGTACTTCACTAAGGACTGTATTCAAGTCACCTTTTTCCTGGTTCCTGGATCCATTATTTATTTATAATCAACCTAAATTTAATAGTCACATCGTCTCAACGATCAATATTCCCTTCGCGAAGGAGTCGAAGTGAAATGATTCAGTACCATTTTGTCCTCAGAGATGTATCAGTGAACTTCCAAGTCTCTGATATTACTTTTCCTATAATATCTCCATCAAGGAGCAAGCAACTGTTACATTGGACAAATCTGAATGAAAAGATCTACCAACATATCTTTATTCTGAACTCGCTATTTTGTTTTTGGGAACATCATGAATTTCAATCAGCAGCCAGTTTTGGTATGAGTATAGTAGAAATATTCTATAAGTTGATGTAAGTTACGGAGAGACATTTAAAATAATGTAACATACAACGGGCTTTTATGTACAAAATATACGAGTTTCAGGTTACAATCCCCTGTATCACCTCCATCTCCTGAAGGGCTGAAATTAATTAGGAAGTTAGAAAGAAACATGGAACTGCAGATTTTACCTTTCAAGTTACAGTTTTCTGTCTTGAACGGTTCCGAGCATATTCATGGTAGACCCACAATCTGTATGATCAAATACAATTAATAAGATATAAAACAATAATTGAATGAAAGGGAAGTTATAGCCGTGAGCAGTAGCAGGTATCTCTTCAGTCAGATGAAGATAAGCTATGAACTCTTGGACCTCCAAAAACTGGAACTCTTTGTAAGGGTGTCCGATTGGATTGGCCAGCAAAAAAGACTGTTCTTTGCTGTAAAATCACTTCACGGTGGTTCGAAACCCACCTAAAACTGTAGGTTCAGCTTATCTATCACCATCATCTTACTCATTACCTACGCACATGCCTCAGACCTATGTGCAATTCATCCTCCGAAAAAAACAATTCTATTCAATTTTTTTATGTATTGTGATGGATGAATTGGACCAAATCTTCCTTTGATATCAATTTTCAATATAGTATATTACGTTACTAGGCTGGAAAGGAACGTTTTGCCGGTCGAGCATATGATAGTTTATGCAAGAGGCGCAGCCGAGTGCAGAAACGTGAATATGCGAGAACCCGCAAAAGTTTACAGTCGAGTAATGTACGATATTTTTTGTTACACTTGATAGAAAGTCATGATACAATCAGCTGGATAATAATTATGCGAGACATTCAAAAGTACTCAACACAATAATTATTACTTCATTTAGATTCAGAATTTGATGAGCGAATTCCCATACATAAACCATAATAATGATAGCCTAGTGCAAGTGCAATCAGCTGGATAATATTCGAAACAGGTATTGAGTAATGTAATGAGTTGACTATATCTATACATATAATATATATGTGAGTCAACGGAAAAATGTTTGCCGCACGCCATCTGTTTTTTCCTATCTTGTATGGCTATAAGGCCCTATTTGTCAGATGATTTTTCCGATCTAGTACAGTAAAGAGGCACTTTCCATACGTGACAAATCTACGGAAAATAGCTACTTTCCATAGATTTGTCACATATGGAAAGTGCCTCTTTTCCGTACTAGATCGGAAAAAACAGCTGACAAATAGGGCCTTATAGCTGTACAAGAGAGAAAAAAACATATGGAGTGCGGCAAAATTTTTCCGTTGACTCATATATATATATTATATGTATAGATATAGTCAACTCATTACTTATTACATATGACTCAATG
Organism: Conomelus anceps; assembly: GCA_948455865.1. Classification (NCBI taxonomy): domain Eukaryota; kingdom Metazoa; phylum Arthropoda; class Insecta; order Hemiptera; family Delphacidae; genus Conomelus; species Conomelus anceps. The sequence goes on from OX418216.1 coordinate 31,731,031, forward strand.
TTTTGAATATTATCCAGCTGATTGCACTAAGCTATCATGGATGGCAACCCTGTTTGCCTGTGTAGGTCATGTGCTATATCGGGTCCATATTTCGTATTGTTTTATTCGCTGTGTAAATGCAAAAGTTGAAAATTTTTCCACTTTATAGTAAAAGTGTACATTGGTGCTTTGTCTTACCACAACACATGGACGATCTGTAAGTGGAGGCATGAGTTTTTTCCAACTTAATCCACAGTTGCACTGAACAGTATAGTGATGATGGACTTTGAACTGTTTGCCACCGGAATCGAATTTGACTGCCGGATCAGCTGTTAGTAATTTGACGGGACATTCATTGCACAGAACTGATCAATTCCTGTTTTCCGGTGCTACTAGTGAGGGTCTGACGACTGAAAGGAGCTTATCATTTTATTATCTTCTGTTTCATTCATTGCGTAGTGGATAAGCGATTTCCAGTTTGAAAATTTCGAGCGTCGTTTGGTTGCCTTGGCAACGCTGGGCTTATCTGGACTGTTTGCCATCTAACTGGCCAGAAATCACAACTACATTTTGGCGCCAAGTACCGCATAAATTTGAAAACTTCTTTTGCAGTCGAATTATTCATACAGACTGTACAGAATTATTTCAGACTGTTTCCGCGCTGCTAACTACATGTAAGCGTTACTTCCTGAGCTTACGACCCGACTTCCTACGTTCGCCACCCAGTTTCAAATTATTTCGTACGACAGTGTTGAAAAAGATTAGAAAAATGAGATTGGAACTGACTACAACGAGTAGGAGAAATCCAGTAGTGGTCTACAAAAGTTTCAAATTCAGGAAAGAAAGATCTTCAACATTAGGCTACATAATTTGGCGTTGTCTTAGTAAGAATAATTGTAAAGTGTTGCTGAAAACTGATCTTGGGAACTCCCTTCTGGTGCGTCCATCTTTGAAACATGAGCATTCTCAAAATGTTCTAGACAGTGTAACTGAAGAACAGTCGCTTTCGGTTGTTAATATCCTAGAAAATTTAAGTTTTACTAACTTAGTGCTATGTACGATTCCTTATAGGTACGATCTGTATGAGAGTGATGTTGTAAATAGGATGATTAATTTGACAAATGAAAAACTCAGAAGTCTTGCTCGTAAGTTTGACCTTTTGCTTCTAGACTTGTATGCTCTTTTTCTCAAATATCATACGCGACATGAGATGTACCTAAATAGGATAGGTAAACTACATGCATGCAAGGAGTTAATATTTATTATGTCAGGAATATATAAGGTCGCGGGCAACAACTTGGATGAGACCATTGGGTCATCTGAAAGTGACTGGGTAGTAATTGACGAGACAACTGGTTCTCAACATTCGATATCCATTACGAGTGACAATTTTTTGGAAACTGCCTGGGAGAAGAGACCGAGCCCATAGCTAGAGTTTCATTGACCATTGAAAACGATAGAACTACCAGAGAGAGAGGATCAGGCGACTCTGGTAAAGTTTCTATTTTTCATCAGAATGTTCAACATTTGGCATCTCGTTTAGAGGTATTGAAAATTAGCATAGATGAACTCCATCCTGACATTATAGCCATCTCTGAACATAAAATGTCGGTAGAGGAACTAACTATGTTAAATGCATCAGGATATAAAATAAGTTCAAAGTTTGCAAGATCAAGTAATGTCGGTGGCGGGGTTGTTATTCTAGCACCTAATAATTTAAAATCAAAGGAAATAACTTTGCCTGCTATTAAATCAATCACAACTGAGAAGGAATTTGAGTGTTGTGTTTCTAATATTTCAATTGGTAATTATTCTTTTGTGGTGGCGTGTTTATACAGGACACCTCAACATTGCTTTATTGAGCCATTTTTAGCGAAACTTGAAGTTTTGCTTGAAGTTCTATGTAAAAAGTTTAGAAACGTTGTGATAGTTGGTGACATTAACATCAATGTTTTAAAAAAAGACAATGTATACTTTAGGTTCAGGAATATTTTTAAAATGTATAATATATATCTTTGAAGATAGATTTTCCAACAAGAGTTACACTCACCTCTGAAACGGCAATTGATAATTTTATCACAAACATACGTGATGAGAATTTGAAAATCTCAGGTATTATAACTCACATTTCCGATCATGATGGCCAATTATTAGAAATTTTGAATATGGTAAACAATCAAAGTAATAAGAAACGAATGAGAAAATTATGCAGAAAATTCGACGATTGTGATGCTGAAATGCTGTTTAAAGATTTGATGAAATTAACGTGGATGGAAGTTTATCAATCCCCTGTGAGTGAAAAGTATGATGCTTTCATTTCACTTTTCTCGCATCTTCTTAACATTCACTTTCCAAAGCTGTTTACCGATGAAAAAATAGATAATGAAAGAATATGGATGAGTGCAGAGGTAAGTGATAGAAAAAAGGAGTTATTATTGCTGGAACAGGGTTTTAGGCATGTCAAGGATCATGACTTGAAAAATAAAATAAAGTCAAAGAAAAAAGAACTCAGACAAGTTTTTGAGAGAGATAAGCGAAAGTTCTTCGATGATAAAATTTCAAAGTCCAAGAATAAAAATAAAACAATATGGAAGGTCATTAACTCAGAAATTCGAAGGCACAGAAATGACAATCCAAACAATATAACTGTGGTCAGTGGTGGTGAACACATAGCCGATCCTATTGAAGTATGTAATGTTTTTAATAACTTCTTTGTCTCAGCAGTGGATGATTTCGTGGTTCCAAATATTTTAGATAGAAGTAGAACTATGCCTGATCTGAGACCTAGGACAGTCACAAAGTTTAGATTCACGCATGTTTCAGAATGTCAAGTATCAAAAATAGTTAACTCATTTGAAAATAAAATTTCTTCAAGACCTGATGATATTCCTATTATAATAATAAAAAAGGTTTTCCCTGCAATTTTAAAACCACTAACACATATTATAATTTTTTTATATATTTTTTTATTGCTGATGATGCTCACATGAGTCCGAGACTTGTGTGTGGGTAATGAGGTAAATGATTACACATAAATGCCTGATGGTGAAGCGGGATTCGAACCCACGTCCACTTAAACGACAGCAAGCTGAAGTTGCGACACCCCAACCAACTGCGCTACGCGGCCCGTCAAAAATTCATCCATAATATTGGGTTATTTTCCCAGTATTTTGAAGTTAGCAAAAGCAATCCCACTGTTTAAGAAAGGTGATTTAAAGGATCCTGCATGTTACAGACCAATATCAGTGTTGTCAGCTTTTCAAAAATAATTGAACGAGTTGTTTATATACAGTTGATCGATTATTTGGAAGTCAATAATTTAATTGACTGTAGACAGGATGGTTTTCGCCCAACAAAATCTACTATAACAGCAGGTGAAGAGTTTGTAAATAAAATAATTGATGCAATAGATAAGGGTGAAAAAGTAGTAGGTACATTTTTAGACCTTACCCGTGCTTTTGATAGTGTCTGTCATGATAAACTGTTGAAAAAACTTGAGAGACTAGGAGTACTAGGCAAGGAAAGGCTTTGGTTCTCATCCTACCTGGAGGGTAGGCAGCAGTTTGTCGAATTCGAGCATGTTGAGGAAAGTTGTTCTAGAATGTACAAAAATAAGTATCGCTCTCAGCCCCTGACTCTTAGGTATGGAGTTCCTCAGGGATCTATACTGGGCCCTTTATTATTTCTTTGTTACATAAACGAATTGCCTGGAGTTGTGCAGGAGCATGGTGATGTTTGTTTGTATGCAGATGATACAAATATGGTGTTTTCAGGTAGATCTATTCAAGATATTGAATCGACATCGGCTGTCGCTTTGTCAATTGTCAATAAATTTCTAAATGACCAAAGCCTTCTACTTAATTCCAGTAAATCGAAAGTAATATCATTTCATACGAGGCAATCAAGAACTACATTAGCCCCAAATATTTCTATAAATGATAGCCGTTTGGAGATGGTGAACACCACAAAGTTTCTTGTTTCTTGGACTGTACATTGATGAAAATCTGTCATTGGATGAACATGTTTGCCATATTAATAAAAAAATATCTTCTGCCCTGTTTGCTTTGCGCAAAATTTCAAATTTTTGTAGTTTTCGAGTAATAAAAACAATTTACCATGCTCTTGTGCACTCTCATTTGGAGTATGGGCTTTGTATATATGGAGGGACGACAAAAGCAAACTTAGACAAAATAATCTTGAATCAAAAAAGGGCGTTGCAAATTATAAGGAGAACAGATTCGGTTGAGCATGTTTTTTCTGAGCTTTGTATTCTAACTGTCTATGGCCAATACATTTTTTATGTGATAATGCTAATTAAGAAAAATTCTGGAAATAAGAAAACTCACCACTACAATACCCGTAATCGAATGATAGTTGAAAAACATAATTTAGAATTTTTCAAGAAAAAAGCAAGATATATAGGATTGAAATTTTTTAACCTATTGCCGCAATCTCTGCAATTGGAAAATAATACTGCCAAATTTAGAGCACGTTTGAAAGAATATTTGGTTAAGCTGTCTCTCTATTCTTTACAAGAATTTTATGAAAAAGAATAATGTTATGATATTTCCTCTTGCTGATTTTCTATATGTGTATTTAATTGATTGTTATCCATGCTGGATTTCTTGTGTCTGTGTTTACTTTTGTTATGTTTGTAATTTTAGTTCATGACACTATTCTATGTATATTATGTACATCTAATGAATAAAGGGTTTTCAATCAATCATTATTTTGGTTTATATCTGGGAATTCGCCCGTCAAATTCTGAATATAAATAAAGCAGCTGAATCAATTGTCTTGCATACTTTTGAATGTCTCGCATATTATTATCTAGCTAATTGGAGCATGCCTTTCTATCAAGTGTAACAAAAAATATCGTACATTACACGGCTGTAAACTTTTGCCGGTTCTCGCATATTCACGTTTCTGCACTCGGCTGCGCCTCATATCATATGCTCGACCGGCAAAACGTTTCTTTCCAGTCTAGTAACGTAATATACTATATCACAATTAGTTTGAGATTGACACTTTCGACTAATGTTCAAAATCTCATTTTTCTTACTTGGTGGGGGACAGAAGTTATTGGAATACAGCTATTTTAGTTCAAATTGTTTTCAAACAAAACTCTCATCACTGAAGAGATAAACGCTAAAGTTTTCCTCACGCCACTGCTCAATTTTCTCCTGAGTGGAACATTGTGAGATTTATCTGAGATGATTTGTTGCTACTTCCTTGGAAGGATGAGTTGTAATTTAAGGGATTCGAGACGTTGAACGTATTCTTGTCTGTCTTCGTATGACAGGTGATAGAGATATTGATTGTGCTTATTAATAAGCGAAAAAATTACCAATATCACTTGAATTCTGCCAGTATTTCTCTTTTTACAGCTGACATTCAAAATGATAATTCAACTGATATTCAATGTGCATTAACCTTAGGTAAGCTATTCCATAGTATATATATTTTTTTTTTGCTAATGACTGGATCCACTGAGCCTGACTAGAGCATTGGAAATATTTCGGTCATTCAACATAATCAGGAATCATATTTCTCAAATTATTGTTAAAATATCGTTGCGAACTTCTCAGCTATTAAAAGCGACTCGCATGCAATGTTTGTTACATCATTATTTAAACCTTAAGGAACCAATTAATCATTTTTTCTTGAATAACTTGTAAAGTACCTCCAACTGGGATTTATCTAGATTTTAAAGATACAATTACCATCTCCAAAAGTGCTACGATGTTTAAGAAGTGCATTCAAGATCCATCATTTTATAAATTTGTTAAGTGATTTCATGACCACCTCCTAGAGCCTGTTGCATAACAATTTACAAATTGGAATCCACACATAAAAAATCAATAAGCTGTTGCAGTGACTACAATTTACGAATGTCAATAAAACTAGTTTATGAATTGTTATGCAACAAACTCCAGGACTTCAAAACATAGGTGAACCGTTGAACGCCAGAAAGGGAGACATCAAGTCCCTGAATGAATTTGAATTATTATACTTGTGTTGCTTGTAATTATGAGAGGGTTGTTTCACACATAATTGGCATCGGGTAACGGGCGTCGTTCATCCGGCATAATGAAATTGCAACGTATGATTTCAAAAACGGTAAGTGTGAAAAGCTCCCATGTGATGCAATGTCCCAGTTTACGACCGGGTGAACGACACCGGTTGCCCGACTGCCGGTTATGTGTGAAACAAGCCTTAGTTGTAAATAAGTTTTATTCTCGAATAATAAGTTACGACTCGAAAAACTCCGCTGTTTCTTGGTTAATCCTTCCAGAACCATTCCTTCCTAAGCCTAGTTTATTGAAGTGAAAAGTTGGTACTTTTTAAGCACTGTCTCACACACTGTGAAGTTGGTGAAAAGTAGCTTGGAGATATTTTCTAAAAGTGTTGCATCCTTGAAGGAATTACAAGCTTCGGAGATGTAAACTTGTCGATGGAAGTTTGTGTATACTTTCCTAGAGAGAATTTGGACCAACTCCAGACGGGCAGTAATTCCTCAACATGGCGGCGATTACTCTTGTTTGGCAGAGGATGTTGTTTACTCATGGCCGGGAGATAAACAGGACATAAACACCAATTAGAGTGCGGCTTCGGACAGGCTCAAATTGAAAAACGAGAGAGCAGAGCTATGTACAAGCAAAGGAGAGGGAGGAAAAAGAGAGAGAGAGAGTGTGAGTGAGCGATTGAGAAAGGGTGTGATAGAGAACGCCTACTTGAGAGGACGCTAGATAAGAGCCCATCGTAAATACTGGAGACGAGTCACATGACAGGAAAATATCTTGAACCTTATAAAAGCGTTCCAATCGAGGTAAGATCGTCGAGTGTGTTAGTATGTGTGTGAGTTGTGGCTGAGAAGATGCTGCGCTGAACGAGAAGTTCGTGCACAGGGAATAAAAAAGAATTATTTTCCAGAGAGGAAAGCTCTCTACCATTCTTGAAGCTGAACTGGGCATTATCTTCAATTTTAAACGAAAGCTAAAAGCCTTCTACCGGGCAATATTAAAGTATTCATACCGTACTTATACGGCTTGTTCGATATCAACTTAACCTTCTAAGTAGAATAAAGTGAATGTAATTGAACATTAGAAAAATGTACAGCAGTAATATAATACACTGCAGGTCCAACTCATCAATCTCCATCATCCAACCCATTACCCAGGCACAGGTCTCAGACCTATGTGGGCTTCGTTTTCCGTTGAAGAAAAATATTGAAAATCAGCGAACAGTAGATTAGAGAGGATCAAGAAACTTGATGGCTTGTTGTTGGGCCGGGTACCCCATGAAAGTGCGACTTAATATGTTATTAATTAGTTTATAGCAGCAAAAATATCTGCCAACGATTAATAAGGGAGCAGTGTTGCAGAACGGAAAGATTGCATGCCGGCAAAATAAACATTTGACAGTGACTTTTGGAAATAAACGATTCCACAAGTGAAAAATGGTGTGGGCGATAAATACACGTTGGATAAATAAATGAATGAGAGCTGGTTTCTAATTTTTATGAAGAGAATATTACATGAAAATGAATTGCATACAACCGTTTCAGTTTTTGTACACGTTTTCCAATGATTTTTTATTTTAAAATTATTTTGCTCTTTCAAAACAATAATAAATTCATAGGAATACTTTATTTTGAAAATATAAATTGATTATATTTGAATCACAGTTGATTATCACAGGGGATCGTATGAGTTGAATTTTAAACAGTCAAATTGTAGCCTATTATCAAATGTGTTGTGAAATGCATTTATAATGATCGAATTGAAAATTTTAAGTGGAATGGATGAATCCAGCAAAGAATTGTAGCTCATTCTAGGAAAAATATGTTCAGTGGTTCTGCATCCTTGTTCAATATTCATTATTTTGATTTGATTTTATAAATTTCAAATTCATAAAAATATTTCACTTTTCTTAAAAATTCAATTCAATTTTTATTCTTGATCGCTCGCTAGACAGGCTATATGCTTATGCATGCTTGACGCATGAGAATACTACTTGGTATTTTAGGAATCAGCATTTCAAAAAGAATTATGACGGAATTGAAAAGATCCAGATCCATAGAGATGAATGGCGTGATATATTTCCCAGTAATTTTATTATAATATCGAAAGGATAAGGCTTTGAACCTACTTACACTCCTCTACGGAGTAGAATACCTTGTCATTTTTCTGCTTAGCTTCTGGCAACCGAAGGGGATGACGTTGTAGGCGGGTGGTTTGAGGCTGAGGTGACGGGTTCGACTCCACACGTTTCTCAACTTTTCTCCGAGAAATTCCATGCGAATGACGTGTCCTGCATTGCTTACGTAACTTATCCAGGGCTGAGCGAGCCAATAATTCATTGCTTGCTTCAACTCAACCTTTAGCCTAACACGTTTTTCGGCCCACTATCTATTCTCACGTCTCAGGCATTTCTCACTGTTTCTTCACTCGGAATGTTCGATGCTCGCTACACTTTCCATGATAACCTGTCATTACATAAGAGTGCATTTTTGGATGTAGCAAAGGAACGCCCATTATGACTGACAATAAATATTGCACCACTTCACTCACATTTTCACTGATCCAGAAACAATTTCCCTGAATGCGTTCACACGTCTCCTTTATGCAATGATCATGGCGCAAAGAGTTCATTCAAACTGAATTGCATACAAACGTTTCAGTTTTTGTACACGTTTTCCAATGATTTTTTATTTTTAAATTATTTTGCTCTTTCAAAACAATAATAAATTGATAGCCGCGAGCCGTAGCAGGTATCTGTTCAATCAGAGAGGTAAGCTGCGTTTTCGTAGGTTCTGTTTGTAACGGTGACCGATTAGATTGGCCAGCAAAAAATACACGGTTTTCTGCTGTAAAATCACTTTCCGGTGGTTCGGAACCCACCTAAAACTGTAGGTCCAACTCATCAATCACCATCATCCAACTCATTACCCACGCACAGGTCTCAGACCTATGTGGGCTTCATCCCCAAAGAAAAAAAGAAAAAGAAAAAAAAAACAACTTGCAAAGAGAGTGATAGAATAGTGAAAAAGTGGTTTTGAATCGATCGATAGGGGACTGCATGAGTTCCAAGAAAATACTTCCTTAAAAGATAAAATACTATTAACATGAACGATTGCACGAAACTACAGGTAACTACTTGTATATAACTGCATACTGATATCGAAAGCCGAAGATAAATAATTTTCATTGATCTATTAAGAAATGTGAGAGTGATTAGTGTTTGTGAGACGTCTTATAGATCAACAGACTATTGTATTGAACATTATCAACATACTATCAAACTATCATTTTTATTGAACTATTGTAAATGAATGTAATCTCATGAAAAAATCATATTTGAAATAGATTCAATTCAATACTAATTTTAAAGTAAACAAAAAGCGTGGAGCATGATTAAGCACAAGCTCTCATGCATAGCTTTCATGCACAAGCTCCAGGTTTATATCAAGAATCATTAGTAATACAGAAAATGCATCTAGATGTGAGCTTCTGTTTTGTGACAACTTAAAAACTTTTGACAACTTGAGTGAATGCAGATCGCACAAAAAATCTATTTTAATCCATAGCTCACCAACATCACCCACATCAAGAAAACTTATTGTAGTTGTAAATACAATAAATGTCAACAGTGAAATAATGTTAACAAAAATATAACAATCTGGCGTTATTGTGGAAGAGGCTAAAACATTTTGATTTGTTGAATACTCACAAGCCAATTAATTTTGAAATTCCTTTTAATGTTGTGAATTGTGCCGAAGACCTCTGCCACTGCGGACATTGACAACTGAATTGAATAGCTAAAGGAAATCGATGAATGCTACAGCACAATAATTAATATTGAGTCAGCACCGGGAATCGAAAAAAGGTATCTCCCAATTACTGGTCAGACGTCAATGCTGTTGTCACGCCCATGGCAATGGAAGGAATTTTCAAATAGATTATCTTGTAAAATATGCAGCAGGCTTTATATTTTCTTGACTTTCCCAATTCTATTCCATTCACTTCTACAGATTCATTTCATCCACTATTCCTAATCAAGTCTCCGACAAGATTAAAATTTTCATGATTGAACTTTAATAACAAATTTATATATACAAGTTACGGGTGGGTGGCCTACACTGGCGGCTCCTGCGTGGAATGGTTGGATGAGGTATACGAGGGGTGCGTGTGATATATCTATATATTTAATGCTGGGACCACCCTTGGTGCCCCCCCAACTCAGGTCCCTTGATCCACCCCTGATTAACAAGAATATAATAGAAAGGTTTGTAACAGGAACGATGTTTGTCCCGAGCTTTTTTTCTCCACGAACGTGATGGATCATGTTTTCGTCAGTGCCTGATTGGAATTTCGTCGTCAATTTACATGATACCGCCTGGCGTACAATAACAATCACCCCAAGACTATCAACAACTTATATCAATCTGGTCGTGTACCTCACTTCTTAACACTGAGCTCTATCCCATCAAATTCGACTCAGTTAAAATTATGCAAAGATTTCTTATTGCTCCCCACAATGCAACATTCTTTAATTTTGTCGTTGACAAACTGGGAGGACGTGTAGTAAGCAAGATATTACGTTTGACATGGAGAGGAGAATCTATGTGCGGTGACCTGGTGAGGGGAAATGCGTGTTTTCCTAGACTCTTGTCTTTGTATTCCACATGGAGGAAACACTTCCATAATATATTGTAAGCGTAAAGATGCCAACACTGGAGACTATTGTAAGCTCCAACACTCTAAAGTTGGATAGCTCAGTGATCTCGAATAATTCAAATTTTATTGGAGGGCAACTATTTTTTTATTATCTTGAATGTTATAGTGACAATAACAATTGAAAAAACTGAATATTTTTTAAATCATTTTTGAATTGTTATGATAATATAGCAGCTCTTTCTGTCATCTTCCCCGTGTTTGTAGATGGGAGTCTGAAAGGACAAACATGGCCATTATATCAGTTCTTAACACCCTACGTGTAATATATAAAAATGGCATACCCTGGCATAATGGCATAACGTAATGAGTTGCGTTGGAAACTGATTAGCCTATATTTTAAAGAAAATCTCTCAGATATCTCGAATAAACTATTAAAAATATTTTATACAATAAATGAATTATGGATTTATGTATATAATTTTATTATACTTCCAAATTAGCACGTGATTCATGTCAGTCACGTGTTGTACTGATAAACCATTATTCTATTGACTGCGATCATTTCTGGCGAAATTGATATTTTATTCTTTGTTAATTGTAATAGTGATTTCCAAAAATAAAGATCTTTGAAGTATCTGGAAACGGAGGTATTAGGTTCATCCATATTTTTTCACCGAATATTCTATTTTACTCATTTACAATCGACTCTGGCTTCATTAAAAGACTTTTTTCCACATACATATGCTTCTTGAGATACTTAAAATATTTGTTATTGAACAGCTTTTGAGTTATACATTTTTGTAATCTCCATTTCTTTCGATATTTTCTCGTATGTGGAAAATTCTATATTTATTCTTCTTCCAAATATTCAAACTTTGTTGCATAATTATGAGGTCAAACTCCTCGGAAAAATAAATTGGATTGGATAGTTCATCGTTTGATGCTGTGATTCAGTGCTTATCAACTAATTATCAACTGCTTATTAAATGAACTAACGTTCGAGATCATATATTTTCACAAGCTTTTCAATTGGACAACTCTTTCCGTTTCTTAATAGAATATGAATAATATGAATAACGATATGCCATAAGAAACAGTTGATTCTGCATATTGCCGAACGTTGTTGAAGCAGGGCCAGCTTTCTAAAAAGTGTTTTTCTAAATGCAGAAAGCCGCTAGCGTAGGCTACTTAGTTGGAAAGTTCTAATAGAACCTTATACGCTCCAAACACGTTCCACTCAGTTTCATGTAACTGTATCCATCCGTATGAGAAGGAATTATGTGGAGCAATAAACGCCTTCTCACGTGAGTTTGCATTCATAGTGAGTTTGCATTCTGTTTAGGAAAGCAAACCACTGGAATCGTGTAAATATTATTATATATCTTGATAATGCCTCCATTCCAGCGTACAAACTCGATTACGTGTTTACAATACTTGAGTTGGTCATATAAGATGTTCTAATTTATAAGGATAGCTTTCCATTTCAGATTGACCAGGATCGTGATTACCTTTACAAACATTTATTAGTATAGTACGAGTTATAGATTATTGTTCTTCAATGGTCCAAATCCTGGACGATCAAACAGACTTGAACATTTAATATAGTAATTTTACAGGTCTTATAGTATATAGCAGAAAGGGTCGTGGATGCATGAGAAACGACAAAAAATACTCATGGTAAACCGTTAGATCATCTCTCACAATGTTCACATGAGACACTGATACAACAGAACATGAAGGAAGTTTAGTGATAGAAGTAAAAACAAAATAATTGAAAAAATACAACTAGTAATTAGTAGATCTCTTTCAAATCTCATTCCAATTCCTAGAATTTCGTGGTTCATAAAGATATTTAATAAGATAATTAATCTTTTTAAATAAGATTTTCTCCTCAAATTCTGTTACATTAACCAAAATAAGAAAATATCAACAACATTAAAAACATTTAAAGAGCTGGACATTTAAAAAGTATTTCATTGAACTATTTGATTTTGAATCAGTTATAGTCTATAGCTCAAGGTTGATAAAAACGGTAGTACATACGTGCATGTTATATTCATAAAAAATAAATAAGCTTATAGCTTTTATTGGTGGGGAGACCCTTATGGGTAGTTCCACCTCGCCGTTTGAGTCATGTTATGTGGAACATGGTGGACCTACTATTTTGGGTGGGTTCCAAAGCTAAGTGATAATAGAACTTATAACATGTGGGAAATCACCACAATATAGTAATTATGAATGCATATGACAAAAAGTCGTACAAAAGTTGTACCAATGGGTGAAAATTCACGGATTTATGTGCAATAATCAGAAAAATTTCATTAGTGAATCGAAGAGATCATATTCCAATCCCAAGATACTCAGTTATAAAGTAAATTCGTATGGCTTTCCGTGGTGGGGAGACCCAGTTATAATTTAAGAGATATTCAATAAAATATGTCATGTATTAGAATTATTTATTTCAGAACATGCTTTCCATATTATGCTCATTTTAAGATTGCAAGGTGTTTTTCAATTTCAATGAACAGGATTTGCTGGTTAGGATTGGAACAGGAGGGTTGGAAGAGTCCTAGCTAGCTCTAGTTGTAAGTTCCGGTTACCGAGGACAGTCTGAGGTGAAAAATATTGATATTAGACTGCGCCTCGATGGAAATGGTATTCTAAACAGATAAAAATCACAGTACATACTTCAAGAAGCTCTTATACGTTTGTGAAAAAATCAACTATGTGCCGTTATTGAGCTTGAAGAGACTACTACTTGAACTAAAACTTGCGTGGAATCTTGATAATTATCAATTCCCTTCTCTAGTTCTTCAAAAATATTACAAAATAATTAACTCTTTGATTTTCAAAACAACAGGATGATATTTTTGAAAGGAGTTGTATTTATTATTTTTTGTATTGTGTTGCTGTTTTAAGGAGGCATGAGGCATAATTGGTTATTGATACCTGTTGCTTCCATTGAAAATTAGTTAAACTATTGTGCCCAACGGGCTGGAGAACTCGCTTGCAAACAATTAATTTTTGAAAGGGAAACTCATTTGGAAAGCTTATAATAGGGGTAAGGTAGTAACGAAAAACGGGTGCTTTGAAGATACTTATTTGAAAATTCACAAGACATATCACTTTAAGTTCAAGTTCATCGTTGCTCTGATACACAGATTTATTTTCCACAAAAAAGACCTACCGTAATCATATACCTATATATCAGGGCAATGGAATATATTTAGTAGATATATTCTCCACATAAAAAACAGCTGTTCATAATTATATCCAAATATCAGGGCAACGAAATTAGTTTATCAGATAGAGATTCTATAAAAAACCTGATCACATTTTATATTCACCTACAGCTGATAATAACTCAAAATATATTTTGAAATCTATTGCGAATGCCATCATATGGTAGAATCGTAGAAACAACTATTTTCTATATATAGATATATCTATCAATGAAGAGCCTATTTGATTCACCTCAAAAAGGATGAAGGAGTCGGTTAATTTTATTGGCCAACGAACTTGACCTGTCTATACCAAGATACCAAGAATCTGTGTTTCAAATTTGAAGTTGATTGATAAAGGCGTTCGAAAGTTATCGTGGAACATACCCACAAACACACAACGCATCGAGCCTCAAGTCAAAAGGAAGAACTCACTTCGCTCGTTCAACTATTGGATAAATAGATGAATAATAGTTTTATTGAATCAGACTTATGAATCCAAAAACATTTTTGCAACGCAGACTATTGTAAGGATATCTTATATAACAGAGAAAAGCGATGAAATTCCAAGCTCTCCTCGTGATTCAAATGCTCACTTGTCAACTGCATATTCTTATAGTATTCTTATATTCTTCCTAATATCTTGCTTGCTTCACGAAGAGCTGCTATTAAATTCAAGACTGATACTGGAAAGAGAGTTTCAAGGTGAGTCATCGATCATTTGTCGGGAAGAACGTGAGCTCTCGTGAAGAACGGGAGTTTATCTACAGAGAACATAGCTAGCTGAAAGAATATGAGTGCGCCTTTATAAAAGATGGAGCCATTATTATTCACAGCCACGTTTATATATGAAGTTTTGAAATTCCACAGTGTCAGAGTTTAGAGCCAAAAATGAGCCAACAGCACTTTTTCATACCGTTGGTAGGCTGTATAACTTTTGATGGATGGAGATAACATTTTTTGGATAAGTGAATTTTCATCATGCTGATAATGTTATTGAAACCTGTTTACAGCTCCTCTTAATCAATTTCTTGAGTAGACCTTCTGGAAAATAAATTCAAGATGCATGATAGACTTGAGCTTTGTTGTTTAACTTATTCATTCACGCTCAGAAATATCTGGATATCGATTTCAATGGACCAATCTGTTCAGGCTACTGGAAACATTATTATTGTAAGGGGATTCTAAAAATTAAAATCAGTGATAACAACTCACGTTTTTTTCATAGATAATGAAGATTTTGTTTATTTCGGAACAGAAACAGAACATCACAGAAATGATGTGATGTTATGGGACACTAATAATGGGATATGATATGTATAATAGTAATAGTAATAATAATAATAATAATAATAATAAATTCTTGGATTTCTCGTTCCATGACGAACTGTGTTCTAATATTAACTTTTTTGTGAATTTAACGACTTGCAGTCAATTATTCAACTCATAACCACGCACAGGTCTCAGACCTTTAAGGGCTTCATCCTTCAAAAGGTCTTGAACCCTTCTTTCTGTTGCTTCTGCGACGGTTGAAGCCTCAACTCCATATAGACATGCAAGTTTTAGACTTTTCAGAAAATAGTGGTTTCGATTGTAAGACTTCCCGTTTCATCATTTCATGGAAATGAAACGCCTCATCAATACAATACTTTGTCAACAATTTTTCATCCATTTGAATCTCCGTAGTCAATGTAACGTGTCAGTTGCTGAAGTATAATTAAATATATTACTCTTTATTTAAGAGAAGATGAGTTTCTTTTAAATGCTCCACATCAAACTTTCTTTGTAGTGGCGAAGGCGATATTGTGGAAGATATCCATAATGTAGAAGGTAGAATGAATAATAAAACGAAGTTGTTACAACCACATTTTTTAAACTTGTTTGAGATTGATAATGGCGTAACAACTAAAACTAGTATCTCACTATTTTTAACAAATGTGGATGAGACAACTTTGTGTTATTATTCATTCTACATCAAACACTAATTATTCAGCTGTTTTCGCGAATATAAAGTGATGAGCTTGAAGTTTAACAGTTTGAGAGAGATGAGAGGTGTCAAATAGAGTTATTTGCTCGATCCATTATTTATGTGTTTGAGACAAGAGAAAGGAGGGGAACGTTCAGTATCAGAGAAGTGAATATCAGGCAAAGGATTCTATGCCATGCTCTGCTATTGTGACGCGAAGCATCAGAATGGCGCTTCAAATTGATGACTGAAGCGCTGCAAAGGAACTAATATTTCGGAAACGCCTTATGTTATTGGCTGGAGCGATGTTAAAGCAGATTAAACTTCCCCTGAACAGAAGAGCGCGAAGATTGCTCGCGATAGTAGAAGCAAAGATGGCCGATTAGAAGTTTCAACGGGAATATCAATCTGAAGTTACGACCTGGTTTCGCTTTCAATCTTCCTCTCCTGTTCCATGGCTAGAGTTTCATTATAATTCCACCATCAGTCGACCTCATGCGGTAACATAATCGAGTTGCGTGTTTTACAGGTCTCATTAATCTTTATTCCATCCCATTGATAATCTGCATATCCTCCTACAATGTTCAATCAATTCAACACATTAAAGACCACTTGCAAATGCAATACGGTACTTCTTGTTTTGTTAGTTTTTCTTTTTTCTCCTTTATTTCATTACATTGATACTCTGTATATCCTCCTACAATGATCAAACAACATATTAACGACTAATCGCAAATTCAATATATCTTGTTCTGTTAGTTTCTTCTTCTCTCTCCTTTTTTTCAGTTTCTAATGAAGCTGAGACAGTGTATAACCCCGAAGGAAGGAGCCAGCTTTCAACTCTTCCCATCTTCCGCTTTTGGAAGCTCTAACAATTGGTTTACATCTTGATCACTTATTTATTCAACCATTGAACTCATGAGCCAGTATTGGAAATGTACCTTACATTGAACTAGCACTATGCAATAGGCTGAGCTACAACAATATATTGGAACATTGGTTTTCACCGTGAACCAATATAATACGTTTATGTCTATGTAGAAACCTTTCTGTGAACCAATATCGTACAGTGGTCGTCAACGTGCTGAAATCCTTGTCTAATGAATTTAGTTTGAATGGAATTGAACTACCTAAGGGATTGAAATCTACGGAGGAACAAGTGCATTGAATTTGAATAAAATCTGCACCTACAAAATGAGGCGATTAGTTTGGAGACTATTACTATTACGATTAGTTTGGAGAACCAAGTACTATTCTCAACCTTAATAAAGAACAGCCATGTAAGATGTTTTTCAAGGAGCTAGATTTCATGACTGTACGGCCTCTATATATTATGTAGAACAATATTGCATGTAAAAAGCAATTAGTCTAAATCTCTTCGACTATTAAATATTCATGATCATAAAACCAGGAACAAAAATAATTTTATAATAAACAAACACAACAAAGAGAAATTTAAACTAAGTACTACTTATATGGGAATTGAATTTTTGAGGTACCTACCAAGTAGCATAGGAAATGAAACTAATAGTGTTTAATTGAAAAGGTTTTTAACACGCTTGGCTTATTATAGTATTGAGCAATTCTACTAAGCTCCGTTGTTGAATTAGTGAGAATTAAGAATAATAAAAAATACTATATTAATTATTGATGATGCAAAATGTTTAGTTCTAAAAATGTTTATATTATTGAACATTTTAATTTACCGTATAGACATTTATTCTTGTACATTTAATGTATGTTCTGAAAAAAGAAATTGATTGATTGATTGATTAAGATAAAGAGACTAGGCATCAAAGCACTGAAGGTCACAGGTGGCCATTATACATAAAAAAATACTGAAATTTATTCAAAATGCGAAAGAAAGCTTTGTTAATTACCGCTTTTTTCGTATAAAGAATAGTTATTAGCAGAAACCGTGTTTGAAAGGTTTTCCAAACCACACTAAACATTGAATTTATAAGAATTACAGGATATATTTCCAATATTTAGGAAATAATTATATTAAGAAACGATAATAATTATATCAATTGTATTGAGGAAATAATAGTGGTATCGGCAGTGGTGTAATCGGCTGGAGCGCTAATCTCTGACTGACTGCTACTCCTGTGGAAACGGGTTCGATGTCCGTTTAACCTGACATATTTTGCGTACATGCGTGCTTTGTGTTATTATTCAACTCATCAAGTCTCAGACTCATTATGGCATCATCAGCAACAACAGAAAATATTTTCCTGACTGGAGTGTCATTTAGTGATGTACTTCTATGTTCAATCCCAACCACTATCTTTCATCACAGCGATACGTGATATTGTACCTAATTAATCAATAAAAGAGCATTATGAGAGGAAAGATAAGAATGAGAGACAAAACAGTTTTCTGATTGACAGGCGCAATATACCCTGAGCTACCCACATAGTTTAGATTGCGTCTAGAGAAAAACTTCCTTCCGCTTCTACATTCTTTTGAAGAATTCATTTTGCTGCATTGCATTTGAAGTATATGAAATGCACATAATTTCATACTCCAAGAATAATAGGGAAGTGATAGCCGCGAGCCGTAGCAAGTATCTGTTCAATCAGATAGATAAGCTGCGTTCTCGTAGGTCCCGTTTGTAACGGTGACCGATTAGATTGGCCAGCAAAAAAGACACTGTTCTCTGCTGAAAATCACTTCCCGGTGGTTCGGAACCCACCTAAAACTGTAGGTCCAACTCATAAATCACCATCATCCAACTCATTACCCACGCACAGGTCTAAGACCTATGTGGGCTTCATCCTCAAAAAAAAATACAAAAAAAATAGATATTGAGGAGGTTTCCAAGTGTGCGAGATAAAGGTAAAGAGACTAACAGGGTTCTCAAGTGGAAAAAATAGTTAAATATTATGAGGGAGCTAAAAAAGGAAGGACGCATTTGGGAGAAAGAAAGAAGTGAGTGAAAAAGAAACTAGTAAAGAACAAACAAAATTTGTTGAGCAAATTCACTTTACTGTTCATTCCTCCGGAAAGCATCGTCCAAATTCGATAAGGCATGGTTTGTCTGTTCAATTTTGTTTCGTACTTCCATTCGGGACAAAAATGGATGTCTCCTATAGTATGCCCCAGGATGTCAATTCTCTGGAGACACATTATATTGAAGTCACAAAACACCTGGTTTGTTTGTTGTTGAGATTCATTCTCAAAAGCCATTGTTCCGATTGATTCTCCACAATCGATTTCTTGTTTGGAGTGAATTACAGAAACCTGACTTTGACAGGAGTCTATCAAGAGACTGAATTTGATCCATCAAGATTGTATCTGACTGCTACCTCACTTATTCGCGTCCATCTATAAGCTTGTAGTTGAAGATGACATTGTTATGAAATTCAGTTTCGAGATTCTTTCCTACCTGGACTATGAGTTTACTTGCTGTTTAAAATCCATCGACATTTTTCATCGAATTAGATGGTGTAGCAGAATACTTTATTCATTTTTTGTAATTGGAATATGATCTGATTCCTACTTTTTATTATAATAATTATAAGAATCGATTCTATTTGGACTTCCAGATCGCTGATACTCCTCAAGAAAAGGGGTTCTCTGTTCCACACAATTAATCCACAATAAATGGATACTAGAATGCATAATCTAGGATTAATTGAAAATTGAAAAATATGAGTAAATCATTACTGATTCATATCAGACCGCAATTGGGGGGTTTTAGATGTAAAGTTGATAAGTTGATAGGAACTAAAGTTATATAATACTCATGACTAGAACTATAGTAATGGAGAAAATAAGTAACAAAGAATATTTGTCACGAAAGCTAGAACAATTCTATTGGTGGTTTGTTTGTGAAATGTTATTGTTTTATTAATTGTAAGTGTTATTGATGAGAATATCATCGGTATTACCCAGAGACTTCATGAAATGGACCATTATAGGTATAGGAAACCTTATTAATAATAGACTATGAAAATATTCAGAGCTCTGTTGATATTAAATAAGTTATGAGATGAAGTGATAATGGAAGTTGATATTTTTCTTCGTCATGAGAAAAAGAAATTTCTCCTTTTTAGAAAATCCAGATACAAATAGCTAATAGACTACTAGTCGAATATAGAATGTAAAAACCTATGTTAAATGTTGAAGGATTACTCGGTAATTAAGAAATAATTTTCTACCTAATTCAATAATTACTTTTCTAATTTTGAGAGGTTTATATCTATATAATTTAGCCGACAGAGTTGTAGAAATGGGGTTGAATATTCTCCCCCACCCTCAACATGTTATTATTTGTTAAGGACGCATGATTGGGTAGTTCATACCTGTTGCTTTCATTAGGAGTTTATAAATATGAATAAGTATATAAAATGATTGAATAATTGAAAAAGATAAGTTTGTTTTCTCAAAACCTATGAAATTTCAGATATATTCTGAAGGTTCTATTATTCCTGAGAGAATTTTTCTATTATTTGATAATTGAAGTAAGTAAGAGAAAGTAAAGTCTCACTGAAAGGAGAATAGGAGGTTCTGTAGTAATAGCAATCTGAAAAACTATGACTTGAATTAATAGAAATGTTTGGAATAATGTTTGAATATTTTTAATCATGTTTTGAAATAATGTTGTTTATATCTTCGTAGTGATTCAAACTCTCATGCTATGTGTACGGGAAAATATATTCCAATTAAAAGAGAAAGAGAGAAAGTTTTATTCAAATTGTCAAGAAAAGCTTGGTTAGAAGTTGTCTGTGTGTGAAATCGTCTGTAATGATCGTAAATAAGATACGGTAGGTAAGTCATCAATCCAGAGCGCTAAGTTTAATTGCAATGCATCTTAGCTGAGAGTCGAGCTGCTTTTCATTGTTGATCAACAAACTAATCCAATTAACCAATCTATAAAACCTGTAGTATCAAATTAGAACTCCCTTATTTTCCATTGAAATGAAGGAATATATGCTTCTGATAATAAGTTTTTTAAGGGACTTGTTAACTTTCAAAATAAAGTGTAAACACAAAGATAGGAGGAAGTGCGCTTTTTAGAATGAATCCCAACTTGCTTCTTCACAAGGAATGATAAATGTTTGCCAGGGCTAAGAGTAGAGAGTATAGTAACAAGTTTCGCAGCTGCAACCACATCATATAGCTTACTTTCCCTTCTGTTATGTGCAATGCTTTCCACATCCCTTTTACTGCTCTACTGAACATCTTTCATAATTCGTAGAGTTATAACGTTATGAACAGCAGTCATGTTATTACTTATTCTTTTCTGAACTCAAAAACTTTAAAGTCTAATTGATGCTTCAAAGAGAATAAGATTCAATTGTGAAAAAGAACGTTGCTATTCTTGGAAGAAGCCATGCAACTCCAATGAGAAAAATATCATTAAAAAGCTATGAATGAATATGTTAATCAAATTAAGTTGTTGAATGAGTTATTAAGAGATAATTAATGAATAAAAAATTAGTAATGAATTAGAAAATATTGAATAATTTTTTTTACCTTTCAATCAATTGAATTTTTTCTGTTTATTGTTCCATTATTAAAAGTCAAGACGGTTGAACCATTAACTCAACATCGATTTATCACTTTTTTTTTAAATTTTATAGCCTCTATAAAGTCTGAGCGAGGTCTAAAGACCTTTGTCTGAAAATTGAATGAGAACTAGTTTATCCTAGGCTGGCAAGGCTAGGGTTGTGAAACTGTTCAGATATTGCCAATTGAAATCTACGCAGCAAAGTCTCAAAATATAATATTATCCACTCATACTGCTTATTGATATCTGAATTACAGTTAGGCCTTATCCTTATTGAATGAGAAGAAAATTAACCTATTCAGGCTGTGACATAAGTAGCGAAACAGCGCTTTCATTTATAAATTTTCAAATATTGGGCTACTTTGGCCAGGCCATAAACGCAACGGTAGACCTGTGCAGGTGAAATACCTCATTTTGTTTGTGATCAGATTGTGTAGCAGAAGTAGTATTATCCAAACAAGTGGATTTTTAATTCTTCCTTGATCGCCAGTGCTATGTCTGAACAGGCTTATCTGCAGCGGCTGACACACACTAATCGTCGACCTGATTCTGATTCTGACCCAGGACGTTCTAATTATCGACCTGTACAGGTAAACCTTTGAGGCGTACTGTTACACGTACCTGTTAGCAGGTAAGCAATTTTGGCGTACCGTTACATGTATGACAGGTCGTTGAAGACGTACACATTTCTGATTACACCAGCAATGAGTTTGTGTATGAGTTTAGCGCAATCGGATCAAACCAACTTTGTAACGTATCGAGATGAAAGAAGTAAGGATCGATATTACAGAAGGATCGCGAAATATATCGGTTGCTTCTGTACTCATTGTTCATCTGTCTATAAGATTTATTTGCGACATAGCTCAAGAAATTCGCTCGCCTTGGAGGTCGAATAAAATTTTAATCCCGGGATTGGTGTCTGCCCCACGGGATGTTGGCTGGCGGCGCTCCGGATCGACCCATAACAATTCCTGCTATATTCTCATTGCTTCTCTGAACTTTATGGCTCGGTTTCAATTCAGCTGCAACAAACTCTCAATCTTGTCCAAGCTGTTGAATAAGTATATCAAACCATGATTACTTTTCCACAGAATACCCAGAGAGGTTTCAGAGATGTAGGACGGGCTTCTTTATGTCACCCAGGGAATATTATGTGACTTTCACTCTTGAAAAGTTGGCAGACTGTTGTAAGACCGTGGGTTTTTCTTGAAAGACAGCAGGATGTGGGAAGTCACTGAGACCGACGATTTTTACTCAATTCCACATGAGATTTAAAGAATTTATGAACAAGACGAATAACGAATTATGGAGAAGAATATGAAGAATTCTATAAGATTTCTGTTTTATCCTATGGAATTTAGTATTTTCCAAATATTTCCCATTATAATTTAGTTACTCAAGGTCTCTCAAATATCAATGGAAAAACTGAAAGGCTCAACGTCATGTAGATTACATTATATTAAGAAAGTGTAAAATAAGGTATGTAAGATTGGAATAAGGTTATCCTACTGGCACCTGTTGCATAACGATTCATAAGTTAATGTTAATTAACTTTTAATTTTAGTTACTGGTAAATCTTATGGGGGTTTCTATCGATAAACTGTTGTCAGTTTTAAATTTATATGCAAGAAAAGTATCGATCCTCATCACAGGGGTTTCTCTTTCCGTGCATTGATACCACCAGAAATATCTTCAGATCCCAACAAAATATGAAGAATATGATAACGCCTGAAGTGGGCTTCAGTCAGCTTCTCCTTACAAGTTTTCTAAATGGCATTATAGTCTCATTTTATTTTCTCTATTATGATTCAATTTTTTATCTCTTAAAATTGTTTTTTTTTATCAAGTATTATTACAAATATTGAACGACTTGAAAAAACTGAACGACCAATCTCATGAAAATTACTTATCATATTTTTTATAAAGTGAAAAATAATATTTTTGAAATAGCTGAGAGACACAAGGCCATGCAAAGTTGATTACTTACTACTTACTAAAGAGTGTGAAAAATATTACTGAAAATATTATTGGAAGAATTGGCTTAAAGACTGATGAGTGGTTGTAAAAATGTTGATCAGAGTTTCATCGCTGATTACTCATGAGAATTCTTATGTTGTGCAATCGGCCATCAGCCTCATGCGAAATCCGTCACTTACGTTTCATAAAGTGGTATAGTTTGATTTCTACACAATTACCTACAATTAAAAATAAAAATGGTTGATATTAATAATTAATTGAGCACTTCACCGATTTCGTGGCCTCGTTAGTCACATTTTCAACAGTACACATTTTCAAGACTACTGTTGAAAATGTAACTAATGAGGCCACGAAACCAGTCCAGTGCTCACTAAAATAAGTGGAATTATTGACAAATAATATCAACCGTTTCTACTTTTATTATGGAGTTCCACCGTATCAACGTGGAATCAACTGATAAGTTATCTGCTATTACATAAACTGAAATGGTTTGATTTTTATACAATGATGCCTACAACTTGGTGGCAGCTACAACATGAAAACACAACAGCAAGTAAGCCTCCTCGTTCTTTAAGAAACACATGAACGACTCCTTCTTCACAGTTTACATTTACTATAGAATTCATACTTCATACTTTACTACTATGATCTGTAATGAAGTCACCTCTTCCAATATTATCGTTTTATTTCGAGTCTTATTCTGTAGAAGCAAAATTTTATTCTATGAAAGCATTCTAGTAAGCATCCTAGCTTTTTGAAAATTTTATTCTATGAAAGCATTCTAGTAAGCATCCTAGCTTATTGAAAATAATTATACATGAACGACTTCTATTTCACCAAAAAAAGAAAATAAATCCATCACAGAAAAAACACTCAAATTTAATCAAACAAACTCAATAGACTAAAAACTGTTCAGTGAAGACAGATTAAAAAAATCCCGGCACTGATCCCATTACTATAAAATTCATTATTATACTTCACTTCTAAGGCACAATTCTAGTCACATTTTTCTAGGTTTATTTAAGCCTTATTTCATGTGAGCAAGCTTTCATTTCATTTTATTAGAGGGTTTTACTAAGCCTTCTAGTTCCTCACAAATAATAATTTTACTCCTACTATAATTTTAATGTTTCCATTTACTAGAGAGAATTTATTATGTCCGTACTGCACTAAGGACTGTATTCAAGTCACCTCTTCTTTCATCACCGTTCATTCCGAGCCCATTTCACCCGCTATTCTATCGTTTCATGGTCATCAGTCGTATTCTTGTAATCGAAACGGCCCAAGTTTTTCTTTGGCGGCTCGTATTGATTGAGGCGTTCCTGTTTACGCCGGAGAATTTATTTACTGTCCAAACAAAAGTAGGGCAAGTATGTCGTTAGCCGCTTCCTTCTCCACACAGTTCAGCATCCATATCAATATTCCAAGTCAGACTCTCTATTCTGTATCTATGATTCCCAAATCAGACGCAAAGGAAACTGTTTCAACAATGGCGATCTTCCATCAACGAAAACATGGTCGCAATAAAAACAAGATTAAACTGCAAATGCAATGCATAGCATTGCTTAGCAATGCTCCTTACTCAAAGTGATCAACCCAAGCCGAACTTCGTTTAATTCAAATGGGTGTAGCTGATGTTTGTTGTTATATTGCACCCTACTGTATAGCTTTCATTGTTTGAGAGATACTTCTCGCGTTTGATACTGTTTCTATTGCTTGCGATAAACGTATTTTCTCTGTAAGAGCTTGCTACAATTTCAAATGCGATTTTTTTAAAATTAGTTCTTCTTTTAAGAACAAATATTTCAACCAGAGCTGGTAGAACCAGTCTTCAACAGATTAGCATTTATTTGTTATTTTTTCAACATCTTACTGTGAATCATCTCATCATGCATTTATGTATCATGGATGCATTCAAGGGCGAGATTTGCGGAGGGCAGGAGGGCCATTCCCCCCAAAAATTGTCAGAAATGACAAAAATGCGTGTGTTGATATTAATATTATTGTATTGAACCAAATTTTATGATTTAAGAGATTATAGACTCATGTTTAGAAAAGCTTAATCCATTTATTTCAATCCACATTATGGGAAGAATTGAGATGTTAAAAACGAGGTTTGAGGCTCAAAATCAGAAATCTTGTACAAGTATTTACAGTGTACAGTAATAAGAAACAATATCGAGCTAAAATTTAAGCAATTCAGATAGATTTCTCAACAAATCTGACATATTTTTTCTGCTTGTTCTATATTCAAGTCACATTTTCTTCGTTTTATTTCAAGCCTTATTTCATGGGAGCAAGTTTCCATTATGAAATTTTTTTAGTAAGCCTTCTAGTTCCTCAGAAATAATAATTTTACTCCTACTCCACTGTTTCCATTTATTAGAAATTTATTACGTCTGTACTTCACTAAGGACTGTATTCAAGTCACCTTTTTCCTGGTTCCTGGATCCATTATTTATTTATAATCAACCTAAATTTAATAGTCACATCGTCTCAACGATCAATATTCCCTTCGCGAAGGAGTCGAAGTGAAATGATTCAGTACCATTTTGTCCTCAGAGATGTATCAGTGAACTTCCAAGTCTCTGATATTACTTTTCCTATAATATCTCCATCAAGGAGCAAGCAACTGTTACATTGGACAAATCTGAATGAAAAGATCTACCAACATATCTTTATTCTGAACTCGCTATTTTGTTTTTGGGAACATCATGAATTTCAATCAGCAGCCAGTTTTGGTATGAGTATAGTAGAAATATTCTATAAGTTGATGTAAGTTACGGAGAGACATTTAAAATAATGTAACATACAACGGGCTTTTATGTACAAAATATACGAGTTTCAGGTTACAATCCCCTGTATCACCTCCATCTCCTGAAGGGCTGAAATTAATTAGGAAGTTAGAAAGAAACATGGAACTGCAGATTTTACCTTTCAAGTTACAGTTTTCTGTCTTGAACGGTTCCGAGCATATTCATGGTAGACCCACAATCTGTATGATCAAATACAATTAATAAGATATAAAACAATAATTGAATGAAAGGGAAGTTATAGCCGTGAGCAGTAGCAGGTATCTCTTCAGTCAGATGAAGATAAGCTATGAACTCTTGGACCTCCAAAAACTGGAACTCTTTGTAAGGGTGTCCGATTGGATTGGCCAGCAAAAAAGACTGTTCTTTGCTGTAAAATCACTTCACGGTGGTTCGAAACCCACCTAAAACTGTAGGTTCAGCTTATCTATCACCATCATCTTACTCATTACCTACGCACATGCCTCAGACCTATGTGCAATTCATCCTCCGAAAAAAACAATTCTATTCAATTTTTTTATGTATTGTGATGGATGAATTGGACCAAATCTTCCTTTGATATCAATTTTCAATATAGTATATTACGTTACTAGGCTGGAAAGGAACGTTTTGCCGGTCGAGCATATGATAGTTTATGCAAGAGGCGCAGCCGAGTGCAGAAACGTGAATATGCGAGAACCCGCAAAAGTTTACAGTCGAGTAATGTACGATATTTTTTGTTACACTTGATAGAAAGTCATGATACAATCAGCTGGATAATAATTATGCGAGACATTCAAAAGTACTCAACACAATAATTATTACTTCATTTAGATTCAGAATTTGATGAGCGAATTCCCATACATAAACCATAATAATGATAGCCTAGTGCAAGTGCAATCAGCTGGATAATATTCGAAACAGGTATTGAGTAATGTAATGAGTTGACTATATCTATACATATAATATATATGTGAGTCAACGGAAAAATGTTTGCCGCACGCCATCTGTTTTTTCCTATCTTGTATGGCTATAAGGCCCTATTTGTCAGATGATTTTTCCGATCTAGTACAGTAAAGAGGCACTTTCCATACGTGACAAATCTACGGAAAATAGCTACTTTCCATAGATTTGTCACATATGGAAAGTGCCTCTTTTCCGTACTAGATCGGAAAAAACAGCTGACAAATAGGGCCTTATAGCTGTACAAGAGAGAAAAAAACATATGGAGTGCGGCAAAATTTTTCCGTTGACTCATATATATATATTATATGTATAGATATAGTCAACTCATTACTTATTACATATGACTCAATGTTTTGAATATTATCCAGCTGATTGCACTAAGCTATCATGGATGGCAACCCTGTTTGCCTGTGTAGGTCATGTGCTATATCGGGTCCATATTTCGTATTGTTTTATTCGCTGTGTAAATGCAAAAGTTGAAAATTTTTCCACTTTATAGTAAAAGTGTACATTGGTGCTTTGTCTTACCACAACACATGGACGATCTGTAAGTGGAGGCATGAGTTTTTTCCAACTTAATCCACAGTTGCACTGAACAGTATAGTGATGATGGACTTTGAACTGTTTGCCACCGGAATCGAATTTGACTGCCGGATCAGCTGTTAGTAATTTGACGGGACATTCATTGCACAGAACTGATCAATTCCTGTTTTCCGGTGCTACTAGTGAGGGTCTGACGACTGAAAGGAGCTTATCATTTTATTATCTTCTGTTTCATTCATTGCGTAGTGGATAAGCGATTTCCAGTTTGAAAATTTCGAGCGTCGTTTGGTTGCCTTGGCAACGCTGGGCTTATCTGGACTGTTTGCCATCTAACTGGCCAGAAATCACAACTACATTTTGGCGCCAAGTACCGCATAAATTTGAAAACTTCTTTTGCAGTCGAATTATTCATACAGACTGTACAGAATTATTTCAGACTGTTTCCGCGCTGCTAACTACATGTAAGCGTTACTTCCTGAGCTTACGACCCGACTTCCTACGTTCGCCACCCAGTTTCAAATTATTTCGTACGACAGTGTTGAAAAAGATTAGAAAAATGAGATTGGAACTGACTACAACGAGTAGGAGAAATCCAGTAGTGGTCTACAAAAGTTTCAAATTCAGGAAAGAAAGATCTTCAACATTAGGCTACATAATTTGGCGTTGTCTTAGTAAGAATAATTGTAAAGTGTTGCTGAAAACTGATCTTGGGAACTCCCTTCTGGTGCGTCCATCTTTGAAACATGAGCATTCTCAAAATGTTCTAGACAGTGTAACTGAAGAACAGTCGCTTTCGGTTGTTAATATCCTAGAAAATTTAAGTTTTACTAACTTAGTGCTATGTACGATTCCTTATAGGTACGATCTGTATGAGAGTGATGTTGTAAATAGGATGATTAATTTGACAAATGAAAAACTCAGAAGTCTTGCTCGTAAGTTTGACCTTTTGCTTCTAGACTTGTATGCTCTTTTTCTCAAATATCATACGCGACATGAGATGTACCTAAATAGGATAGGTAAACTACATGCATGCAAGGAGTTAATATTTATTATGTCAGGAATATATAAGGTCGCGGGCAACAACTTGGATGAGACCATTGGGTCATCTGAAAGTGACTGGGTAGTAATTGACGAGACAACTGGTTCTCAACATTCGATATCCATTACGAGTGACAATTTTTTGGAAACTGCCTGGGAGAAGAGACCGAGCCCATAGCTAGAGTTTCATTGACCATTGAAAACGATAGAACTACCAGAGAGAGAGGATCAGGCGACTCTGGTAAAGTTTCTATTTTTCATCAGAATGTTCAACATTTGGCATCTCGTTTAGAGGTATTGAAAATTAGCATAGATGAACTCCATCCTGACATTATAGCCATCTCTGAACATAAAATGTCGGTAGAGGAACTAACTATGTTAAATGCATCAGGATATAAAATAAGTTCAAAGTTTGCAAGATCAAGTAATGTCGGTGGCGGGGTTGTTATTCTAGCACCTAATAATTTAAAATCAAAGGAAATAACTTTGCCTGCTATTAAATCAATCACAACTGAGAAGGAATTTGAGTGTTGTGTTTCTAATATTTCAATTGGTAATTATTCTTTTGTGGTGGCGTGTTTATACAGGACACCTCAACATTGCTTTATTGAGCCATTTTTAGCGAAACTTGAAGTTTTGCTTGAAGTTCTATGTAAAAAGTTTAGAAACGTTGTGATAGTTGGTGACATTAACATCAATGTTTTAAAAAAAGACAATGTATACTTTAGGTTCAGGAATATTTTTAAAATGTATAATATATATCTTTGAAGATAGATTTTCCAACAAGAGTTACACTCACCTCTGAAACGGCAATTGATAATTTTATCACAAACATACGTGATGAGAATTTGAAAATCTCAGGTATTATAACTCACATTTCCGATCATGATGGCCAATTATTAGAAATTTTGAATATGGTAAACAATCAAAGTAATAAGAAACGAATGAGAAAATTATGCAGAAAATTCGACGATTGTGATGCTGAAATGCTGTTTAAAGATTTGATGAAATTAACGTGGATGGAAGTTTATCAATCCCCTGTGAGTGAAAAGTATGATGCTTTCATTTCACTTTTCTCGCATCTTCTTAACATTCACTTTCCAAAGCTGTTTACCGATGAAAAAATAGATAATGAAAGAATATGGATGAGTGCAGAGGTAAGTGATAGAAAAAAGGAGTTATTATTGCTGGAACAGGGTTTTAGGCATGTCAAGGATCATGACTTGAAAAATAAAATAAAGTCAAAGAAAAAAGAACTCAGACAAGTTTTTGAGAGAGATAAGCGAAAGTTCTTCGATGATAAAATTTCAAAGTCCAAGAATAAAAATAAAACAATATGGAAGGTCATTAACTCAGAAATTCGAAGGCACAGAAATGACAATCCAAACAATATAACTGTGGTCAGTGGTGGTGAACACATAGCCGATCCTATTGAAGTATGTAATGTTTTTAATAACTTCTTTGTCTCAGCAGTGGATGATTTCGTGGTTCCAAATATTTTAGATAGAAGTAGAACTATGCCTGATCTGAGACCTAGGACAGTCACAAAGTTTAGATTCACGCATGTTTCAGAATGTCAAGTATCAAAAATAGTTAACTCATTTGAAAATAAAATTTCTTCAAGACCTGATGATATTCCTATTATAATAATAAAAAAGGTTTTCCCTGCAATTTTAAAACCACTAACACATATTATAATTTTTTTATATATTTTTTTATTGCTGATGATGCTCACATGAGTCCGAGACTTGTGTGTGGGTAATGAGGTAAATGATTACACATAAATGCCTGATGGTGAAGCGGGATTCGAACCCACGTCCACTTAAACGACAGCAAGCTGAAGTTGCGACACCCCAACCAACTGCGCTACGCGGCCCGTCAAAAATTCATCCATAATATTGGGTTATTTTCCCAGTATTTTGAAGTTAGCAAAAGCAATCCCACTGTTTAAGAAAGGTGATTTAAAGGATCCTGCATGTTACAGACCAATATCAGTGTTGTCAGCTTTTCAAAAATAATTGAACGAGTTGTTTATATACAGTTGATCGATTATTTGGAAGTCAATAATTTAATTGACTGTAGACAGGATGGTTTTCGCCCAACAAAATCTACTATAACAGCAGGTGAAGAGTTTGTAAATAAAATAATTGATGCAATAGATAAGGGTGAAAAAGTAGTAGGTACATTTTTAGACCTTACCCGTGCTTTTGATAGTGTCTGTCATGATAAACTGTTGAAAAAACTTGAGAGACTAGGAGTACTAGGCAAGGAAAGGCTTTGGTTCTCATCCTACCTGGAGGGTAGGCAGCAGTTTGTCGAATTCGAGCATGTTGAGGAAAGTTGTTCTAGAATGTACAAAAATAAGTATCGCTCTCAGCCCCTGACTCTTAGGTATGGAGTTCCTCAGGGATCTATACTGGGCCCTTTATTATTTCTTTGTTACATAAACGAATTGCCTGGAGTTGTGCAGGAGCATGGTGATGTTTGTTTGTATGCAGATGATACAAATATGGTGTTTTCAGGTAGATCTATTCAAGATATTGAATCGACATCGGCTGTCGCTTTGTCAATTGTCAATAAATTTCTAAATGACCAAAGCCTTCTACTTAATTCCAGTAAATCGAAAGTAATATCATTTCATACGAGGCAATCAAGAACTACATTAGCCCCAAATATTTCTATAAATGATAGCCGTTTGGAGATGGTGAACACCACAAAGTTTCTTGTTTCTTGGACTGTACATTGATGAAAATCTGTCATTGGATGAACATGTTTGCCATATTAATAAAAAAATATCTTCTGCCCTGTTTGCTTTGCGCAAAATTTCAAATTTTTGTAGTTTTCGAGTAATAAAAACAATTTACCATGCTCTTGTGCACTCTCATTTGGAGTATGGGCTTTGTATATATGGAGGGACGACAAAAGCAAACTTAGACAAAATAATCTTGAATCAAAAAAGGGCGTTGCAAATTATAAGGAGAACAGATTCGGTTGAGCATGTTTTTTCTGAGCTTTGTATTCTAACTGTCTATGGCCAATACATTTTTTATGTGATAATGCTAATTAAGAAAAATTCTGGAAATAAGAAAACTCACCACTACAATACCCGTAATCGAATGATAGTTGAAAAACATAATTTAGAATTTTTCAAGAAAAAAGCAAGATATATAGGATTGAAATTTTTTAACCTATTGCCGCAATCTCTGCAATTGGAAAATAATACTGCCAAATTTAGAGCACGTTTGAAAGAATATTTGGTTAAGCTGTCTCTCTATTCTTTACAAGAATTTTATGAAAAAGAATAATGTTATGATATTTCCTCTTGCTGATTTTCTATATGTGTATTTAATTGATTGTTATCCATGCTGGATTTCTTGTGTCTGTGTTTACTTTTGTTATGTTTGTAATTTTAGTTCATGACACTATTCTATGTATATTATGTACATCTAATGAATAAAGGGTTTTCAATCAATCATTATTTTGGTTTATATCTGGGAATTCGCCCGTCAAATTCTGAATATAAATAAAGCAGCTGAATCAATTGTCTTGCATACTTTTGAATGTCTCGCATATTATTATCTAGCTAATTGGAGCATGCCTTTCTATCAAGTGTAACAAAAAATATCGTACATTACACGGCTGTAAACTTTTGCCGGTTCTCGCATATTCA
This sequence comes from Conomelus anceps, assembly GCA_948455865.1. Classification (NCBI taxonomy): domain Eukaryota; kingdom Metazoa; phylum Arthropoda; class Insecta; order Hemiptera; family Delphacidae; genus Conomelus; species Conomelus anceps. The sequence continues at coordinate 31,763,377 of OX418216.1, forward strand.
CGTTTCTGCACTCGGCTGCGCCTCATATCATATGCTCGACCGGCAAAACGTTTCTTTCCAGTCTAGTAACGTAATATACTATATCACAATTAGTTTGAGATTGACACTTTCGACTAATGTTCAAAATCTCATTTTTCTTACTTGGTGGGGGACAGAAGTTATTGGAATACAGCTATTTTAGTTCAAATTGTTTTCAAACAAAACTCTCATCACTGAAGAGATAAACGCTAAAGTTTTCCTCACGCCACTGCTCAATTTTCTCCTGAGTGGAACATTGTGAGATTTATCTGAGATGATTTGTTGCTACTTCCTTGGAAGGATGAGTTGTAATTTAAGGGATTCGAGACGTTGAACGTATTCTTGTCTGTCTTCGTATGACAGGTGATAGAGATATTGATTGTGCTTATTAATAAGCGAAAAAATTACCAATATCACTTGAATTCTGCCAGTATTTCTCTTTTTACAGCTGACATTCAAAATGATAATTCAACTGATATTCAATGTGCATTAACCTTAGGTAAGCTATTCCATAGTATATATATTTTTTTTTTGCTAATGACTGGATCCACTGAGCCTGACTAGAGCATTGGAAATATTTCGGTCATTCAACATAATCAGGAATCATATTTCTCAAATTATTGTTAAAATATCGTTGCGAACTTCTCAGCTATTAAAAGCGACTCGCATGCAATGTTTGTTACATCATTATTTAAACCTTAAGGAACCAATTAATCATTTTTTCTTGAATAACTTGTAAAGTACCTCCAACTGGGATTTATCTAGATTTTAAAGATACAATTACCATCTCCAAAAGTGCTACGATGTTTAAGAAGTGCATTCAAGATCCATCATTTTATAAATTTGTTAAGTGATTTCATGACCACCTCCTAGAGCCTGTTGCATAACAATTTACAAATTGGAATCCACACATAAAAAATCAATAAGCTGTTGCAGTGACTACAATTTACGAATGTCAATAAAACTAGTTTATGAATTGTTATGCAACAAACTCCAGGACTTCAAAACATAGGTGAACCGTTGAACGCCAGAAAGGGAGACATCAAGTCCCTGAATGAATTTGAATTATTATACTTGTGTTGCTTGTAATTATGAGAGGGTTGTTTCACACATAATTGGCATCGGGTAACGGGCGTCGTTCATCCGGCATAATGAAATTGCAACGTATGATTTCAAAAACGGTAAGTGTGAAAAGCTCCCATGTGATGCAATGTCCCAGTTTACGACCGGGTGAACGACACCGGTTGCCCGACTGCCGGTTATGTGTGAAACAAGCCTTAGTTGTAAATAAGTTTTATTCTCGAATAATAAGTTACGACTCGAAAAACTCCGCTGTTTCTTGGTTAATCCTTCCAGAACCATTCCTTCCTAAGCCTAGTTTATTGAAGTGAAAAGTTGGTACTTTTTAAGCACTGTCTCACACACTGTGAAGTTGGTGAAAAGTAGCTTGGAGATATTTTCTAAAAGTGTTGCATCCTTGAAGGAATTACAAGCTTCGGAGATGTAAACTTGTCGATGGAAGTTTGTGTATACTTTCCTAGAGAGAATTTGGACCAACTCCAGACGGGCAGTAATTCCTCAACATGGCGGCGATTACTCTTGTTTGGCAGAGGATGTTGTTTACTCATGGCCGGGAGATAAACAGGACATAAACACCAATTAGAGTGCGGCTTCGGACAGGCTCAAATTGAAAAACGAGAGAGCAGAGCTATGTACAAGCAAAGGAGAGGGAGGAAAAAGAGAGAGAGAGAGTGTGAGTGAGCGATTGAGAAAGGGTGTGATAGAGAACGCCTACTTGAGAGGACGCTAGATAAGAGCCCATCGTAAATACTGGAGACGAGTCACATGACAGGAAAATATCTTGAACCTTATAAAAGCGTTCCAATCGAGGTAAGATCGTCGAGTGTGTTAGTATGTGTGTGAGTTGTGGCTGAGAAGATGCTGCGCTGAACGAGAAGTTCGTGCACAGGGAATAAAAAAGAATTATTTTCCAGAGAGGAAAGCTCTCTACCATTCTTGAAGCTGAACTGGGCATTATCTTCAATTTTAAACGAAAGCTAAAAGCCTTCTACCGGGCAATATTAAAGTATTCATACCGTACTTATACGGCTTGTTCGATATCAACTTAACCTTCTAAGTAGAATAAAGTGAATGTAATTGAACATTAGAAAAATGTACAGCAGTAATATAATACACTGCAGGTCCAACTCATCAATCTCCATCATCCAACCCATTACCCAGGCACAGGTCTCAGACCTATGTGGGCTTCGTTTTCCGTTGAAGAAAAATATTGAAAATCAGCGAACAGTAGATTAGAGAGGATCAAGAAACTTGATGGCTTGTTGTTGGGCCGGGTACCCCATGAAAGTGCGACTTAATATGTTATTAATTAGTTTATAGCAGCAAAAATATCTGCCAACGATTAATAAGGGAGCAGTGTTGCAGAACGGAAAGATTGCATGCCGGCAAAATAAACATTTGACAGTGACTTTTGGAAATAAACGATTCCACAAGTGAAAAATGGTGTGGGCGATAAATACACGTTGGATAAATAAATGAATGAGAGCTGGTTTCTAATTTTTATGAAGAGAATATTACATGAAAATGAATTGCATACAACCGTTTCAGTTTTTGTACACGTTTTCCAATGATTTTTTATTTTAAAATTATTTTGCTCTTTCAAAACAATAATAAATTCATAGGAATACTTTATTTTGAAAATATAAATTGATTATATTTGAATCACAGTTGATTATCACAGGGGATCGTATGAGTTGAATTTTAAACAGTCAAATTGTAGCCTATTATCAAATGTGTTGTGAAATGCATTTATAATGATCGAATTGAAAATTTTAAGTGGAATGGATGAATCCAGCAAAGAATTGTAGCTCATTCTAGGAAAAATATGTTCAGTGGTTCTGCATCCTTGTTCAATATTCATTATTTTGATTTGATTTTATAAATTTCAAATTCATAAAAATATTTCACTTTTCTTAAAAATTCAATTCAATTTTTATTCTTGATCGCTCGCTAGACAGGCTATATGCTTATGCATGCTTGACGCATGAGAATACTACTTGGTATTTTAGGAATCAGCATTTCAAAAAGAATTATGACGGAATTGAAAAGATCCAGATCCATAGAGATGAATGGCGTGATATATTTCCCAGTAATTTTATTATAATATCGAAAGGATAAGGCTTTGAACCTACTTACACTCCTCTACGGAGTAGAATACCTTGTCATTTTTCTGCTTAGCTTCTGGCAACCGAAGGGGATGACGTTGTAGGCGGGTGGTTTGAGGCTGAGGTGACGGGTTCGACTCCACACGTTTCTCAACTTTTCTCCGAGAAATTCCATGCGAATGACGTGTCCTGCATTGCTTACGTAACTTATCCAGGGCTGAGCGAGCCAATAATTCATTGCTTGCTTCAACTCAACCTTTAGCCTAACACGTTTTTCGGCCCACTATCTATTCTCACGTCTCAGGCATTTCTCACTGTTTCTTCACTCGGAATGTTCGATGCTCGCTACACTTTCCATGATAACCTGTCATTACATAAGAGTGCATTTTTGGATGTAGCAAAGGAACGCCCATTATGACTGACAATAAATATTGCACCACTTCACTCACATTTTCACTGATCCAGAAACAATTTCCCTGAATGCGTTCACACGTCTCCTTTATGCAATGATCATGGCGCAAAGAGTTCATTCAAACTGAATTGCATACAAACGTTTCAGTTTTTGTACACGTTTTCCAATGATTTTTTATTTTTAAATTATTTTGCTCTTTCAAAACAATAATAAATTGATAGCCGCGAGCCGTAGCAGGTATCTGTTCAATCAGAGAGGTAAGCTGCGTTTTCGTAGGTTCTGTTTGTAACGGTGACCGATTAGATTGGCCAGCAAAAAATACACGGTTTTCTGCTGTAAAATCACTTTCCGGTGGTTCGGAACCCACCTAAAACTGTAGGTCCAACTCATCAATCACCATCATCCAACTCATTACCCACGCACAGGTCTCAGACCTATGTGGGCTTCATCCCCAAAGAAAAAAAGAAAAAGAAAAAAAAAACAACTTGCAAAGAGAGTGATAGAATAGTGAAAAAGTGGTTTTGAATCGATCGATAGGGGACTGCATGAGTTCCAAGAAAATACTTCCTTAAAAGATAAAATACTATTAACATGAACGATTGCACGAAACTACAGGTAACTACTTGTATATAACTGCATACTGATATCGAAAGCCGAAGATAAATAATTTTCATTGATCTATTAAGAAATGTGAGAGTGATTAGTGTTTGTGAGACGTCTTATAGATCAACAGACTATTGTATTGAACATTATCAACATACTATCAAACTATCATTTTTATTGAACTATTGTAAATGAATGTAATCTCATGAAAAAATCATATTTGAAATAGATTCAATTCAATACTAATTTTAAAGTAAACAAAAAGCGTGGAGCATGATTAAGCACAAGCTCTCATGCATAGCTTTCATGCACAAGCTCCAGGTTTATATCAAGAATCATTAGTAATACAGAAAATGCATCTAGATGTGAGCTTCTGTTTTGTGACAACTTAAAAACTTTTGACAACTTGAGTGAATGCAGATCGCACAAAAAATCTATTTTAATCCATAGCTCACCAACATCACCCACATCAAGAAAACTTATTGTAGTTGTAAATACAATAAATGTCAACAGTGAAATAATGTTAACAAAAATATAACAATCTGGCGTTATTGTGGAAGAGGCTAAAACATTTTGATTTGTTGAATACTCACAAGCCAATTAATTTTGAAATTCCTTTTAATGTTGTGAATTGTGCCGAAGACCTCTGCCACTGCGGACATTGACAACTGAATTGAATAGCTAAAGGAAATCGATGAATGCTACAGCACAATAATTAATATTGAGTCAGCACCGGGAATCGAAAAAAGGTATCTCCCAATTACTGGTCAGACGTCAATGCTGTTGTCACGCCCATGGCAATGGAAGGAATTTTCAAATAGATTATCTTGTAAAATATGCAGCAGGCTTTATATTTTCTTGACTTTCCCAATTCTATTCCATTCACTTCTACAGATTCATTTCATCCACTATTCCTAATCAAGTCTCCGACAAGATTAAAATTTTCATGATTGAACTTTAATAACAAATTTATATATACAAGTTACGGGTGGGTGGCCTACACTGGCGGCTCCTGCGTGGAATGGTTGGATGAGGTATACGAGGGGTGCGTGTGATATATCTATATATTTAATGCTGGGACCACCCTTGGTGCCCCCCCAACTCAGGTCCCTTGATCCACCCCTGATTAACAAGAATATAATAGAAAGGTTTGTAACAGGAACGATGTTTGTCCCGAGCTTTTTTTCTCCACGAACGTGATGGATCATGTTTTCGTCAGTGCCTGATTGGAATTTCGTCGTCAATTTACATGATACCGCCTGGCGTACAATAACAATCACCCCAAGACTATCAACAACTTATATCAATCTGGTCGTGTACCTCACTTCTTAACACTGAGCTCTATCCCATCAAATTCGACTCAGTTAAAATTATGCAAAGATTTCTTATTGCTCCCCACAATGCAACATTCTTTAATTTTGTCGTTGACAAACTGGGAGGACGTGTAGTAAGCAAGATATTACGTTTGACATGGAGAGGAGAATCTATGTGCGGTGACCTGGTGAGGGGAAATGCGTGTTTTCCTAGACTCTTGTCTTTGTATTCCACATGGAGGAAACACTTCCATAATATATTGTAAGCGTAAAGATGCCAACACTGGAGACTATTGTAAGCTCCAACACTCTAAAGTTGGATAGCTCAGTGATCTCGAATAATTCAAATTTTATTGGAGGGCAACTATTTTTTTATTATCTTGAATGTTATAGTGACAATAACAATTGAAAAAACTGAATATTTTTTAAATCATTTTTGAATTGTTATGATAATATAGCAGCTCTTTCTGTCATCTTCCCCGTGTTTGTAGATGGGAGTCTGAAAGGACAAACATGGCCATTATATCAGTTCTTAACACCCTACGTGTAATATATAAAAATGGCATACCCTGGCATAATGGCATAACGTAATGAGTTGCGTTGGAAACTGATTAGCCTATATTTTAAAGAAAATCTCTCAGATATCTCGAATAAACTATTAAAAATATTTTATACAATAAATGAATTATGGATTTATGTATATAATTTTATTATACTTCCAAATTAGCACGTGATTCATGTCAGTCACGTGTTGTACTGATAAACCATTATTCTATTGACTGCGATCATTTCTGGCGAAATTGATATTTTATTCTTTGTTAATTGTAATAGTGATTTCCAAAAATAAAGATCTTTGAAGTATCTGGAAACGGAGGTATTAGGTTCATCCATATTTTTTCACCGAATATTCTATTTTACTCATTTACAATCGACTCTGGCTTCATTAAAAGACTTTTTTCCACATACATATGCTTCTTGAGATACTTAAAATATTTGTTATTGAACAGCTTTTGAGTTATACATTTTTGTAATCTCCATTTCTTTCGATATTTTCTCGTATGTGGAAAATTCTATATTTATTCTTCTTCCAAATATTCAAACTTTGTTGCATAATTATGAGGTCAAACTCCTCGGAAAAATAAATTGGATTGGATAGTTCATCGTTTGATGCTGTGATTCAGTGCTTATCAACTAATTATCAACTGCTTATTAAATGAACTAACGTTCGAGATCATATATTTTCACAAGCTTTTCAATTGGACAACTCTTTCCGTTTCTTAATAGAATATGAATAATATGAATAACGATATGCCATAAGAAACAGTTGATTCTGCATATTGCCGAACGTTGTTGAAGCAGGGCCAGCTTTCTAAAAAGTGTTTTTCTAAATGCAGAAAGCCGCTAGCGTAGGCTACTTAGTTGGAAAGTTCTAATAGAACCTTATACGCTCCAAACACGTTCCACTCAGTTTCATGTAACTGTATCCATCCGTATGAGAAGGAATTATGTGGAGCAATAAACGCCTTCTCACGTGAGTTTGCATTCATAGTGAGTTTGCATTCTGTTTAGGAAAGCAAACCACTGGAATCGTGTAAATATTATTATATATCTTGATAATGCCTCCATTCCAGCGTACAAACTCGATTACGTGTTTACAATACTTGAGTTGGTCATATAAGATGTTCTAATTTATAAGGATAGCTTTCCATTTCAGATTGACCAGGATCGTGATTACCTTTACAAACATTTATTAGTATAGTACGAGTTATAGATTATTGTTCTTCAATGGTCCAAATCCTGGACGATCAAACAGACTTGAACATTTAATATAGTAATTTTACAGGTCTTATAGTATATAGCAGAAAGGGTCGTGGATGCATGAGAAACGACAAAAAATACTCATGGTAAACCGTTAGATCATCTCTCACAATGTTCACATGAGACACTGATACAACAGAACATGAAGGAAGTTTAGTGATAGAAGTAAAAACAAAATAATTGAAAAAATACAACTAGTAATTAGTAGATCTCTTTCAAATCTCATTCCAATTCCTAGAATTTCGTGGTTCATAAAGATATTTAATAAGATAATTAATCTTTTTAAATAAGATTTTCTCCTCAAATTCTGTTACATTAACCAAAATAAGAAAATATCAACAACATTAAAAACATTTAAAGAGCTGGACATTTAAAAAGTATTTCATTGAACTATTTGATTTTGAATCAGTTATAGTCTATAGCTCAAGGTTGATAAAAACGGTAGTACATACGTGCATGTTATATTCATAAAAAATAAATAAGCTTATAGCTTTTATTGGTGGGGAGACCCTTATGGGTAGTTCCACCTCGCCGTTTGAGTCATGTTATGTGGAACATGGTGGACCTACTATTTTGGGTGGGTTCCAAAGCTAAGTGATAATAGAACTTATAACATGTGGGAAATCACCACAATATAGTAATTATGAATGCATATGACAAAAAGTCGTACAAAAGTTGTACCAATGGGTGAAAATTCACGGATTTATGTGCAATAATCAGAAAAATTTCATTAGTGAATCGAAGAGATCATATTCCAATCCCAAGATACTCAGTTATAAAGTAAATTCGTATGGCTTTCCGTGGTGGGGAGACCCAGTTATAATTTAAGAGATATTCAATAAAATATGTCATGTATTAGAATTATTTATTTCAGAACATGCTTTCCATATTATGCTCATTTTAAGATTGCAAGGTGTTTTTCAATTTCAATGAACAGGATTGGCTGAAAGATGAAAGTAATTTACAATTTTCGTCTATGAGTAATGTAATTTAATTTCATTTTACTAAAATTAAAAATACAGCGTCTACTTTTAGAAAATAAAAAGAAATACAGTGTCAGCTTTGATATTTGGTTGTTCATCAACTATTTCGTCATGGAAAACATCGCAGAATTGCGATCACCTCTAACAAATTTGAAATTGTAAGGTGTGAACCAATTTTAATATAATAACAGTGGATGCTGCAAAAATAATCTTTCCTTGTGGAACTACTCATAAGAGTTTATTGTTGATAAGAACTGAGGTTGGATATCCTGCGGCAGTATTAGTCTACCCGATCGTCACGCTGAACCTAAACGAGGTTGCGATGGAAAGAAGCGCAGTTCAACGAGAGATGGATCAGTGTGATCCTTTGAATTTGAAATATTCCTTCGAAATATTGCGTCTTCTCGGCTGCCTGTATCATTCGTCAGTCGTGTAAACCAGGGATTACATGCGACCGCGCCCATCTCTCTTTCTTATCATGGATTTGCGCGCAGCCATTTCCCAGTTCGCCTTCAAAAAGATATTTTCCACTCTTAAGCAGCTTCGCGGTTACATCCACTAACACCTCAACCACTGTACCCATGAATCATTTTCCTGGTTCAGCGTTCAGAATATCTGATAAGAGAGATTCGAGTTGCCAAAATCATATTATTTGCTTCACATTCATCACACCGTAATATAGCGCAATGGTGCAATATTATTTTAAAGTTGTATCTATGTTACAATATGTGTACTCATGTATAAATATATCATTTGATACTTTTTTTATTGCTGATGCCCACATGACTTCGACATGCCAGACGGAGGAACGGGATTCAAACACACGGCCGCAAGAAAAAACATAGAACAAAAATCAATAAAACAAGACTTGTTAGCATTACTTCTTAGTACTTGAACTATACCTACATTGTGAGTGATGGTTCAAAGAGTGATGGAGTGATGGTAAACTGGAATTGTGAATCATTAAAAATTCCAATGAATGCAGTATTAGGATAAGAAAGGTAGGACATAAAACACGACATAATACTGTAGTACATGAAACAAGACCTGTGAGAATTTTTTACTTAGCAAGTAAACTTTTTTTAATGCTGATGATGCCCACATGAGTCTGAGACTTGTGCGTGGGTAATGAGGTGAATGATAACACATAGATGCCAGACGGAGGAACGGGATTCAAACACACGGCCGCTGAAACGACAGTAAGCAGAAGTTGCGACGCCTCAACCAACTGCGCTAAGCGGCCCGCTTATACCATATTGATTACAATTTAGTATTAATTAATTTGGTGGTTTTTATCGAACTCTTATAAGTGTATACAAGGTATACGAGCTAGAGAACTAGATCTTGTAGGCCATCACTTAGAACTTTTTTCTGTTAGATATACGTCTTGAAGACGTAAGGATGAGTGAAGTCAGTTCAGTTACGCATTATAAATATTAGCTATAATTTCTTTAGATACTTGAGATCAGTGGAATAACTAGGCATATTGCGCCCTGGAGAAGGTTTCTTTATCACCTTCTTTGTTTTTTGCCGTGCTTCCTTTCATAGTCAGTTACTCAAATAATAACAAAATACGAGGCAATCTGCAATTCATTCTTGAAAACAACACTTCCAAATATTTACATATTTTAAAAGTTATATTTTTTAATGGAAATTTAATGCGCACTGTATTATTGCTTTCAAAGACAGAAAATAATTGAACCGAACAGAATATATTTTTCAAACCAGTAGTCATGTATGCTTAGCTTATAATAAATAAGCGGGAAAGGAAATTTCAAATTATAATTTATTTTTATTGCCATTCTCATAAAAAATAAAGATAGAAAATGAAAATAACTCACGCTACTTCACTGATTGACACTTATTCGCAGAAATTTTGTTTATTTATTATTTACTTTGTGCCGCGCCCCTTTCTGACGCACCCTGGAGCGACTGCTTGCTCTACTTCCTCCATTGTAGTTACACAACTGCTTGAGGTTTGAAATTTATCTGAAAAGAACTATTGTACACTGTAAAACGCTTAATCAACTGAATATTTGTTGAATAGTTTATTTCAAAATGCTCGGTTAGAAGCTGCTATAGCTTGTTATAATTTTTTTCATCAATTTAGTTCAACAAAGTTTTTGTTTGAATAACCTACTATTGTGACTTAACTGCTAGACGATAATCTGCACAGTTATCAAAATGAGTTACAATCTTTAGAAGAGTAGTGCTTTCTCCACCTTTGGCAAGTTTTATTTCTAATTATCATAACGATACGTCTCCGGTTGATCTAATCAATGAATGATAAATTGGCAAGTGCCGTATTTCCAAACATTTTCTGGTGTGAATTTTGGCCAGGGCCGTAGAGGTATTATAATACAATGTTCAGGTAGTTTATTCTCAAAATTATTAACCAGATTCTCTACTGGGTCAAATTCATTTATTCCCCAAAATTAAATAAATTTCTCGTACAAAAGATGTTGTACGTACAGTAAACACACACAAATGAATCCCATTCTTGCCCAAAAAGTATAAAAAGCACTTTTGTGAAACTACTTCGGTAATATAATCTATTATTTTCCAAAGAGACATAGCAACCCACGTTAACTGATTAATTAATGAGAAGTATCACAAAACGCCTACAGAAAAATAATTGATATTATTTTACAAAAACAATGTCTGTGAAAGACATTTGAATGAGATTTCCCACAGCTTTCACAGAGTTGGGTCGCTTAAGTTTTCCAACTTCATTGTGTTAATCCTCTTTTCTCTTTATTCTATTCTTCTCTAGTTGAAAGTGGCATCTTCTTCATGAAATGCTTCCAATGAAAACATTGACAAACAAGTTAATAGAGGATTATAATTGAATTTTAATAATTCAATATAGATTCAGAGCCTGTTTTCACAGTGGATTTGTGCCTGAAACTCGCTAACTGAAAGATCTCAAGAATAAACATTCGTCAAGCGCAGTAAAGCTGGTCAGACGTTGGACAAAATCATTGTTTATCATTGAGCTTATCTCTCACGTGTTCGTGTCCGCATATTGGAGCTGGGTGGATTGAGATTGTCAATAGAAAAAGAAAGAGTATTGAAACAAAAGAGTGAGAGAGAAAGAGAAAGAGAGACAAATAAAAGTTCGTAGAACGTTGCCGCAACCTGTGAAACTATTATATCTATAACAAAAGACTGACTATATTATATCAATAACAAAACTGATTGAAGATGATTGTAGCTATAATAGAAGCAAAACTGTATTGTAGTAAGAATTGAGAGAAAGAAGTGGTTCTCGGTGTTATCTGCTATGTAAATGTTTACTTCTAAGCAATTAATTACTCTGATTTTGACACTTTTATGGTGTTTACTTGGACCTTTGCAGAATGTTCTAGTCGTTTGATCAGAGAATAATGGAATCTTATAAAATATTGTGGAAAGTGCGAGTTTCCTTATTTATTTATTTAGAAGTTGATAGAAAAATCGAGATATATCTCAAGTATGGAAAATTATATAAATAGAGGGAGACTTTTGTAAATTAGTTGAGTCTTGTTTGAGATTCGACGTGATAAACAAGAAGTGACAGTTGTTCTATATATTGTGCCTATATAGTGATAATTCTTTCTCTGTGCATATAATGATAATTCTTTTTCCTATTTAATTCATACCAGTGAGCTACTAAATAGTTTTTATTGTATTACAGACTAGTGCTACGTAAGTTAATTGTTCTTTTTCGACGTTCCTTTTTGAATATTATTGGACAGTTTATTGTACAGTTATTATTTAATTTTAGATCGGCCTTTCGACATTTAGTGATTGATTTTTGTATGGTAATATTGAAAACTCGTTTGTCTGTTTTTTAATTGCTTATTTTCCTGTAAGAAATTACTGAACAGTGTGAGTTGTGGATTATATGTGTAAATAAAATGCAAGTGATAAATTTAAGTGTTGTTATTTTAGACATAGAACCAATAAAAATAGGTGTCGGAAGTTGGGGATTTTTGTGTGTTATTAGAAATGGCTGGCAAAATTACATTGTGCGATTTGAAAGTGGCCGATCTCAAACGTGAATTAGAGGACCGTGATCTAGAATCATCTGGAAAGAAGTCAACCCCACAAGAGCGGCTTCGTGAGGCGTTATTGGTACAGGGAGAAGACCCAGCGACCTACCTAATTAATTTCGTCATTAACATCCATGGAACAAAATTTCACAACCATGAAGGACGAACTACAGGTGAATATTCAAGATATTTAGCAAAATGTGGCATCCATAGAAAGCAAATTACAAGAGAATATTACTTCACTACATGAAGAAGTCAACAGGGTGAAGGAAGACTTGAAAACCATGGAAGACAGACTGCAGGGTGACTTGAAAACTATTGATGATCGACTACAGGAAGATTTCAAAGCCATGGAAGGTCGATAAATTTAAGTGTTGCCAGCGTTATTTTAGACATAGAACCCGTAACAGTATTATCAATAAAAATGGAAATTTTTGAGCATACTGCAGTTTTCCGTGATACCCAGGAGTTATAGCTACTGGAAATGATTGTGTAAATTTGATGTATATACTGTAATTTTTTGTGGTACCCAAAAGTTATAGCTACTGGAAATGATTGTCTAAATTTTTTGTACATACTGTAATTCTTTGTCATATGCAAAAATTATACCTATTGGAAACGATTGTCTAATTTTTTGTACATACTGTAGTTGTTCGTGATACCCAAAAGTTACAGATACTGGAAATAATTATTTTTTTTGGGAAAGCTTTTTCCCAAATTAGAATAACCAAATACACAGTCACAATACACAAATTCACAATACACAGTATAGAATTGAGCTGTCAACCATTCGGGTTCATTGAATGGTTCTTTTTTGCTATATTGCACCACTCTATGTACGCTTTGTGTCATTGAGCAAAACCTAATTCTCCTACTAGTTAGAACTAACCAAGCAACATGATTAACGTCGGATGTGTACACAAACAGTGGATGCTAATATATGGTACCTTTGTTGTATTTCGTCTTTATTGCAGGAGATGGCTCTTCTCCATTACAATCAACACTATAACTAATGGAACAGTCCACGCTCCCAGTGTTTGTTAATGTTAAACGCGTACGGAATACTACGGGAAATACAAATGGAAACATAGCTAGGGTGAAGCGGGGAGATAAATGATGTATTCGATTTAACACTTTTGCCGGGATGGGTAATGCATCGATTAACCGGTGTCCAACCTTGTGGTGCATTTCGCCTCTACTGGAACATCTCAATGCCACTCACCTATTTCACAACTCAATTTCCTCGGAAAATGTTTGCCTGTTTCTCTTCTATTACCTGTTCTACCAAATCTATTTATTCAATTCAATATCTAGTCGGCTTAATTCAATCATCCTTGTTTTTATAATCACTAACTTTCAAAACTAATCTACTTCTGTGGTTATGTATCATGTTAAAGAAATACATTTGAAAACCCCGCAAAAAAATCACTATTTCATTCTGTTTTGGGTACCATTTTGAATTGCAGACTTGTGGGAATGAAATGAGATAATAGTGTAACCGGATATTCTACACCAGGGAGGCTCGTAGTGACGAGACGTGGGGGCTCAACGCATAACATTATTTTAGGCTATACAGTACACTATAGTTTTAATTCAATCCAGAGTGTTCAATGTAGTCATTTGTTTAGCAGTGTCTAATTTCGCAGAGCATCACCGCATCATCAGGTTTGGGTAACATAACCCTATTCCTTCCCATAACTCACCTTCCCATCAACCCGACTTCATCAACGCAACAGACAACGATTGCTGAGGCAACATTTTTTTTAACACATCATGGCTACTCTCATGAGCTACCAGCCCCACCAAATGACACCCATTCAATCTGACTTTAACTTATTAAATGACATACCAAAATTGGTGGAAATTGCTGTCTTGTTTATTAACTTATACCGTAGTTATGGAATTGAGAATTAAATTTTTGATTGTTGGAAGTGCAATTAGTAGGAATTTCATTGATTTATAATCTATAAAGAGACTGGGTTCTATTTCAGAGGTATTACCAAATATTCATATAACAGATAATAATTAATTTGGGATCACTCAATTTTTTTTCTCACTGGCATGTATTAAAATGTGTGATGTTTTCCATGACGAAATACTTGATGAACAATCTAATATCAAACCTGACACTGTATTTCTATTAAAATATTATTTTTTACTCACTTAATACTGGAGATACCGGAGGAATGCATTCCACTTCTGAAGAGAAGCTTCGTCAGCCTGCCGCCAGGGGTCATGTTTTATTGAGGGTAGGATGAGCGGCCATAATATAGTTAAAAATTTCGTTGGATTTGAATTGTGTCTGATCATTGAGTAAGTTGGTTCTGTCTTGTTTATGGTGTTCGAATATTTTTCATATTGTGTTTCATATTGTTCCAGTGTAGCCTATTTAGTAGAGCCTTCACACTGGGCATTCACACAATAACATCCAAACTGACTTGGAAATTGTACACACATTCCAAAAAAAACACAAACTAAATAAGCTTACACTGGAACAATGTGAAATATTCGGACACCATAAGCAGTACAGAACCAACTTACTCAATGACCAAACACAATTAAAATCCAACGCAATTTTCAACTATATAATGGCCGCTCATCCTAACCTCAACAAATAATGACCCCTGGCGGCAGGCTGACGAAGCTTCTCTTCAGAAGTAAAATGCATTCCTCCAGTATCTCCAGTATGTGAGTAAAAATAATATTTTAATAGAAGTCAGTTTTCATATTAGATTATTAAAATTGATTTGCATGTACGCATTATGACCAACCAACATTATTATACTCGATTGTGCATTCAAAAATATTAATGTTCGTTTATCAAGAGACAAAAATGTAGAAATGATTGCTAGTACGTGCAGCTATTCCGAATTCTCATATATCTTTCGAACTTGGAAGCATATATTGATATTCTCAGTGAATTCCTTTCTCTCGTCTATTCAATATGAAATACTGAACATAGCAAAAGAATTGTATTACTTGAAATACAACCAGGCATGATGTGCTTGTCATTTGACAGGCAAAGACAACTTGCTTTTGAACATTTTCCATTCCACCATTTTCCATGTAGCACATCCGTTTTCCGAGATTAATTCTTAGTTTTTCTGGAGGCCTTTTCTTTCTGCTAGACTGAACATTTCTTATGAATTCCCATTCATCCATTATTCATAATTCTCGATGTATTTTGACGTTTGTTTTTTGGTATAAAGGAAGTTCCTACTCTTCAAGCAAAAGCTGCTGGGCAATTTCAAACGAATGTACAGTATCATTCCTGTTAGCAATTTTTCTCTTCTATACTAATTTTGGAGGTCACAAAAATACAGAGCAAAAATAAATTTAGTCTAGTGTTATTTTACACTAACAGAGTTATTTTCATTATTCTTTGAGAGCTTTTGATGATAGATCCCTATAATAAATTGGTTCTTCCCGTTCGCCCTGATACAAATGGTGTATCGACTTATGTAAAGCAGAATGTTATCCCATTATCGTCTTCCTACAAGGAAGATAAATAATGATTTTGACCTCAAACTCATTCCAATACCCATTTTTCATATTTCAAGTTTTATCAGATCAACTCTATTCATACTGTCCATATTTTAAGCAAAATTCGAAGCGATATTCTTGACTTTGGATTGCCTCCAATGCAAAGTATGAAAGCATAGTGAGCATATAGTCGTATAGCTTGTGCTTGCTTGCCTGTGGAATACGAATGAGTGAAGATTCTAGTTGAATATTTTGAAAGTAAAAGTATATAAAACTAAAGTGTGAAGCTATATTGAAGAATATTTTGATGCATTATGCATCAAAATTAGTAATGCTAATGTGATTTGTGAAATGAAAATGAACGTAAGAGTAGTGCTGTATTTCACAGAGAATTAGTAGCTGAAACACAGTGGATCAGCATGATCCTGTACGGTACACAGATTAATTAAATTCCGGCTCAAAACTCATTGCATTCAGTCAAATGTCATTGAATTTCATGTTTTTTCTATATTACTTACCGTTTGATATTTTGTATTGAAAAATTTTATTCACTTCGATCTTTGTGATAAGTAGCGAGCCCAAGTGATTCAATTTAGAGTTTGAAAATATGAATACCTGGAGAGTATGACAGTGAATTCCGATAGCGGAATTACTGGTAATTCCTCAGGAATGGACCTGATTGAATTCACTAAATTGTTGTGTCCAATAGAATATAGATTTGTCTATATTGATGGACATGTTTTGTGAACTGAGCAAGCGAAAAGTGAATTTGCTAGCCCGGAAAGGACAGACAGAGCAAGTGGTCGAATTGAAAGCTTTATTGTAGCAGAGAGCACACAGCCTACTGTTTACAGAGCCATTGAAATGTAGCCATGATAATTAATCAGCTGTAATTTGTAAGAGTATGAGATCCTACGCACTGCCATTGAACCGGAGGGGCTTTGAAGCTGTACTGTTTAGAACAAAAGGAGACATTTAGTAGGGTTGGCCAGTATATCTGAATAGCGTTGTATTTTAACAAGGAATTAGTGGCTGAAATACAATGGATTAGATGCGGAAGCACTGACAAACCCCACGCTGAATTGAACAGAGCTAAGCGCGGTTCAAACACCCCACCATGCAGATGAGAAATTCATAATTACTAATAAGCTTATTTTATTCAACCATTGCACAAAAGAACTTCTTCTGCACGTTCATCAATAAGAAATTCTCAACAGATTTCTATCAATCAATCAATAATCAGGTTACCATGAAACAAGACTTATACAAAACAATTAGAAGAAAATAAATAGGATAACTATTCATACAACAACGTAACCTGGATGTACCTAGAAAAAACGTAGAATAAAACCTGAAAAACTATATAAAATCGTAACTACATTTCCATCCGATAATAATTATTTGATTGTAGACATTATAACGAAATTTTTTCATTGAATTATCAAAAACAATTCCATGACAATGTAATATTATGTTATCATTGCAAGTTGGGGCTGAATCTAGAATAAAGTGCGTATAAGATGAAATACAAACATTTTTGTTTGTAATCAATCAAACATGTTTCTATGCCCTTCTAGGACGTGGTATGCATGTGATACCACCATTATGCTTCCTCATTTTTCTATAAAGAGGTTCTGCAGGAATTTTGCTACTTGGCTTGAATATTGTACATTAACTTTTTCTACTTGAAAGGTGTTTTAACTTGAACGAATAGTGTAGAAAGGTCTAGAGATGAAAGAGGTACGAAGACGTGATATTTGATACTTACTGGTCTGTAAATTAATACAGTACTTCTGTAGCCCATAACGAGTCTTTTTCAACTTGGTCACTCAGTAGTATCATGGAAACATGGAATACTAGAAATGCTGTATCATGGATTGACATGTCAATAGGCATTTAATATAATACAAGTTGACACGCTACAAGTCTACAAGCTATGTAGAAATATAAAAGACTCAAAGACTTATATAAACTTAAATTCATTCTATTCAGTTATAGAATTTTCAACCTTATAAATAAAGGTTTAAATACCTGTTTTGGTATTCAATAATTATTATATTCACTACCGGTTTCAACCCTTCTATGGGGCCATCATCAGGTGGTTGTAGACGTTATTTTATCATCGCCGATTCAGCGATTCTTCGTAATAGAAAACGTCGAATAATAAAAGACACACAAAAACACATATCACGAAACGAATAGGCCTATACGAAAGACAAGACGGGTAACACGCTCGCGTCAACTGACAAGTCCGGGCTTCTTAACCTTGTTTGAGATTTCTAGAAATTAAACGGAATTTGAAATTACTTAAACTTTATAGTACTTTGATAACACAGTACAAGCAAGACTTTGATCAATCTCTTTCCTTTTGAGAGGTGGCAGGCGTGACAGGTATGGTGAGTATTCATTTCAATATAGCCTGGACTCAAAGAATCATGGTTTTGAGTTGAATCAAAAAAGCGGTCGATACCTACGATATGAGCAGCTACTTGACATACATGAGAATTCCCCGTAGAATAGAAAGAAGCAATAACAAAGGACGCCCATGAGATACAAAACACTGTGAGCCGACTACATGTTGTCTACAATATAGAAGAGTGGCTTGTGGTTTGAAGAACAGCTGTTGAAAACTCGCTTTGCATCACACTTGTTATACTTTTCCTTCCTTGGAGTGGTTTCCGATGCACTCACATTTTTCCTGTTGTTCTTTGGAGTATCTACTAAGATCTACCTCTCAAAAAGAGTCCCACATCACTATAGATATCCGGGCTTCTTATTCTGTTTCATTTTGAAACGCTTCAAGCATCTTATCTTCAGGAAATTACTTAAAAAAACGTAGGAACGTGATTCATCTCTTCTGAGGGGGTGCAGTTTCACCTTCAACCAAAGTTCTAGAACACAACAAGCTGCCAAGTGCGCTAATCAAATTGGAAAATTATCACAACAGGCTTGAATTGACAACAATCCATTTACCTCATCCTTTAAAATTATGATCAAAATATCAGCTATGAACAAAATCAATTTTTGGTTGTCTTGTAAACCATCAACAAGAGAGCTTGGAGATTTAATAACGCAAACTGATTCTACTTTAATAACCTGGCAACAGAGAATAAGGCTACGATAAAGATTGTGCTGTTACACGTGAAAAAACAAAGTCTGTTCCATGGAATGAGAAAGGTGTATTTTTATTAATACTATGTCTTATGATAAAGCATTGAATAAGTTTATTTTCTCTTGTTTTATGATAAGAGAATCCCTTAGGATTCTTTTAACATGCATTTTCTCTCGATGTCTGTTTCTTTTTCTCTTCTATTTTAGTGATATACTTGAAATAATAAAATCTTACTTGAATTTTAAATTGTTTTTCGGTATTCTTTGTGAAATACTCTATTCTGTATTCAAATTTTCAGACGTTAGAGGTTTTGATGTACATTAAGGTCTAGCTTCAACTCTAAAATCTAAGGTAAGCATCCTGAATTTGGATAGTACGGAAGAACAACTTTTTTTATTTTTTGTGCAATAAATTCGAATTTATAGAGACCTGATTCTGCATATACTGCGATACTGTTCTTAAGAAATCTGTTACTCAACTCTCCGTATAAAAGATACTAATAAAATAATGGATTGACTTTTGTAGAACGACAAGATTGACATTGTATATGAGAGTAGGAGAGTTTTAATTGAAATTAACTCTATTATCCTCCATAAAAAAGCACAAACTACAAAATAAATTTTTTACATAAAAACATCGAGAAAGTTTTTTCACATGGGCATAGCCTGAATACATCTTCAATGGTGGTGGCTGCAAAACACTTCACCAAATAAATGAGTCGAAATCTCACTTATCGATATTATCAATACGAGTCGATTCTAAGCAATTTCTGAACTGAGAAGCTTGATAAACTTCCCTATTGAAACTGATCCATAGCAATTCATGGTGAAAATTTAATTGATTAAACTCGTATTTCATGATAATCTGTTTTAGAAAGAGACAAAGAATCTTGATTTTCTTTGTTAAGTAATAATTGAATCCAACTGGAAATCAACGAACTGAACATTTATTTGAACGTGAAAGCAGCCAAACGAATTTGCTAGCCGGAATTAATTTGTCTTGATCCATCCTTTGATTCTAATTATTCTTCATTAATCATTTCGCATTGTAAGACCAGTCCGGATAACACGGATTTTTGTGACGTTTTTTAATTGCCTCGGTAATCTACAGTAATACTCAACGAAGTGGATGTCATTTTTCAATTGTTCAACCATAGAAAAAAAGAGCACCGGTGCATTGAGTTTGCTACCTGTGGAGTGGCTCAATGAAAAGGTAACTCGCGCTTAAAAAATTATTTCAATATCGAAAAGGGTTTGTCAAGAGAACGTCAACATCGATTGATATCGGAAACATGTCAATGCTGAATAATGGAAAAGTGTTTTGGACGGGCCGCGTGTGTGTGCTCGTGCGTGTGTTCCCTTTGGTTTGTTTGTGCTCTAATGTTGTGTGCTTGCTTTCATCCTCATCCCGAAAACAGTGTGAAGTGTATCCGTCAACGTAATAACAATATTTGTTCTCGTTTTTATCGTGAGCGATGTCATATTCTCGACTATAATACAGTACATGGGCTACATAGAAATAATAAAATTTAATGTCACCGAATATAACTGGAAGAGCTATGTGCTGGACTATAATAATTATATGAGTATATGTCATAGAGTATGCAAGCTGGAAAGTTACGCTTCTGGTTGATATTTATCCCATATGCATCACCATTTTGTAAAACTAGACTCTGTATGAGAATCACAGTGTCTGGTTTTGTCACATGCACCAATGACGGGAATGATCACAACAGCTATTATGCAGCTATTGTATGAGTACTTTCAAAATTGCTAGAACGATCAACATACAACAATAGGATGCATTTTTAGCTGAACATTTATCTCATACCAGCAAGACCTCAGACCCGTTGCAACCCTCTACAACAGTATAAAAACCTTAATAATAATATCCTCTAGTTAATTTCAGCTACAGAATCCTGGTATGAACTTTTAATAAACTATGCCTATTATTCAATCCATTATTAAAATCTTTTTCATTCTTCAACCACTGGGTCAAATTACCAATTCTGTTGGAATTGCACAAACTATATTTATAATGCATAACATATTAATCTCTATTTCTTGCTGGTTCTGGAAAGACGCTCTCGATTATTTGCGTTATGCTGATTGTCTGAGTTATGATGAAACGAAAATGCTCTAGATCAATGAATTGAACATTAGTGAATAGTTGATTAACTGAATAATAGTCAACCATATTTCAACTTTTTATGGTAAATTCAACGACATGCAGACAATTTTAATTGAGAATAAATAATATTTTTATTCACTTTAGGCCAAACGTTTTCGAGTCATGGAGACTTCTCCATGTATATTTATACACCAAAAGCAGATATTTAGTAGGCTCTTTCACAACGGACTCAAAAATCTAACTTCTTTGGAGAAAATAAAAATATTATCAATCATGATATGGCTATTGACAATAGGACTTCAACGTGTCTACATTGTATAAGTTGGAGCGAATAATCTATTTACAAAGGATATTGTCACTCAACAACATAATTACAATCTAATCTATGTTATTATTGATAAACAAGGAAGTTGTTTTTTTAGAAAGGAGCTCACGTTATGAAATTCTTCAATGAATTCATATTCTTACAATTGAATGCATAATGCTCCAACAGATCTATACAGTCTTACAACTACTAATCGAATGGACTAAACCACTACTGCAACACCTACCAACAAACTTAATGATGTCCTTAAGACAACTGGAAGGGACCATCACGGATAAGTGTTTCCCAGAACATCGAAGAATAGGTGGGATGTGCAGAAGCAGTATGAATAAGCAATAAGGAAATTTTCGAGGAATGTTATCAGGTAGAAACAGGAAATCAGGTATAATGGCCATTTTACGTTTCCATAACAGGAAATTATTTTTGGATCAATATTCATTAGAGTTCCTCATCCTCTCTTTGCTATCCGCTTTCCGCTTACAAAATCATCTTTACCATTCCAATAACATCAAATCAAGCTGAAGCATTTTTGAAACTTCATTAATTTGAAGTAATGACACTTCGTCAGAAACTCTGTTAACGAAGGGATTCATGAAAAAAGATCGAATTCGTTCATAAGAGCTCTGGAAAGCAGCACTCCAGTGAATTAAATGATAGCAAAACGCAGAGCGGTTATTCCACAAATTCATTTCTGTCATGACTTGAATGATGAACTGGAATATCGATGATTCTGGCATTCTCACTGCTCACACATCGTAGTAACCGAATTCATAATCTGATGAATAATTTACATACTCATTGGGATCAACTGGTTCGGAATTGTCAAGTATAACGGAAATCCGGTAAGAGGAAGTACAAACAATGTATTTGGATATTCGTAAAAGATTAATTAATTTTGAATAGGCCAGAGAATCTGACAATACACATGATTTTCAAATTGCTCTTGACATTCAAATAAGAGTTTCTTCGCAATATATTTCTGAAAATTCAAGTAGGATTTATCACTTGTAGAATAGATGAGAAATAACCAGTTATTTCATTTACGATAGACTAATTTTTTTAAAGAATCAAATTAATTTTTTTCTACTGTTGATGCCTACATGAGTCTGAGACTTGAAGATACAATGATGTTATCAAAGGTTGTCTATTGATCAGTATTGTCTATTGTCTATCAATTGTTTATTCGTGTATGATCTATTCACCTTTTGTGTATTTATCTATTATCATTTTCTATTTATTTCCCTATAAATCCATCCATTATCAATTTATTATTGTCTATCAATTAATTTTCTGTGCATCTAGTAAAACTTAGTACAAGTTATGCTTGCACTTCGCTTAGAAAGACTGATGTCTATTTTTTGGCTATTCATTTGTCATAGTTTTCTATAAATCCTCTTCAAATCTATTCAATATCTATTTATTGCTGTCCACTAATCCAATGGCTATGTACTATACTATCTAGTATAGTACTAGTTATGCACTTTACGTAGAAAGATTCATGTGTTCAACAACCTGCTGAAATCAACAATGTTGCTTAAAGTAAATTTGTAAGATGATAAAGTTCCATGTTAAGGAGCAAATAACAGCTTCTCAAATTTCCGACGAAAATTGTACTGCAAATGGGCAAACTTCTTAAAAAGTTATACGCCGGGTCACCGCTGCTACTTCCAGTTATTCGACGCCCTGCATTGTCAAGTTCTGATGCTTCTCCGGTAAACTACAGAACAATTCCTTTTGAATTCACCCGTTCTCTTGCCAACAAGCTATTGAAAGTAGATAATGTCTTTAAAACTGTTATTGTAGAATGATTTATCTTCCATTCTCCATTTTCACACTTTCAGAGCCAAGTTACACCTCCGGATAAGAGGATTACGGAATTTGTTCAATTGATAAAAAGCGTTATTGATATGATTTTTAATTTGATTGATTCATGATTTTTTGATTGATTCATGATTTTTCAAAAACATACTAAAAATATTTCAATTTTTTATCATGTTTGAACGCAAATTTCAAGCTTTTTTGTTACTTATTATTGTATGTATTACAATTTTCCCTCTATATTGATTTTTTTTAAATTGATTTATCATTTGCTATATTTTATACTTGTTTACTTATTGTTTGATTACTTATTTTTTTAATTTCTGTTTTGGTATAGTTAATATAGTATCGCACTACGAAAGAAAAAAAATCAATAGAATTCCCTCATACAGCACAAGCTTTCCTGGTGAGGGCCTTTATTTAATTCATAAAGGGCCTTTATTTCTAAAGAGGGCCTTTATTTAGGGCTTTAATTTTGAATTCCAAATGGGTACTCATTTTTTTTTCATGATAAATGTTTATAATTATAACTGGTTTAAACAGAATGTTAGTTTTTGTTTATTTTGTATCTAAATGGCAATATTTCTATTTATTTCACTTCTCTGAATACAATCTAATGTGAAGATATGTTGTATAATTACTTTAGCAATCGCTCATTGGAAGCGGTGAGAAAAAGGAAATGAATGTATTGCATCAATAATTAATTATTTATTCCAAGCTTAAATGTAACTTATCGATAGTTTTCCCCATCTCAGCCATTTTCAAATGCGATAAATAATGTTATCAATCGAGGGTAACCCACTCAAGGGTAAGACATTAACACTAACAGTCACACTCTGTCTCATTTCTTATTGATGAATCTAGGTATCATTTTTGATAAGAACGTTGAAGTCGATATTTTGTTTGAGGAGCGTGCGTGTAACATACTCTCCACTCTGTCATTAATTTCAGCAGCAGTCCATAATAGAGTTGGAAGCACACCAAGATGCTGGCTTCAATGAACATTTTGACAGGTCCAAGATTATTATGTCGTTCGACTCTTATTGGAAAATGAAGAAGTTATTTTGCTCGACCGGAGTTTTCGTTCCCTTCAATAAGAATCATCCCCAATTCACATGGCTCTGGAGTTGTCAGGTTTCATACACCATAAAGGTCAAGTCATATCAGTTCCATTCTTCTACACAGTCTTTATAGATTGTGTTCTACTGGAACATATCTTTTGAGCTTTTCAGATAAATAAGCGCTAAATCAATCATGTGAAGTAGCCCGGTACCATGAGTTCATGCTAAATTGCATGATAGTACCAAGTAGTGAATTATCACTAGCGTTTATTGATATCATTGTTGTATTTTTCTATGATGAGTATTTTTTTGAATTATCAATAGGCCTACAACAATACAAATTTATCCAAATTATCCCAATAATAAAATTCTATTGATGAATGTTCCATTATCCACAAATTATTTCTAGAAATTTTTCAATAGAGTGCCTCCAAAGCTACTTATAATGTAATTTATTAAGTATTTGACTAAATTTTCTGAACAAAAATAGTAGAATCCGGGGAAGGCCGCCCAGATTTTTAATTGAGTATCGACCAAGTACTTGGTGATGATTGCCGTTTTTGACTAGTAGGATTAAAAATTCGCGAAGATCAAACATTTTTTAAACTCATTATTTTTGGTTCATTGTTCTCATTGATCATTGTTTTTTATTCACTATTCAAGAGAGAGCTTAGAAAAGTTGGAATCCGTCATCTATTGAATATGGGACAATACTCGTAGCTATAGGTCTACTCAATGGAGATAGTTGAGATATTTATAGGGTTCAATTGAGCCAGGAACGTAGCAAATAAGCAAATTAGCGTGTTCGCTGTATTTCGCTCGTATTCGCTCATAACAGGAACGGAGAATCATTATGAATTCCATTTAGCTCTAAATTAACGCTCCATTTTCCATTAGCATAGAAAAATGATCCAACATATTTGTTAAAATTCATGAGGTATATTCACGATTGGTAAATTGAAGGGTTGGGAATATTGGATTCTACAGTGAAGTTATAGTCTACCAGATATAATCAATTGAATATTCATCATTCAATCGAAACGCTTGTGGCAATAATACTGGACCATGAAGAGCTTTTAGTTTTTCGGGTAGCAAGGGCAAAGCTTTCAAGTTTAAAGATTGCTGTTTGCGTTGATGTCAGCCTTGGCTTTAAATCTTTCCAGGTCAGTGAGGTTGTAAAGCACTCCAGTGGCGGGCTGAACAAAGACGCTTGACTACCTCACACTGGCAATAAAATTTCAGATAAAACTCAACGTTCAAATACAGATGTGTTCATTGTGATAGAAACCCTTCATAGATCTCGAAGTCTGTAGAGGAACAAATATAAGACGGAGTTTTGAATTTGAACAAGCTCTCGGAATGTTGTTAAAGAGAGCAACGAAGAGCGGAATAGGAGGAAGGCTGGTGTGAAATGTAGGAACGAATTCGTAATACAGGAACATTTCAATTGTAATGTAACGGCGGCAATAGCTTGGCCGGCAGAGGTGTGGGCAGATTTTGTGAGCTGGAAGTGATTTGATTGCAGCGCAATATGCATTAGACATTGGTGGCAAACAGGTAGAAGGAAACTGTCGGCCTGGTCATAATGGGCCATGCAGTACACCAGTAAACCAGACAATCATAACCTGACTACAGTGTCATACAGAGGCAACACCAGACAATAGTGTCGTCACACAGTATACAGTAAACCAGACTTCTCACTCCAGGTAATGCGTGATCGATTCCAGATGTAGACGGAATGCATGCTACGCGAACGCAGCCAACTTGCGTATTGATTGTCACTATTGTGCAACATGACGAATCATCCTTTATTTTTGATAACTTTCTCCACATTAATTATTGTATTTTATTGTTTTCCTGACAACTCATCCTCTATTTTGTAGGATGGCTACTTCGCATGAATTATAATTGTATTTTATTGTTTACCCGAATGCTTTGAGCTTCACTCAATAGCATTAAAAAGTGGTCAACATTTTTTATCAAACAGCAACAATGAGACAATGGCCTACAGTTTATAAGTATATCAATTATTTATCTTTTTTTAAATGCCACATCCTCCATTATCAAATAAATGAAATGCAAATGACATGCATTTGATTGCTTAGAAAAGCTTAGAATGATAACCTTCAACATCATTGTTGAAATATGATAAATATCCTTCAACATGAAAATCATGCATTCACATTATTCATTACTAATGGGAGGGATCATGGCCCAGGTCCTACACCCAGAGTCATGAAAATCAGAAACAATTAATGGTTTATTTATTTATAAACTAGCCGGCAGGCTCACTTCGTTCGCCTTGGAAGTTCAGCTAGGGGGCTCCGCTCCATCCTGAGAAGAAGTTTATGTAATTGAGCAGACCATGTGCAACATATTCCATATTTTTTAGCAGAGTGATTCTAGAAAAAGGTTATTTAAAAAGTGAGCAAGGCAGCCTTATTTGGCTAATATAGACTGCCAGAACAAGCTTCATTCATATAGTGTAAGAAATGTGTGGGATTAGTATGAATTGAAGCTGATTGGTCACTTTCAAAATGTAATATTTCACACAAATAAAAATAATAGTCCTATTCTGATCATTTTCTGCAGTTGAGATAGTTGGACATCAAACGAGCCACTTCTGGTGAAACATAATATTTCACATGAATAAAAATAATACAGCTATCCTGATCATTTTCCAGAGATGGGAGAGTTAGACGTCAAACGAGCCGCTCCTGGTAGATCTTAGTTTACAATTGGCAGCGGCAGTGGGCCTTCTATCCTCGTATGACGTGGCTTTCGCTAATTACAGAGCCCTCAGCTTATTGACAACTCGAGCCGGGCGAAATTGGTTTCCGTTCCGAAATCCTCTTCACAACTGAATCTTGTTCAACAGCGAACTTCACTGCTAATTAAGGTTTCGCCCTTGGAAAGCTGCTTCGTTGCCTTGTTGGTCAGAATATGAATCTTATAAATGATTCACCTGGAAGGCAATCAAGTTTGTAGTATATTGGGTATAATATTGAGTGTTTATTTATTTATTTATTTATTCATTTAACTAAACTACAGTCAATGTGAATACAACAGGCTTTTGCCAAAAACTGCTTTTCACAAAATTTTAAAGTAGGATCAAAATCTTGTTTATTATATATATGTATGATATTGTAAAGATATTGTAAATATGAAAGTGTTAGATTTGATGGAAAGGGCTGTAAAATTTATTGTATATGTTTATGTATATTTATTGTAAAGTTTATGTATATAAACAGAGTGTAATCTTTACAATAAATTGAATCGAGATAATTTAGAAAAATTAAAAATACGTTGAAATGAATGTATGATTCCAAATTTAATACTGTTGGAAAATGTTTATCGATGGAAGATGTTTTAGAGATTTAGAGGAGTAATTGATTACTTTACGACATCGGAGTCTGCACGATTGTGCTCGATTGAAACTGTGCTTGGAAGAGTGACCGGCAGAAAACAGCATGACGTTATCTACTATCACTCACCTGTTAGTTTGGACCCCATTTGAAACTATAGGTTCATCATTCATCCACTCATTACCCATGCATAAGTCTCAGATTCATGTGAGCATTATAAGTGCAAAAATGAATAATGAGAGAATGTGTGAGAATATTAAACATAGAAAATTCTATTCCACATTTCGTTTAACAATGCAGAATATAAGACAAAAATAAATTTTAAAATTGAAATTAGATTAATATTTTTGCAAAAAAGAAAAATAATTAAAATGATTATGTATAGTGCTGTCAATGAAAACTCAAATTCATTTGTGATTGATTGAATAATAACTTTCCAAATAATTAGGTACCGTAGACCAAGCTTTAATTATTTGAGAATTATCACTTATAGTTTGCTAACAAACATAAAATCGGAAATGCACGGTAATTAAAAATATAGTCATTCTAATGGAGCTCAATGATGCATGACAGGATTACTTTTATTTTTAGAATCAAGAACCTGGAAAATGCCTTATTATTATTCCTTATAATCTGTCATTTTTCATAAGAATCAAACGTTTCAAGACTATTCACAATTCAAAAGAAAAAGAACTTTACTCAGAATGATTGAAAAGTATAAAACAGGCACCAACGCTGAAAAAATAAAGCAGAGATGAAATTTGAAAAGTCTCCTTATCGTGAAAAGCTGACAAATTTCAGGATTATTCTGTTCGATTCAGATGACCCTTTTTCTGTACTCATGCTCAGATAATGCTTTCTATGTACATTTCAATCCGTTGAAGTTCCTGCATACTGAAGTTTTATGCATGGGAAACTCCAATGGAAGTATTACATCAGAACATCTGTTACTTTACTTTCCTATGAAAGAAAAATAGCACACTTTCCTGTGCTAGGCACTTAGGAGAGAAACATCAAAACAAGAAGATGAGTTTTCTGAAAAGTGAGCCATTAGCTCACCACTGATAGAAACAACAAAATAAGATGAGTTTTGTGAAAGCATTCTGATGGAATTCCATCCCTTCGACAGCGTTATTTTCTCGACAACTTATTTATGCTGCTTTCCCTCGAATAAGAATTAATTAATTTTCTATTCACGAGGAAAATACTAGTCGTTGCAACGCACAATTTTGAAAGCATCTAGTGGAAAGTTTGTTGCGAAATTATGCGGAGAAATATAACTCAGGTCCAGCAGGTCGTCGTCATGACAACTGTGGCCCTACGGAGTGGAGCGATGATGCAGTGCAGGTTGCCTATGTAGCGCCTACCTATAAAGAGAAGACTCATATAGGCTGCGAGGAAATCCCATTGGGAAAATCCAATATTTCTTGCTGATGAAAGTGATCGGTAGGTATTTGCTTGCTGCTAATGAAAAAAATCGAATAATCCATTATGGTACCACTTTTTCAGTAAGGTACTTGAGAATAATTATCAATTATTCAAAGTCGCACCAAGTTTTGATTAAATGAAAAATGTAAAAGAAAATTATCACTTATCATCACATACCCGGTGATTTGGAACCCACCTTAAAGTGTAGGTCCACCACCATTCGTGGCATCATTGCAACATCATTCATCTTTCTTCAAAATCCAATACGTTGAAATTAAATGATGACTGATGTAATACTCTATTATTAGTTTATGTCTTCACAGAAAAACTTGAATATGAATAGCTCAAAAGAATCGATGGATTTTCCGATACCTCACAAATCAGAAGCTGACAATTACTGTCTCGAATGCAAACAAAAATTCTTTGACCTGCATACTATCCTTTGTACTATGTGCTTATTGTATTTGATTCCACATGAAACTATTCAAACTACAAAAATATCTATTTTTGAAAAGCAATTCACGTGATTTTTGGTAGAACAGCAGCTCAACAACTTGCATTGCATTTATTATGCACAAAATGCATGTACTTCCTTGATTTATTCAAGAAATTATATACCTTCTTGAGTCTTATACTTCCTTGACGGAGAAGTTCTCCACATACCAGTGTGACAGAATTTCAATTTTATTTTATTATTTTGACAATATCCAAGGCACTTCGACTGTATACCACTGGTCTCTCCAAGGCAAAGTAGACTGCGGACCTTGGCGGCCGTATTGTCAATAACCCTATTGGCGGGAGTCCGTGCCAGTGTCAGTGAATTATTATGTATCATCGTTGCAGATCAAGGATAATAATAATAATGATAACAGTATTTACTATTATTATTATTTTATTCTTTTCGTTCATTAGTACACTATCATTTTGTATACTATGCCTAGTCATTTAAAACCTTCTTCACTGAAATAACGAGATCTAGGAATCTATGCCGTAACTTGGATGCCAGGAAGGGATGAATTCTTTTTCCAATGTGAACACCTAGGAATGATTATTCACATGCTCCGACATTTGAATAAGCAAGGCTATTTAAACGCATGCGAACAAGTTTATGCAAACAAAGAATATAATATTATAGAGCATAAACGAATCATTCATAGCACGCTACTTTTGTAGCTCGCGCTACGTTGGCCAGCATCAGATCATAAAATGAGACAAAATCCGCTCATAAGTTCACAAACGTGAAACACGTTCCTGGACTTGGACAGAGTGGAATAGTTGCGCGAATTTACGATTTTATTTAGTGGCACCTCGATGCTCTAGAATCCAGAGCCTAGAATCTAGAGAATAGATACTGAAATAAGTAAATACAAGGAACTCAGTTTTCTACAAATAACAGGGTGGGAATTCTACAGAGGAACTGTTTCCTAGAACGTTTGAGCATATGAATGTACTAAAATGTAGAATGTAGTCAAACGTAATTTCCACATAAAAGCCTCACTTTCTTAACTTAGGAAAGTTTCATTTTTCTTCCAGTAGGCTTCGCAATCACATCTAGCGACCTTTTGATTTCCTCATTTCATGTAAGGATGAAGAAAATTCGCAACTGGAGAGCTTCAAACAGTCTAGCTTTAAAAGTTTTAAATTTGACAGTAGAAAGCTGCAGATGGGCTGAATACCATCTGTGCCCATAAAAAGCCGATCCTACTGTTTACGCATGGATGCCATAGTATAAAAGCACTCCTGTACCAGAAACGGAAAGAACTTGTTTCTATCTGTTTGAAGAAAAGTGTATTAGAATTCTTGGTTCTCTTGTATTAGTTTTGTTCTTTTGGATGGTTTGAGGGAGGATCAGGCAAGGCCACCTTCTTGCAAAAGCTGGTACCAATAGAATGTGATTGATTGATTAATAATAGTAATTGATTAAAACATCATAATTATCAATCCGATTAATATTTCTTCTGATAATTAATTTCATTATCAAACTATTCATTTTTTGTAGAAATTTATTTTCTTTTTTCTGATAAAGTCCGCATGTACGTGGGTAATGCTGAAACAAGCCTGTTATAATTTCTATTGCTTAAATGATAGAATTTTCAAAATTTGATATTAGAAATGTTAAATTTGTTGGCACTCTCTAGAAGCCTTATGACTTTATGCCAGCCCTTAAAAATGGTGAAGCTACAGCTCTGGCTGGGCTTTGATTCACCGGATAAGCTGAAGATAAGTGATGAAGCTGATGACGTCATATCTTCGCAGCCGTTGATCCTTGTAATTGTAATCCTTATTGTTTTGCCATAAATTCACAATTATTCTTTTAAATCACTTCAAACTCCAATTGTATTCATAAAAATGCCAAAGAGAATCATGAATAATATCAGAGATAATTTTCAAAAAATCCAAAAATTCCCCAAAAGTGATATATATTTTGTTCTTGAAGCCTATATTTTGTTCTTGAAAATTGTGGGTTTTGAGTTTGAGAATCGGAGGGTCCTAGCATAGTTGAAGATTCAACAGTCGGGTCTCGGGTGTGACATGATTTAATCAGCAGCCATCTTCTCCAACTTTGAGGATTCGAGCCCGATCTATATGCCAATGAATTCATAAAAAGTAAATTGTTGATGGAGAGGCATTAAAATAGTAGGCTGAATTGAAAAAATATTGGTAAATTTTAATGAACAGGATTATGTGATTCAAGAGTCTAATGAAAATATCTCATTTTTCAGTTGGAGACATTGGGTTTCAAAAAACATGGGAAACAAACTCATGATACAAACACACAGTTAGTTTCTCGTGATTCCGGAAGATAAAACTTCTGAAAGAGATGGAGATAATAGTGGTAGAGATATCCCAGGCTCGGAAGTACGGTATGAACAAGGTTTACTCGTAAAAAGCAGATGAAGGTAATATTTCATCTTGATCCTGGCATGCGCATCACATTTCTGTGTTACAATAGTCAGTGTGCAGCGAAAAATGTGTGTCAGGCAAATAAGAGCTGATATAACAGCAGTTGAGATGGGAGAACGAATTATCATTACTTGTTAGCAGGCTTGATATATTCATGTTATTTGTTATAACTTGTAAATGCCATATTTTGTCACTGAAAAAGAGAATGTAGATGTGTGTGTGTGTGTGTGTGTGTGTGTGTGGGGGGGGGTGTGCTTGCGTTCGTGCGTGTGTGTGTGTGTGTCAGTATTGCGGATTTCACAAAAACGTCAACGATTTGAAACACTAAATTTGGCACATAGCTTCCTCTAAACTCAATTCAGTGAACCTCGAAGCCCAATTTCTTTTTTCTTTCTAAATTTTCCATAATTAATGTTCAAATTTCACTTAGGGACACTATTACTGTTGGATGCAGGACGCTTAAAGAACAGATGTAGGCCAAACAGGGAGAAGCTTTAAATGTAAAATTAATTAACATTTTAGCGATTAGAATAGTCCAAAAAGAGATTCAAACTTCACTGAGCATCTGATTGTTAATAAACTCAAATTCAAAGTTGATGAAGATGTTGAATTTTTGCAATAAGAAAGGCAGACTTTTGAACATTTTAGAAGCTTTGAAAATGGCTGACTCAAAAGCGGTTGCCAGATTGGAATGTGTAATCTCTTTAATAAATAATCAAGGCGATGAATGGTTTCAAGAATTTGTTGTGCATTTGCATATTAACTAAACGGCTGAATAAATGTAAGTGTAGATGCTGAAAATATAATACGCCTAAAAAGGGCGTATCGATCTCATTGATCTAAGCCAGAGGTCTCCAAACTTTTCAGCCTTCGGGCCAAAATAATCACTCCATAGGTTCAGAGGGCCTGAACCGTTTTCATTCTATACTATCCATAGAGTGTTTTAGGAGGAGTATTTTAGGATTTATGAACTCTGGGGTGATTTTTCACTATTAAGTAATACAAAATTGGTTCTTTACAAGTTTCGTTTGATAAAAAGCTTTGGTTCATTGATATTAATCTAAGATGATTCACTTTGAACTTAAAAAACTTGCTTACGGTAAGTTTTGAGTATTTTATGAAATATATCAATAATGACAATAGTTATGGATTTTTCACATGATTTATCCGATTCTTCACCGCCTTTTACATGAAACCTTTCTATTTATCACCTACAAAGAGACCTCAGATATTTCTAAATGAGTATTGGTAGAGTTAGCTGCATCCTGCAGCAATCTTTATTGTATCAAAGTGTTCCTGGACGGTTATATGAATATTATTTTTATACTTTGATGAGAGGAATGAGCTTTATTGATGTGACAGATTCTTCCTGAAAGACTGTATATAAAAAACTTGTCATTGGCTGACCAACTGACTGACTCACTCATTCATCGCCGTTCCTCAAGAATTACATAACAAAAAAAAGTTGAAATTTAGTATAGCCTGCATGTTCAGTTGAGAGCCTAGACGTGCACAAGGAAAGGTTTACGAAATTTGATCCCCCCACCCCAAAAATGTGCTCATAATTGACGTTTCATAAAACAAAGTGATTTTTCAGAACTAAGAAATAAATAAGTAACTAAAAAAGTTGGATTCAGATACAGTTTTAAAAGCCCGAAATAAACTTAAAACTTATTCAATCACGGATTCTCAAAAACCACGAGTCGGATGGTCAAGGCGAGTGAAGAGAGCCTGCGGACCACTTATCTATAACTTCCAAGTTCGTCAAGTATGTGCATTCAGCAAACATATACCTGCTAAGTCTGATAGTAAAATTGATGAAGTAGTGGGATTCTTAATAGAAAATAATAGTAAGTAGCAAACCATATGAGTTGTCACAAGCTGGATTGATGACACTGCTGCTGGCCGGATTAATGACACTGGCGGGCCGGATTTGGCCCGCGGGCCATAGTTTGGAGACCCCAGATCTAAGCTATCATACATACAAAGCGATAGCTTTATCGATTAATTGATCAAAGGTGTGCAGTAGATTGATAGTATTTTTTTCCGCTGATTATTCCTATACAGAGTGTCCCACGAGTAACCCGACAAACTTCTAAGGTGGTTTCCTCTCATCAAAATAATGAAAAAAGTTTATATAAACATATGTCCGGAAATGCTTTGTTAGGGAGTTACGGCTAGTGAAAGATTTCGCCCAATTTTCTGGGAAAGGATGGAAAGAAAGCCAAACAGATATTTTATGGCGTTAATTTAGGTGTTAAATTTATTAGATTTTATGTAAAATGAACTGAGAAATTGAATAAAACACGTCCCAGACCTCTAGAATCACCCATATTTGAGATATCACACAAAATACGGAAAATTCTGTCTCGAAAACCATGCTTCGTTTAGATTACATCTACATTAACATCGTTATATGGGTAATACGACACGGAAAGTTTATGAATAAAACTTGTAGTGATTTTAATTCTGAAGAGAATGATGTAAAATAGGCCAATAATAAACAAACAGAAAGTTTAAAAAATTAATTTTTAATTAAATTAACACATACACAAATAAGACAGCAGCAAAACAAAAATTAAACAAAACATTTTAAGATGTTGCGAAACTGTACATTTTAATTACTGAAAATGCATGCGGTTTATTCTCAAATACAGTATTCATTCAATTAAATAATGATAAAGAATTCTCTTTATAAAAAAATTGTTGGTTGAGAAATAAGATGATAAAAATACAGCGTCAAGTGAAATGCTTTTAGTTTATTGAAAATCAAGAATTGGCAGCACTTCTGCAACTATACCTGAATCCAAGTTTTTTTTTTTTGAGGATGAAGCCCACATAGGTCTGACACCTGTGCGTGGGTAATGAGTTGGATGATGGTGATTGATGAGTTGGACCCACAGTTTTAGGTGGGTTCCAAACCACCGGGAAGTGATTTTACAGCAGAGAACAGTGTCTTTTTTGCTGGCCAATCTAATCGGTCACCGTTACGAACAGGACCTACGAGAACGCAGCTTATCTCTCTGATTGAACAGATACCTGCTACGGCTCGCGGCTATCACTTCCAGTTATTGCACAGCTGGCTGTATAATGATACAGCGGTCGCAATAACTAGTTTGTCAACTGTGATTTGTGCAGTGTATGTGCGGTTTGTATTATTTGTACTTTATTCGTGTTTTTTTTTTTTTTTTTTTTTTTTTAATGATAAGATGCCATTCACATTTTCAAATCAAGAGTACGGAGAAATTGTTTTCGTCTATGGTTTTGCCAATGGAAATAGTCGGTCCGCTAAACCTGAATATGAAAGAAGATTTCCGATTTCCGAATAGAAGATTACCTACTTACGAAACATTTATATCGGTATTCAATAACTTACAAACAAATGGATCTTTTCCATCCATTACTTGTTCGAGTGAACGTCCTGTAATGACTGTAATACAGGCTGTACACGAACAAGATAATATCATTTACATGATACAGCGTAGTCCTCAACTTAGTACTCGCCGACTTTCAAATAGATTAAACATATCTCATAGTACAGTCTGGAGAACATTGAAAGAAAATAACTTCTATCCATATAATTTACAAAGAGTTCAAAATCCATGTGTGATTTAATTGAACATTAATTTTTTAAACTTCGTGTTTCTTTATTATTGACCTATTTTACATCATTCTCTTTAGAATTAAAATCACTACAAGTTTTATTCATAAAGTTTCCATGTTTATTATCCATTCAACGAAGTTAATGTGGATCTAATCTTAACGAAGCATGGTTTTCAATACTAGTTTCGGTTGTTACACCGCTATCAATCTCAAACAAAAAACTTGAACTAAAGTATAGAGTAGCTTAAACACAGAATGATATAATATAATATACGCTTAATATAAACTCAGCACAGAACGAGACTAATGGCTGAGGGTGAAAGTGCCTCTCATAGAATGACCTTTATTGAAGGTCTGTGATTGGCTGTAGGCCCTAACAAATCACACCCACAGGTGGGAGGGGCAACAAGGAATAATCAGTATCAAAATCAAGAACTAAAATGTGCCAAACAAGTGCAATACACAAGTAGGCTAAAATTAAACAATTAAAAAAATAAAATAAAAAATGAAGCAAAATGGAATGCAGTTAAGGTCAACCAAAAAAAAAAACAAGAAAATATCTGCTTTACTACTATCTTGTAGTATCTATCTATTATCTTTACTACTAACTATCTTTATCTACTATATCTTGCTTTAGCCTACTTGTATATTGTTCTTGTTTGTTATTTTTTGGTTCTTGATTTTGACACGTTATTCCTTGTTGCTCCTCCTACCAGTAGGCGTGACTTGTAAGGGCCTTCAGACAATTACAAACCTTTAATGAAGGCCAGCCTATGAGAGGCAATTCACCCTCAGCCAATAGTATTATTCTATGTTAACTTTATATTAAGCGTATACATTATGAGTATATATTTTAGTTTGTTTGAAATTGATAATGGTGTAACAACCGAAATTCTCACGGTTTTCAATAAATAATGTGGTTGTGAGCTTGTGGCAACTTCAAGCCTTATTATTCACTGTAAACTGAATTGACAGTGAATATAAGAATTTATATTTGAAAACTAAGTTTATATTAAAATGAGTCAATTTGGAAGGGAATAGAAAGATAGAAACTGATTGGAAGAACAGCAACATGCGACATAAAGCAAGATGAAGAAAAAAGAAAGTTTGTTGAAACAAGAAATATTGCAGTTCTGAATATTATTCGCTTAGTGAAACTTGGTATTTCTTCCTCATTGATCCCTGTGAGTTAGTACCGTTGACAGAATCGAAACTTGAGCACCGAATACATCCATTGTAATTAATACCAGGAATAAATTTCAAGAAGCGTTGATCAACCACTTATTATTCTACTCATTAGACTTTAGGCTGCACTCAAGACCTACCCCACTTGTTAGCCGTGGGTATAGCAATTAATATAGAAATTTACATAGCCCTACTATTCACAGGATAATAGGACCCAAGGCGTCTCGTATCTTCCGTTCACCAATTTGCATCGTTCTACGTTCTTAAACGCATCTAATGGACGACTGCGCTCACTGTGCTTCCATGAAATATAGTTCAATGTTCAAACTAACAGCTAATATAATCCTATTCAGAATTGAAGCTTCAAACTCTAATGCATTCACAAAACAGATTGAACAATTTATTGCTGTTAGCAAATATTTGATTATGTCCGATTTAAGGTCTGAAATTCATCATATTTAGGAAGCATTTTTCGTATTGGTGATGATAATTTAATAAATAGTCATGATCGATAAGACTTAAAATTGTCTTAGCCACATTTCAATTTCATGAATTCATTTTTTTCTCTTTATCGGTGAAATTTGATAAAATATACTGTTACGGGTTCTATCTCTAAAATAATGCTAGCAAAACTTAAAATTAACACTTGCACTTCATTCACACAAACTACTTACAACTCGCACTAACCATTTGACACAGAAAATGAATCAATCAGAAACAGATAAATCGATAATGTTCAGCTAATAATGAATTTGCTATATTACTGTTCCAAAATTTATCACTAACGGTTGAAAAGCCAATCAAATATTTTACAAATAACTGTTCAATATTCAGAAAGAAACGTCTAAAACATAACAGTTGAAACACTTACGAGTCACTGTAAACGGTTAAAGAAGCCTGATTAATAATCTGTCACAATATACAGCTTTTATCAAGTTTTATTTGTTTTGGATATCCATTACAACACCATTATCAATACGAAGAATATTTGATATTTGATATTGTTGGTGGACTGATGGCGGCACGCCTATCTAATAGATATCAGCTAATCAATGAGTGAAATGCATCATAAAGTTTTGAGCGCATTTTCCGATATGGAGGTGCGAATTCCGTGATCTTTGTCAATAAAGTCATGGAGATCATAAGTTGACTACCATGGCGTTCATAATGTAATCAAAAGTTACGCGTTTGATCGGTTCTTGAGACTATAATGTTGCATTCCTCATTCCGAAGTCGGGACTTATATCAGCATATGATTGTAATATGATCTGTATTGTTAATATTGAGAAAACGATAAATGAACTCCTTATTTCCATGCGTAAGTCCAACTTATACTTAAATTGTTTGCGTAAGTAAATTGAATTGAAGCTGACAGGTTGATGGACAGAAATGTTTCTTACAAGATTATTATGATCATTATCCTAGACTATCAGTCTTGTTCAACTTTAGAATTCTCTTTGAAAGCAAAGAGTGGTGAAGAATGGAAAAATGATTTTCTCCATACCCACGATAGAATACTAAGAAAATTCATACATTTTGTTTGGCATGTGCTGGAATTCATTGTACCGGAAATAGAACAGAATCCATGATTTTTGGAGTGGAGTTTCCTTTCTCACTTCTGGGACAAAAGGCTTAGAGTTTTATGCTCGGAAGTGGAGGAAAACCCAATTTGCATGATTGGTTCGAACATTTGTATATTGTTTGCGAGTGTTGGTTTGCCTGCCGACGTGATTTACTACAGAGGGACTGGAATCAAGACTTGGTTCACCACAAACTTCGTATTCGCATTTCCATCTGTCAGTTCCAGTATAGACCATTTTCTTCGAACTTATTTGTTATATTCAATAAGGTTCTCTTCTCCCAGCTTATGAGTATATTTTTTAATAAAACAGATCAAACTCATCCTATTAGTTTAGCAATAAGCGATTTGGTTTATTTCTAAATCTGTCATGAAAATAGCTTTCCTAGCTCTATTAAGCTCTCTCCAGCTTAGAACCTCTTCAAAATTCTCAGACGATTTCCATTTGATAGATGGTTCAGTTATTGTAATATGAATTTGAATTATAATTCATGGATAATATAATTTCCTGTCGTAGTATGTTAACCCGCGATCCTTTGCGCTATTAAATTGAATTAAACATTTTTAGTTCTTGTTAAGAATTTTTTTAATATTTTCGTTGCTTGTCATTGATCTTCTAGCTTTCTTGGGTATTTCGACCATCTTTTACGCTAGTAACTTTGATCCGGTATGGTGGGGGAAGGCCACCAGGATTGATGGAAGTGGGTAATTGTAGAATTGGAAGCGATCGCGTAACTAGTTATTCCTGTCTATTCCCATTGTGTTAGATTCAATCTAACGGCGCAAGTGATCGTTTAACTGTCCAAATCTTGAAGCCATTCATTGCTCTCCTTGATCAATCTACACAGTCGCTTCACAAATAATATCAATAAACAAGTTCAGAGCTCATTTTTATCCCTTGAGTTGTAATTTTCAACATTGACAACTACAATTCTAACGCCAATTTCAAATTTTAGATTCAATTTAAAGGTGCGATTCCTCGCGGAACTTTCCGTAGCGCGAGTAAACCCGGGTTAATAACTGTGTCTTGGAGCGACATTATGTATTTCAAGGTCATTTCGGGTTTTTCAGTCACCGGCTTGAACCGACCAAATGCTTCAAAAATATATTTTGCATGAAAGTCTTGTAATTTGCGTAAAATCAAAAGTATCATATTTTTCTCATATATTAAAAAAATGAATCTCAGCTTCGTCCTATATAGGGAAGGGAGTTGATCAATTTCAATTAGATGACGAGATCGGAAAGAACAATATCACCTGAATAAATGTAATAAAGGATCCGAGAAATAGAGAAAGAGAAAAAAGAGTGAGAGAGTTGATAGATGAAATGAAATGAAATGAAAATGAAATGAAAATATGCTTTATTAGGCGGATGAAGAGTGAGTGAGAAAAGAGAGAGTGTGTGTGTGTGTGTAAGGGAGTGAGTGGGAGAGATACAGTTAGAAAGAGTGAGTGAATGGTTTGGAGTGTGTCTGTTTACTTTCGGCGAGGGGAGGGGAGTGAGAGAGACGTTGATTGATTGCTAGCTCGTCATTGGTGCGCATTGTCATCTAGCCCTTGTTGATTTCATCTCACTCACACACTTCTGGCTGACTCTTTGCCACCAATTCATCTTCTTCCTCCACTCTACACCCGTTTTTCTAGCCATATTAGTGAATTACGTGCTACAGCACCACAAAGCGCTTCGAATTCAGGAGATGATACGGTCCCCTATTCTTCAGGCCTGTTTGTCGTTGAGACCGTTTTTCCAATGTAAACATTTTCACGATTAAATCATTCGACGTTTTTGTCAAGCCATGGAACTCTATTCTTTTCTTAAAAATAATTAAAAACATGGATAAATGCTTTCAGAAAAGATAAATAAATTATTTAATTCCAAGAAATAGGAATCTACATCTTATACATTATAAGACTAAATCCGCAACTTCAATATAATTAAATTTCTGAATAATCTAAAATGAAAATAACCCTACCCAACTATGGCAAGCTGTTCTAGAGTAGAATACGTTCGTGATAAAACTGTATGAATTATTCATAATTCAGGGAGTATTTTTTAAAAAAAATCACCATTTTTTATCGAGCGTGAACTAACAAAATAGATTTGATAAATGGATAGTGAAGAAGAATATGATGATGATGATGTTGTTGATGATGATTTGCATCAATAGTAAACTTATACAATACACAATAACAAAAAGCTAGAAGCTTATACAATAGCAAGAAGCAAGGTACTAGCAGCCCCTCCCCTTGGCTTCTTTAGTAGGTTTTTTAATAGTACTATTAAGTCTGTAAGAATAAGTCTGTCTTAAGTCTGACAGAATAGTGTTCATATCAGCCTCGAATACTATCTATATTCTCTAGAATACTGTAGACGGGAGACGGTGAACATTTATTAACAGTTAAGCTCTATTTATTGATTTAAGCTCTATATTTGATTATAGCCAATCTCCCTTGTTAATGTAGGCTGAGTTTATCTCCTTTGATAAAATGAGGGTCGCTATACATTGTAGTTTGCTAAAAATATGGATTTTGAGAATCTTCTGAAACAAGTAGTTTTTCTTCAAACATAAAATTGAATTTCACAATCCTCATCGTTTTAATTTTGCATTACACTGGTTCCCTGATTTCAGTTTCAACCCGTAAATAACACAATTCAACAGCAAGCTATGCTGCATCATATGTTTTCTGTAAGGGCAGACCCTTATTCACGCTGTAAAGTTAACCATTTTGAATAAATGTATTACGCAGGACCATCACAGGTCTATTGAATATGATCAGTATTCATCCTGTGCTAACGGATGTTTTGACACAGAAATTTATTGATGAATCCAATATCGCCCAATTGATGAATGAAAATGATCTATTATCAAAGCGTACAGGTTAGATGTTTTGACTCATTTACAAGCTCTATAGTTATAGTGTGAAATCATGTCCTGTTCTTACTATAATTTACACTCGCTATAAATAGATACTCAGTCATCATACATTGTGCTAAATCACAATCATAGATTGTGTTTGGCCTCCTCTTTCATTTTGGAGGACCGAAATAATATTAGTCCCAATTAAAACATAAATTCCTTCCAAGTTCTAAAATTTTTATTTTTTCATTACTATTCTATTCTTTGGAGATATTCTTCTCTAGTTTTTCTCTCTGTTCGACAGTCTATTTCCTAAATTTTCCATGGTGTGTCATATTATATTTTTTCTCTTATTTATAAAATCCTAACATTCTTGTAATTATGATGATATCAGTCGATACGTTATCTTCAAGTTGTGTTATGAATTTGGGAGTAGCCCAAATTTTTTTTGTTAGATTACCTTGAATAACTTATTTGTTTGGTATCATTTTAAACGTTATTAAATTCTAAAGATATTTTTTTATGTAAAGTTTTCTGAATTAGGACATTTTAAGCTAGTTATTGGAGAGTTTAGATTTTAATTATTCGTTTTCAATAAAAGTAATTGAATCGATTGGGTTTTCATGTTGGGATTGGTATTACAGTAGAGCATTGTTTTGAGTTTCAATATCGAGCAGGATTGAATCCCACGCTAGTCTAGTAAAAAAGGATAGAGCTCGTTTCTCATTCTTTTGCTCTATCTCACACTCACTTTACCTGTTCATTTTTCATTTGCGGAATAGGCGTTCTGCGCAGGCCTGCAGGAAAATCTAGAGTTTTGATTCGATGAAAAGTACGTAGTTTTGTAATCCCCGTTTTATTTCTGAACATCGATTCCCACCAAGAGCAAACTCGGTTTGTAGGCAAGCGATCGGCTCACTTCTCAACGAAATTGCATGGAGCAAACACCACGCTGGTTAAGACGAGCTTGTGGTCATTTTTTTTTAGGTTATGGTGACGTGATTGTTTTGTTTTAGGCCCTTGTGCTGGGCAAAGTTTATAATATCAAATTTATTTTAATTATGTGATTTAAAAGTTAATTATTAGGAAACCGCCACTCACCTCATGTTTAGTTTGAATTAGTTTGTTTGATTTGAAGATAATTTGTGATGTAC
Organism: Conomelus anceps; assembly: GCA_948455865.1. Lineage (NCBI taxonomy): Eukaryota > Metazoa > Arthropoda > Insecta > Hemiptera > Delphacidae > Conomelus > Conomelus anceps. The sequence goes on from OX418216.1 coordinate 31,805,747, forward strand.
TTCGCCGCTTTATAAGCGGTTCCCGAGTTGGGGTCATTCCCGAGTTGGGTCGTTCCCGAATTGGAGTCATTCCCGAGTTGGAGTCATTCCCGAATTGCAGAGTGTTGCCGAGTCGCAGCATTCCTGAATTGGAGTCTTCCTGAATAGTCTAGACTTCGAAACTTCGAGGCCTTGAGTATTCCAGCATTGGAGAGTACGAGAATTCCAGACCAAGGCTGTATTAGATCAACATGAGCTCTATACCTTGGAAGTAGTAAGGATTATCGAACGAGGTAACAAATTTATTATATTTCTTGCTTCGATCAAAGTGAGTGCAACGAATTGTGGGGAACTATTAATTCAATGGGATAACGAAAACGACGATATAATTTTGTTAATTAAAGTAATCTTCGAAATGCGCATAATTTTAAAGACTTGAAATAATTATAAGTTTAGGCTGTATTGTTGAGTGCAATGTATATTCTTTAATTTGGTTATTTTGAGGTAACTTAAATGAGGTGTGAATATATTTTCGAGTGGTTGTTTCCTAAACATGCGCTTCATTTGGCTTGGTAACCTAGTTCCTCTTGATTTTGTATGCATGGGTATTTGATGGTGTTTTGGTGTACAAGCGTGTAGAAAGGAAATGTTTTCCTTTTTCCACGTTTCGCCTTCTAAATTTTGGTTGTTTCCGTCATTCTAAATTTATTCTAAATTAAAAACAAATTGATGGGACAATTTACTGCGCCACTCTGCTGCTGCTATGCTACAGCTATGCTATTGCTGTGCTACATAACTTTTCTTAAATCTTTAGCTAACCTGACAAACCAGGGTTTTGTTTGAAATTTGAACTTTGTTAAAGAATAGCGATAATACCTATGCAAAAACTTGAGGAATAGTTAAGCCAATTGTGTAAAATAACAGTGTAAGAAATAGTAGTTGAAATATCAAGTGAATATTGGAACATAATATCTGAGATATTTTATAGTCTACAATGTTGTCATCAGAAATGAGATCACCAGTTAGGTCCCCAACTATTATGCCGACAAAAGCTAATTACCGGGATGTTAAAGCTCAAGTTGAGTCTTGTGTAGATTTAAATAAGTTGTTTGTACAAACCCTAAATCCGGATTATTTGTCTAAGAATGAGCTAATTTTCGAATTCAAAACATTAGGGGTACCCAGTAGTATTACAAAGAATTCTAGTAATGATGAGTTGAGGGCTAAATACCGTTTAGCAATTAAAGAACCAGATCCTAAAATATGTAGAATAGTATATTCTGCAGAAACTTGTGAAGATGCTTTTGGAGCAATTTTAGAACAGTTAAGCAATTTAGATAGATATCTCCAGGAATTGCCTAAAGAAAAAGAAATTGTAGATAAACGTGGGGTTATAAAAGGAATTAGCAAATATTTGCATATTTTGAACAGAATTACTCATTTATTAGTATATGCTAAAGAAGCCGTTAATGAAGAGTTAGTGGAAAAGTTAAAAAAATTATTTGAAGATGTGAAACGAATTTATGAGTTGATTTTGACAATACAGAGTATAGCTAGAAGTAGAGCACCGTCACCCATACCGACTAGCCTAACTTTACCTAGGGCAAACCCTTCTTTCGATTTCACGCCCAATAGGCCCGAAATTATAGAAGAAACATCACAACAAGTGATAGATAAATATTTTTCAGGTCAAGTTAGCACATACGCATCACAGTTAGCCAAGACACCTACATTTAGCGCGACTAACATGTATAATAGACTGCCTAATCCTATTGAAAGTTTAATTAGAGAAATACCTAGTGCGGACGGATTAGTAGTTGAGGATTTATTGAATTTTATCTCTGTCACTTTGAAAATTAAAGAACGCGCTTGTCTTCCTGATACCGATTTGTTACATTTAATTCAGCCTTTTGCGATAGGACCCCTTGCTGATAGGATAACGTTAGCTTTACAAAATAATATTACTTTTGATCGTTTTCATGCTGATGTGCTATTTCAATTTATTCCACAAAGATTAATCTCTGTGATTGAGAGGGAAAAATTTTATAGGCTTCAAAGTTCAGGTGAACCATTGTCCAGTTATATTTTGTCTATTAAAGAGTCAGCCGCATTATTGAGACTGGGGAAATCAGAACATGAAATAGTAGGTACTATAGTTTCTGGATTAAATCCTGAGGAACGCTCAAGATGTATTTTTCAATTTAGACCGCGCACTTTTGACGACTTGAATGAAATGTGTGTGCAATCCCAGAATGTTAGGTATGCTGATTTCGAGAGGAAACAAATGGAATTGGCGACAAGTTATAACAGCTCTGTACAAAATCAGGAGTCATTACAATCTGTGCCAGTAAAATGTTTTAATTGTCAGAGAATAGGGCATGTGGCTAAAGTATGTAGGTCAGCACCTATTAATCAACCTATTAATTTCAGAAATAGACCCCAAATTAGTGACACTGCCGCCGCATCAACCAGTTGTGAAAGAAAGCCGCAAATACAGTTATTAAAAAAGCCAGCTAGCGATGTGAAATGTTATAATTGTCAAAAATTTGGTCATTATTCTCGTGACTGTAGAAATAAAAAGAGTTGACTATCTGCGCGAAATAGTAATTTAGGAAAGCAGTTTAAGAGAGATTATATTGAATCAAAGGCACAAGAGTTAAATAATACTTCAAATTTCATTAATAGCGCACAAGAGGATGTCTCAAAAAGGTTACTAGGCTCTAAATTAAATTCAAATAAAACAAAGCCATTGTCAGATAAACCATTTGGGAAATATAAAATTAAACCTGTTGCAAATAGAATTATTACTTTTATTAGTTGTGAGTTAGGTTTGCCAGCTAGAAATTTTCCTGCTTTACTAGATTCTGGTGCCGTTAGGAGTATTATTTCAAAATCGACTTTACAAGATCTGTTAGTTGTTAATCCTTCTTTAAAAATGCAGAAAGAAAAGATTAAATGTACCACCGCGAACAAAGGGCAACTTGTTCTAACTGAGTCGGTACACTTGAAAATTAAAATTGAAAATTTTAGTTGGAAACATAAATTTTTTATTTGCGACAACTTGTCAGTACCAGTAATAATAGGTTGTGATTTCATTAATCATAGTCAAATGATCATTGATTTATTTAATAATAGATATTATTTTGGTTTCAGACCTAATTTTAAATTTACGTTAGATTTGGATTCACAAACGTTTCTACCCAGGAATGCTAACACCGTGGGGGAAGAACAGTCAGAATATGCTCACTTGGGAAATAAGGAACAGGAGCAATTACGTGATGTATTATCTAGATTTCAGGATGTAATTACTACCAGATTGGGTAAGACTAACCTAGCTGAATATAAAATTCGTTTAACTTCAACACAGCCAGTTAGACAGGCACCTTATCAGTACGATCCCAAAAAGATGCAAATTTTAAATGAAAAAGTTCAGAAAATGTTAAAAGAGGGAATTATAGAAAAGGCTACTTCTAATTATGCTAGTCCATGTTTTCTGGTACCTAAATCAGATGGTTCTTCGAGACTGGTAATAGACTACAGATCTCTGAATCGTTGTATTCAATTGGATTCCGTACCTCTTCCCGATATGCAAAATTCATTTCATTGGTTTAATGGCGCTAAGTATTTTTCAGTTCTTGACTTAAATCAAGCATATTATCAGATGCCTTTAGCGAAGGAAAGTCGTCACCTTACAACGTTTTGCACAATGCAAAATACTTATCAGTTTCTTAGAGTTCCCTATGGTATTAGTATTGGAGCTCAGGCGTTAACTTCTCTTCTTGACACCTTGTTTGAAGATGTAAAATTTAAGTTTGTATTTAATTATTTGGATGATATTGTGATTTATTCCAAGGATTTCAATTCACATTTGAAACATATTTCAGTAGTTTTGAACAAGTTAAGAGAAGCAGGTTTTACTGTTAATCCTCAGAAAGTTCATTTTGCACAGGAACAAATTTCATTTCTTGGACACTTAGTTGACCACAGAGGTGTGTCTGTCGACCCAAACAGAACTAAGAGTATTAGAAATTTTCCTTCACCCAAAAACCAGAAAGCTGTTGGTAGATTTATAGGTGTGGTTCAGTTTTATCATAAATTTATTCCTAATTTTGCAGAAATAGCCGCGCCAATCAATGCGCTGAGGAAAAAAGGTATTAAATTTGTGTGGGAAAAGAAACATGAAGAAGCATTTCTAAAGTTGAAAGATGCAATTATTAATCCACCCATTTTGAGGACTGCTAATTTTAATTTGCCTTTTATTTTGCATACAGATGGCAGTGGTACTGCGATCGTCGCCGTTCTTTCACAAGAAGTTGATGGTATTCTTCAACCAATAGCTTATGCCTCTAGGAAACTGACCCAGGCTGAATGCAAGTATTCTACATACGAAATCGAGTGTCTAGCTGCTATATTTGGTATGGAGAAATTCAAATTGTATCTTCAACATTCTAAATTCTTATTGTACACTGACAATTCCGCTCTTTCATGGGTGTTGAATCATCCAAAACAGTCAGGTCGTATTGGTCGATGGGTATTGAGACTTCTTTCATTTCAGTTTGAGGTAAAACATATACCAGGTAGAGAAAATGTTGTGGCAGATTGTTTGTCCCGTATGTTTCAGGACGAAATTAATGAAGAAGCAGAAGAATCAAAGCCTTTAGTTGAAGAAAAAACGTTTGAGTCTATTAATACTTTAAAATTAACCGATTTTCCTTTAATTTTCACGGACATTCGCACTCATCAAGAGAATGATCCTCTTATTTCAGAGAAAATTAGAAATATTGAGGCTAATATAGATCAGTTCCCGTATAGCTTGTCAAAAGGAGTCCTGGTGATTAAAAAACGTAATGATGATAATTTTAAAATTGTTGTGCCGAAAATTCTTGTACCTGTAATCTTCAAATATTTTCATGAGACGTCTCTAGGTGGACATTTAGGTTTAGCTAAGACTATGAATAAAGTGTTAGAAAATTTTTATTGGCCTGGTGTAAGAAAAGATATTGCTCTTTTAGTAAAATCTTGTGAAATATGTGGTAAGAGCAAGCCTGCTCAAAGGCACAATTTTGGTTTTTTATCTTCTAAAATTGAGGAAGAGCCCCTTGCTAGGTTTCATTGCGATTTTGTAGGTCCACTTATACGTTCTACCCAAGGTCATACTCATATTTTCAGTTGTGTAGATTCATTCTCAAAATTCTGTTGGTTAATCCCAGTAAGGAAGGCAAACACTAGTTCTGCTATTAAAGCATTGAAATCTATTTTTGTAAATTTTTCCGTTCCAAAGAGTATTGTAACTGATAATGCTACCGTCTTCACCTCAGCTCATTTCAAAAATTTTTGTTTCCAGTTAGGAATCAAACATATTACTACTAGTCCATACTATCCGTGTCCAAACGTTGCGGAAAGAGTACACAGAAACCTTAGGAGTGCTTTAATTGCTTTTCACGGCAATGCACAGTCAAAATGGGATGAGAGTTTATCATGGCTCCCTTTAGCTTTTAATTTAGCAAAACATGAGAGTACTAATTGTACGCCCTTTTCGTTGATTTATAGATATAATCCAAATCATCCGTTGATTAACGCCTGGAGATTAGAGGAAATTTTGCCTAATAGCTGTAATGAGGACACACTGAATGTTTGGCAAAAAGCTAAACAGAATTTGACAAGGAATCATGCTAGAGTGAAACAGAGATACGATCAGCATAGAGCTGAAGTTCCTTTTAAAGTTGATGATCTAGTTTGGTTGAGGACTCATATAGTGAGTAAAGCTGTAGATAAAATTATGTCGAAATTGAGTTACCGTTGGAAAGGTCCATATGTCATCTCGAGATTTTTAACTCCAGTGACAATAGAATTGTGTGACCCACATAGTGGTCGTTTTGTGCAAAAAGCGCACGTGTCTCAAGTTAAGCGATTTTACCCTAGTGTATCTAACACTGATGATTGAATTTCACATCTTTGCACACTTGTTGGTTATTGTCTTAGAATTTGAATCCCAAATATGTTGTTTGGTAAATAAGTTGTCATCTAATAGAGTTTTGGTACTGTAATGATTGATAAGGACTATGCGCGCAGTCTCATCATTGACACTCAAACTCTACACTTTTTTTTTCTTGGTATTGAAACAAGCTGTAACATAGTAGTTGTAGTTGTAATGTATACTCTTCGAATATATGCCTTGTAATAGATAATTTTTCTTATAGATTTAATCATGTGACGTTTAGAATCTTGCCGCATCTTTCTTAATTGAGAGCCAAGTTTTGTAGAAAATTCTGTCATTATGTAGGTTAAACCGTAAATTTAGTATGGAATAGTAAAGTGTTAGAAATGTGAGATAATTTAGGAAGTAATCGTTAGTAGTAGTATTTGCTGTACTGAGAAGAAGATATTATAGATATTGAGTGTAGATATGATTTATAGGTAAATAAGAGTTGTAGGACGTTGCCTTTGAAACTTAAGCCTCATGTAATTGTGCCATGTAGATTTTTAAGAGTTTAATAGGTATTAGTTAGTGTTGATATTAATTAGTGGATACCCGCGCGCGAATGAATTGACAATTTTGGGAAACTCAGATAAGAGTATTGTATAGGATCATAGTTGAATCATTTAGTTCAGATTTTGGGGAACATTCATATTATAGTTTAATAGGAGAATAGTTTTGTAATTTTGCGAGACTATAGTTTAGGGAATCACTACTTGTGATTATTTTTGAACATCACCTTTAGGTTTTCACACTAATCATCACCTTTAGTTAGAGATTTGACACATACGCGTGGTGCCATATTTCGATCTTTACTTATATATTATTTAGGACCTCTTAGTTTATGTATTATGTCTCTTGGCATCTGTAGAGTTGCGGCCACTTCACTATAGTTGGTTAGGAGATTGATTTGATTTTATTACACATCACTACATCTATCGAATTGCTACCACATTTAGTTACTTACGTTCACCTGTGATACTATTATTTGTTGATTGTCTTAGGCGGTGTTTCACACTGCGAAAGGGGGGGAGAATTGTTATGAATTTGGGAGTAGCCCAAATTTTTTTTGTTAGATTACCTTGAATAACTTATTTGTTTGGTATCATTTTAAACGTTATTAAATTCTAAAGATATTTTTTTATGTAAAGTTTTCTGAATTAGGACATTTTAAGCTAGTTATTGGAGAGTTTAGATTTTAATTATTCGTTTTCAATAAAAGTAATTGAATCGATTGGGTTTTCATGTTGGGATTGGTATTACAGTAGAGCATTGTTTTGAGTTTCAATATCGAGCAGGATTGAATCCCACGCTAGTCTAGTAAAAAAGGATAGAGCTCGTTTCTCATTCTTTTGCTCTATCTCACACTCACTTTACCTGTTCATTTTTCATTTGCGGAATAGGCGTTCTGCGCAGGCCTGCAGGAAAATCTAGAGTTTTGATTCGATGAAAAGTACGTAGTTTTGTAATCCCCGTTTTATTTCTGAACATCGATTCCCACCAAGAGCAAACTCGGTTTGTAGGCAAGCGATCGGCTCACTTCTCAACGAAATTGCATGGAGCAAACACCACGCTGGTTAAGACGAGCTTGTGGTCATTTTTTTTTTAGGTTATGGTGACGTGATTGTTTTGTTTTAGGCCCTTGTGCTGGGCAAAGTTTATAATATCAAATTTATTTTAATTATGTGATTTAAAAGTTAATTATTAGGAAACCGCCACTCACCTCATGTTTAGTTTGAATTAGTTTGTTTGATTTGAAGATAATTTGTGATGTACTTCGCCGCTTTATAAGCGGTTCCCGAGTTGGGGTCATTCCCGAGTTGGGTCGTTCCCGAATTGGAGTCATTCCCGAGTTGGAGTCATTCCCGAATTGCAGAGTGTTGCCGAGTCGCAGCATTCCTGAATTGGAGTCTTCCTGAATAGTCTAGACTTCGAAACTTCGAGGCCTTGAGTATTCCAGCATTGGAGAGTACGAGAATTCCAGACCAAGGCTGTATTAGATCAACATGAGCTCTATACCTTGGAAGTAGTAAGGATTATCGAACGAGGTAACAAATTTATTATATTTCTTGCTTCGATCAAAGTGAGTGCAACGAATTGTGGGGAACTATTAATTCAATGGGATAACGAAAACGACGATATAATTTTGTTAATTAAAGTAATCTTCGAAATGCGCATAATTTTAAAGACTTGAAATAATTATAAGTTTAGGCTGTATTGTTGAGTGCAATGTATATTCTTTAATTTGGTTATTTTGAGGTAACTTAAATGAGGTGTGAATATATTTTCGAGTGGTTGTTTCCTAAACATGCGCTTCATTTGGCTTGGTAACCTAGTTCCTCTTGATTTTGTATGCATGGGTATTTGATGGTGTTTTGGTGTACAAGCGTGTAGAAAGGAAATGTTTTCCTTTTTCCACGTTTCGCCTTCTAAATTTTGGTTGTTTCCGTCATTCTAAATTTATTCTAAATTAAAAACAAATTGATGGGACAGTTGTCTATAAGGTTTCATTGTCGTATCTTTCATTATTATTGTTTCAAATTTCTACTCGCCCTCTAGCGGACCACAAGATGCTACTTGTTAGCTAAAGTGTATTTTTCTCATTTATTTGTGTATTTTTTGTAACTAAATCTAATATTGTACCGTTTTGATAAATTAAATTATTATTATTATATTATATAATACGATTGTTATACTATAATTGATCCAAATGCAATCGCTGAATCGCATTATTTGCTCTCATTGCAACTCTCCTAATTCTAATCCTGATCTAACGCTCAACCTAATGAATTAATGCTCTGACACTTGAAGTAATCTCTCCTCGAATCTTATCACACTATCTCTCTCTATTCGTATTCCAGCGTGGCACACCATCAGCTTAATCATTCGACGTACGTTACAGCAGCTCTGACATGCACTTGATTAATCAAGATGTAAATACTCCTTGCTCCCGCTACTCTGTAGCATATGCATAATTCTGGTGTTAATTAGCCACCTCCCTCCCTTATTTATTCACATCACAGCTGTAGTAAGGATTGCGATACACGCATCAAGATGAACTAGTTCTTGCTCTGAACTGATTGAGGTGTCAACCACATGATTACAAATACTCCTTGATACTATGTATCACACAAGAAACATGTTTGATGATTTCATCTAATAAGCGTAGATCGCGGATTTCTATTTATTTTAGCAGTGATATCTCCAGAAGGAGAACGTGAACTAGAAAGTGAAACAAGAATAAGGAAGAAGTTTGAGAGGATTGTGAAGGGAAAGGTGATAAAGTAGATAAAGTGAGTTTGAGGAAAGAAAAGGAGAGGAATGTGAGTGGCAAGGAAAGAAAAAGATTGTGGAAACGACACAAAATAAGAAAATAGATAGTGATTAGAGAAAAAAGAGGAAAAAGGTGTAGAAGAAGAAAAGCAGAAGAATAACAAAAAAAAAATTTATTCGAGTAAAAAATGAAAATTGCAAAAGAAGAATAAGGGGGAAGAGAAAAAAGAAAGGAAGAATAGAGAAAAGGAGAAAGGATACAAATGGGTAACGAAGAAGAAAAAAGAAAGACGAATGGGAAGAAGAAAAGAAGAAAGAGAGAAGAGAAGAAGAGTAGAAGGAAGAAGAAAAGGAAGGGGAAGACGGATAGGAAGAAGAAAATGGAGAAGAATAGAAGAAGAAGGAAAAATAGAAGAATTTCAAGGGAAACATAAGACAAAAGAGGAGAAGGAGGAAGAGGAGGAAGAGGAGGAGGTGCTGGCGGTTGAGGAGGAAGAGGAGGAGGAAGGAGAATGGGCAGAGTGAGGAGGAGGAACAGGAAGAGGTAGAAGAATGGGTAGAACTAGAAGAACGAGGAAAAATGGAGAAGAAGAAGAAGAAGAAAACGACGAAGAAGAAATGAAAGAAAATAGAGGAGAATTAAAAGAAAAGAAAAAGAAGAAGAAGAACGGAATGAATAGAAAAAAGAACAATAGATGGAGAAGAATGAGATATGGAAGGATATTTAAAGTGAAAATGGACCAAAGGAATTCGGAAAAGTAAGGCAGGTGGCAAGTTTGTCAAAAGAAGTCAGAGATAGTAGTGTAAGAGAAGTGACACAAGGAAAGAGGAAGAGGAGAATAAGTTACAACTACATGGAATTCCAGTGGAAACTTTTAAGGGATTGAGTTTGTGTTTGTTGAACGGGTAAAGAGTACAAAAAAGGCGAAGAAAGCTTGTAAATTTTGGAGGAAGCCGAGGAAGTTGTAAAGAAGTGGAAGAGAAGGGGAGTACAGAGTGATGTCTCCTACTGTAACTCGATAGATTCGAAGTTGAAAGGCATTTCAAGACAGCTGTAGTCAATATTGGTGGGTAAGAAGGCTCAACAGAATAGATTGCAATGTCGTAGTTTTTCAATAATGAAATTCTGTACTCGACATCAATATCACCAACACAAAGTTTCCGCGCATTTCAGCTCAATTACCGAGCCGAGTCAGCTGATGCAGTGACGTCAATTTGGATTCTTTACACAATTTCGCCTACCTTTTACATGTAAAATTGCATATCTTTTCAAGTCTTTTTCTTTAAATATATATGCTTTAAAGCAACATGTCCCTCTCCTAGGGGATTTGAATGTTAATCTACGAAATTTTTTATACGATCATACAATTACGATGAAATTCAGAACACTTGATTAATGTTGTTGCAGCATGCACATCAGATTGAGGAAGTGATAGCCGAGTGCCGTGGTAGGTATCTGTTCAATCAGATAGAGTTAAGCTCCTAGGCACTCTTTGTAAGGGTGACCGATTAGATTGGCCAGCAAAAAAGACACTGTTCTCTGCTGTAAAATCACTTCCCGGTGGTTCGGAACCCACCTGAAACTGTAGGTCCAGCTCATCAATCATAATCTTCCAACTCATTACCCAAGCACAGGTCTCAAACCTATGTGGACTTCATCCTCCAAAAGAAATATATAATATCCAAATGATGACAAGCTAGCATAGATATATTAATGACAGATATGCTATTAAAACAATGTATAAAAACAATACAATTTATTAAAATTTGGAATTGAACTCATGAAGCAAATAGTGAATTATATTATTCACATACATGATTCGAAGAAACGTCTGGAAACTTGGAATAAAACCGAATTGAAAACAATCGAAAAACTAATAATTATTAGTGGCGTTACAATGGAAAGTCTCGAAACTTGGCATGAAAGCAAACTAGAAAGCAAATGGCAAACCAGAAATAGTAGCGTAACAATGGAAACACTGGAAGAATTATTATTTGGTAGTAGTTGTTTCTGAATCGATAGGATGCGGCACGGCAAAGCAGGCTTGCAAGACGGTTGCAGTCGCGACCCAACAACACCCGAATGATAATTAGAATGACTTGCCAGCTCCAGAACAGAGCACTATGTCAAATGCACAATACAAGTAGAACGTAGAGGCACAAAAGACAAAGAAAGTCGAACAAGAAGCAGAAAACTGATTGTGTGCGCGTCATGAGGGAAGATGCCGGGTGAATCAACCCTTACAGTCAAGCGATGCTAGTCGATATCATTTGACAGCTGGAAGCTGGAAATTTCTCCCTTTGCTCCATTATTATCAGATTCTTCATTTCTCTCATCCCCACCAATTTGAAGAAGGCAGGAGCGATGTCAGTTGCTTATTGTATCCGACTCTTTCTCATCTGAACAAGAATCATTGTTTCTAAACTCCATCAAAATTTCAACATTAAAGTCGATACCAGGTGAGTCTAGCTGGAAACGTGTAGCAGAGTTCTTGGAAAAATAACACTAACATATAAATTGAAGCATTGATGACAGGTAGAGGTATTTAAAATTGATATTAAAATCATGATATTCAATTCAAACTCTCGTATAATAAAATTAAAATAACTTTTAAATGACTAAAGGCAGTTGACGAATAATGCATTTACCCAGTCATGCCCGGGAATACAGTTTGGAGTTTTTCTTTTCTGGTAGATATATGGTAGTGGTCACAGAATTACGAAATTGGGAAGGGTGAGTGAATACCAAGGGCAAGTTTATTTGTTTGAAAAGAGAAGTTCACAAATGAACTGTTTTTTACATTGATGATGTAAATTTTTAGTGTTTTTATAAGTAAACTCCCTTTTGGCAACTTTGCAGCTCTACCATCCGCCTAGTTTTGTGTTTAGTTGTTTCCATTAATTTCACAGAAAAGCTCATTACATACAATAAGTAAGCTCATATAGCGCTGGTTAATTAGCAGCTGGAATATTGATACAGAACTAGTGACAAAAATACTTCAAATTAATGTGTCTTTGTCTTTGCTCTCACCAAAATCAGACTGTTATTGCTCGGGGCATAGTTTTTTTTAATGCTCATTCAAACTAGTCACCTGGACTAACCATTAATTTTATTCTATATTCTTTCCACTAAATCCTCATGTACCAATGCTTGAGTCTTCCAATGATGACTCTAGCTCTCTACTCACTAATTTTTTATTTTTTACACTTTTTTCACTTCACTATCTAATCTCGGGGCATACAGATGTAGATGATCCAAAATAAACCAAATGACTTCCATGTAAGATTCAAAACAAAGTTGTTCATGTCGCAGCAAGTGAGCCTCACGTGAATTGAGTATTTTCTTTGGCTGAAAAAGGTTCTCGAGAGATTTATTTAATTGAATGAGTCTAAAGTGCTAAAGATTTTCTCGTCTGATATGAAGCCAAGATGGAACTTGCAAAGAGCATTAAGAGCTTTTTCAGAAAGAATCCGGCAATCTATCCAGTTGAAACAATCTTTTGGTGTATCAAATGCCAAGAAAGTGAGAAAACTCCTTAGAAAACTCGGGAAATATATACTCTCCAATCAAAATTCTGTCAGCATTTTTTAGAAGTTGGAATTGAAAAACACAAAAGAGACTAGTCTGCATGACACTCAGCAAAAAGCGACGATTACAGAGCTCATACTCTCTATTTCATTCTCCATTACGGAGCCAAGCTTCTGCGGGATAGAAGTCTTTCTGACTTCTTTGTGCCAAAGTGAGTTTCGTCCAATCCACCCTCCGCTGAGGCTTTCCTCATTTTTTCCACTATAATCCATTTATTACAGCTATTTACTTTTCGCCCGTTCCATACCCCTTTCTCATTTCTCGTGTAATTTTCTTAATGAAAAGTTTTCTCCCGTCCTATAATTTCTCCCCTTGATAATACGGAAAAGGCGATCGTGAGGAAGGAAAGTTTTCATCTCCGGAAATGAAGAAGCCTCAGTCACAATATGATAAAATCTTATCGGGATCTTGGCTAAAGTTTTAGTTGAAAAGACATCTCATCTTTAATGATTCATCAGTCAGTGGGAGTGCAGTTCAATAAGATTGACTATTCCTAAATTTCTCAAGTTCTTGTAAATTTGTGTGAGCAAATCTGTTTGTAAGGTTTCACGATTGGAACAAGAATACTGATATTCGTATCATATATACTAAAAATACTGTTATAAGAATACGATATTCAAAGAATTATGTTTGCAATCACTCAATTCAAATCCGCCTCAACTTTCAATTTTACAGTTTACTTGAGGCCTTCGATGTCTTGATATCGATCAAGACATTCAAAATCTCGTACAAAATTCGATATTCACTTGCCTCATAGGGAATGAGAAATTAGCGTTTTAGTTGACATGATTGATTTGCATTTTGAACTCGACTTTGTGAAAAGCTCAGATTATTACGTCATTAGTGGACAACAATCTCTTGAATTTTTCCAATAGAACAAAATGTCTCAACCAGAAATCGAATTATGTCATCCGCCCGGAATTGCACGCAGCTTTCGGAAAAGATTTATTTGCAAAGTTTTGTAGTCAACAATCAAGTTACAGAATGGATTGCAATGAAACTTTTGCTTCGAGCACACTCTGGTCTCCAGAGATGTAAGTGGTGAAGTTGGAGAAGTGGAATGTAAACAAAGCTTATCAATTACGAAGATTCAATCTGATATCATCTTCATATCCTGTAACTCGATTTCAAAATCCTTCAATGTTTTTTCTTTTCGTGGGCTTCATTCAACAGAAAACCTTACAGTATAACCTCTTGTTGATTGACAAGCAAAGTGAGTTACCTAGTTGATCTCCTGTATTATAAGTTGTTATGGTTCTCAATTACTATTATTGTTTATTAATTAAATTAGTATTCACATGAGGATGAATTATCCAGTCAAGCTGAATTCCCGATTGGGGAGTAGAGAAACCCATGGTAAATGTAAATGTTCTGTACGGTAATAGATTGATTGATTAAATGCCTTTATTAGGGCGGAGTTAGGACTCCTGGTCCTCTCTTCCACTCAACCCTTCAATTATAACTAAAATTTACAAATTCATAATATGAAATGCATACTGACAGAATACAATATACAAAATTAAAATGATAATAAAATAAAATAGATGTTGAAAGATAAACATCCATGGTGGGATAACATCATGAACTCATAAAACTTTACAATCTATACAGTGAACATATAAAACTTTGAATAATATTGCAATATTGTTTGTCCAGCTTTACCAAATATTTATGTTGTTGAACTTGCATTGAATAGGTGAGAATTCACTTGCCAAATAAAATGAATGAATTATGTTTCAATGGGAACAGGCTTACACTGTTTCATCTTGTATCTGCTTCTGAAATTTATCAGTACAGCGAATTACATGGTATTAGTGAGCAAAGGTGAGGTGGATAGAGGATCAAAAGTACTAGTGAGCACATACTGTGCGACAAAAAGTAGTATTGCAACAAATCAGGCAGCTAAAAACGGTTGTATCGTTAACGGAGCAACTTGTTACAGCAAAGCCATGGCAGCAAAAACATGACAGCCCTTCAATCATAGGGGGTAACAGAGCAATGCAATCGACATGTTTACACATCGAAAGCAAGCACATCTATTCCAATCTCCGGTATCTGCATGCATACGAGCATTGTAAATTTGACCTGCTATCACAGCTCACAAAAATCCTAACCATGTTCACCGAAAAAAAAAATTGTCAAAGCAAGCATCAATGCCATTTCCATTGCTGCTTATTATTTATCATTAATAGATTATTCATTCCATTAGCATGATTAGAAAAAATATCAATCGAACTTTTGTAAGCTTGGAGTGTATTATTTATATTATTTTATTCACGTTTCCTGGCTTTGAAAACATTTCACTTCGTGATGCTTAGCTTTCAACTTTCACCATAAGTACATTAAATGTATTTTCAAGGTAATTTTATTACAATTTATAACTATCACAAAACAAATACAATTATATTATACAATATACAAAAAAATTATATATTGTATTACCTATAAACATATCTCTCAACAAAGATGCCATTATTCATTTTGTTTATTAAGCTTTTTCCTTCTTGCTGATGATGCTCAGCCCACATTAATCTTAGACCTGTTGATAATAGGGTGAATGACGATACAATGATGTTATGGGTGGTGAACCCACAGTTTCAGGTGGGTTCCGAATCACAAGGTAAATAATAATTTAATAATTATTAGTTATAAAGAAAATTACAATAATTATAAGTTAATTATAATTATATAGGCCTACATCATGTTTTAGCTGCAAGTCACTCATTCAGACTAATGCTCCTGAAAAATTTTTCTTTTCTTATGTCACTCTGAATAAAATTGATATTTCAATTAAATAAATTTCAAAGAACAGCAAGGGTATAGATAACATTCCAATCACATTTTGCCTGTTCTTCTTCCAGCAATAACACAAATCTTCAATTTCTCTCTGCAAATGAGCATCTTTCCTGATCTTTGGAAGTGTTCAATCATCCAGCCTATTCCCAAAGTCACTAACCCATCCTCACCAAAAGATTTTAGACCTATCCACATTCTTTGTTCTATCTCCAAAGCTTTGGAAAAGACAGTACATGAACAGGTTACATGCTATCTTAATTCTTTCAATTTCTTCTGTGAACATCAACCTGGCTTTCGACCATCACATAGCACCACTACTGCACTTTTAAAAATTTCTGATGATATCAGGGGTGCTATGGATCATCGGCTGCTGACGCTTCTGGTATCATTTGATTTAACAAAGGCTTTTTATAACGTTTCACACTCTATTCTACTGAATAAATTGATGATCTCGTTTAATTGATCCTTGTTGTGTGTGAAGTGGTTTTGATTCTATCTTGTTGGTAGATATCAGGCAGTAAGAGGGGCTGATGGTGTGATTTCTGATTGGGTGCCTGTAGTTGCAGGTGTCCCTCAGGGTTCTGTCCTTGGTCCTCTCTTGTTCTCTATTTATATAAATAATGTACCTTCAATCCTGTTGCACTCATCTTATCATCTTTATGCAGATGACCTATTATTTTATATAACATTCTCTCCTGATAATGCTGAAGATGCTGTATCAAAGTTGAACCTAGATATTTGTGAACTTCTCCAATGGTCTAAAGCTCACTGCTTGACTCTCATTTCCACTAAATGTAAAAGCATGATTATTGGTTACCATAGATTAGTTGGTCGAGTTGATATGAATATTATCCCAAAAGTAAAGCTAGAAGGTGAGGAAATACCATTTTCTGATTCTATCAAGATCTTGGGTATCTAGCTCGATTGTAGATTAAGCTGGGCTCCTCAGGTAAAGTCAGTTACTAATAATGTTTTTGGAGCTATGCATCAGTTGAAAAGGCTTAGACGGTTTCTTCCTGTTTCTCTAAGAATCACCCTTGTACGAGCTCTGATACTGCCAGTATTTGACTATTGTTCTGTTGTTTATAATGACCTGCCTGAAACCTTCAATTTGAAACTGCAAAGGGCTTTCAACTATTCAATCCGTTTTATTTTTGATGCCCGAAGAGATGACCATATCACACCTTTCTTCTGCCGTCTGCATTGGTTGAAATTGAGGCAATGTAGGGAGTTTTCCATCCTTTCAATCACATACCTTCTCATAGTAAAACATTCTGGCCCTGACTACTTGAAAAATAGCTTTACTCTCTTCACAGATGTTCACTCCAGAGCCACTCGATCCCACCAATTCACGCTGCAGATGCCTCTCCACAGAACTGAAATGTTCAATAAATCTTTCCTTGTTGTATCATCACGTTTGTGGAATTCATTGCCATTTCATATTGTCTCAGCTCCATCTATTCATTCATTTAAATCTCGCCTATATCTTCATTTATTAAGGGAACAACCTTTGTGACAAACTTACTATGTACATCATGCTGTATCATCATCGTTAAGTTTTTCATCACCTCTTCTCACTTTTTTTTCTCTTCTCACTTTTATTATATTTTCAGTTTTCCTCTTACTAACATTATTATTATTGTATTATTATCACTATTTTTCTTTTTTTCTTTTTCTTCAGCAATAAGATATTTTGCAACTTCTATTCGTTTTGTTAAAATAAAGTTTTGTTTCAATAGGCTTAAGCCTTGAAACTATTGTCAATGTCAAATGCATAAAATAAAATAAAATATTCAGTCTCGAGCGCTTACTGCTGACAGCATCATGACCGCTCTGACAACGCGCTAACCGAGCAGCCAATCACCTACATCCATTACTTCCATTTACTCAATTGCTCAGTCGGATGATGACCGCATGGGTCTTGAGACTTGTGCCTGTTTGATGATGGGAAACATACATGGTTGAATGAGAATCCAACTCAAGACTGCAGGAATACGATGCGAGCCAGAGTCTCATCTAATCACAAACAAGTGCTACAACCAACTGCGCCTCCAGAGTAATTATAGTAACTTATATTCAACATTCGCCACAAGCAAATAAAATGCATTTCTGAGTTAGTTGGGAGAAAATCTTTGTTATCCATGATGTCATGAAACGGGGTGCGGTGTGGGTCTTTTTCTGAAATATGTCAGCGCCCTGAAGCAGAAGCAGTGGCATAACGGTTTTGGCGAAGCATTAAAAGAGTCACCAACCATTTTATTGCCGGCCGTTCAGAAAAGCCGACTGTTTGGGGACTAATTCTGTTTTCTCAACGCATTCCGCCCCTGGCTTGTGTTTGTGATGATATCCTTCAAAACAAGCGTCGCTACTCTCTGCATAATGTACCCAGAAAAATCCTTGAGAAATGACGATATGTTTTCAACATCTGGGAAACATTTGCTGCATCTTATTCGCTTAATTTTTACTGCATTTATTACACACATTTCCCAAAATGCTGTCTGCTACATCCTACAAAAATAGAACAAATGCAATATTATTCAACTTATAGCCATTATTTTCTTCATAAAACTGAGATTCCATAAAAGTGCTTGATGTCATGCGGCAAACTGTGCAGGCTACTTATATTGAAGTAAGGTACTGCTAGTTTATTGCGCCGCTCCCACTCTTTCACTTTTTCAGTCCCACGGGTTTTTCAAAGCGTATTGAGCTCTACATATTTCTTACGTTTTCTCCATAATTTAATTTCTCTGCTGCTTCCTTTCTCATCATGTCTGACAAAATAGAAAAATCTCCCGAAAAGCGTAGTGTCTTTCCTCTGTAAACGAGTGGACGCCTGGATCAAACACAACATTCATTGAATATTCAATTTTATCTGCTGTTTTTTTTTTTTTTTTTTTTTTTTTTTTTTGGAGGATGAAGCCCACATAGGTTTGAGACCTGTGCGTGGGTAATGAGTTGGATGATGGTGATTGATGAGTTGGACCTACAGTTTTAGGTGGGTTCCGAGCCACCGGGAAGTGATTTTACAGCAGAGAACAGTGTCTTTTTTGCTGGCCAATCTAATCGGTCACCGATACGAACAGGACCTACGAGAACGCAGCTTATCTCTATCTGATTGAACAGATACCTGCTACGGCTCGCGGCTATCACTTCCCTAAGTTATACCAGCACCGACTGGAAGCGGATGAAGGTGGATGAAGCTGGTCATACCCACTCTGAATTCCTCTCAATCGGAAGCTAAAAGGTATAATGTCAGACAAATTTGAAAAAAATTTAAAAAGTAGTAAAAAAGTGAAGAACACTAATGAATTGTTGTAGAAATGTTCACCGGATAATTCTAATAAATATCTCACTGAGAACTAATCATAGTAGTCTACTTTGCAAGAATGAAACAAACATAAAAATGATAAAATAATTCCTTCAATACTGGGTCTACTGTGTTCATTAAAAAAAGTAAGTTACGTAATTCACAGTTCAAGAGACAAAAAACATTAGCTGGCCTTCTTGGATTGGAGCAGAAGCGGCCGGCCAGGGAAGGGCATGAAGGAGTTTCCACCTGTGAATTTATTCATTTTCGTGACTAATTACTTTATTGTAATATTTCGTTTAAATTGAACTTTTTGTTTCTCGCTTAGGTTAATTTATTTCAAAATATGTTTGAAATTGTATTAAAATGAGTAAAAATGATCAGAATTTCATTACTCTAATAATCAGAACTGCAATGGAGCGCTCTACAATTATTAACCGCTGGCTGTTGGTAAGCTGCTAAGGTCATTGGAGTAGTTGTTTTTACAACTCAATTTTTCCATTCATCAATTAAGATCTCAATTTTTGGACTGAAAACTATCCAGGCTAGCCGATTTCACCGTTTAGTTGTTTTTCTCATTTCAAACCGTAGTCACAAGTCAGAAAAACCGTATACATCGCGCTCGCAGACGATACCATTTCATATAATTAGAGCAGATCCTTTTGAAATTTGTCACGTGACAAAAAATAGGTCGTGTAACTGCAGTTTGAATGAGCTTTAGACCTGATGCAAGTGGACACGCAGGATTGACAACGTGACGAAGTGCGGCATATTGTCAGAAATGAATATTAATCCTCATTAATTGATTTCTGTGTTTTACAAAAAGAAGTCACTTTTCGGCTAATTTACTACTTATATCAGTCCTTAAATTATTTTGTGGTAGCCAAGAGATACTTTATAGGCACTGAAAACTCTTTTCTAATATTTTTATCATACCGCACAGATAAAAAATAGACTAAATAACACACAGATTAAAAACGTTGATTCAGGCTTCAAAATCTTACAGATTTATTCCATTCTTTATATCAATAATAACTACTATTGAGCCTTTTATCAATTTATCGATAGAAGATGAATATTTAATCTATTATCATCGTTGATTAAGCATGCAGCCTAACATTATGAGGTCTGAGACGAGTGTGAGCTCAACATTTGATGAGAGTGGGATATCGTGGGATGACATCTACTATGTCTGGGTCGGTGGACAGAAAATCGAATGAAATTTAGCTCGAGTAAACAACTTGGTAAGTGACATACTGTGGAACAGCGACCTGAAGCCTTGTCTGAGTTCAAAGGACAGTTTAGGAGAGGGCGAAAAGAGTGTGAAATGTGTAATGAAGGAAGAGTAATGCTCTAAAGATCCAAGGTGACTCCAAGCTAAAATACTCACAACTATCTAACTTATATATAGCCTATCAGACTATAAGACTATCAGCACCCGCTATGATGATTATGCTTATCATATGTAATGAAATACAGTACCGGTATGTACTGATTCAAAAGTAATCAACAAGAATGCACCATTTGGTTGGTCTTGTTTGGTCAAGAATGTCACATATTCTCAACCAATAAATATTGAAAGCTGCTACTATTGGAAACGTTTAATCAGAAAATTTCAAAGATTATTTAATATTCTCCAACATTTAATATACTCATCTACTTCATCATTCTACCAGGAAGCAGTCTACTGTTTTCTGAGGAGCACAAAAGTATTCGGAAGAATGGTTAGAACTAGTGGGTCACTTTTATTTTTTTGTTGAAGAATGAAGCCCACATAGGTCTGAGACCTGTGCGTAGATAATGAGTTGGATGATGGTAATTGATGAGTTGGATCTACAGTTTTAGGTAGGTTCCGAACCACCGGGAAGTGACTTTACAGCAGAGAACTGATACTTTTTTGCTGGCCAATTCAATCGGTCACACTTAAGAAGAGGGCCCAGGAGAGTGTAGCTTATACTAATTGAACAGATACGACTCACGGCTGTCACTTCCCCAATGAAAATAATTATAATTTAACGCTTTCTTCTGCTTTCAATGTAATAGTGTTCTAAACGCATTCAACAGGTGTTTATTCATTATTGTTGTGATGTGTTCTCAACAAGATTGAGGTTGAGGACATGATTTAATATCCAAAATTAAACATTATCATTATTATTGTTTTCCACAGTTTTTAGGTTTCAGCTAAACAATAATTTCCGAAATTATGTACCATGCGTTAAGTCGTCTCTGACATAAATAATGAAGTGAATACATCCCGCCGGCAACATCAAATTTGAACTTTTTATGTGAATTCAACGACTTGCAGTCAAATATTTGACTGCAAGTCGTTGAATTCACATAAAAAGTTAATATTAACAACGCAGTTCGTCATGGAACAAGAAATCCAGGAAACAAATTGGAGTATTCATTTTTTTTTTTGAGAACCATCTCAACTTTTTAATTAATGATACTTTTTGTTTACTATTCAAATCTGGATAGAAGTGGAGATGTTATTGATCTCACCATATAATGTTGTACTGTTGGAGGGATGTGAATTGTGCAAGAAGATGATTGTGACCATGGTCTCAACTCATTTCAACCTCTCTTCAACTCATTTCTTCGATCTTGTGTGATTGACAGAGTAACTACGTTTATCACATCAATATCTTGTTTCTTGTTGAGAAATCAATAAGCCATTAATATTTTTCATCTGAGATATTGTGTTCTCTGGAGATTTATATAACGTCTAAGGCCCTGAATTTATTCAGGAGCGACATCATAACTCTAACACCACACCTGAGCCAGCCAGGTCATACGATATTATTACTATTATGTATTGCTGTAGATACGCTTCATATTCATGCAGGCACATTAGAAATTTTTTCTAGGATGAAGCACACGTTAGTAGTAATTTGCATGATGGTGATTGATGAGATGTACCTACAGTTTTAGGTGGGTCCCGAACAACCGGGGAAGTGATTTTACAACGGGGGTCTTTCTGCAGGCCAATTCAATTGGTCACCCTTACAAAGAGGGCCCAGGAGTTCGCAGCTTATCTTTGTCTGACTGAACAGATACCTGCTACAGCTCAAGGTTATCACTTTCCTGCTCATAACTCACTACCATACATTGATGCCTACATTTCTCACTGAAATGTTTTGGTGTACGCTATATTATAATGGTACCGTACTATATTTATGCACTTCAAAATGTTGATAGCTCTCTATTAATATGGTTATTGTTCTATGACTCCTCATACGCTTGTGATAGACCTACTTGTGACTAATGTAAATAGTATTAGAATAAAAATAAGTGTTTATAGAGTGGAGTTTCTATCACCTCTGTAATAAGACTCACCTTCAAAATATTTGCTTCTAAAAGTAGAAATTGTGTAAGTCTCCTATTCCACCAGTATCGTAGATAAACTTCCGATGTCCATTGGGGAAAAATTTTTGCTGACGTGAAAAATATGAGCCGGCTAGAAGTTCACGCGCGGTTTTAGCGTCTTGGCGGGAGTGTGAAACACGACTAGAATCTCCGTTCGTCGCGGAAGCGGGTCACGCTACGCACTGACTGGACCAATACCCGAGCGCCTGGCCCACCCCTAGCCTGGGAATTATTACCTTCCGGCGCTCTTTCTGAGCAGTGACGCGATACTTCACTCAAATGCGCATGCGTCCGCCCACTAACTGCTCTCCGTTTTCCTTCTATAACTCCATTCTGCATCACAAATTAATAATTACACTGGTAAAAAATTGTAATCACCTTTTTCATTTGGGATGTATCGTTGAAATCTAGATTAAATTACTACCAAAACGAAAAATTAAAAATAAAACTTGAATTAGCTTGCTTGAATTTTTCACAACCTGTTTACATCGCACTACTCTCTCATATTATATTTGAAATTATAATATAATATAGAAAGGACTATTATATTATATGAACGCACATACAGATCACACCGCTTCACTGCTCTCTAGATTAATTTTTTACAAAGTGGAAAAAAAACCAGAATGTAGCCACTAATTAAAGAATTGCCACTATAATTGCCTCTATATGTTTGAATATATCCCACTATTCCATTATATTATTCATATGAAAAGGATTATTATATTATTTGAGCGCTATATGTTAGATATTAATTATTTGCCACTATATGCTTGAATAAAATATCGTACTATTCACTTATATTATAATTATATAAAAATAATATTTTTTTAACCAATCAAATTACAAAACACAATGACATTCCTAGATGCAAAATATATAAGTAGGCAATAAAATAATTAAACTTTTCTTTTTTTTAATAAATAAAATATCCCATAAAGTAAAGTAAATTCGTATGGCTTTTCGTGGTGGGGAAACCCTTACGGGTAGTTCCACCTCGCCGCTTTTTTTTTAACGACTGCTTTTTTTTTATATGCAACCGGGACCGACGGCTTAACGTGTCCTCCGAAACACGTGTCCTCCTATCCCATAAATAGATAAAACAAATGAAATCATAGAATATTCAAGACAAAATTAATGTAGGATATTAAATGAATATTGATAGAAGGAATAATGCTTTTAGAGGAAAATAGTTCATCCCTCTCTAAGCTAAGCTTGTGCTGAGGGGTGAGTCGCTTAACCTAATAACTTAACCCTGGACTGAGAATATCTTTCAACAAACTAAAATATCTTACAAACTGAAATAAACCAAAACAATTGCCGTTTCTATTTTTACCTTATTCACATTCACATTTGCTATATTTATGTTTTTCAATGCAAATCAACTGTTTAACAAACCAGTGCAATATAGAAAATAATAACAACAATAAAAAAAAAAACAAAAGGCTCTTATGCCAAATCTTCAATTTTGTTTCATTTTCATGGAATATTGGAAACTATTCTTAAAAATAAATATTTTAAAGTTTGGTAATGTGGCTATTGATAGAGGAAGTTGATTGAATAAACAGGGCCCCCTGCAAAAGCATGATCTGCAGCTGCAGAAGCCCTGAGACGAGGCTGCTCCAGGGGCTCTCTAATTAGTCTTCGAGTAGCATGGCTGAACTGGAGCCATATGGAAAGCATGTGGTCTCAAAAAAAAAAAATTCATCAAGTCAAATTCAAATACATATGTATAGATATTCAGAAGTGTATCTAATTAGTTTTTTAGACAAATTTTTATTATTTTCTATTATAATAAAATTAGCGGCTGCATAATAGAATGATGTCCCACAGTTGCCCCAGCCAGTGGCGTAGCCAGGATTAGATTTCGGGGGGGCTCACCAAGCACCAAGGGGGGGGTGTGGGCAGTGGCTTAGCTAGGATCAAATTTCGGGGGGGGGGGGTGTGGGCAGTGGCTTAGACAGGATCAAATTTCGGGGGGGGGGGCTCACCAAGGGGGGGTCTGGGGTATAGGAGGGTCCGGATTTTTTTAAAATTTAGTGGTGTGAAAAGCAAATCTAGACAACTTGTTAGGGCTCTAAAGTTCAAAAGAAAGTTTTGAAAAATTACTACCCAAGAACCTAGGTGGCCAGGTTTGAAATGATAAAGTTTGATATACCGATAGCTGTGACTAATTTGAGTCAAAACCCTTGAATTGGAACTAATCATACTTAACTTATGTACTGAATCTCAAAATTAATACTAAATTATTATTATAAGTTTCAAAATTTTATGTCATTAGCCTAAAACGCACCTAACCCAAAGTTCATGAAATCGGAATTTTTTTTATCATAGCACACTGATTTTACACGCTTGCATAGATCTTGCATTTATTTGTGTGTTTTCATTGATAAAATCCGGATTTTATGAACTTTGGGTGCGTTCAGGCTAGTGGGTTATACTGAATTTTAACTTCAAAATTAAATATTCTACAAGATGAGTTTATTCAAAAAGGTGATTTATTAATAATTAACAAAGTTAATCCACTTCAAACTTGAAAATTGCATTTTATTTAATGTAATAAATAAATAATAATGGTAGTCACAGTTTTCTAACATGTTTTATTCGATTTCGTAGCTCATTTTAAATCAAAATTATCCATTTGAGCACCTAACAAGTTTCTATATGAATAAATATTGAGGAAAAATTTGAAAAATGCATTTATCTGACTATAACTGTAGTTATATTCCATTACACAAACAGAGTTTCTGTAATCTGTTCGTTATAATACAACAAAACATATAGAACCCTTCGGCTTTAATAAGTCCTTATCTATTAGTTATTTAAGAATTTTTTATTTCTGAAATTTCGGAGGGGGGGGCCCCCCTGACTACGCCACTGGCCCCAGCCAATGATTTCATAGCTCACAATAGATTGTATCAAGGCTAAAAATACTACTCTCAATTGGTGGAGAGGTAACATATATTTTCTCAACTGTACAAATTTATAAATCAATCTTAAAATACATTATATCAATACTAAAATTACTGAAAATGCAATGTCCAATATTCATGTTCAATTGCGGAAGGAGATATCACGTAAGTAATGTGAGAGGCCTACAGTATGTAACTAACATCAATATTAAAATTCATCAGTAATAGTTTTGACCATCACAAGAATTCAATTGAACTAAAAGGTAAATTATTATTGCTTGTAGTATTGAAAATAACATCATTAAATTTGAGAACGTGAAACTTGGACAATCTAGGTTCATGAAACATGATCTTGATGGGGATGGTTCTAACAGTTTAATATTAATTAATTCACCTATTATTTCCAAGTCTAAGGTTTCAAAACTTCATCACATCGCTCTCAACCAACACTTTAATGTAAATTATTGATTGCCAACAGAGATAAGTACTCCGTTATTCAATGCACAAAGCGAATTAATTTACATACGAACAAAACATAAAATGAATAAATAAAGTGGAAAATACATATATTAATTATTTTCCATCATCAGCATCAGCAAAAATGAATAGGAAAACCCATAGTGAGTAATTATATAATACTGTAGATTTCAAATTTCCAACTCCGCGATTCCCATATTTCTGTATTATTGGCATTATTTTGTTAATAATCAGACTTCAGATTGCTTGCCTAAGGTTGCTTGCACAGTGGAGCATCCTCGAAAATTATTACCATTTCAAAATCAAGCATAAGCAGTAAAATTGCGTATGTCAAATTGGAGTGGTGTGAATTCCACAGCATTTGCTCCATTTTGCGATGGTGATTATTCTCTGGTATTGGATGTTGAACTGTGCAAGCTTGTCTAGGGTTGCTTGCTCAGTGGAGCATCCGCGAGAATGATTATCATAGCAAAATCAAACATAAGCTGTGGAATTGCGTAAGTCAGATTGGAACAGCGTGGATACCACCATCCCACAGTATGTGTTTTATTTTACGACGGTGATGGAGTCGGCGTAGCCGAGTTGGCTTATCGCTGGTCTGATAAGCCAAAGGTCCTGGGTTCGATCCCAGTTGAGTACAAGATATTTTTCTCGAGCCACTCCCGTGTTTCGGAGGACACGTTAAGCCGTCGGTCCCGGTTGCATATAAAAAAAGCAGTCGTTAAAAAAAGCGGCGAGGTGGAACTACCCGTAAGGGTCTCCCCACCACGAAAAGCCATACGAACTTACTTTTTTTTTACGATGGTGATTATTCTCCAGTATCGGATGCTCGACTATTGAGTGCAATATTATGCCATGAATGTCTCGCACTGAAGAAAAAACAGAGTTATTAAGCCCACAAGTAAATTAACACATTGCTCACAGACTCACAGTACTGGTCATTGATTACCTGATTGCAAGAAATAGCTGAGAGAAAATTAACTTCGACCAAAATGAAGATTGGTTCTACAACATTACAAATGGGAATGTAGAGGTTGCAGATAATGTTCTTAAAGTTACACTAGGACACTCGTTCTTTCTCTTACCCGCTTTTCTCTCTCGTGCACGCAATCGTGACAAGCAAACGGAGAGCGAGTTGCTAAGGACTGTCTTATAGGCTACCAGAGAAAGGAAAATACATTATCAGGGCATCGTCCCCCATTTCAGTCGGGATTCGCGAAACATCTCAACTCAAACGAGCCAACCTCTTACCACGACCAACAGAATGCTCGACTATACACTGCGCATAATTTCTCCCAACTATTGTCTTGTCCCTAATAAATGGTTTCACCTCGTTTAAACTAATCTCCTCAGCTTCTGTTTCTGACCTTCACGACTAGTAATTTTGAATAGGGATGACCTGTTTCGGTAAGAACTTCGGTTGTAGTTGTTGCAACCTTCTATTGATTAGCCTAATGGAGCTGAATATTATGCTTATCACTTTTTAAAACCCAAATTTGTGAGGCGGGCAATAATTTATTTGTTTATTTGAAAATTTAAAAATAATGAATATTCTATTTTTTATTCTTGAATCATAAGACTCAGGGTTAGGGTGAGCTATTCATGCTATTGCATTTATATTAGATCATGTGGTAAAATAATATTTCAATTAATAGTGGGGCACAACTAACATTGGCTATCTTGATATTATTGATTATCATCGACGTCGAAGACATTTTTTCAGTACGAGTTTCACATCAGAATATTCATCCAATCTTATTTTCGTAAATTTCGGGTGAGAAAGAAAAAATTCCAACGTGGCTGAGAATTGGGTTTTATGACCTGAAAAGTTACTAACAACATCTATTATCTACAATCATCTATTTTTTTTATTGGAATTTGTTTGGACGTTATATTATTTAAGTCACTTTGAAACGGTATTTGGACTGATTGTTGGTAGTGAATAAATATATCTGTGATGTTTTCCATGACTAAATACAATCTAATAATATTAGACGAAGGCTGATGAAGCTTCTTTTCAGAAGTGAAATGCATTCCTCAAGTATCTCCAATATATGAGAGTAAAACATTATATAAAAGTGAAATACAATGTCAGTTTTTAATATTAGAATAAATATATGTTCCAGTTCCATATTACTTTTTCACTGCATATTAGAACATAAATAATTAGTGAAAATAATTTTTACTGGTAAATTAAAAACTTAATTATTCGTGTAATGACCATTTCGAATTGTTGGAACGCCTCCTCAGACATTGCTGGAGGCCTAGTGATTCAGGTTTGAAAACGGGTTGAATTCACTTGTAGTTTATTTTTAATAATTATTAATCTCTGGATAAATATATGTACTTTATTGTTATTATTTGAATATTGTCAATAAAGAGGTATTCAGGACATTGCACAGTACCGAACTGCAATTTGATGTATCAGCTCG
This sequence comes from Conomelus anceps, assembly GCA_948455865.1. Classification (NCBI taxonomy): domain Eukaryota; kingdom Metazoa; phylum Arthropoda; class Insecta; order Hemiptera; family Delphacidae; genus Conomelus; species Conomelus anceps. The sequence goes on from OX418216.1 coordinate 31,833,855, forward strand.
AAGCATAGCTCTAGCAGTGATTGACCATATGGGTAAAAAAACAAGAAGTGAATGCACACACCATCTAGCGGCGAAAATTGAACTCAAATATGCATTGTTTCTTTCTTTTAAAATACTAACCTTGTCGTTAATTTATATTGCAAAAACTTAGAAAACAATATTTGTTATCACATTTGTTTCTCTTACTCAATCGTTAAGTTCATGGGAGCTTTATCGGTAACCCGTCAATGTTACCGGTGGCGTCTGATTGGATTATTCAAATTTTTCAACGTTTAGGAATTTTAATAGACCAATCAGACGCCCCCAGTAACATTCACGGATTACCGGTAAGGCTCCCAGCAACTCAACCATTGAAAACACAAGCCGGTGGAGGCTCCAAGAATGGACCCAATAAAGGTTGCATTCACGGGAGCCGTATCACTTCCGGGGATAAAAATATAAACTAGGCGCCACATGTCGGTCGATGAACGTCTAAGAAATTGATTAGACCAATGAGACGCCTTATAGTTTCTGGTGCACCGCATAGCACCGGTAAATGGTGCGGCTCCCATGAGCGCAACTGATATGTCAATAGTTATGGCAGCCCCTGAACCATAAGTTCAAATTCAGCATAGCATACCTATCCTTAATCTAAAATAAATTTTACAGCCGCCATGACCTGGAGCATAAAACTAGGAGTCAAATACGCAAACGCACCAATCAGACGTCTAGATTCATGCATCGCAGCAGGCTCACAGAACTCAAATAATGCAGTCTATTCAACCGTAGCGGCAATAAAGCGTCAATTACATTGGGCAAGTGTACAAGCTACATTAGCCGGCGAATCAACAATGTGGTTATAAATTCGTTTAGTGCAAGTGGGCTTTGAACAGTGATAGCCGAGTGACGTAGCAGGTATCTGTTCAATCAGAGATAAGCTACGAAATTTCTGGGCGCTCTTTGTAAGGGTGACCAATTGGATTGGCCAGAAAAAAAATTTCTGTGCTGTAAAATCACTTCCCGGTGGTTCGGAACCCACCCAAAACTGTAGGTCCAACTAATTGTAGGTCACCATCAACCAATTCATTACCCACGCACAGGTCTCAGACCTATGTGGGCTTCATCCGAAAAAATGCAAATACAATGCAACATTAAAAGAAATAGTTGAGGTTTCACAAGCCCAACTTGCGGATTGGGAGCACCCCTAAATGCATTTAGAGGGATAGTCTCAATAATTATCACAAGAGCCGAGAGAGTTCCAAAATCCATATACTCATATGTATATGTCGCGTGAGAACCTGCCTTTTTAGGGCGCCCGGCCCCAAAAGTTATGCTGTACTGTTCAAACTGTCTTTCAATGAACGGCCGGCCACTGATTGCTGTTCTGTTTGCCTGATTGCAAAAACTGTTGAAAGTTGTCTCATTATTCTTGAATGTTCGTACAAATGTTATTGAATTTGTATATTTTAGATTAAATTAACTTGAAAAATCATTGGATTGGATATAAATTAAACGATGCAAATCCAATTTCCAATCCTCAATTATTTAAGTTTCTAGTTAGTGTTTCCGGTCCAAACTGCCTAAAAACAGTCGTTTGGTCATGTCAGCGACCCTGAATTTGTACAGGTGCAATCTGATAACTCCAACGCTAGACCTGAACCAGCCAGTCAGACGATATCATCATCATTTAGAATTGGAATTGATTTAAAACTTGCAAGACTTATTAAAATACGTCTATGTTCTGAACATTCTCAGAGAAAAATTAATGACAGTATCATAATTCAAAAGCTTGGCACACTCCAAAAAAAAAGGCGTTCCAAATTTTGCACATACAAAATATTGCATTTCTAATTATTTTTATAGCAGAGGTGAAGTAGGCTATAATAGTTTCACTAGCATACTAGTAAATTACAATACTTCAAATATTCTATCCACAATTGATGCCAAGTTCCATTCATTAGCTTTGTTGATGAAAGTCTCGATAAAAACGAACGAAATAGAGGGAAAAGTTAGACCGAAGAAAAAAACTGGTAACTAAACTACATAACAAAACAATCAGCTTTCGAACCGGCTCACAAGCAATACGGTACGGTAATTTGCTTCATTATCTTTTTCGTATGAATTTACAGAAGCCATCCATCAAATATTGATTTTTCAGAATCGAAGTGATAATGATGTTGCAGCAGCCCCGGCATGCAACCTTCATCATTAAAATTCAATTCATGAAAAAGACAATTAGAACCATGAATTTCATTTCTAGGAGCAAACAAATCGTTTCCTCAAAGTTCTTGTACATTAAATTTTTGATTGGAGAGATAGTAATTCAATCAATATAAATACAAAATTGCTTGCTGTCGTTTAAGTGGTCGTGGGTTCGAATCCCGCTCCACCGTCAGGCATTTATGTGTAATCATTCACCTCATCACCCACGCACAAGTGTCGGACTCATGTGGGCATCATCAGCAATAAAAAAAAAACAAAATCAGTGCAATGTAACATGTATAAATTATTAGTAATTTGATCATGAGAAACAAACAGAATGATAGCAAGATCAACAGATTCTTCTAATTTAAGCATAGAAAATTTTTCGTTGAAGAAATATTTTCAACATTTATATGGCTTTGTCTACATGGAAGATCCGGGATCATCCTTACAACGTGCGAGGAAGCAAAGGCGAATGCATTGGTCAGGTTGAAGAAATGATAGTGAAGAACGACTGATCTAAACCTGTGGGTTTTCAATTAGATTCAACAGGCTTTCAAATATGGTACGAAATATGACTCATTTACAAAGTGGTATATTCCGTAGATTCAGGTGGAATCCAAGTCACAGGAGAATTGAAAACAGTATGACCTGGCGCAAAAAGACTGCAGCTTATACTGCGGAGCAAGTTTGTGGAGAAAATAAATACAGTGATAATAATCTATAAAAAATCGAGTCATAGCAAATTAATATATGAATCAAAAGTAATGGATAGCAGACCTAGCTAGCTTCTATTTGCAGGAAATTATTTTCTCCTGAGCTTCACAAAAATTAAAGTGGTTGCGCGTATTGAATCTGCACCATGCCGAATATTACAACAATTATTTTTTAATACAACAACGTTGTCAACAATAATTTTCTGTTTGTCAGTTTTTGAAACTGATTGGAAATAATTATTTATTCAATTTTATACATTATCAAAACTATATTTTTTTAGAAAAGCATTAGATTACAATACTTTGTAACACTAACACGAAGTGTGGATAACAATAGTTTGAAATAAGAATCACAAAAGATAAGTGTAAACATATTTAGAATTGGTAGAACGAAATAGAATAGGCTATAATGTATACTGTATAGTATATGAAAGATATAATGTACTAGCAGGTTGCCCGATTCAACTAATCTGGATAAAACATCTAAAACGTTGCATAACCCTTTTTTTGAAAATTCATTTTAATAGCCTACTTTTCTTTTCCCTCTTCTTCTTCTTCTTATTTTCCTCCTCATTTTTCTCCCTCTCCTCCTCTTCCTCCTTCAACCCTTTATTCTCCAGAGTTTTATCAACTGCTGACAGGAAGCAGCTCTTTATTATATAGGATATTTATTACATAGTATAAAGATTTAGTCTAGTGATTTCGAGCTTATTGTCTCCATCATTGATCTATAATAGATTATTGGTACTTTTTAATTTCATACGCAATACAAATATACTACGAAGAGCTTTGCGAGATCATGAGAAGCCAGTTTTCGCGTAGAGTGTCAGTTTACAGAGAACGAATTGATTTCTATGATCTAAAGCAGCGACCAGAAGATGATTTGAAAGCTTGGTATGCTATAATAAAGAAACAGTCTACTATGTGTGATTTTGGGCCTAGATTGGAGAAGGTTCTAAAAGATAAATTTGTCTGTGGTTTATTAGACAGTAACATAAAAGATCGGTTATGTGAAGAGCAACCTAACAAAAGAACGTTGAAGGAATTATATGAGTTAGCTTTGTCAAGAGAAATAAGCCTCAGTAAGAAAACTGTACGGGTGGAAGTAGAGCAAGTTTCGACGTCAAGGTTAAAGAAAAATAATAAACACAGGCAGAATAAACTAGTTTGGAATGATCGTAGAAATTACTGTGAGGTATGTGGAAACAATTTTCATAATTCGGTTACTTGTAAATACAAAGAATATAAATGTAGAATATGTAAGAAGGTAGGTCATTTGCAAAAGGTTTGTCCAAGCAGGAATGTAGAAAAGTACAGATTGAAGTTATTGAATGAACTACATACAGCTCATTTGGGAATGACCAAAATGAAATCAAGAGCTAGGTCATATTTTTGGTGGCCTTCATTGGACAAAGATATAGAGGATTACTGCAAAAGATGTAATGTATGTATGTCATCAAGACCAATGCCTCAATCAGACACAAGTAAATGGCCTTCTGTTGATACTCCTTTTGAGCGAATTCATGTGGACTATGCAGGACCTGTGAAAGGTAAATATTACCTTGTTGTTACGGATTCATTTAGTAAATGGCCTGAAGTTTGTGAAGTGACATCCACTTCTACAGAAGTAACGCTGAGAAAGCTGAGAGATATATTCGCACGTTTTTGAGTTCCAAAAACATTGGTGACAGATAATGGAGCAAATTTCACTTCCAAGGAATTTGAAGAGTTTTGCAGGTTCAATATTATAAAACACATTGCCACTCCCCCGTTCAATCCTGCTAGTAATTGAGCAGCTGAGAATGCTGTGAAGACATTCAAAAAATCGCTACTGAAACATCTTATGGAGTCAGAGAAAAACAAAGTTTCAACTCCTACAGCCATAAGTAGGTATCTTTTCAGTTATCGGATTTCTACTCATTGTACTACGGGAGAAACTCCAGCAAAACGAATGCTTGGGCGGGAACTACGTAATAGATTGGATGTACTAAGGGAAGAAAATCAAACATCAATTGGAAACAAGGGCAGAGAAATCGAATTGAGAGTGGGAGAAGAAGTTTATGTGAGAGACTACAGAGAGTCGGGGACTCGTTGGTCAAGAGCCACTATTGAAGAAAGAATAGGGGACAGAATTTATAAGGTCATACCTGAAGGAACAGAGCTTCGGTGGAGGAGACATAAGGATGAGATTTTGAAAGCTTAGGAAGGGAGAGATGTAATGTATTGAGATATCATATGTTATTTACGATGTTTTCCAGGTTGCTATGGACTTTTCGAATAAACAGTTTAGTTCTTGATCTGGCCTAATGGCATCAAGTAAACTCTTGTTTTCTTATATTTTCGAGAAATAAACGATATTTAACAGAATGATTATTGGTACTTTTTAATTTCATACGCAATAGAAATATACTATCTATGGGATGAGCTTTAACAAAAGGTACAATTATTTGATTTGAACACAGAAAAATATTATCAGGTGTTTGATGGACAAGTCCAATATTACTGTAAAGCTATTTAATTACACCGTAAACCTTTTCCATTGTATCACAATTTTTTTCAACAACATGATTTAATTTCACCATTAACCAACTGGCCACATTCAGGACATTCAAAGTTCTGATCCGCACAGTAATTTGACTGAAACAAACAACAGCGAATTTCGTTATCAGATGTTGTGTTTCAGATGTCTATCTTGAAACATCAATAATATTCGAATACGTATTATTTCTTTCTATTAATAATATCAATTCATTTTTATAGATTATCGTATAAGTGCTCCTATTATATCTTACAAGTAGTATTCATAGAAAAATCAAAGTATACCTGATTGAGATTGCTTTAGAAATGATTAAGTAGCCATTGAAGTAGACTTGATTAAAATAGATGTTGAAAACAGTTCCACTTATTGAGTTTATAATCTATGCATAGTCTATCTTCAAGCAATGCGGTAGCATATTCAACTACAGTTTCAAATATAGATTATTTTAACGTTTCTTACTTTATAACTTCAGAAAATTGAGGTAAAGTCTATCAACTCATTTTTGACAGCGCACAGAAATACATTATGCTTTGAATTTAAGCAGCGTACACAGCTGCTGTATTGAAAAATAGTCATTCTTCTAATTTAGAAGTATGTGAGAGCATCTCACAGCATAGACTGGTAGTATTAATTGATGCGCGGGGCAAATACATTCAACTGACAAGAATGATTTGACAAGATTTTCTGTTATTATATATCTATTCATTTATACCAAGTTGACACAACCGAGTGTGAAAAAGCAAAAGGCTTTTCAGCTGAAAACTGTTTACATCATAAAACTTCAAGAAAAGAAAATGAATTTTAGTAGCCTAAGGCTTAGTTTCTCTAAGAATTTTCATTTAAAGCAATAAAACTTGATATATTATACAGAAAAATACATCAAACAAGGAAATAACTGTTGAAAATACTTGGAAACGTGACTACGGAACTGAAAAACTTAATCTAATTTAGAAAAAGTGACAAGAATGATACGTACAGTCAAATTGTATGAAACCTAATAGATGTAAACAAATTTCATAATCATTCAGGTTTATCGCCATTTTTTATCAATAAAAAATGCGTTCAATGACAATAATAATAGAATAAATTATGGAATCATAATATGCAATGAATTTGCGCCAAAAAATATTTATCAGATTAATAAATATCTATATAATATCTATTAATGTGAACTTTGTAATGAGAAAAAAAATTATTTTACCTGTAAGCAGTAGTAACAGAAGACATGCCGACAAGATATATGATGAGGACGAATTGGTGTCTGCTGACAAATGACGCATTTCGTTTGGAGAGTTAGTTCAAATCCCGAGTTTTCAAACTTTTTACTTCGTATTGAGTTTTTATCACTGTAGATGAAACTGAATAGTTTTCTCTTGAAGTATCGGAAATTGACAAGTGGTAAAGTGAACGTTATTAATTCCTGAAACAATTAAATTAAATAATTCTCTTTTCATCAAAGCATTAAACATAATATACCAGTAAAATAATTCTTACTACATATTTTTTTTTAGGATGAAGCCCACATAGGTCTGAGACCTGTGTGTGGGTAATGAGTTGGATGATGGTGATTGATGAGTTGGACCTACAGTTTTAGGTGGGTTCCGAACCACCGGGAAGTGATTTTACAGCAGAGAACGTGTCTTTTTTGCTGGCCAATCTAATCGGTCACTGTTACAAACAGGAACAACGAGAACGCAGCTCATCTCTATCTGATTGTACAGATAGATAGATACCTGCTACGGCTCGCGGCTAATCGAACGATGTCACAGAAAAATTAAAAATATAAATGTCGAAAGTTATTCAAGTGTATTTTGGGACAAAGAAAACCAGCTATAATTTACTTTGATCAACATTTTCTTTGTTTATCTTAGTTTTTTTATATTGTAGTGTATATTTGTTGCTTAAAATAATAATGCTCAACTTCAATAACTCCTATCCCGCACATAGAGAGTATGATTCTCATTGAATAGTTACTGATAATTATAATGTACATTTTGTTGTAAATAAAATGGAAGAACAAATATATTTATTTGAAACTAAGTTTTCATCCTTTGTGCATTTTAAAACATCACTTTTCAAAAGCTACTTTCTTGTCAACATAAACCCGATTACATTACAATTTCCCAAGATGGGGATACAATCATTTCTATTACATATCTAGATGGCGTAAATTCTGCAGTAAACACCAAGACCGTTGAAAATTTTGTATACAGCTTTTGTAACTTCACCCTTCGGACACAAATAATTATAATAATTAGACTAAATTACTAATGTTGCTCTGAAAATGTTCTGTGAATTAATAACTTCTACCAAAGATTAGGTACAGAGTGTGTGCTTTGACGTACTTTGACTTCATAGAGTCTACAGAGACTTATCTCTGAATAGAGATAAAGAGTAAAATAAAAACTTCTACCACAGACCAGGCACAGAGTCTGTGCTTTAACGTACTTTGACTTTATAGAGTCTACAGAGACTTATCTCTGAAGATGACTTCGGATGCAGCCCAGCGTCAAATTTAGGTATAGAGTATGTGCTTTAACTTAGTGACTTTAGTCCATAGACACTTATATCTAAAGAGACCTTACGATGTAGCCTAGCGTCCACTTTCCTTGAGCAACAATAAGATTTTTTTTCATTTTATTGGCTCCCAATTCTAAGATATCCCTTCAATCAAGTTATCCCCATTATGCTAAGAAAAAGGCTACGTTTCAATTCAATCTCCAATGTGGGGAAAACGTAGAATGATAAAGTGGATCTATTTGCAGTTTTTGTTCATCGAAATTCTTTCAATGTTACTGGAAAATATTAATAATAATAAACTCATAGGAAGATTAAACAAACTGTTCTTGTTAAATAGCCAACTTACCATGAATCCATGCCACAGCAGTTCACGAGTCATGTATCGGTATCCAATAGTCCGACTCTTGTTAGAGCCAACTACAGGTTCAAGTCCCAGTAGTCGGTCGATAAGAGTTGGGTATTTTCCTTCTCTAAGAAATACTATCAGGTTCAGGAAGCTCGCCAAACAGATCGTTGTTTCCATAACAGTTAGTGCTTTCTTCAACTGCTCAAATAACAAAATTTAAAAAAAAATGAATGAAAGTACTACAAGATTGAACTTTAAAAGGATACAGATAGGAAGTGGTTGATAACCATGATGGAAAAGATTATAACAAGAAACTGAATCAGATCTTCATCTAGTCAGATTTTTAATTTGATCCATTATTCCATGTCAGATTTATTTCTAAATTCATGTGTTATACAACTGAGAATGATATCAATCTAGCAATCTAGTATGTTAAAACTTAGTTTCTTTGTTTAATCGTCTAGAGACTGAGAAATGGACAATAAAACAAATGTATGTGTTTTTTTTTATATTTTGAGGCCACATAGGACCACTTCAGTCAATATTTCAGTCATTACTACGTCCTCGCATCAGCCTAGATTCTAATTTCTTTCTCCAATATTTCTTCATTTTATCAGATCGTTGTTTTCTGATCTCCTCTGAAACCTACACTGTCCTTTGTCTTTCTGGTCTTTCAATGTAAAACTTATTTGTTCGTGAAATTTTGTTAATTTTTATTTTATCTGGAGCATCTTCAATTCTCAGGCCAATTTCTTGAAGATCCTTTAAAATTTGTAAAACATAAATTCCTTGGGTTTTTTTATTAATATTCCTCATGACTAATTGCTTTAAGGTTCTGCTATCGGGCATCCTGAGTATGTGGAAAAAATGTATGTGTTTATAATTATAAATTTTTACATTTTTAAATGTCCCTGAAAAATCCTATTAAGTTGAGTACTCAGAGGCGAATAAGTCAATTTTAGTATTCTTAGCATTGGAGGTGATACTGTGGAAGATATCCATAATAATGATGCCACAGCCACATTATTAACATGTGAGATCCTAAATTTTCGACAGTCATGTCATTTTCAATCTAAATGTAAACTAAAAGTAAAGTAATTAGCTTAATACCTACTCTTCTTGAAAAAATAGCATCGGTACTATGAGAGGCTCCTAGTCTGTAAACCAGTAGTATTCATCTAAGAAGGGTACCTGTATATATATATTAAGCTACTGGGTATTTTAGTTTAAATACAAATTGAGATTGAAAATGAAGTGATAAACGAAATCACAATACGTTATATAAAATTCAATAATTGAAATGGTGAGACATCAGTATTATTTATTAAATGAATGTTATCTGTCTCCTCATTATATGTCTCAAGTGAACTGAACTGTCATGACATCAGTGTGATATATACTGTACTTGGTCAGATTTGATTTCTTAAAGAACCTTGCAAGCTGGATAATGGCCTTGCGTGATTTGCGACTAATTCCTTATACTCTCGAATTTTAAATTGTTGTGATAATAATAAGCGCATGGCTTCTATTAGTGGGGAAAGCCTTACGGATAGTTTTACCTCGCTGTTTGAGACATTTTATGGGGAGCATTGCGAACCTACAATAATTGTAGGTTCGCAATGCTCCCCATAGCTTATTAAAAATTATTTTAGGTGGGTTCCGAATCACCGAGTGATAATAAAGCTGATAACATTGCTGTAATAAGTAGACTATTTATAAAATTTAAAGAGATCTTATGTTTCGTTCATTTGAATTAGTTACAGAACACATACGTTTGATTGATGATTGAATCAAGTGAGTGAGCATTGAACATTATTTCCACTACAGGCGTTATGGGTTGAAAAGTTTGCGAAACAAGAATTGCATTTGAGGATGGAAACTATAAGTTAGTTTGACAATAAAAAATACACGAATAAATTCAATCAGAAATTTTTACTTACATGTTCCAGAAGATGGTATAAACGGGCTGTATCATTTTCTGAACAAACATGGGCTGATGATCTTATGGCCATGTTTGAAATTTTTGATTTGAAATAGCTGCAAAACACTGATAGAATAACCAGCAATCTAGCTTTAGTTTTCGAAAGATCTTTTCCATAGCTGATATTCAATAACTGCTGACCAAATGTTGCTTTGTGATTGCAGACAGATAACTGAAAAACGAGTAAAACAAGTATTTCATTCAACATTCCAATAATAATTAAATTCAACAGCAAAATTATGGGAGCAAATTTTTTAAATGATATGCTCATTAATTTATTTGTTAGGATTAGTAAGAACTCTCACAATTAGTCTCTATTGAATTATTCATTAGAGGAATAACATATGCATGCAGTGTAGTAGAAATTGATTAAAAATTGGATACATAGTTTGGCGTACATACTTTTAGACCCCAAAGCAGAATGTATTTGGTCTTTCTGCGACGGACCCAAAATATGTCAAAATCTTTCTGCGGGAATTAACATTTTCTCACGGATTATTTGACGTTTTCTGCATAGTTAAAAGCAATTTTATTACAAACCATATAAAGTTGTAATTAATATGAATAATTTTATTCAAATTTTCTTTTAATATTTATAGTAAATATAAATTATTCAAGTTTAGTATGGATGGTTGGTTGGTTGCTAAACTTTAATTCACGAATTGGTTTAATAAGCAATATTAGAGTGTATTTTTACATAGTAGCTGCAGAGCTGCTTAGCTTTGGTCTTTGGTCACTTAAGATAATAATTCTAAATTCATAAGAGATTAGAGGCGAAAGCTAGAGATCTGCTTATTGATTAGAAAAAGGAAATGTTTATTGATTAGAAAAAGGAAAATAAAATAAATTTATCAAATTTAATAATTGGTGTTTAATGTGGATTAAACAAATTGTTTATACTGATTTTGTATATATTACAGATTATATTAGATTATAAGTAAATACAAACTACAAAAAACATGGCAAAGTTGTTAGTATGTGTAATTTAACTTATTTTGTATCCTACTAATTACTTTGGAAGTAACCACTTCTGACATCTGTTTATTACTGGATGCTGGCTTGAAGTTTTTATGAAAATTACTTCCATATTTCTTGCATAAAGCCAACTTAAAAGTCGTTTATTTCCTTTATAACCTTCTGGAGGTCCATTGATCATAATATAAGCTAGTTTGTCAGTAGTGCCTACCTCATTGATGATGCCTAGCATCAATGGCTGATGCCATTGTTGATGCCATGGTTGATGCCTAGCATCATTGGCTGCTGAACGCTTAAGCATAACCGAGGCAATAATAGAGCCCCAACTTTCACAAATAGCCTCTGAGACAGGAGTTGTGAGCATAAATTTCAATAGATTAATAGCTAAAGGATACTTCTGGTGGAGATCAGTGACAGCAAGTTTGAATAGATATTTTAAGTCTGGAACATTTCCACCAAGAAAATTTGAGCTAAACTTCTCATACATCCACTGCAACAGTTGTTTATGTTCAAAAAACAATAAATTGCCTTTTGTCAAGAGATGAAAGGAAAGCATACCCACAAACCCTAACAGATTAAAAAAATTCTTCAAAAGAAGAAAGGTAACACCTTTAAATGAGCACTCTTCGACTATCTCTTTTGTCAACTTTGTGTGTTTGAAAATACTTTTAGGCATTTTATAAAAAACGTAAATAAACAATATTTTGTGATACTGGAATTTGTAGACATTTCATTCAGATATTGCTCTACAATATCTTATACAATTTGAAGATTTCTATGTACTTTATGTACTGCCATGGAAAATGGTAACTAGATTGCACTTCCTTCGAAAAGTGGTGTAGAATTGAATAAATATCAGCAAGTAGGAGGATTGTGAAGATATTAGATTTAGAAAACAGCCCATCTCTAAGGGTAAATGATTCTGGACTCTTTTCTGCAACACACACTAAAGCCCTATAATCCCCCAGAAATGTTTGAAAAACTGATTGAGAATAGCTGGCAAATTTCATAGTTTTAAAAATCTTTCTGCAGACCTCCTTCTCGTTCTGCGACAATGTCGCACCGTCGCCCGTTGTTCTGCTTTGGGGCTTTTAGATGATTAGTAAAAGAAGGCTGCTACAATCATTTCAGATAGGTAAAAATGGAAGAAAATAGAATTAAGCAAAAACATCCAATAAAGTACAAAAAATAAGCAACTGTTGGTGTGAACTTGTAGAACAAATTACAACAGCTATGCAACACTATTAAAAAGATTATACAGAGTGGTTTTAAGTATGGAAACGGCTTCATATTGCGTAACTGAGACGTTCTTGGCGAAAGAAGCTTATTCTTAACTTATCTGCATAGTTTTAAAAATCCAACTTTTTGCTGGTTATGGAATTTTTGTGCACCATCTTAGATATGACATATTGGATTCAACTTTATTTTTTTAAATGGGATGGTGGTCATATGACACATCATTTCAGTGTGAAATTTCAAGAAAAAAAAACAATGGCGTAAACCGTTTTTCAATAGATGCCTTTATTTTCTATTTATAATAAGCATATAAATTTGCATTTTTGGGAAAATTGTGTTAGCAATAAAAAAGATAGAAGCACTGCATTTATTTTAGTGAATTTTTCAACCCCATTATCCCATTTGAAAAAATAAAGTTGAATATGGCGGATAAATATTTCAAACCCAGCAGAGTAGGATTCGATAAAATATAAATGATAAAACTATGCATATCTGCATAAGCTTTTTTGCCAAGAACGTCTCAGTTACGCAATATAAAGCCGTTTCTATACTTGAAAATAAATCATCTTTTATGTTGATTATACATATTTTTTCAAATACTATATCAACTGATTCAATAGCTCAATAATGTGATATCGAGAAAAGTATATTCAGCAGAGTACTATTGAAAATCATTTATCAAGTTATGGTTGGGTTCTACAACAGAAAATAGTTCAGTGCAATCGAGTCTTCTTATTAATAAAATTACACTTGGTTCCAAACAAATTCAGAGCCATCTATCTGACTGAAGCTAAATTGCATTACTTCAAGCGATACAGAATGATTTTCTCATGAATTTATTAATTAGCGAGAAGATATCAGTGAGAAGTCTCACACATAAATTAATGAAGTCAAAGGAATTTATGAATTTAATATTGATAGCAATATAAAAAACCTTGATCCAATGCGTATAATGATTGGTAAAATAACGTTGAAAACTGCAGTGGATGATTCTGATAAGAGCAGTTTCCCCTTCCACTACCACTGTCGGCTGTAGAATGACCACGCCTGACACTTTCGGCCAGACGCTCTAGCATGTCATCTGCTCTCCTCTCAAGTCTACACCACTTCAAGTTACTGTCTCAAGTAAGCTTAAACCGCATATATATATATTCCAAATTACGATTTCAGTCCTCCGTTGCTCAAGTTTAACCCGCATTACTAACTGTACTACATAATTAGTGTTTGAGTAATGGTGGCTACAATATTAGAAACGTTTTCAGCAGTAAAACTCACTCTCCATATTGCTAATCGAAGAATTGCGTCAATTTCTGCATCCCATTTGACAAGTACATTGGTCTGCAAAGAAAAATATCACAAATTAACAGAGTAATCATCACTACATATGTATTGGTGTATTTTTGTAAATTTATCATATTAATACATTTTTAATTATAATTTACTAAATAATGAGCATATCTACATATATTTCTAGAAAAAATTTAACAACCAGAAGCACCACGCATTCAACTCCTAAAAAATAATCATCTATGGATTATAAACGTGGAAGGCAACATACCCACTTTCAAGTAAGAAATACCTAATTTATAATCAAGTTCTATTCTAGAAAAGTGACTGAAATATCGTTTTTTGACATCAATTATTGAAGAATACCACACAGATACTTCTAGAATATAGAATTTATGAAAAATATAATAAATTTCAGCATTCATTCGTTCAATTCATACAAGAATGTTTTACCAGAGCAGACAGTAATATATCAGTCATTAACAGCCAAAATGGAGAGATAATCACAAGAGATATCATATTTTGTTGAGGTAAATTGAAAAAAGTTTTCTATAAACAATATATTATACAAATCGGTTATGAAGGAACTGATAATTATATCAAACTGGCAAATAAAATATATAGATGATTTTTCATGTAGGGACATCTAATTTTCCTCCAATTTCCAATAACTGTGAAGGGATTTTTGCACTTGAAAAATAATATTAAATGTGACAAAATATTCATTTTATTCCCCTTTTATTAATTTCTATTTATTTCTCAAGCCGCTTTACTTTGAGTAAAGTAATTAATATGAGATAAACCAAGAAAAAAATGTCAAATAAAATCCCAAATCGAGGTTAATACGGTAGAAAACCAAAATAAGAATGATTTTCTTAGTTTGATGAAATCATTATGTAACTTGGAAAAAATTCCCAGTTGGTAAACCCATTTATTTCCAAGCCTCTGAACTAGGCTAAATACATCAAATTGTAAAATTTGAACAATGTTCAGTTAATTCATCTATTATTAGAACAGAAACTACATAAACCTACATTGACTGAGTAATGTGAAAAATATTGAAAGTCAAATCTACATACATTTACTAAATATCTTCAAGAGAAAAAAAAACAAATCGCTTCATTATACTTACAGGAAGAAATTTCGTCGCTTTGGATAGTTGATCTCGAAGTACTTTGTGCGTTTCATCATCCAAATCTGATGCATCAAGCTGAAATATTAGGCATTAGAATAGAAATATTATTAGAATTGTCTTAGCTGGGATTTAATCAAAATAATTAAATTAATTTACATTATTGACGGGCCGCTTAGCGCAGTTGGTTGGGGCGTCGCAACTTCAGTTTGCTGTCGCGGTCGTGAGTTCGAATCCCGCTTCTCCGCCTGGCATCTATGTGATATCATTCACAACGTTACCCACGCACAAGTCTCGTACTCATATGGGCATCATAAGCAATAAAAGAATTGCATAGTGGAAAATATTTTATCTACCACACGTATTAATATAAAAGTTTAGAAATATCGAGAACAATAGTGTAAAGCTACAAAAAGATGAACTAATGGCTTTCATTGCCTGAGAAAACAAGGTTCGAAGGATGATGACATATAGAAAAGTATTATATAGCATTTTTTTTTTTAAAAGATAATATTAACAAACAAGACTCATATATCCCAGCACATAGTATTTATGGTGGGGTTTCTAAATATGAATTATTGATATAACATATTCTGTATTTATCAAGTTAAACTAAGGATTTTGGGATGTTTTGGATTTGATTTTGATATTCTCATAGAGGTACTCTAGATTAATAGTGAAGACTGGAAACAGTAATTCATTTATTCTACCTGCATCAACTGGGATCGGTCGGTTCGTCCCATATTTGAGTGAAACCCATCTAAACTTTGTTGTGACGGGCATCAACAATAGTAAAAGACAATTTGATAATTAACATATTTATTTAGACTCACAAACCAACATCGACAAATACAGAGAGACGCTGCTTGAGTGCTTGCATGACTGCTGCAATGAGCCTTTGTACTTCGACCCTCGACACTAGCATCAACTCTAGAATTATCGATATGACAATATCGACTATCGATCATTACAAACTTCATTACAACTGATAACAAGCACTTGTCCATTTTTCCATCCTCAAGCATTATATATATACCGTACTACAATATATTTGTAAAAATTGCAATACTTCTTGAACTGCTCGAGCACTTCCCCACGTACCACCATATCATATTGCATGTCTCTACTCTTCAGACTATCATTACTTCACTCTTTGTCACATTGAGAATCATTCTTCTTCCTTTTAATTCCTCTGATCTTTCTGTCAAAGATCGTTGTCGTTTTTCTAGAGCATGGATCTTCAGAGCATCTATATCATAGGAAAATAGGAAAGGTCTTTTTCCGATTGGCTTCACATTATAATATCGTGTCCAAGGCTAATATCAATCATATCAACCCAAGGGAAATGAATTCAATGCCAACAAAGAAAACTTACACCGAAGACGTAGGAGTTTATTTTAACATATGTACACTAGTCAATTATTTGGACAGTGCCTACAGACCAAACTCAATACATTAGTCATATAACTTACTCTATGGATAGAAATAAGGACATTACCATAAAGTTTACAACAACGCGAGACATAGGGGACTTAAGACAAGACCGGAGACCATATGCTTTGATAGAATTATTACGGTATAACGGCAAAATCAGATAGGGGTATAAAGTGGACTGTGTTCTAATTCGTTGAACTAGGGCAAAGTTGTAACGATATGTTTATAATTAAATTACTGGTTGGAGAAATTCTATTACTAATAATGTTTGGGAAATCGGTTAGAACACTTTTAATATAAAAACTTGAAATTTGATTGTGTAAGTTGAAGCCTGCTAAGGCTAAGGTTATACCAATTATCGGCCACCTACTAGATATTATGATCCTTCCATCCCCTAACACTTCGAACCTAAAAAATAAGAGGGAAATGTGACGGTGTGCAAAAACTTTCCTACATTCGAGAATAACAAGATGTAGCATTGAAATAGGACAACAGCATTCAAATATGTTAAATTAAGCTTACTAGAGTCACTCGAGCAGGTTTCCTCATCTTAGCATCATTCAAGATTCAACAATCCTCTCTATTCACGATCAGAACCAGTTGGCTATCAAGAAATCACGATATTTTTTCCCGAAGTTTACGAAGACATGATAATTTATTATTACTCTCATAAGGAGGAACTATCCATAGTTTATTGTTTGATGGTTATGTTGACTGGATGTTTGTTAGGTTATGTTATGGTTTGTTTGAGCCAAGACTCCAGCTTGAAGAGAGCAGTTCTTTTCATCATGTTGGTCTTGACATCGTATTTAGTATTTTAATCTAATTAGAAATTTTAATAGATAAAAGGTGACCTGAGAGCAGTAATAGAAGATTTATTCACATCAGTTGGATTACTTGTCACTCTGTCATCCAAAAACGTTCTACTATTATAATTGGGAAAATTGTTTTTGGCATGTTGGTGCAGTTCTTGTTGTATTTTCCCTGCTGCATTGGAAAGTTGGCAATAATTGGCAAATTGGCATTCATGCTCATGATTCATCGTTGAGCGTTTGGTGTTCGGCCGTCGCCGTTCGTCTAAATTTGACGTTTTGTCAACAAACTGTTGTCAAAGAAGTCGAACCTAACCTTTCCAGTCGTTTGACAGTTCAAGTTGATACGGGTTTCTTTCAAGAAATACTAGATTATTGATAGAAAATGGGTAAGCGTGATGAGAGCAGGAAGTTGAAACTGGTCATTCTATCGATGATAAAAGCGAAAAAACATATTCTATTTGGATCAAAATCAGTTTCTAAAGAAGAGAAAACCTATGCTTGGAAAGAAATCCATAATTACTCAAGATCTTTGGGTGTAACACCTCCAAACAAAGATTGGGGGTATTTACGAGATGTTTGGTGGCCAAACACTAGGAAAGCAACAATGGTAAGTAGGCTAATGTTTCTTATCTGTAGCGCATATCAAAATGTAATATTATATTACGTTGCAAATAACACTAAATCATTGATTCATCGCCGTCTCCTGGGAGCAGCGTAGCCAAAAATGTTTAAAATTGGCTACTCGCATGTGTTGACAACTGAGGTGCATGTTGAAAGAAGGATTTTAAGTTTGGACCCAAAATTGATAAAACTTTTAAACTTAGCCTAGTTACAAACGTTTTTCAAAAACCGTGCGACCACGTAAAGGTTGAAACTGATTAATTTTTCCTGGCTAAATGGTCAAGAGCCTTATTAAGTAGAGCCACTCCAGTGGCAAACGCGCGTTTTACAATTGAGACTACACCAGCTGAGCGAGTGACTGGGCTCTTACACAAGCTCAAACGATGTCAAAGTACACTCAGGCATACTCATGTTCAGGGCCCTTGGCTGTTTAACTAGTGCTTTTCAATTACATTTACCCGGCTGGTGTAGTTGAGCCATGTATGGCATGCTGTCCCCTTTGGATTTACTGAATAATAAGGCTCCAACGCCAGTGGAGCAAGATTGTCGGCAAGTAGGTCACCAAAGTACAAGAATCAACTTATGAAAAGGATGGAAGACTTCATCTCCGGTTTTTCCAGTTCATTTTAGACGGTTTTCCAATTTCGATTTGTATACAGTGGAATGGTGTATAGTGGTGGCGATAATATATATAATTTTTCTACTGTCTGCAAATATTATTATTTGTCTAAGTTACTCTGTCAACGCATTCCTCTAGCTTAGTGGAACTGGTTAATCTGTAGGACAAACCGTACCTGTTCAAAACTTGAGAGACTAAAATTGCATAACATTATTTGGGTCACGGGTGTGTTTCGAGCTTATTTCCGCGCCTAAGAATCAAAGGTGTGGATGTGGTATACACACTATGCATCCGTGACTAAAATACTGTGCTCTACAATCACTGTCCACGGCCTACAACAATAAAAAAAATTATTTGAGGCTCAATACACGTTTTGCATGTGGTTTCATCAGAAAACGAAACATTTGATTTATTCTCTGGACGACACCTGTGCTCTAATATGATAAATAATAAGTTGATGCTTTTAATTTCAGGAGAAAATTGACAACCTCAAAAAAGCAGAATCTTTTGGAGGCAAAGAAAAACAATTCACAGAAGTTGATATTGAAGTTTATGAAATAATCGGCAAGGAGTCGCAGGATTTTCAAGAGATTGATATACCGGAATCAGTGGGTGAAACAAGAGACTCTAGAGAATTGTTAACAATGTTGGATTTGAAACGTGTTAGTAATGACACTGACACTGATGAAACAATGCATAATGATTCCTCAATGGACAACAAACCTAGGCTACTCGCTCAAGTGATTGAGGGTGAGGACATAAACCATCTTATTATTTCATTTCACATTTTTCCAACTACTTGATAAATGAAGCATTCAAAGTAATAGAAATAATAAGCTCAGGTTTCCTGCCTGGTTGCGTTGCCGCAATATATGGGACATTTTTGGCCAGTGCTCTGCACATTTCACTAGAAAAAGAAACGTATTGGTTCTTATGAAATCATTAAATTTATTGTCATTGGTAGACTGCTTATAAGTAGTTCAATCATAAACCTTGGACGAAAGTGACCGTCAAATTGCTGCACCGCATTCCTAAAAATATGTATTGTGATTTTTTTCAAATCTATCAAAATCTTGTCCGCACAGCTTAAAATTTGTCTGTTTTGGTTAGCGGTAACCCAATTTGACAGCGGGTTCTGACTGAGAACCAACCATTGTCGGCCCATTCCTCTAAGTTCGTAATATTGAAGGCTGTCAAACTACTTATTATTATGTGCTACTTACTATCCATCCTCGATAACACGGGGCATGTTTAGTGGCTAATTCATTCACTTTGTTAAACAAACTTTCTTCACATTGATGTTGGGGGGGGGGGGGCTCGGTTAACCTGAAAAATGTCTGCTGCTACTCGCTTAGTTTCTAAACTCGCCCCGTGTCATTGAGGCTTTAGTAAGTAGTTTATTAATCAAGCCTTCGTGTAGTTTAGTTTGTTTATTCATCACATGTAGCAGTGACATGTGACGAAAAATATTCATTTTAAAATGTATAACTTGAGACAACATTTACAATAATGTTGATTCTTATTAATTAAACATCGATATTCAATCACATAACATCATACACTTTGGATTTGTTGTGAAAATGCATGAGAAATTATATAAAAAATGTCACAGGAATAATTTTTTAGGCTACTGGTTCATCGCTTATACAAGAAGCTAAATGCGTTTTTGTGCTCTAAGAGGCTGTTATTATTCGATATTTATCATTTGAAGTTGAAATATGTTATTAAATATAAATTCAATTTATTCTATTTTAAGTGGAACTATTCACACATTTGTGTTTTTTCTGTATGCTCAGCCATTTTTTGCTGTTATCATCATATTGGATGGCAGAGTATACCCACAAATACAAAGTGTATGATGTTATATGAATGAATATCGATGTTTAATTAATAGGAATCAACATTATTGTCAATGTTGTGTAAGTTATACATTTAAAATGAATATTTCTTGGATACAAAGTTTACATGAACGATAAAATAGTTTGATGATAAATTTGCAATGCTTTTCATTCAATTAATTGTTGTTTTAATATGTGATTAATATTTGGTATGAATGAAAGACATTGTTGATCTCTGTCAATAAACAATACCTTATTGGATTGTTCATATGCTTATACATGATCAATTTAACAAACAGTCACAATCCAATCTAATATAATTTCTATTTAATTGCAGAGGCAACAGAGAAAGCATTGAAAATGGAGTTAATGAAATTGCAAATCTATAAAATAAAGCTGGAATGTAGGAAGCTAGAAATTGAAATGGGAATCCCTAGAAGTATTTTTACGAATGATATTGATGATGGAGGAGTTTTGATGTGATTTAATTTAATTAAAGCCTCAACTACAAAAACGAGTTTTTCAATCATCAGGTAACCAGACTAAAACTTTTTGTTCGTTTTACAGCTTAAATTATTGTTTGTTGCTGCCTGAGGAAAAGCTTGTCCTTTTTATTGCTGCTTTAATATTATTATCTATAGATAATTAGTTTCGTAATTCATTACCTTCAGAAAATTTAACAATTTAATAAAATTATAGAATTTTCCAAATTACTCGAGATAAATATATATATCGAAGCCTTCATATTCAATAGATTGAAAATTTTGATCTTTATTCAATCTACACAGTTTGCACCTGAAAAGTTTCACAGCATAACCATGTTCAGGTTGTTCAGACAAGAAAATATAACTCATTTCATATTCCAAGAGTGCTTTCAATTATTTGGCCACTGCTTTTGAGTCTCCTATTACAGCGCCGTCAAGCGATATTAAAGTTTAGCATTTTATCAAAAGATATTTTCAACATTATAAACTAATTTCCAAGGGTATCAATACTCCTCTAATATTATAGCATGAGGAATGCGTTTAACTGTCTCCATTATTTTTTACAAACTATAGTGCAGAGTTCTGGAAATGCGGTTACTGATAGGCCTATGTTACTTGCCACTCACATAGTTGAATAATTGAAATTAACTGAATATTAAGAAAATGATCATGCTAATTGATTCAGATTGAGTAGGTATCATTTTGAACCTCTAATCACTGCAATGAAGTTGGGAAATCCAAAAACAAATTCATTTTGGTTCATTCACCTGTCTTTTAATTTCCAAGAATAACAGAACTGGACAAACTAAACTTGAATCTTCTATGGGATGAGTTTCTATTCTATGCGCTAAAGCAAATCATGCGGAAAAGGTTGATGTGTCATTCATGAATATGCTGTTGGAAATTTATCAAATTAATGAATTGCAGGAAAATGAGATTGTTTGAAGTTCCTGACTGCAAATACAGGAACTCAGAAGTCAATGACTATATATGAAAAAATCATCAATTCACCTATGAAACTGATCTGTTTCTTGCTGTGAATCATATTTTGGGCTCATTTTCTGAAGAATCCATTATCTTCCATGGACTAGGCTTCTAGAGTCAAATTCTTCAATCTGCCAACGCCCTCCATCCATCATGCTGCAATTTCCAAGTCTGTAGGGGAAGAGGCTGTGGATACATATGACGCAGGTGATTTTCTCATTTCATTTTATATTGATTGATTACAACTGACAGTGGTTGTACATTGCACGTACTACGTAATATTTTATTTTTATATGAACACGTCTTTAAAATATCCTTGAACTCTTCGAGAAATGAAGAATCCAGTGTTTGGAAGTAAGCTGCTAATCTTCAGAGTTCCAGTTCTGTACATCCATATCCCCATAACATTCTAGTGCTGAACCACAGCATTCTTTGGCTTAAGAAAGCTCTAAAGCTATGCAAAGTCGTGAATAAGCCCTGTGGTCGGTCACTTTTGGAAGCATATTAGTCCACTTGTATGATATTTTTAATGAATGAGACTTGAAGTTGTCACAACCACATTTACTATGAAACTGTAATTCCGGAAGTAACGCCGTTCTTCCTCAATATTAAAAGTTTGGATCGAGAATTGCATAACTGCTGAAACTATAGAGCTCTATAGAGTTTCTTAATAAATTATGATTGTGACAACATCAATTCTTATTAACGTTTTAAGTGAATTCAACGATTTGCAGTCAAATTTTTATTAAGAATAAGTAGTATTTTACTTACTCTGTAGGCCGAACGTTTTCGAATCTTTGAGGTCCATTTTTAGAGGCCTCTGAAGATCTCCAAGATTCGAAAACGTTCGGCCTACAAAGTAAATAAAATACTACTTATTCTTAATAAAAATTTGAATGCAAGTCGTTGAATACACTTAAAAAGTTAATATAAACAACGCAGTTCGTCATGGAACAAGATATCCAGAAATCAATTCTTATTTATTTTTGATGAGTCCACCGAGTATTACTCTTGGCTTCAAGAAGGACGGTAATTCTTCGCCTCTACTGGGTTTTGAAGCATGCAGAATGACTTTGGGAACATAATTTTTCGTCTTACAAAGGTTGTAAAATTCGTTCTGCAAAGGGAAAACTAGGATATGGTTGGAAAGGAAATGAGGAAGTAAAGGACATAGCACCTGAACTCTTCCTTACAACCCTGGTCGTCCGTGTCTTAAATCTGTCAGACTATCAGCGATAGATTGGCTGGTATGAATAAAGTTGAGTGAGTGGACTCTGTGAAGTAACTGAAGTCGGTTGTAAAGTAAATTCGTATGGCTTTTCGTGGTGGGGAGACCCTTACGGGTAGTTCCACCTCGCCGCTTTTTTAACGACTGCTTTTTTTTTTATATGCAACCGGGACCGACGGCTTAACGTGTCCTCCGAAACACGGAAGTCGGTTGTTAATCGACGGGATCGGAAGGCATGGCAAACAGCTGTTATTGTCTCAATTTCTATTCACATCAAATAACAAGAATCCCAAGCGCCGAATCAAAAATATGAGTTAACAGACTCAACTTTATTCACACCACCCATTGTCTGTCATCAAGACATGACCGGACACGAGCATCAGAGTCTTTTGTCAGTCATGATGATTAAAGTGTCCAACCATTCATCATTGGAAATAAATTTAAAATTAATGAATAGAAAATAAAACTTCCAATTATTTTTCAAATTTATATTTATTTTTTATTTTTAACACATACGTTTTATGATAATGATTATAATTATTTCTCAACTCATCTTAAAATTTATTTGATTTTTAAATGTCTATATTTGAAGTTATACTCTCATGATTCTAATGACACTCAACTAATAATTATAATTATGGCAACTGGCATTCCCTAAAGGCAGTAACAACATTTAGATTAATATTATCTCATAATTGAATTCCAGCTTAAAGAAGAATCATTCCATATAAATTCTATACCAACTTCATTTTCCTTTGGTGTCTCACAGCCTATGTTTAAGGTGTTAATAATACCTAATAATACTTTTTTACTGGATATTTTCCAATTATAACTCATTCCAGGACTAAAACTTGATGTTAGGCCTTGATCCAAAAATATATTTTGAAAATCTTCAACAATTTGTAAACATTGATTTGTAAATCAACAATAATTAAACTTTGATTATTTCTGTTTTACAGATAGATGTTCATTTTTTCTCCACATCATCCCTCCTCAAGTGACACGGATTAATCACTAGTGGGTTTTAAAGGGCTGGTGTCCTTTGTGATGCTTACCGTCTGCTAGAGGATGCAGTTTTTATACTCAGGACGTGAATTTCTTATGAACATTTGAATATAAACGTCTAATAAATATCAATGTATGATATAAAAGGACTCTTTAGAATGTCAAAGTAAGTACTTATACTGTATTTAAATTAAAATGTTCCACACAATCTTTCATTCAAATATTCGCGAAACAATCATGTTAAGAAATTCGTACGTCAATGAAAAGATCCTGATGGATTATAACATTTGAGATTTCAATCATATGGAAAAGTAATTTAAATGGCTGAATTTTACTTGCTAATTTCACCCCCTCCCCTAAACCAGCATTTTTGTTTACATGCAATTGATTGAGCTGTGAAGATCAATGAAAAAATTAATGCCCTTGAAAACACATGAGTTTTATCTCTTCATTCAGATTGCAATACCATATTCCTATTTCTCCCTTATTAGAGTTAAGTAGCTTATATCCTTTTCATAAAAGCAGAATCTTTCATTTTATTTTGCTTGGTAATCACAATGTATTACAAGTCTGTACTAGGATTTTCTACATAATGGAACCAAATTTGAGTAATAGCAATGATAACTCATGAATCCATAACAGTCTATGAAAGAGTACAATTATTATAATGGTCATAGTGCACTATCGTGATTATTATATCCAATAATTTCGATTTTTGATAAAACACATTTCTGTAGATTATTTGAGCTTAGTGAAAGTTATTATTTTTATTATTAGTATTATTCATTTACAATAATGTTTTAATTATGTTACAATAAAGAATTCAGTATACTGAAAATCATGTAGTTTGTTTCAGTTATACAGTACCATACTGTGAGTTCGTACCTCCATTCATGACCTGGTA
This sequence comes from Conomelus anceps, assembly GCA_948455865.1. NCBI lineage: Eukaryota > Metazoa > Arthropoda > Insecta > Hemiptera > Delphacidae > Conomelus > Conomelus anceps. Next base: position 31,858,701 of record OX418216.1, read on the forward strand.
ATTTGTATTAAAACGACTTTTAATGCAACAATTAATAACAAAATATTCAATTTTAATCAATAACATTCCGTTAGTAGGGCTAAAACTAAGCAAGTAGGATTGACAACCATGCAGGCTATGCCAGTAGCAATCAACTATACTGTATTCCTAAAGATTGGTTAGTTCTTGCATAGTCTACTTGAGATGTGAATCCACTTGACTAGCTTTAATGCCCTGAACAACTTGAGGACATCTAATATTATACATATTTCATCACAGTCCGCTTATGTGTTCGAATAATGGCTTGAACAATATTGATATTACACCAACTTATGTTAGAACAGCTATTATCTCACAATGGAAAATATAGACATCAAGAGGTTGGGCTGGAACAAGACAACATATCTAAAATTTTACTGATGAATTACCACATACAAAATGAAGCATGAAAACATCAATTCATTTTGATTTTGCAATGAACAGGCACAAATTATGCAATAACAATAATTGTACATTAAAAGACATCCATTATTATACAAATTACATATTTACAAACCGATCATTGTGGAGTATTTATTATTTGATTGGAAATTATTGTGTACGGTATATTATTTTATTGACCAACAGATCGATTATAAACACACATTAAATATAGTGCACTGTTGGGTGGAGGACTTTACTGATATAATGATAACTGATATAATGGTATGGCGTATTACGGAGAGATTCGTGTGAACAAAAATTGTGGAAAAGAACAGGATTCTAATTCAAAATTTACTACTATCATCTATAACTGAGACGATATATTTTTTCAAGGGGATGGGGGGCTGATTTTCTTTGAAAGGGTACCTTCTTATGAAAGTGAATCTTCCTAAAGCCCCAAGAAATAATGCGAAATGTGACCAAAGTTAACTTTTAGATTTTTAGAAGTATTTCCTCATTTTGTTTAAGGTCTGTCGCTCTCTCCAGGATTGGCCAAAGAATTTTATACTAAATGTACAGGAAAATCTAATATTAAATTTGATTTGAAATCTAATTACCCCAGAATTCTAATTCCGGGGCAGTTATTAACAACCAAAATGATCGTATAATTCCAAAAATCAATAAGTTCAATCAAAGTAATTGACAAGGCTGTGGATTATTATTTAAAAGACACCAACATCAACGTTCCATCAAGTAGTAATGTTTATATCGTGCTAAAAAGTATACTTCACTGTTACTGTCTTAAGAAGTATGTACACTATTTATTTATTAAAAATTGTACCTGATAAACAGCTTCAGAATTCTTATAAATAGTTTTGAAATAGAGCTCATTATAAATGTTCTATCTTTATAATATAATTTTGAGAATCTTACATCTATTAAATTTTAGTTGATTATATTTCTGTGATGGGGATCATTGGTGCACTCAATTTTTATGATAAATGGTGATATTTTATTAGATTTCACAAGACTTCAGCAGGAGAAGAGAAACTTGTTGATAAATATGCTTACGCAGTTCATGGCAACAATATTGTAATACAAATAATGATAAAAGTATAGTAATTTTCATTTTCTTGAAATCAAAATAGGACAGTCGGTTGCTGACTCAGATTTGAACTTATCTTTGTAGAAAGAATTGCAGTCTGTAAATGACTACTATACTGTAAAGGATTACATATTATTGATAGTTGATTATTGAGAGGTTTAATCAATAATAAATCATTTATATTTTGAAAGCTTTCATATTTTTTCAACCAATGGACAATTTTTATATTGTAGCCACCCTTGAAGCATACTTATAATAAGTATGTTCATAGAAGCAAACTTCTTTCAACAAATGAATGTTAATTAGTTAATATTACCAAAACGAAAAAAAATAGTAGTGGAGTGCAAATCATATTACAGAAAGTATTGTGGGGGAAATATAATATGTAAAATCTGATTCTTCTAACTCTACATTAATTGTATAAATAAAACAGAATTGAAGGCACAATCACCAAATTTTCAAATTGTAATTCAACCGGAAATCTTTTAAGATTTTTTAAATATATATCTAGCCAAACATAATCGATTTAACAATGTTTAGATGCGAAAATCACATAACGTTCTCTTATTCTAAAAAGTACCAACATTTGATTCAATGAACATCATATTTCCACATTAGATGGGGTACAGTAGGCCTACTGCTAAATTCATGATAATTAGACAACACATATCTGCTCAATAATATTACAAACTATTCATTCAACTAAACTACAGCTAGATTGAATCCATTCGTATATCAGAAGGAATCAGATTACCGTACTATACATTTCTTACATTTTCCATTTCTTTGATTCACTGTTAAAATATACCAATAATTCTAAGTAAACCACTTAAATGTGATAGGTACTAATGATTATCAATAAACCATTGACGTAATAATTTCAATAACGATTTTTTTCTTTGGCCAAAATAGAAAACTGCAATAAATTTATTTGAAAAAATATGATTTTTTAAATTCTATTATATAAATAACAACGATAATGATTCTTCTTCTTCATATAATTTGCAATATATTAAATTTGATAAGATTCAAACGAGAATAGTGAATTTCACTCGATAAACCACGTGTCATGGATTGATTTTTGAACGGATTTCAGGTTCACCATAAAAAATATATGTACTCAATTTATTGGACCTATTGGTTATAATTGAGGTCATTTTCATTCATGTATTTAATTGAGTAATGAAAATTAGTAATAATTTTCTTGTTTGCTTAGTTTGAAACATTGCAGTAAAATTTGTAATACAAGTATATGATGGATCACAAAATGTTGCTGAAACAACATACAATTAAAAATGTATCTCATACGAGATACAGTAGTTCCCTTCATAAGTTATATTTGCACATCACTCATGAAAACTAGTTAGCGCATGTTGAATTCTCTTTAGGAACCTAAGTTTATTCATTGAATACTGTGATACGTAGGATAAAAACTTATACCTAATTTTTTAGAGTCTATGTATTTTATTCTAGAATACTGTTTATTTCATAATGCATATTTGCGTAGATTCGTTAATTTCATAATTAATAATTATGATTATTCCCACACAAATCATAACAGGGGGCTGTTATTAGTCTAGCCATAATACAGAAATGAAAACGATAATACTATAAGGTTCCAAAAAATAATTCTTTTGCAAATTGACAAGTTGTATAAACTTTAATTGAGAGTGGCATGTAACAACAGTTCTTCTCTAAAATATACGGGTAACTTCTAAGTATCACTTCCTAGCCACTTGAACCATTGAAACTTCAATCAAATCATGATAGCATTTCATGAAGGAAGGGAGCAACCATTTTTATTGACAAAAAGTACTTGATAGTAGAAGAATTGTCTGTAATAGAATCTACTGTACCAATTTGCTTTGGAAGTATAATTTTCATTCATAATCTTGAACAATGAATATTTTTAGCGAGCAAGCTGTACAAATATTATGAATAGTGGGCGATTTAAATTTTATAAGAAGCCAAATTTGCGAGAAAATGCGTAACCCTCAGTTATCAATTTTGTTAGACATATTGTCAAAAAGTACGTAGTAAAAAAAATGTTATGTAGCCTACTCAATTTAATTTAAGATTAATCAACAATTGAAAACTTTCAGACCATCGGAATTCTACAGCGACCATTGCGTTGCTATTGATGTGCAATATATACATACCTGATAAAGCTTTGAAATAATTATTATTTCCAAAATACACCTATGAATTTTATGATTCTCAAGTGGATGATAAATACTATTAATTATTTAACAAAACATATCAAAAAATATTCTATCAATTTGATTGTTAATCAAACATTGTGATTATTCCATCAATCATTAATTAACAAGTAACCAACAGAACAATATTTAGGATACACGAGTTTACTGATAGGCTAAACATTGTGAGCTTTATAGTGATTTTAAAAAAAAATCTACACATCATGATCTTGATCAATTGTTTGCTGCTTTCTTTAGCCCTGCACAACATTCCCCAATCAATTACAGATAAGAAGTAACAAGCTCCTAAAAATGAAGGAATATCAGTTAATGCTGATTAAATAATTTTCACGTATTACATAAATGCGGTTTAAACCAACATCATCCATATCCAAGTGAATAATGTTTTCAAATCAAGCAGATAAGTTTTCAATTTTAACATGGATATATTCTATCTACAAAAATATTTCATACTCTGATGCAATAGCATTCGAACCACGAAGGCAAACAACCCATTGAATAGTTATGTCATATTACTGAGGAAATGACAAAATTCACAGATTTGAAATTTCATTATGTTATATTATTTTTTAAAAAAGTAAAATTGGTGGGATGGGGTATTAATTTATTGATTGCATCAATAAGTATCAGAGAATACATTTCAATAATAATTGTTTTTTACATGCTTTTGAATAGAGTTCCTGTTCCTGTTGGAACATTTTAAAGTGGAGCTTTTAGGTACCGGTATTCATTTTCATTTTTGGAGTTTCTAGGCTAAAAACAGAGAACTGGCATTCAATCACCAAGAGTCGCTTGGAAAAATAGAGTTCTTGTCATAGAACTCGAATTTTACTACCAGTAGGTTGATTAAATAGAAAAAAATTGATGCATCAAAAGTATCATTAGTACACAAGTTTTGAATTCAAACTCTTCTTAGTAGAACTAAAAAGGCATCCCCGTAATAATTCCAATTTCAATTATGAAACAAATAATTGTCAATTACTAAAGTATATTATTCTCATACTTATTTGAAATTGAAAATTTGCTAGTACGTATTTAATGAAATGCCAACTCCCATGAAGTTTTTTCGTGTTGACGACAAAGAATTAAAAGAAGTATAATTATAAAGATGTTGATAAAGAATTAGCCAAATGTGAGTTCAGTGATGGAATGCTCAGTTCTAACTTATTCTAATAGATGTCAAGTAGGCCTATTCAATTTGTCCACCCTCAGAAAGATTTTGATTCAATCTACAGTCATGGAAAGATTAAAAATATACTTTCATATCAACTTCATAATATTGCTTGGTAACATTTTCATGAGCCTCCCTGTAAACATATCATTGAATAAATTGTACGAACATTTCACCGGATGAAATTCAGTAATAACAGCCTATCAAATATTATAATTCATTAAGGTTATGCAAAACTTAAAGAAGAAACGGGCAAAATCTCAAAGCCTAAAAATATTCAGAAGCAATTGAACATTTTATACTTTTACTTGGTTAATAAAATATTATTTCATCCTTCTGTCTGAATTTTAACAGATTGCGAATGATTTGATTCTATGGATCCTTTTATTTTTTAATTTTGCATTTTAATTGCAAAACGAACTATGATGAAGTAAGAAAGCATAATGCTGATTTAGGAGACAAACAAGCCAATAATGCGAAACTTCAATAATCACTTCGCATGGACAATAAACAGAAAATGATACTGCAGAAATTGATAAACTGTAGGCTAGTGAAAATAACTTTCTCTTTGTGGTGGAATTTTACCAATAATTCATTCTTGTTAATTGCTTTACAGCTTATGAATAATATGAACAACATTTAATAATTTACAGGGAGGCTCGAAGCTAAAATAACTGTACACAAACGAACAAATGCTATTAAAATATGAGATTTTTACAAGAAGAGCTAGATATTTACACCTTATAGTTTCTACTCTTATCTAAAAATCTTTCATTTTATGCTGATAGACTTTAATATAATTCAAATTTATTTTTACAAGAGATCACAACATATTATATTTTCTATTATAATACAATATGAAGTGATTGAAGGTAAGATGCTCTCAATCATGTGAAGAGCTAGCGATTTTTATCACATCCAACGCAATTATGAGACTAGCTAATCGACTACTACAATGATAATTGAATTGATCATTTTCAACTATTACTTTGTTATTGATAAGTACCACGCATTCAACAAAGGACTAACATTTTAAACTCTTATTGAGTGATTAATTTTTTGCTTCAATACAAAACTGTTTGAAACTATAAGACATCAAAAAAGTACTTTCACAGATCAACAAGTAATGTTACTACCCCAGAAAATTAACGTTCCTAAGATCTACTAAAGCATAACATTTCTTACTATAAAAAGAAACTAAGTCTTAACCTATTCCATCCACATACATCAGTACTTGAAACTTATCATGCTTATAACGACCAATACTATTATTTAAAATGCAATAAAATTGAACAATGTAGTTTTTACGTCTGAGTTGATTCATGTGGAAGATGTTGGACGTTTGCCAACATTATCATAAGAATCAACTCGATGAGGTTGTGATCACGATGCTGTGAGAGTATGAGAGTGACTACAGGTGAAACTCTTTTTCTAATTGTTTTACACTATAATTAATTTAAATTAGTTCTTTCGTTTCAAGTTCGCTAAAATGTTTCTCACTTTCATATCAAGTTAGTCGCTTCCGTTATTTCAATTAATAATATTACAATAAATTATCACTTGATAAGTTCATTAGATAACTATAGATCAATACTTTATATAGTCACGACAATAAAGTTTACAATAAAAATTTACACTTATGGAACACAGAGTAGAAAAATGAGCCAAGTCTTTAAATTTTATATAATAATTTTTGTTGTTTGAATAGAAATTTAGATACGTGCAACACTCATTTATTATTCTATTGTATTTCCAAGAAATACAAGGCTAATATTTTTTAAATGTCTAGTATGAAATTTTTACAAAAGGATTCATGGAAACTGAGTATGAGAATTATGTCTCTAAGAGTCAGAAACATGACAGTTTTTCTAAACGAAACCCACACCTCCTTCAAGAATACGTTATCTTCATACGGATCACTCATGATTTCTAAATTCCATTACTTCAGGGTATAATTGATTTCAACCTTCAATTATTCAAGTTTATAGTTTAACCATTAAATGCGCAACTTCAGTAATATAGGCTAACTGTTATGAGCTTTACAAAGTAATTTGCTCACTTGTTGAGAAAATCCTTTTTTAAAGTAGTGTTCAGCTTTAGTGAAAAGTACATCCACATAATTATGACACAGGTTTTAATTCGGATTAAAACAGAGTAATGCTCTTAGATTTATAAAAATCATCTTTTCGCCTTTGCTTCAATTAATATGATTATGTAAATTCATTTTGAATTCAGATACAAAAATGCAATCAGATTTATGATCATAGATATTAAGATAAAATGAAAAGAATATTATTTACAAGATTACAAGTGAGAATCCATGTTCCTCATGATTCAAGAAACATTAGATTATGAGGATTGATATTATTGAATGAATATCAGGTTGAAATTATTTAAAATTTCTGTTTCACAAAACATTTTAAAACAGAGTTAACAATACTATTTGTAACATTGTAAAACTCATAACATACAATGCACAGTTGTCCCTCTTTTTCGAACCGAAAAAATCCATCCATTTATTTTATGAACACGTTCGGTTGAAGTAAGATTTGTCAAACTATTAGAAACCATTTAATGACATATAAGGAGTAGCAGTCAAATAATTATTAGTAGGATTTCCATTTTGTTTAAAATAATTTACATCTATGCTTAGTCAACTTTTTTGTAACGTCACGTTTTTGAAACTATACTTTAGTACCAATGAGGGGCTTGGACGATCAATATGAATCGCAGGATTGATGGATCGCGGATGTGTTCAGATGTCAGTGACTCAGTGCATCAATATCATCAATCTGGATCACACGTCAATACTACAGTTCGTATTGATAGTCTGTCCCCCCCATTAGATCAATATGGATCGGAGGATTGATAGATCGTGGATTTGTTTAGATGGCAGTGACTTTGTGCATCAATACCATCAATCTGAATCAGATGTCAATATTACGATCCATATCGATAGTCTGCCCCCCACCCCCCAATAATTATTGGAACCCTTAGTTCCAGAAAATAATCAGCTGTCAGTAGGTTCTGATGCCAATAACACTTATCAGCTTTGTAGAGGTTTAGTCGAAGTGGTTAAAATCTAGAATTCAAGTAAGTTTACAACAAACTTTCAAAAACTATTTATGTCATTAAATGGTCTGCGTTTCAAGTTTGACGATGACACGATAGAGACAAACTTTGAGTTGTCTGATGGATGATGAGAGTTGTATGTACGAACAATGATTAATAATAAAACCTAGAGCTAAAATTGTGCACTGACTTGAAGACTGTTTATAAAAGACTAATATTGTGATCACAGAAGTGCTTCTTCACGAGTAGATGGTGATCACCTCCCTTCCACTTCCCCTTACCATCAGCACACGTTCCAAGCCCTCTGTCAACACCTCTAGGAACTCCATGTAGTTAGACTCTCTCTCGGCCTTTGTGTCGCGAGGAGGACCAGGTAGATTGAGAATGACCAGTTGAGCTTCATAAGATCGCTTTGAAATTACTTCATTGAGTTTAACTGCTGTGTGCATTCGCCGTACATTGTTTTCGTCACTGTAAAAAAATAATAGTAATTAATCAATATAAACAACAGGATATTCAAATATATTTTTCCCACAATTACCTAACAAAGCAGCTATTTATGAACTCATAATAACACACAAAACAGCTGGTTCCTGCACTCTTTTACTTTGCCGCACTTGAAAGAACAAAATCAGACACTGCTGATGGCCGTCCTATGTGACACCTATTCTAATTTCACTGTCAGGTACCAGCAGTGTGCCAGTGTCTGATGACGCACTTGCAACAGAGTGAAACGAGCATAAAATGTGGGTTTTAATTCCCACTTTAAATTCGTTTAATCTTGAGCCTAGTATGAAAATAGCTGTTGGTGTAACTAGAGCGAAAAGTGGGGGTTTCCTGCACCGAGAGAAACAGTTTTTTTCACGAGGCGAAGGCGAGTGAAAAAAGGTTTTCGAGTGTAGAAACAATACTTTGAGCTCGAATTACACATTACATTTTTCCTACCGTAATGTATAGAGTAATTTGAACAGAACAAATTTTGTTCAATAAAGAAGTAAAGTTTCTGGGGGTAACATTTCAGTCAAACATGAAATGGAATATACACATTGAAAATGTCAGTAAGAAAGTTGCTAGGGGTATATTCATGATAAAGAAGCTTCGACCTTTTGTCAATGTGGAAGTTTTGTCATCTATTTATTTTGCACATATTCAAAGTCATTTGTCATAATGGCATAGTTGTTTGGGGACACTCCTCTGAAATAAAGAAACTCGTGGTATTACAAAAGAGAGCTGTAAGATCTATTTTTAATGTCCACAATAGAACTCACTGTAAACCCTTAAATAGGAAGCTAAAAATATTAACGGTACCATCTCTTTTTATTCTTGAATGTCTGTTGTATATAAAAGGTAACATTCAGGAGATGCAGACGAATAAATTAATTCACAGTCATGATACACGACAAAATTCCTTGTTACATAGGAGTCAATGCAATCTACAGCTGAATTTAAATAGTTTTCACGAATTTGGAAAAAGAATTTATAACTTGTTGCCAAGTGAATTGAGATCTCTGGAAATGAAGAAATTCAAAAAATATATTAAACAAATGTTGTGTGAGCTTTGTGTTTATAATGTTGAAGAGTTTGTAGACTATTTGAGTGGTAATTGTTCCTAAAACATATAATAGACAGGATTATTATCCATAAAATAATTAGTTACCATATTTGACTGTGTAATATGTGTTTTATATTAACTTTAAAATTATGTTAGGCTAGATTGACGTTGTTATACAAATTGATATTTGTTCTGACAATAAATGATTTGATTTGAAAACAGGACATACATAACCTGACAATTCCTCACATAACTTTCTTCGAATCAAATCGATTTCAACAACAACTACAGCTGACTGTTTTTGCGTAACTGAAGCTGAATAGCCAACCTATTTTTGAATGCAGAATAGTGAACCTGCGTATTACATGCTCACTATTTTGTGTTGTTAGGTTGCAAATCTGGAGTGCAGAAAGTACTTTCTCGCACTGGTGCAGGAATAAGACTATTTTGCGTGCTACAGTTGTTGAAAAAATAGGCACTTTTTCGGGTCACTGATGTAGGAACATATTATTTAAAAAAAAGAGCTGACCTACAGTGTTACAAAATGCCTCATAATGTCTTTGTGAAACTTAGCAATAAAAACCAATACTGCAGTAGTGGGTATTTTGAAAAAACTGAACGTTTCTACTTTGGTTTTGTTAATAAATAAATCACCCAAACCATATTCTGTTTAAATGTTGAATAATATAGCCCAATTCACTTGAAGTAGAGTAACCAAACTTCCAAATGTTATTTGAGATAGGTTATAGGATATATTTTTAAATTCTCCATTAGCGGAGCTAAGACTGTAAAGTCTTCTAACTGGCCTCCAATGACTCGTTTCGCTTCCGCTATACATAACTTGATTGATGAGTTGGATGTTGGTAAAGCATAATCGACAAGACCACATAAAATGTTCAAAAACATTGATGTTAGAAGAGAGTTCCATAGTCATTGAAACATTGACTTGAAGGTCGATCACCATTATAAAAATAATAAATAACTAATTGATAATGGATGCAACACTTACGGTGTTATTGCAGGATTATCCCCAGTTGATTGCTTGTTGGTAGCTGCAGGGGACTTGTTACTAGGGGTTGGTGACTTCTCAGAGCTTCCATCTGTCTGGTTCTGTTCCTTTACATGAAAACATATCAAATTTCAATACTCAATCTGTTACATTTTTCTATGTAAATAAATGTCAACCATAAGTAATTAAAGTATATTACTTGATTAATAATGAACATCCACTGGAAGGATATCCAAAATGTAACTTACTACTAAAAAAAAGTATCAACCAAATAAATTGAACATTATAGGAAACGATAACCGTCAAAACTATGATCACACTTGAAAAATATTATCGCAATTTAGCAGCCGCTGAGGTGTAATTAGGGAGTTTATTTCTGACTGCTACTACCACTGTCACAGGTTCGAGCGTGACATATTTTGTGTAATCTTCATTATTCACGCACAAGATATCTTATACAAGAACTAATCAAGACTTACGGTATTAGTAAGTAAAGATTCATATTAAAACTATTATTATTTTTACTTCAACTGTTCATTTTTCTACCTACTTATATGGAAAAGATCACATTAAAAAATTCTGTAGTGAAATAAGATACATGTGTATTGCAGTATTTGTATTTCCGCTGTATTAGCAAGAGTAATCAAAAAATGCACACGATCGGGAGTTTTCAACATTTCTCATTTAGAATATTTATCAACATTTCTTTTTCGAGAATTTTATTCAAATATCTTGGTGTACTAATACTACTGTATATACGTACATACATTTTACATGTAAATAAAAGTCTCATGCCCGGTTTCTGAGTTGTTCATTAACTTAATGGACCATTAACTCAATGCTGGAGCAATGGGTCAATGATCCATTAAACTTAATGAACAACTCAGAAACCGGACATAAGATCCAGAGATCAACTTTGCATTCCAGATATGACTGATAGATAAGAACCACTTATATTATAAGTAGTTCAATACATAATATTTGAATATAAAATATTTAATAGTTTAAACTCTGTGATAATAGTATTTATTGAGAACAGTGGAAATCTTGCATGGGAGATAAGAATATTCTTTCATGACACACCTATTCCAATGTCTCGATTGTGAATTTTGTGAATTTTGAGAATCATATAAATTATTATTATCAATAATCACCTGCTTCTCTTCATCTTTCTCTGAAGGCTCTTGGAACCTTATAGTTCTTGATTTCTGTTCCTGAGTCTGATTCTTTGTTGTCTTGATGTCATGATGATGATCAACTATTGCTTGCACCTGGAATATTGAAAACAACATCTATTAGTACATTCTGTTACTTTAATAGGAATCACTTTTCACGCTCATTTAAAACCCTTTTTTTTGAAAAACCTGGATAGGATGTTTATTGTTTCACAATGACACTAACATTCCCAAAAATATTAAACGAAGTTATGTATGGCAATAACAGTAGCCTATGTTACAAATTGTAGCTTGAGATAAGCTTCTCGATCTTCAATAATAAATCGGTCTAATATCAAAACTATTTCAAACTATTTCTATTTAAATTATGATTTTTACTCGCTCATACTGGAGGGATGCATTTTACTTGCTTCTAAGAGAAGCTTCTCTCTAGAAGTGAACTGCATCCCTTCAATATCTTCAGTATAAGTGAGTAAAAGTCATAATTCAAATAGAAATACAGAGTCAGTTTTGATATTAGATTAGTCATCAAGTATTTCGTCATGGAATACATCACAGAGAATATCCTGTGCATAATATAAGCCATTACCATACCATACCGTTAGCTATATAGTATTATCTCTAGCATATTCAATGAAAAATATTCATTTAACTTTCACAAGAGCTAATAGAATGATTCAAGATAAATGAAATAGTTTATTGAATATACAGGTAACGGTAGCCTGTTGATGGGTATACTCTTTTTCCAATGGAACTTCATTTCACCAATGTTTAATTCAATTGTAAGCTATCTTTCTCTTACTACAAATACAGTTATTCTCTTTAGAGAAAGACTTTTCGACTTAAAGCTCCAGTGTTCATTAAAATAACTCTATGCTTGTCAAGTAAATATGTAATAAAAATATGATTAACCAAACAAAGATCTACTAGAGTTAATAAATGTGGCTTCAAATATCACAAGCAAATGCTCAGCATACATGTTATTAAGCTCTATTCATGAACAAACAATTCTCAATATACAAATTACTGAAAGATGAAAGTCAATGGATCTTAGTGAACAAATTATCATCGATTGCAAATTTCATTTTCATTTTCATACTGTATTTTTATACAACACTTTTGATTATTTTCTATAACCAGGAATTACTTTTATGTGTCCAGAATGACAGAAACAATTAATGTAGATAATGTTTTCACACAGTTCAATGCATGAATTCAACAGATAACACTACTAACTAGAGTCAACTTTAATAAAGTACTACGTCACTTTCTAGACAAAGGATGATTTTGGTATTGATAAACTCTGCATAAAATTGAAAACAACGTCAAATTCGCTCCATGAAGGATAAAGATTGTAATGCAAACGTTCTCCACTTGTAATATTTTGAAGTTTATCTCCATGTAGCTTACATTGAATACTCAATCAACAATACATCCATAAAATTATTGATAAACTACTTATGATCAAGTTCTTATGATAAATGAAATGAACATACATGACAGTGATAGAATAAATGTGAATTTGTATAAAAATGAAAATATGATTCATAAATGAATGATCTCAATACATTCAATAAATAAAAAAATAATGTTAACTGAAAAAATCACAAAATGGAATCTCAACTATGAAAACAAAACTTTGCTTACAGAGGAAAAAAAATAAAACCAAATCAGTACCCGGCTATAAATATTACAGTTAAGAAATACTTCGAAATTTATCAAACTTTTACTTATTTAAAGTACAAGTACTTTGTACTTGTTCTTATTCGCAGGAAAAAAAGTATTAACCTTTCAAGTGAATTCAACGACTTGCAGTCAAATTTTTATTAATATAAGTAGTATTTCACTTACTTCTGTAGGCCGAACGTTTTCGAGTTGTTAAAACCCATCTTCAAGGCCTTAACAACTCGAAAACGTTCGGCCTACAGAAGTGAAATACTACTTTTTTTAATAAAAATTTGACTGCAAGTCGTTGAATTCACTTGAAAAGTTAATATTAACAACGCAGTTCGTCATGGAACAAGAAATCCAGAAAAAATATATTTTCTGCGTTTTTGTAACAAAGTGGACCTAAGTAATGTATTTTGATTGAAGGTATTATGATTACTTTCCAAATTTGGTACTCAACGTTTTTCCCCCTATATCTTTACATTTATAGGCCTAATTAATATAAAAAAATTAGCTTTTCAGTTTTATATATGACATTGCAATTTTTGCTCTTGAATATATTAAAGATTTACTTTTTCTGAGCGAAAGATATGCTCAATTTTGTGATCTCAGATTTGCTTCTAAAAACAAACATTGCTAAATTTAATTTCAAAATATTGGTGGTTTCAGGTGTTGCAGGTGTTAATACAGCCGAACAATTAATTGATTTAGTAAAAATTTATATACTTGAACCAAATAAATCAATAAAAATAATTATTTTGAATAAGTGGTTTTTGTCTTAATATATGGAATCTAACTAATGTTTGGTAAACTGAGTTTAATGATATGTTCTCTTTCATTCGATTGAAATTTCGTAAGCAGATTGATTAGTTTCATTCAAGGTTGAAAATGAAGTAGAAGTGAAAACCAAGTTTTTATATTCTAAAATAATATAATAGGTCAAATTCACAAGTTCAAAAATGAGTTCGAGTGTTGTTTGTATCAATCTCAAAGGGTATCTGTCTGTACCTGTGCTGTACATCGTTCCTTTACCATAATGTAACTTATCTGCATTTTGTCGATTTTCTCTATATATCGAACAGTGGATGGTATAATATATTGTGTGAAATAATGAGTCGCATTAGTATAAAGCTCCCATGAGGACACAACTCTAAGGGGTTGAAATGCATTCAAATAACAATTCAAAATAATAATTCCATCATCAAGCAAGGTTCAAAACAATAACAAACGGGATCATTCAAGCCATACCAAATTGAGACAGCATTTTTTGTTATGCGTCTACATTTTGAAAGGCATTTATTTTGGGATAACTTATTGAAGCGTCAGCTTAATATAGGTGATACCAAGTAACTGTACTGGAAGTTTTTTGGAACACCAAATTATATATCTAAGAAACACGCACACCCTTCTATATTGAGTTGCTCCTACCTCTTCAGTATTTGTTGCTGAATCAACAGTCTAGTGAGGAACAAGATAAAGTAAAATCAGTATCAATAAGACAATAAACTGAATTAAAGTTCTTCACTTAATACAGTAAGAAATTGCTGTTCACTAACTTAAAAAAATAAACTTGTTACTCCAATTTTCACTTCAACCCAAGACGTTGATTGCATTATAATTTTTGAACATGAAATTTCAGTACCTATATGAAAGAGGGAAGACATGAGTTCTACACAAGCGATGATAAAATTATGATTTATGAGCGATTATCTACTGTAACTGCTCATTGGTTGAATACATGGAGATTATTTTAAGGTGAGTTTAGTGATAAGATAGGTTCTCA
Source organism: Conomelus anceps (assembly GCA_948455865.1). NCBI lineage: Eukaryota > Metazoa > Arthropoda > Insecta > Hemiptera > Delphacidae > Conomelus > Conomelus anceps. The sequence goes on from OX418216.1 coordinate 31,873,857, forward strand.
TGGTTGTGAATACATAATATAGGATCCAATATTGAAGTGAGGTGAGACTCGGATAAGAAAAATGCATTTGTAGGTTTCTAGGGAAGAAACGATTTTTTTTTGCCAAGTGCACAGTACTTTTGTGGCATATTTTAATTTGTTTTTATAGTGAACGCAAGTAAAAATCATTTTTGACTATCCAGATAGCAATATTTTAAATCAATTTGACAAAATGAGTCATCAGTTTATCATAGAGTATCATGTTTGATGGATCGCATTCCTTCGTCATTCGCTTTTTGGTTTGTTTTCTTCGTTGAATTACTTGTCCTTCTCACTTTCTTATACTCACTTCTTCCTTTTTCCAGATTTATGGAATTGAGCAGGTCGAATTCACTCTTGGTTATTGCCCAGAATTGCGTTTCTTCAGCTACAAAATATATCCAGCTAAATTAAGCTTTTTTAGCTGCGGATCCTCAAACATGTGACACTATTATTGTGCTATACAACATATTCTGAGAGCTTGTACATGATATACTATCGAAAAAATTAATAATTTTATTATTTTTCGAATACAGGCATGAGTTTGAGTACACAATAATTTGTAGTACAGTTAATTGTATTTACACATGTTAATGAAATAGTACACAAATTATCAAGTTTTAATAAAAAGTATGTAGTTTTCGAGAATTGTTTCTGTGATTTTGCAAAATAAAAGTCAATATTATTAGGCTTAATCACAAAGTGCTATTGCAACATTCCTTTGGTGTGATCATATTACTGAAAGGAGCTTCAAAATAAACAACAGAAACAAAATTTAACAAATTAAATAACACAGATTCTTGATGAAGAACTGGTGAAGATGACAATGATTATGATGATAATGCCGATAGCAATGATTTCAGTCTATATGTGATTAACATTACAGTGATGAAGCTGCATGACATTTGATGAGAGAAAATTAATAGTTTAGCTGAGAGAAGAAGCTCTAGCTTGATGTTAGGAATGAGTGATAATGGATGAGCCTCGATATATATTACATCAGTTTAAGTGTCACCCACCAAAGGCATGTTCTCCTCAGAGGGAATCTCGTTGAAGTCAACCTTGATAGTAGCAATAAAACAGAAAAGAAGTGAATTCAGTGGGTGAAACGGTTTTTACAATATTTACATTGAAGAAGCTTTTCAAGAACTATATCCAAAAGTGAGGCTGGTCAGCAAGAAGAGCCTCATCCGAAAATAGAAATGAGGTCGAATGCAAAGCTTCTTATTGAGTCGAGCCAAATTATTTTTATTTCAAACTATAAAATCTACTACTTGAAAATTGACACTTAAGTTTTGACAGTTTCTATAGTAGATTGAACTAATATTTCGTCAAGTAAAACATCACAAGAATTAAACTCTCATTTCATATTCTTAGAAAAATAGGGTGATTGTACAACACTGAATCCAATTCACAATAAGACATACATAACAATATCACACATTGCTATTCTACTTATGAATACTGGATTAATGATTCAATAAATTATCAGTGTATTTACTAAATACGTAGATTATAAATTATAATTCATAAATTGGTAATCATATACGAAGCTGGAAAGAGCTATACATTTACGCAAAATAATTAGTCTCTAAAAGTTTTGTAGAACCATGTTATTCTTCCTACAACCTGTATGTGTTTAGAGTAAGCTATGCACTATGCAGTAGATGCACCTAAATGATTTGGGGATCTATTTAACCTAAGATCAAAATTGCAATACTTCATGTGCAGAGAAATACACGAGGAAAATGCCTAAATGCACATTTAATTCAATATTTGAATTGACATCCTAAATTAATTGTCTTTCCTACTACTCTTCTAACAATATGTAAAATTTTGCCTATTAACTTCATTAAAGCTTTTTGGGATGTCTTGATTATATTAGAAAAATAAGGGGCCATGTGGCATCTGCAATCTGCTATTAATTAATGTAATCACATTTATCACTATAGAACGCATAAACAAAACATAGTTCATTACACAACATGAATATAGTACAATTCAGCTTCCCGGATAGTTTTCCAAAATAATGATCTTGTAATAAAAAGTTTTTAACATATAAACATTAAGTCCCTGAAAATCAATCATGTGAGCATATATTGATATCATTAATCTATTCATCTTAATCGGATTCTAATATTGGTAACAATATTCCAGCATGGATGATGTAAGACAATCTAAAACATTGCAAGCTTTAAAAGTCCCTGCATGTTATCAAAACTTTTTCAACCGGTATTCAGGCAATTAAAATCTTTATACTTTCAACATTAGGAATATTATGATATAAAAGATAGGAGGTCTGTATCAGTTGAAAATTTAAATAATTCTTGAACGATATTAATCATACCGATTAATCTTTAAATAATATTATTATTTTCGGAAAAAAAGTGAAATTATTAGCTTTACCTGTACAAGATGACGAAAAATGCTAACAATCTTCGTAATTAACAATACTCGGTGAGTATTACTCAATTTCATTCGATTAATATTGAAGACATACAATATCAATCAATATTTTCTCGCGATAACAGCGACGTGAATATTAATTATGGAGCTTACCCATGGAACTTACTCACTCAAAAAAGTTATAAATCCTTGATAAATTGGAATAGACAATAGGAATTGCATTTGAGAAGGGAGAGGAAGAGTAACATATATTTTGGATTTCAAATATGCCTTAATAGCAATGGATAGGTAAAGAGTCGAAAAAATACACGAATTACAAATTTGATGCACTGTATATACAATAGATACAAAAATCAAAAGTGAAAAAATAGTTATGAGAGAGCAAATAAAACTGAATAATAGATTCAATACTGGAGAGTTTGAAACAAATCAGGAATTATCTTTTGAAAAACGGTTCCGTGGAAGAGTGGCAAAAGTTCGAAAAAAAAATAATCTAATGGGATTTGAAAGGAAAATATTTGGAAAGTTTACAGTTGGGTTTTGATTTGCAATGAATTCAATGAATTCAAAACGTAAATGAGTTGAAGAGGTTTTGCGACTGATAGAAGAGTGGCACTTTGAACTGAACCTCTCAAAACTGAAGTTTGTAGATTCTCAATAATTTCAAATTATTCTGTTTGAGCAGTCACTCATATTCCATTAGAGATAAATATATGAAGAATACGTAAATAACTAAAGCCCAACAACAAGAATTTACCACATTCTTGTCTCTAGTAGTCAAAAACCACTGCACAGTGCAACTGCGGTGACTTGGTCACTTCTTTCACCAATGTTTAATGAAATTACTATTCAAAATTGAAAGTTTTGGCAGAGGTTATCACTTTAACATACTAGCCATCCGCGGATGAGCTTTATCTCATTACACATGTAAAAACAGAAAAAAGTGGTTGCTATAAAAACGATAGCACTGCATTTAAGCGCGCATACAAACGCGTTTCAAGGAATAGGAAAGAATTAAAAAAAATCGATCCATTTCTCATTACAAACGATAAATTAAGATGTTTTTGGATAAAATGAATAACCAATTTATTGTGTTGGCAAGAATGTACATTCAATTCATATTCAGACTGCACTGTATTGGATTAAATTGAGGAAAAAATATGAATTGGCCCAAAAGTGTTACAGAGAGACAAATATAAAAGCGGTTTTCTTGTAGAATTGATTACAAAATACACTAAGAAAATTGTTTTGACAAGGAATAAAATATGGAATCTTACCATTCCAAGGCTTTCTTTCTTGTTCAACCTGAGCTCCCGAACCATTTTATTCCTCTGCTCCATCATCAGTGTTCTCTCATAGGTGTATGCAGAAATGTCGCTGTCGGTCTGTTTTAAAATAAAAAGCATTTTTTCAAATACTGATTTTATTAATCCTATTTAAAAAATATTATAGTAGGGGCCTATATGCAATAGATTGAACGGCACACAGTACATTGAACAGCATTAATACCGGGACTTCTAGTTTTTCAAATACGAAGTCTAAAAGAATTATAGTTTTAGATTTAATAGTTAACTAGAGAACAAATTTTCAAAACTTATACATTGAATCTAAGGGTGCTAGCCCAGTGGTACATAAAATACTTGAGGATATAGTGTTCAATTTTGCGATGATGATTATTCTCGAAGCTAATATACGCTATTAGATGCTACTGTGCAAACAGCCTTACACGCAATCCAAATATATATTTTTTTTCAATCGAGTATCAAGTATAGATGTATGAATACTCAGAAATATTTGAATAAAATTGAAATGTTGCATAAGTTATGGACTCGTGATATGAACAGTTCATAGCTATGTCCATAGTTACTGTGAAAATGTACATTGTAATGATTGAGGACATAATGGATATCTATGATATTTTTTACGGTAAGAGGTGCTCATACAATAGTATGAAAAATAAAAGGATTTGACAGTTTTCTACATGTAAATAGGATTAGTAAGTTGTTAGTGGAGCTTTACTGTATGCGCAGATTGGTATGATAATAAATTCTTCAGGTTAAATTACAATGACAGAGGACTTGTACTTTCAAATTCAAGATATATATTTCTCATACTGGGTTGAAAAAAGTTTCTCCAATATTACCATAGCAGAGATTGCCAATGTTATGTGGTATTCAAAAAACTCTAAATGTTTGAAATCACCAATAAATTTTTAGTATTCAAAATGAACCAAAGTTATAATTTTCAAAATAATGATTGTTCATTGAAGACATCTAAATTGAAACAAATCTCACCATCTCAACAACTTCTACTTCGGCCTCGATTCGCAGGTGATAAAGGAATGTTTTCAGATCTTTCTTCATTTGAATGGAGTTGTCCTCCATCTGAGCGACTGTGAAAATCCTCAGACGGCAATTTTTCCAGGTTCGGTGTTGTTTCAGCAGGAATGGCAAGAGCATAAGGAGACCACCATCATGAACTATCCACCAAATGTCAATGTTGCCACTCATCTGAAAAATAAAGGTTCAAGTTTATCAACTCACAAATACCGCAAAACTATAAAGATTCAAATTATCTCAGTTGTGACAAGATGATTCATCCTCTTAGATGTTGTAGTTGAGACAATTGAGTAGATAATCAGCTTTAATGGCAGATTAATTAAGCATTACATTAAATAAATAGAAATATATGAGGAACTTTGAGCTGATATTTTTCCAATATCTAGTAAATAAAAAAATAACCAATATGCACAAGAATGTTTTGCATGTGATGATAAAAGAATTTCAAGATAAAATTCAACATGATCTACTCTATAAATATCTTTTCAAGAGAAAGCAGAATGTTTCCATTCATTTAATAAAAAATAAAAAAAATATTTTCTTTCAATATATCTATGATTTTGGAATAAAGTTGTCAGCATTAAAATTCAGAATTTTTATTATTATTCTAGAAATCAGTATTTTTAAGCATTGCTTTGAATAAATTAACATATAGAAGAAGCTGGGATTTAATTTTTTAATAATTATTTATTAACTTATTTAATAATTGTACTTTTGCTTTTGATGATGAAAGAATGTCTAGATAAAATTCTACATGATTCTCCTCAATTCATATCCTTTTCAGAGAAAGCAAAATATTTTTCATTCATTTGTTAATAAACTTTCAATCCAAGAACATTTTCGAACTTATTCATGGTTTAGAGAATTTTTAAAAAGAATCGAACCATTGACTATTTTATCATTTGGCAACTAGCATTACAATACCTTCACCAAGTTGTTGAAGCTGTTGTTCATTCAACATGCTTCAGGTTGCTATTAAATGATAGTTTCCGATTCTCATTAATTTGCATTAATTTTCTAAAAGAATTGTGTTATGGTGCAATTAAATGACACTAAAAAAAAATTGAAATGAAAAAACGAAAGTTATCATTATTTAAAGCTTAATTTCAATGGTTCAAGAACCATGATTTTGTGACAACCTGTCACATCCCGGACTTGAAACTATTAACAAGTAATAAGAAAGATTTTTTCATTTTGTTAAATTGCCTAATATTAACAAAATATCAATTTCGAAACTCTTTTTAGGTTATAAACTATTCCGAAGACCTCGGCTACTGTGGAAATTGACAAAATATTTATATGTTATGGAATTCATGGATTTCATCCTTTAGCTTTCTAACGAGTTATCAATATCTGCAGTAACAGAAATCTTCGACATAATTTATAGTAGGTGATTAGTAATATCGAAATAAATATATATTGGAAATGATAACATTTTGATTCTATTCTAGCCCTTCTGACATTCTAGCCAACTTAGCAACTGAACAAGTACGACAATATCCACATTACAAACTATTTTAAATTATTATCTCTACAAATAATGAAAAATAATATAAAGTGAGATGCTTCTAAAAAACGTTTTGCAATTGCTACCAATATGAATAATCACTCTTTCGTGTGTTGCAGGGTCACAAGATTGTCGCTCACCTTTTGTGTAGAGTCAGGGAAGAAATTGATTCCCTTTGGTACAAGAAGAGCCATTCGAGCAGAAGTGATGACGCGAACAGCGTGCAAGAAGGTGTGCCACGATTGCTCCTCTTCCGACTGACGCCAGCCGTAAGGCCAGCCCAGGATAACAGTGTTTGGCTTCATACCTCCAAGTCCAGTAGTCTGAATCCTACATTGGAATTGTTACAAGAACATTATTACATGATCTCTTAATTCATTTATTTATTAAAATTTTATCAAATAGTTCAATTTAAAAAAATGTATAATGAATAAGGAGTGAATTATGTACTAGACAGGTTTTTTAGTACAAGATTATCACGTGTTTCCATAAATGATAAATCCTTTTCACAAAAAGCAACAATTTCTAATCTCGATTTTCAACAGATAATTCACAATATTGCACAGACTTGTATGCAACATACATTCCATAAATTGTATTCAATACAATACATGCACTAATCAAACTTTTTAGCTTCTGTGCTCTCAAATTTCGAGTTCATCCATGACTAAAACAATACTTTCTTCGGACAAAGTGTGGCATCTAACATCTTTGAACGAATTACTGAAAATTCATGAAGTCTGTAATGAATTCCCATAACAGATATTGTTTGATTGATGTTTCAGAAAAACGCTTGAATCTGTACAAGCATAAATTGTTTAAATAAGGTTTGTACACTTACCATTACTGGTACAAATATCCTCATGTTCTAAATTGCGTATTTGATAATTTATTCAGATATGAAAAACTTGCAAATGATGATTAAAATAAGCTCAAATATGATAATTCTATAAATTACAATATGAATATTTGGCTTGATACTCAAGTGAGTATGATATCAAGAACATTGAGACCTAGCTACTGTGTGCATTGAACAAAAAGGAATTAAAAAGTATGTGTGTTCCTTCTATTTATATTATACCTTGAAATTGATGGAAGAAATTCTATATAATACTGTCATATTTGTATCCAATTGAAGGAATAAATCAAATTATCAGATTCTTTGACTCAAATTAACAGTTTCAAATTGATATAAAACAATAGTAGGTACTCACAAATGGCTGATTCCTTCAGAGATGTCGCGAGAGATAAGGACATCAGTAAATCCTTTCACTTTTTCCTCTTCCATCATTTTTGCAACATTCTGTTTTGCAGCAACAGCATCAGCACTCGCTCTTGTATAGTCTCCTCCAACCACAGATACACAGACAGTCAGACCCTTACCTAGAGAAAAAAATTGAACAATAATTTTAAAACTGACATTAAATCATAGATGGCAAAAATGAATGAGTCATTACATTAAATATTTGGCAAAATGTGTGAGCTGTGATTTTGAAGTGGTTATACGATCTAACTCAATTCAATGAAACTCACCCGCTTTCAACTGGGATGTAAAAGTGAACATCTTGCGGTATTTTGGCACTAGTTCCGAAGTAAGCTTAGCTAGAAGAAGTATTTGAGGCCTCCAGTTCTTGGTATGTGGTGGGCCTTCCTCAAGCCGAAGAAGACTGTAGCGTGCTGCAGACAATGCCAACCCTCGAATACCATCTCCCCATTCTTTCTCAGCCCTGAAAATAGAAAATTAATTTGTGAGTTTAAAATTATTTCATCATATTTCATGGAGTATTCTATTTAATTTATATTTTAATGGATCCTGCGTTGACAGTCGTATCAGCTTATGGTTTCCAAGCAAGCTAGTATAAAATAGTACACTTCAAATTAAGACATTGAAATATCAATCACACGAATGGTATCAAATTATTAGTGGCACTCGCAACCTAGAGTGTTTAAAGTTTCAACAGTTGATTTTCAAGGAAAATGAAAAAGTACAGCAGAGAAGCGTGATTGATTGATTGATTGATTGATTTCTTTATTCATGCAAATAATAGTTGGACAGTTACTAGTATAAAATACAATATATAGGCATCACCAAGTATTATTACATAAAACATTATCAGTTACTTATTACATAAACTTTTTAACTATATACAAACATGAAATTATTACTGAAAATGATATTAATATGATATATAGAAAAAAAAGGAAAAAAGCTTGGTGATACATTTGTATGAAAAGGCGAAGTTAGGGACGGTGTCCCTCTCTTACACTTAACCTATAAATTCTACCTGATAGTGTCTACACATTATGAAATTGAATTAATTTTAATAATATTAAAAAAAAGAAAATAAAATAAAATAATAATAAAATAAAATAGAATGAACTAATAAAGGAAAAAAAAACTTATAGCTAACAGGGTTTTGCCAAAATTTCCCACGCCATCACTCTAGGGCTGAACAACCATAGACATTCGCTCAAGAAAATGCTTCCTCAGTGAAGAAGCAAAACCTGTCCGGCTCTCCAAATTCCTTATTGCAGTTGGGAGTGAATTCCATATTCGACAACCACTTACAACAAATGATTTGTTGTAAATTTCTGTACGGTGGTTTGGAATTCTTAAAGTTCTACCACCTCCTCTTGTGGTTGTTACACTATTGGCTCTTCCATCTGCTACAAATTTAAAATTATTTTTGAAATATTTCGGATTACCATATTTCAATATGTCATTTACCAGTTTTGATATCCGAATAAGTCTTTGTTCCGGTAGTTTGAGGGTAGAGCTTTGTATATAATAATGAGTTATATGCTCATGTCTTAGGAGTGAGTATACAAAGCGAAAACAGTAATTCAAGCTGCGTTGTAATCTTTCACTTAGAGAAACAGTCATGTCATTGATAACAGCATTGCAATATGAAAAGTATGGAAAGATGAGAGATCTCACCAACAAAAGTCGGATATGTCTAGGAAGAGAATCTTGCATCTTTTTCAAAGAATGCATAGCAGCAAATACCTTTTTACAAGTCCCACTAACATGTTCTGTCCAGTCAAGAGTGTTTGTCATGGTTATACCTAAGTTTTTTACAGAGTCATAGTAAGGCACTAACTGTCCATCAACATGTATTTTAGGAACTGAGTTGAAGTCAATTTGATTGATGAGTCGTGAATATCCTACTATGATTGCTTGAGTCTTATTAGGATTGAGTTTCAGACCATTCCTCTTTGTCCAATCAGTTATTCTTGCAACATCATCATTAATAATTCCTATAGTCTCGTTCAGTTTAGTAACAGGGCAACTAAGGTAGATCTGTAGATCATCAGCATAAGTATGGTACTTGCAAGACTGAATTGAGGAAGGGATGTCATTTGCATAGAGAGTAAAAAGAAGTGGGCCTAGAATGGAACCTTGTGGTACTCCCTGTAAAACATTTCTTGATTCAGACCTGATTTCCCCGACTGCAACGCATTGTTCTCTATCACTGAGGTATGAACAAAACCACAAGATTGCTTCTTGACTAAATCCTAGAAGGTGAAGCTTAGCAAATAGTATATCATGATTGACTGTGTCAAAAGCTTTGGAAAAATCAAAAAGACATAGGACAGTACATTTCTTCTGGTCCATTGCCAGTCTTATATCATCAGTAACTTGTAATAATGCAGTTTCTGTTGAATGGTGCTTGCGGAAACCGGACTGAAAATCATGGAGAAGGTTATTAATTTCAATGAAGCTTGTAACTTGTGAATGAACTATTCTCTCAAGTGCTTTAGAAAGGGCAGGTAATATGCTGATTGGCCTATAGTCTTGGACTCTAGTTGGTGATGGAATTTTGTTTAAAGGACGCACTAGGGCATACTTCCATTTCTTAGGAAAGGTACCACTATTAAGAGATGCATTGAAAATAAATGTCAATATTGGCAATACTGCAAAAAGAATTTTCTTTATCATTCGAATTGATATTTTGTCAGAACCTGTAGCATTAGTTTGGATATGATGGATAGCTTTAAGGGTGTCAGCATCAGAGATTTGTTGAAAGGTGAATTGTTGGTCGACTGGGATAGGTGCATTAACAGTTTGATCATTTAGTGAGTCTAGATGATTTTGAACAACAGTCTCAACATTAGAGCTAGAATGAGAAACAAAAAACTTAATGTCATTTAATGGTAGGTCTACAGGTGTGGGTGATTTTTGTTTACCAAATCCTAGTCTTTTAATCCCTTGCCAAAGTCCAGCTGTACGGTATTTTGTTTGTTGTCAGTCAGTAAAGAGTTCAGGTATCTCATTTTAGAATTGGTCAACTGCTGTTTGACCTTATTCCGAAGATGTCGGTATTCATTGAGGCTATTCAAGTCATTCCTTTTCTTAGCTCGTCTGTGAGCAGAGTCCCTGAGAGCCATCAACTGAATAATTTCTGGAGTCAACCAAGGAACAGGCTGTTTCCTGTTTACCCTTCTTGTTACAACTGGTGCATGTCTGTCGTAGATGTCAAGTATCATAGTCTCAAGAGTCTCTACCATCTCATCAACTGAAGATAGACCTTCAATTTGATTCCATGGGGCTTGTACTACGTCCACAAAAAATGCTGCTTCATCCATTTGCTTAAAATCTCTGTAGGTTATATATTTTTGTTCTGGCTTTGGAGTTTTATAGGATAAAACACAGTAAATTAAGTCATGTCCTGATATAGCTGGTACTGAGATTTGGCCTTTATGTAAGACTTCATCTGGATCACTAACAATTATAAGATCTATAAAAGTGTCAGATTCAGCAGTGTGATGAGTTGGATCAAGTGGTAATATAGTCATGTTCAGGCATTGAAATATTGTTGTTAACTGAGTATAATCAAAATTTGGATTTGTCATATTCATGTCAGTGTTCATGTCACCCATTACTAATACATGGCTGTAATTCGGCATAAACGTTAAAAGAGCATCTTCAAAGTCAGTGAAGTAACCTATTTTTGGAGGGCGATAACATACCCCTATTAATATTTTATCTGATCCTGATAGGGATATTTCTAAAAGAATAAATTCAGGTCGGAATGAATTTTCCTGTTTGGAATGAGTGAGAACTTTGGCTTTTAAATCTTCTTTTACGTAAATAGCTACTCCTCCACATGCTCTATTCAACCTATCATTGCGAAATAGATTATATCCCGGTATTTCTACTTGAGAACTTGAAATCGATGGCTTCAAAAAAGTCTCACATATACCAATGATGTCAAACTTTTTAAATCTAAAAATCGTTCTTAGTTCATCAATGTGACAATTAAGTGACTGAGTATTCAAGTGACATGCTTTAAAACATTTCTTATGTGTTTTTAGTTTCCTATTTAAGTAAACACCAGAATCTAGAGAATTGGAAAAATTATTGGAGGCCGGACCGTCAGCATCATCAATGACGGGCATCAACTAGGCTGCACGTCAACGATCGCCCCTCCCACAAGCTAAGCATGGCAAATCCCGGCAAAACACTACAAAAATAATCATACCTTAACCTATCTAAACTAATAAAGTCCCTTCGATAGTCCATTAAAAGCTTGTGAGTTGTTTGACAAAGAAAAGTCCTGAGAAGGAAGTTTTTCTGGTAGGCTACAACATTTCAATTTTTATTGAAAAATCATTGAAATTTAAAAGCATGTTTGCTCATTTTATTTGTATTGTGCATGCTAATCACTTAGCATTTGAAATAGCAGATGAGTAGTATCCAAAACAACCAATCAAATCAAAATATAAATTAATTATTATAACTCACTGTTTTTATAATTAAAATTTTAGTTAAACAATCTAAAAAGAAACTGACACTGTATTTCACTTTTAAATAATGTATTAATCACATATATTGGAGATGCTTGAGGAATGCATTTCACTTCTGAAAAGAAGCTTCGTCAGCCTGCTGCCAGGGGTCATGCTTTGTTGAGGTTAGGATGAGCAGCCATTATGTAGTTAAAAATTGCGTTTGATTTGAATTGTATTTGGTCATTGAGTACGTTGGTTCTATCTTGTTTATGGTGTTTGAATATTTCATATTGCTCCAGTGTATTTAGTTTGTGGCTTTTTTGGAATGTGTGTAGAATTTCTAAGTCAGTTTGGATGTTATTGTGTGAGTGTCCAGTGTTGATTAACTAATCTGCAAATGTTGAGTCAGTGTTGGAATGTAGTGCTTTGATGTGTTCTTTGTATCTTGTGTTGAACAGGCAGATCATTCAACACAAGAACACACCAAAGCACTACATTCCAACACTGACTCAACATTTGCAGATCACTTAATCAACACTGGACACTCACACAATGACATCCAAACTGACTTAGAAATTCTACACACATTCCAAAAAAGCCACAAACTAAATACACTGGAGCAAGCAATATGAAATATTCAAACACCATAAACAAGATAGAACCAACGTACTCAATGACCAAATACAATTCAAATCAAACGCAATTTTTAACTACATAATGGCTGCTCAACCTAACCTCAACAAAGCATGACCCCTGGCGGCAGGCTGACGAAGCTTCTTTTCAGAAGTGAAATGCATTCCTCAAGCATCTGATTTGATTTGATTTGATTTAAATTTCTTCCTGGTGACTCTTCAAGAGTATAGCAAATCGTCAAAGAATGAAAAAAAATCACACACACATGTATTATATGAAACATTACACGATCAACATTCTGTTATATTTTCATCCATAAATTCTTGCACACTGTAGTAGACACCGTCTGTTAAATATTCTTTCAATTTTTTCTTAAAAATATCCTTGTTCTTAATCTCTTTCACAGATGACGGCAGTTTACTCATTAATTTTAGACCCATGCATGTAGGTTTCTTCTCATACTGGGCTGTCCTATGGTACCTAGAAGCATATTTATATTTATTTCGGGTGTCATACTTATGCGTGTCACAATTTCTCATAAATTCCTTGTCTCTAGTGTACATAATCACTTCAAATATGTACAGGGCAGTCACAGCTAGAAGTCCTAAATCTTTAAAATATCCTCTGCAGGACTCTAGTGGCTTTAGACCTTTTATTGATCTCACAGCTCTCTTTTGTATCCTGAAAATTCTCTCTAAATTTTGGAGGCTGGAGCTTCCCCAAACCAATATTGCATAACGAACATGCGACATAATGAGGGCATGGTATACTGCAGTTGTCAATTTATCATTGCCGTTACTCAACCTTGAAATCTGTCCAAGTGCAAATACTCCTGATGAAATTTTACTGCACAGCTGATCAATATAGTGATCCCAAGACAAGTTTTGATCCAGCAGGACACCCAGAAACTTCACACACAGAGGCTGCTCAACACTTACTCCATTTATTTCAACGTTTATTTCTCTAATTTCTCGATTATTCTTGTGTTTAAACTGTAGAAACTGTGTTTTAGATTAATTTAATTTCAGTTTGAGTTGTTTGAGAAACTGGGCTATGGCATGAGTATTGACAAAAGTATCTATCTATAAAAAATCTGCATCATTTGCACTACGAATGTAGGATGTGTCGTCTGCATACATTAAAACCTTACCACTCGATATTACCTGTGGTAAATCATTAACATATAAAATAAATAATAATGGTCCAAGGATCGGACCCTGTGGTACTCCTGTCTTTGCTCTAAGCTTCTCAGATCTATATTTAATTGTTTGCCCATCTTCCTCTCTTGTCATCTCCACACACTGCTGACTTTTACCCACAAGGTAGGATCTGAACCATTCAAGCTCAATATCCCTTACTCCCACAAATTCCAACTTTTTCAACAAGATAGAGTGGTCCACACAATCGAAAGCCTTACTCAAATCGAGAAAAACTCCTACTGCCTTCTCACCCTCATCCATCATATCGATTATACCCTCAACAAGAGACGCGATAGCTGACCTGGTAGATTTCTCTTTTTGGAACCCATGTTGCTCTGCTGATAATATTTTATTTCGAATCAGATGTTCAACAAAACGAATCAACATTCCCTTTTCATATATTTTACCAAGTGCATTTCCTACAGTGATTGGTCTGAAATTATTGGCCAAGTTTTCTTCACCAACCTTGTGGATGGGCACTATTTTCAACTCCTTTAATTTCTGAGGAAATACACCATGCTCCAAAGATTTATTGACTAAAACTGTTAGTGGAGCAATTAAATACTTTTTGCAGAACTTGATAACAACTGTGGAGATTCCATCAAGACCAGTTGACCTTTTACCTCCAATATATGTGAGTAATACATTATTTAAAAGTGAAATACAGTGTCATTTTTAATATTAGATTGTTCATTAAGTATTTCGTCATGGAAAACATCACAGATTTAGTTGAACGCTTTCAAGAGGAGTCAGCGGTGTCAAGCTTAAGCCTTTATATTTACATAAATTCAAATTTAGCACAAAGTTTAGTAGGCTATAATAAAATTGTATTCCTAAAAATACTACTCTTACTCTTCAAGTGCCTTTAAAAATGTGTTACTATTCTTCCAGCATCAACTCCCATTCGTAGATTAAATTTTTCAACTTTTATTGAATTACCAAATGTTATGGCGTGCAAGAAAGATAATCTTCATTAGTTCCTTCTTCCCCCGGAGTGTAATTTCTTTAAAAACAATTTAATCTCTAAAGGCATTGAGTAGAACATGAATATAAATTGCAACGGAATTCCTGAAGTTCTTGATCAAAAGACGTGTTTCTGGGATAATGCAACATGAATATCTGAATTGTTACTCAGCAGAAATTGAGCCATGAAACTTTTACTTACCCTCTGTATTCGATGTATTTGTAGATCAATCCTGCCATACCCATAGCAACCAAAGCATAGTACCAACTCGACATGAACATGACTGCTATGCACAGCGCCAGTCCAATGAATGACAAGGACCTGGAAAAAGGAGAAATGAATATTTTGAATGATCAGACCTGAAAATAGCAGAAGGTTATTATCGTATATCGTGATTAGTTTAAATTACAGATGCAATCTCCAACAGCTAGATCTTTACTTATTTGATCCAGCGAACCAACAAAAAAATCTGTCTACCAAAACTCTTAATAGAATATATTTAGAGGACAGTCATGTTTTCAGTGAACTTGAATTTGATATCGAAGAGTCAGGAAATTTTTTTCGTCCCCTATTCCCTCCCATATAACGAATTATAAGAAAAAGAAGGTTGCGTAACCTCAAAGAATATAAGATTTCTACTTTTCCCGTATTCCGTTTATTACAGATTATGAATTCAAGTCTAGTTATAAGTACAGTACTTAACGTGTTTACTTATTACTTTGAATAAATGTTCAATGCTCAGCGATACAACGTCAAGTTAAATGTTAATGTAATTAGTTTAGAAATGATAATTTTATTCAGGACAAATTTAAATTATCTTTTTACAGCAAAGGTTTTTGTGTATAAAGTATACCTACTTCTTAGTACTACAATATAATTTATGTACATGAGTTTTGCAAGAGAAATACTTCATAAAAATACTGTTTCCGACTAATATACCTAACAAAAAACACTATAAGATGGTTTATAGACTTCAACTTTATGTATAACCAAACTTTTCTTATTTCATTGATTCTAATTTCGTTGATTACGTCTATACTTTTCAATGTTCTTATGACAACCTTTGGTCTATTGAATTCAAAAACGAATATTTTGATGCAACATAGATTTCAATAAAATATCATACCAATGATAATATTTGAAACGAGGACGCCAATTGGGTGTTCTGAGTAGGGTCTGCAGGGCACAGGCAAGGTTCACAAAGCCATAGCACATGAGGAAAAACATGGAGAGCAGAGGCGCCAAGTAATCGACGTTGCCAAGCAGAATTCCGCATTGGCAGATGGTAATAGTCAGAATTAGGGCACGTGTTGGCTCACCACGGCTAGAGGACACCGCAAACGGAGCCAGGAATGGAATTATTCCATCTTTGGCAATAGCCTAAACAAACAAAACATCATAAACTCAAAAGTATCATTTTCAAACTTAGAAGAAAATTCAGATTAAATTACATTTATTAACTAGTATAAATGTTAAAATTATTATTACAAGTTACATATTGAAAAACAACTATTATTCACATGGAAATAGAATCTGTGTTTCAGTAGATTACTATAAAATGAAGATTTAAGTTGGGCCTAACTTATATATTTTTTCCAAACAAAAATTTCTAGTAGCATGTGAAGATGTAAAACATAACCTATAAACACTAATTTGGATTCTAGTTTCAAAATATAGTAATGGAAGCAGTTTTGGGCCGAAAAGCCTGTTGTTTCTTAACACGGTTTACACTTCATGCCATCAAGTATAAAGCTCATCGCACACAGGGAGCGCTCCGCGACGCGCCTCGCCAACGAAAAATATTCCAGTTGAATACTTAGCATCTAAATAAGTTAGAACGCGCACACTGGAAGCACGCCGCGCTGCGCAGCCGTGGACGCCGTGGAATTGTTCCGCTGCCGGAACGCTCGGGAGAATACAGAGTGGCTGCGCGGCGCGCTCGCAGTGTGCGGTACGGTTGGAACGTTTCTCTGATAAAACAAATCCTCATCTTCAGAACTGCTCATCTTAACTACACAAAAAACCAACTGCTCAGAACGGTGTCACGATACAGAATGGTGGCGGCGGTCGGGTGGAGAGGAAAACGGCGTCTCCGGTGTGCGACATACAGTGAAACCGTCCACGCGGCGGCGCGGCGCGCTCCCTGTGTGCGATGAGCTTTAAGTGGCTGTAAAGCCTGATGCTAGAAATCAGTTGGTTTGTCACCACAATCAGCTGTTTTTTTTTTTTTGCAAAACTGCAGTTTATTCTAACCACCTAATTTGGTGACCTAAAGTGATTTATATAACATATGTGAATAAAGAAATATATTAATCTTGCACACAAAAGAGTGCTGGTAGATTTCAAATATTGTAAATAATTGGCGTTTTTGGAATCAATGTGATAATGGAAAGTTCACATACCGAATCATAGAGGTTATGAAATATCAAGGTACGATACAAATCTGATGAGATGACAAGTCCAAGACGTCCTTGGAAATGCACACACTATCTTGTCAGCCTAACAATGTAGGCCTATCTACAATGATAAGTCACCCCTGCCACTTAATATTAGAGAAGAATACAAATTTTGTATGACTGAGTTAAATAGGTACTCATTATTTTTATAACCTTTATAATATTATTAATTATTAGCTGAGTTACTGATAACAATAATATCACCATCATCATTGAACGACTGTGAAAGTTTTGTTTGCTTTTAATGTACATGTTGTTTTTCAATGAACTTGATTTTAAATTTAGTGAGGCTGGCGATCTGCTAGTATAAAATACTAGCAATGGCCTACCCATTGATTTGTTAAGTGAGACATAGATTTTTCCCAGGAAAATGTAAAATCCTAAACATGTAGGCTATTATACATTCTTCCATTTTAAAGTGCAAAAACTTTGAAACGAGTGAATACTGTTGGTTGAGGAAAATTAAGGAACGAATTAGTAACCTGTAACAAACGAGGAGCTCCTGTAAGACTCTGAAGACCAGCTCCAAGGGTTGAGAGGAATGAGCCGATCAAGATGACCCACTCATTCGGCCATGCTATGTTTGCCACTACAAGTCTCCCACCAATACTTTGACCAAACCTGCAAGAATACAAAATACATTAATAGATTCATACATCTTCATTCATCAATACAGATCAAAGACAGTTTATTCAATATCAATGAGTATATTTATTCTCAAAAAAATTTATTCTCATTCCTCATAACATTCTTTTCCCACTTTATTAGTACTTCAGACGATTTACAAGCATACTTTTCATTAATCTCAGTTTGCAGAATAGAGAAGGAAATAGAGATAAGAGAGGGAAGTCCATTACTATCATACTTATCAGCCAATGCATGACCCTTGGGTAGTCGTCAGTGACAGTTAATTTCAATAATTAGTAATCATTTTAATAAATAATTCTACACGTCCAGATATCAATTTCAAATTTATAAAATTAAGTTACATATTTCTCATCTTCAATTCATGAAATTTTTTCAGGAAACCTGAAGGTAGTTTCTCAGAATGAGATGAAAAAGCCAATTCTAATTTTTGGAATCATGTTACAAAACAGCTAATTCTGAATTCTGTTTTCAAATATTCTCAAAGCTATGCCATCTAGCTGTCCATGTAGAAGAAACATGACTACCATACCTACTCCTGTTCTCCAATTAGGGGTTGCATATTGCATAGGGTAGATGTTTAAATATTATGAAATCGTGTACTTAGTAGAAACTCTATTAAATTATGCATAATTGTGAAAGAAATCATCTTCTATGATGAATCTCATGGAGCTTACTATACTGGAAAATAGAGAATTAAAATCAAAACTAAACTAAAACAATAAAAAAATTACTAAAGTTTGAAAGAGATGCAATCGTTTATTAACTTATATTTATCATATTAATATTTCACATAATGTTGATCAAAATAAAAGTAAGGTAGATTAGCCCACATAAGAAAATACAGTGGACCACGGATTTCTACTTCTATTACCCATGCGGTAGACTACTCTATTTTTTGAATCATTCAATTTAGATCTGAATGTGGAACCAATCAAAATTTATTAGCAGAACATAAAATGAGGAGCGGATAAAAATTCTGAAACTTTACTGACTGAAAAGGAGAGGAGGAAATGCTTTTTTGAATTGAATATAGGATTAGAGCAAAGAATATACGGTAATCGAAAGACATGTATGGAAAGAAATAGACTCACTTATCCCTGAGTAGTAAATTATCTACTGTTCCAGCAAAGAGAAGAACAGTGGACAAATAAACTGTTGAAGTTGTCAGAATGGCACAAATTGTTCCAATAGGTATCGACTTTTGAGCATCAGCCAAGTCTCCTGATCTGTTCGAACCAGCCATTATACCTGAAAACAAACCAGAATTCAATTTAGTCTATCAATAAAAAATATATTATTTCACACGGAAAGGACAATGATGCGAATGTCCTTCCTTATCGAAGTTCTCTTTACTCTGGAGACTTAAATCAGTTAATTTTAGATGAATATTTTAACAAACATTATAACCAACAAATATTAAATATTTATCAAATGTTAAAACAAACATGTTACTACATTGAAAATTATTTTTGAGAACAACTATCTGTTAAGCTTAAATTATTCTTGAGAACAGCTATCTGTTAAGCTTACCGTTGAGGCGTTGAGTGGAGAAAAGTTATTAAAAAGTTCTTAAAAATGAGGAAACCGTGACAAATTTTGATGATGAGACAAAACTGGTTTTGATGAATGAAAAGACTACACATAAATATTTCTTATATGTTGAACAATACAATGTCTTTTAAATTTATGAGATTATAGATCACTGAATGGCGATGTAATTCAATGAGGGTTCCAGTTACTTTGCTTAGTATTGCCATAGTATTGCTAAATCATTAAGACAATACAAAACAAAAAGTTCGGACAAAGTTAATATGAATCGCTAATAAATGTCGGCTTTTAAAATTAAATGAGATTTCATTTCTTGGCGAGTTCAATGATGAATATTAATATAATTTTGCTGATAGATGGACAAATCTGAACCCAAACATGTTCGATACTTGAATTAGTTTCACTTACCAGTAACAAGGGAAAATTTTCAGGGAAAAATAAAACGTATAATAATATGTAATATGCTTTGATTAGTCTCAATTACCAGTGACAGAAGGAAAAAAAATTCCAATCAGCAAGGTGAAAGAGGTTGTTATGTCAGCCATCACTTGGTTATAGGTTGGTCGGTCCAATCTATTGATTTCCTCTGCATCAAGAGACTTAGCGATGTATTGGCCATCTTCGAGAAAACTGTCACCAAGATTTGCTGTAATCAACCACAAATACGATCATAAAATAAAAGGATGTAAAGCTGGAGAGTCTACAGAAAAAATGAACGAATTAAATTTGTTTGCAATGAATGTTTATATGATTATAATATTTATTGTTCTATTTATTTATTTGCATATTGTAAAAGCTCACAAAGAACTCCATGGAGAGCATTATGTCATAAAACAATATTTTCATTAAAAATCTATGAAAAAGTGAGTAATATTTTTAAATATATCAATTTGATAAGAAAAGACGAAATAATAAGGGGTATAATAATGTTATGCAAATTATTAACCTTAAATTCTTGATTGAAAAAGCTATTGGGCAGAATGATTGTTTATTAAGTCAACAGTTTTTTCCATGTCAATCATAAAGTGTGGAATGGGACAACTCGCTGCGGATCATTTCGCCGCGAAAACAAAAATTAACACTCCAGTAGGCGCACCCGTCTCTGTATCATGAGTGGTCACATATGTACACCATTTTTGTTTTGTGCATTAAAGCATCTATACACAATCTAATTTTTCATCGAATGAAAGATCTTCGAATCCCTTCAAAGTCCATCAAATTACTTCAAATCTTGTCCAATATTTGACAAGACTTTTAGAGTCTTGTCAAAGATTGGACAAGATTTATTGGAAATGATTATTTGATGAAAAATTTTATTTTTAACAAATGCCTTTATTCATCAATTCTGTCCAATTAAACTGTTGCTTCGGATTTTTTAGGTTTAAATAATTACAAACATGTTTCAATCTACAATACAACATGTACATTGTATTATGCTATGTGAGGTTAAATCAAATTTTAATCCCAAATTTGTAATCATTGTAATCTATAAATTTGAAGATTTAAATGGGGGCCTTTATTGTTTGCTTTTAACTGCTTTTTACATTCTGAATACTCTCTATTTCAAGTCCATTTTGTTTTTCAATTGACGAGTTTTCTAGTTTTTTTTCAGGTATGTCCTTTCAAACTACTTCTTAGCGGTTCGGAATCAGAACCTACTTGAAACTGTAGGGCCATTCATATCTCGTCATCATCATCAAGTGTATGTTTTCACCCCCATTACCGATGCACAGGTTTCCGCTATGTTTTTTGTGTACAGTAGTATTGCATGTTTGATTAGTTAAATAAAAATTCATTTATTTATCATGTCGAATCATTAGCTGCATCTAAATATCACTGAAGAGCAGGAACAATGAAATATAAGGGAAAATCAGTCCTTCTTGTATGAGATGGCCGTGGTGAGATGTCCTAGACCCCATAAACGGATATACGTGTGTGATGTACACACATATGTAAAAATATTGTTTGTATATTATACAAACAACATTTATACAATCGGACCAACAACAAGATCATTCAAAGTTGTGTAACAAGTCCTTATTTATGAACAATTCCTTCAACCTTACCCTAGGATAAAATCCATAGACTTGCTCACAAAGCAAGCTCACCAGATCTATACGCTCATTTTGTATCTGAACTATTTTGTTAACTGGAGTCAATTTCTCATTCAGCAATGTACCCTATTCGAGAGAAATGGTACATTTCTAGTTAAGAAAGATTACGCTATTATAATTTTAATTGATATTTTAGTGAAACACTTATTGAATGACTTGATTATTACACAAAACGATTCTCAGGATCTTGCCATGGTAAGAACATTTGTAAGCTTCTATTTTTTTTATCATTATCTTAATTCTTCTATTTTGAATGCTCAGCTGGGGAAAATGGGTGACAGTTAGTGAATGAGACTCAGAAGTAAAAATAATGAAAATTTACAACAAAAAGTTAATATTAAGAACGCTGATCGTTATGGAACAAGAAATCCAAGAATGAAAATTTAATTAATAACAATGTTGAAGAACTTACTTAGAAAGACTCCACTTGCCAAGCCCTTGATTCCATTTTCAATAGAGACATTGTTCGCAAGAAAATATGGATCACAAGATTTTGTCGAATTTCCTGGGCAGAAAATGTTGTACAATTCACCACCCACGGTTTTATTGCACTGGTCAATATGAATGTCTTTTAGTAAGCGTTTTCCAAGAACACACATCCTGAAATAATGACAAAACATAGATTATAGAAAGATAATACGATTGATTGAGTTGGAAAACACGGATTTAAATCAACCAAGGAAAAACGACCGTTTATATTGTAATTTGTTAGGGTGCTTGCACAGTAGAGCATACAATACTCAATAATGATCACCAAAAATAAACATGTACTATAAAAAATATATAGAATGAAAAAATATATAGAATAATATTTAGAATGTAGAATCTTTCATATACCATTCCACAGCATGTGCTTGATTTAACGATGGTGATCATTATCAAGCTTTGGATGCTCCACTGTGCAAGCACACTCATTAGTGAGTTCTCAGTAGATGAGGAAACTCTATTCTAGGATGATCATTATTCGCAGAAACTTCCAATATTCAACCTGCGAATAGTTAGTTACTTGAAAGACTTCATGAATTTTATTGGACCTGAAATCTTTTTTCTGTAATCGAAATTTTTTTCCCAGTACTGTATTTCATACTTGATTAGCACACAATCAAGTTAAAGGCTAGATAAATCGCAGCAAATTTTATCCAATCCAAACAAGATTGATAACAAACCCTTTTTTTCCTGACTTCTGTTATTAATATGAATGATGAAATATATTTAAGAATATAAAAATGATAAATATTATTATAAATTCAATAATTGCAGTGGATTCAAATGAAACACACGTTACAGCAACATACTTAATGAGTGATACATATGTTGTCAATGCCAAGCTTTTAACGGTTGTGACAACATTTGCTATAATTCATTATGGATTATGCTATAACACCATCACCAATTAAGAAGAGCACGACACTGCATACGATTTTTATTGTTGTGAATATCCATTTTCGTAAATAGTAGTATAACTATTAACATGGTAGAAACTTGCTATTCAGAACTGACCTTTTTGAGTCGCTGCGGAAGCGTTTGGAACTTTACTTATTCCACGGCGCTTGGTTGCAGACTCAGACTAAGATTTTTAGCATTAGATTGTAATAGTTGGCATTAGAAAGAAACATGTATATATAATTACTTGAGCTTGTCGTTTCCATTGAAGTTCATGAAAATGCCGACATAAACAGCGATAATAGAGAAAATGACACAAGCAAGGGCGATTGAAGCGAACTTGTTGACGAACTTGACTCCGACAAAGACTATGGTTCCCATCACCAATAGAAGACCAGTACCATAGACTCGGAAATTGTTGTACATTATGCTGGCATCTTTGGTAAAATCGCCGAATATTGATAAACTAGGCGACATGTACGTCTGAAACAGTTTCATGAGTTGTATTAGAACAAAAGTAACTAATAATTATAACAAATACAGTTTTGCTGCCAGCTCCAGATTGAGTGATATTTATCAATGTAAAATATAATTATTCTATTATGTACAATGAGTTAAATGCAAGAGTTGATCAATGGTAATGCAAGAGCCATGTATAATGGTGCACTGTGCTATTATGCTATTAATCTTCGTGTGCTGTTGGTCATAAACCTTGATATTGTTCTATACTCAGACGTTAAAATAATTTTAAAAAAATTGAATTTTTGTCCGCATACAGTCGTTAGCCATGTAAATTGTTGTATCTTACTTTTAGTTTTTAGTGTGAAGTAACCTCAAAGATTTGTACAATATAGAACATCCAACATTTGTGAAGAGAGCAATAATTGTGGAATTGAGTCTGTTGCAGAGCACCTTTACATTTATTGTAATTTCGTTCCAATAGATTAATAACATTTAGGAATTTATATAATATATATAATAACATATAGGAATATAATTCATTCAAACTTGAAAATATAATATCTATGAAATTAATAACTGACTTAGTGCTTCCAGACAAGAAAGAAGAAAAGCTAATAACTGATTATAGTCTATGAGACAACTTATTTATTCATTTGAGTTATTCATTTTTTCTTGTTTCATATCGTAGAACATATTGTATGCACATAATAATTATTGTTAATTAATATGAGGATATATCATCTGCAAATCTCTCTCAAAATGACAAATGGCGTTTTGTAAAAGACAAAAGGTGTTCATCAAACAAAAATCAGGCAAATCAAATTTTATTGTCAATAATTAAGAACAGTGAATGAAAAATGTTTATACCCACTTCTTTGATCATTTTTATTGACAGACATAGATTGCTTTTGCCTTATAATAGAGAAAAATTATTCTTTTGGGTGAGAACAGACAAAAAAACAAGAATTGCTCATTTAAGGTGGGAAGTTCATAATCTTATGGAACAAACATAACATGATAGTTGTCCAAGTCCATTGATGTAAAAAATAACTGAGAATAACCAAGTGAATAAGAAATACATGTAAAATCAGATATTCGTGATCTGAGTACATGTCATTCCAAAATTGAAAAAATAAATAAATTTATAAATTAATAATACATATTGTATTTTATTTTGTAATTATTTTTTATTATTGTTTGGCTAGAAATATATCATAATCAAACTTTATTTAAAGAGTATTTTATTGAATCATCCTCTAAGTTCATGACCGAATTCCTTCAGTAGTGAGTAGTTATTATTTATACAAATGTCTGTGATAAAATTTATTTTAACTATTGTCAATCTATTCGACTCCTATGGCTTGTTCATTGGGTTTATGAAATGAAAACCAAATGTTTTTTATAGTTATGCAGTTAGTAATTACGTTTCCGATTGCATTGTTGTGCCTTAAAGGAAAAAATAAATTCTTATACTTATCAATGCGATGTGTGGATAATCTAGAATTAAAAAAAGCAGTGAAAACAGTGTATAATGATCACAAGTTTTTTACTATAGTGTTAATTTCTATTTGTATTATACATGTGTCTGCTTTTTTAATAATACCATGTGCTGTTGGGACCTGCTATCTTCACCAGCCCCAGACCTTCTGGAGATTTCACTTTTCAAGTTCATGTGTACCATTCCACACAGGTTCTTTGTAACCTCGGGGTGCAACATTTTGTTAATATAAAAATTTATTTAAATGCATGAATACATAATGTTAACAAGTTTTTACGACAAGTAGAAATATCATTCATACATTCAGAGTAGTGGAAATTAGTAAATGAATAGAAATAAATATGATTCAAAATATCTTTTTAGCGTCTGTAAGTGTTGAAATAATCAACTTACCAGAACAATTTCAACAGCACCAATGATGTACATAGCCGCTGCTAGAGTGGTACCCGTATAAAACAACATTCCAACGGCACCACCGCACTCAGGGCCCAGTGATCTCGATATCATGAAATACGAGCCTCCCGCCGGTACAACTCCATTCGTTGCTATCGCACTCATTGAAATGGCAGTTAACATTGTCTGTAAGCAAACAAATCAACTTGAATATTAAAATGATTAGAATACAATACCAAAAATAAAAATAATAATATTACTTGGTTGTATTGCCGTATACAAAACCTTACATATGTAACAAATGCCCACTAGTAATCATATATATCCTAATTAATCTATATGGGTATTAATTTACATTAGACGTGAGATACAATACAAAAGAGAATTTTATAATATTAATTGGTTGAACTCAAAAAAAAAAAAAAAAAAAAAAACTGCTGCATATACAATCATTATGTATAACATTTTCAGTATTTTCTATTGCATATGGGCCACTGTACGTTGGAAAACATAACAAGTTATTATCAATATTTGATGATAGGACAAGACACTTATTAATTAATAGAAAGGTGAATTTTATTACTGAGTATTTTAACTTTTTCAGTTGAAGCCTGAGTTATCAAAGTCACGTATAATTTTATACTGACCTTTACTGGTCTTAGAAGTAAAATAAAATTACAAAAATTAATTATATAATATTATTTGATTTTATTGCTGTATAGACAATCATTATGTATAAAAAGGTGTATAACACTTGTAGTAGCCTACTTTAATATATCCTTGGATACATTTCACCACAAATATATCTCTCATGAAATGAGTCCCAATGATTCCCATACATCAATCAATCTTCGATTGAAATCAAGTAGAATAACAGACAAACAGCTGAAATTCCATTTATTTAAGAAATACGCCGTGTTCATTACAACTGCATAATGTAGAGCAAGAGAAACTCTTCACTAACCGTAATCGTAGACTGAATACCGAAACATGTTTAAATTTCATTCTACTGACTTGCTTTCCCTACGACAGGACTTCGGTAAGTCAGTTTAAGTAGCTACAGATGAATTACATCAGTTCACTAACCATTCCGACCAATATTATTAATTTAACATCGATAAAACAGTTTCCAACATCACAAAATGCTTTTTTTATCTCATATATTGCTTTTCCGATTGCAATCATGACGGCAAAACTTTTCCCATAAACCGTAGTCAAACGGCGGCCATTAACGAACGCTAATGAGTCTTACTATTAGGCTCACAAGCCAAGATGGCAGAGCTTTCCCCATTAAACACAGCCCAACAACTTAATGTGTCTCTTTCCTAAAGCAGGGCCTGAGTCAATCAGTGTGAGTAGTTGCTCTTTGCCCTAGAGGTGCGCTTTCCTAGCGACGCGAGTCCCTATTGCGCCGGCTTACTTGAGCCGGCGTTTTCCAGTGCCTCTCAAAAAGTCTTGCAAATCTTTTTTTCTTTCTTTTTTTATTGCTGATGATGCCCACATGAGTCTTAGACTTGTGAGTGGGTAATGAGGTGAATGATTACACATAAATGCCTGACGGTAGAGCGGGATTCGAACCCACGACCGCTTAAACGACAGCAAGCTGAAGTTACGACGCCCCAACCAACTGCGCTAAGCGGCCCGCCAATCGAATCGAGTTTCCTCCCAACAGCATAAAACAGCTGATGACACAAGCCAAAAAGATGGACTTGACTGCTTCCAAATAAATTAATCTTAATACTTTGCCGCGCTGATTGTTGTGTACACAGTTTCCCTGTCCACACAATTGGAGATTATCATACAGGTAACCTGTGAAAAAAAGAATGTCGACACAATCGAAGGCGATGCAGAATCAATTAACGTTGTGATAACAAGAGTGGAAACGTGCATTCTGAAAGGTTTGAGGTATTAGCGTTTCTTTCATTTTTGAAATGGGGAATCAAAATCCAGATCATTCGCTATTTTTAAATAAAGTAATACAAAAAAGAAATTTTGAATTAACTTTAAGTCACTGCCCTATTCTAAGAAGATAATTATTTTTATGATACAGTAGCTTGGTGAGTGATTGGCCGCTCGCTGAGCATGGTGTGAAGACAATGTTCAGTCACGGGCGCTCGGGGCTGCATTTTGAAGGGTGACCGGCTGTGATGATATGAAATTATCAGCTTTATTATCACTTACAATATTTCTTATTTTCAAAGAAAATATGTTTTTTTAAATATTGCATCTTAGCCAATTTCTATGATTGTAAACTTTTTTTGGTGTCAATTTACAGGGATTTTTTCGAAGGCGAGATGCTAATCCGTCCGATGTTTGGTTTTTGGAAATATTTAGAAAAAAAAAGTTCCTAAATTTCGAAGTTTTACGAAAATTGTGGGGCAGCACAAGGTTTTCAATGGTGCAAAATTGATTCCAGACTACTCATATATGTGTCGAAACAACATACCAAAAAATCAGAACTACAGTAAATTTGGCAAGAAAATCCCTCTTTCATGTCTAAAGTGACTGGACTACAACACAATTCAGACTCTTGCTAGCAAAGTCAATGTTCAAACTCTGTTTTAACGTTGCTAGGAAATTGTGATTGAATAACTTACGACACAACAGCAGGTAAGAACGATGAGGAATCCCTGGACAGCGCCGGCAGTGCCGACCACCCAGGTGAGTCGAATGAAGAGGATGACGCCGAATATGTTCTGGATGCAGGGCAGGTAGACGCCGACCAGGGTGCCCATGCGAGCGCCCCCCGCTTGAGGCTTGGCGTCCGGGTCGGCCGGCGTCGATGGAATCGTGTTCTCGTAGTTGGCCAGAGAGCCGAGCAGCGTCGAAATTCGCGGCCGGTCTTCCAGCTCTTCCTAAACAACAAGATAAGAAAAAAATTGAAAAATACATCCAAAAGTATATTATAATAATAATAATACTGAAGTGTTACTTAGTTATCTGATATATTTATAAACGTCTTGATATACAAACGTCTTTGTCGTCGAAACTAGTAATGATCCATGTAAAAAAGAAAACAAGGTGCATTAATGGAGCACCAAGATAAGTATCGAATATATTTTTAGAATCTGATATGAATTATTTTCCTTAAGGAGATGCTGAAGGAGGAAAAGTATAAGAAAAAGAAGAAGGTGGAGAAGGAGGAGACGGAGGAGACGAAGGAGGAGGAGGAGAAGGAAGAGAAAGACGAGAAGCATATTTTCATTTCATTTCATTTCATTTCAAGAAGGAGAAGAAGGAGAAGAATGAGAAGAAGGAAAAGGAGAAGAAGGACAAGGAGGAGAAGAAGGAGAAGGAAAAAGAGGAGCAGATAAGAAAATAAGAAAGAGAAAAAATAAAAAAGGAGAAAGAGAAGGAAAAGAAGGTAAAGAAGATGAGATAAATAGAATGAGCAAAAGAAAAGATAGATGGAAAAAGATGAAGAAGATAAAAGAGAAGGGTGAGAAGGAGAAGAGGAAAATAAGTAAGAGAACAAGAAGCAGAAGAAAATAGAAGTAGGAGAAGAAAGATAAGTAAAGAAGAAAAAGGAGAAAAAAGGAAAATAGCAGAGTCTCTGGATTATGGATTGTGTCACATTCTACTTATTCCAGTTCAATTGATGGTTGTAATCCAGTCAATGTAGCAA
The DNA here is from genome assembly GCA_948455865.1 of Conomelus anceps. Taxonomy (NCBI): domain Eukaryota; kingdom Metazoa; phylum Arthropoda; class Insecta; order Hemiptera; family Delphacidae; genus Conomelus; species Conomelus anceps. The sequence continues at coordinate 31,902,780 of OX418216.1, forward strand.
GAGAACAATCCAAGTAAATTGGGCCTTATAATATATAAATATCGGTGAAGAAAATTAAAACAAGTTACTTTGAATTTTTCATCTATTTCAAGAGAGTTGATGTCTAGATTGTATTAAAAGCGAGAATCTGTGATAAATATATTATGTGAACAGTTATACAGAAGACGTAGGTGTAATAATCATTGAAGTCCACAATAAGGCTGAATATTTAATCTTTCGAATTGAATAATTCATAGGATTTCCAGAAGCATGAGCATTACTAAGATCAGACCTGAATCGATCTCTGAGAAGCTTCGGAGTTGCTTATTAGCAGTCATAGCTGGAGAAAGCATTAAAGATGTGCCTTTCAACGCCAATAAATAATTGATGCCTTTATTCACACTCGCGGAGCTTGAAATTCATATCTTGCTATTTCGGAAGCTTGTAATGCAGATATGTTTAGAGCTCCCCTATTCACGATTATAATACAGTAATTCAAATGCATTGAAGCTCGTTCATATTCTGCTTAATCTAATCTTAATCTCTTGATACAGCTTTGTCAGCTGTGATAGAATGAATTGCTCGATAAATAATATTTTATGATTACGAATAACAGTAACAAGTACAATAAATTTGAACCAACATCAAAAGAGAATGTTAGGAGAAAATAGTGTAACACTTTTGTCCAAATACTTGGTAATTTTGAAGCAAGTACGGGTCTAATCCGATTTTCTTGAAATTCATATGTACTATATTGAACACTATGTGGAGCACAAAAACGAAATAGCATAAGCTTGAGCTTGATGGTTACTTGATGGCAGGGAGTGAGCTTGATGGTTCGTCTATGATAAAAGTAAGTGTCGTCAATACCGGGAAGTGTGCAAAAATGCATTCAAAGATCCGGTTTTAATTGAAGAATGCATAGATTGGCTAACAAGTACTGGTTAGGGAATATCAGTAGTGATATCAGAGGAAAGCGATTCATACACCACACTTTGGGGCATGGTAGATTGAACTCAAAACCTACAATTGATTTATCAGAAATATTCACATGAAAACATCACTATTGTTTTTTAATCATCCTATAACCTAGATCTAAGAATCCATAATAAATGTTCTCAGTATTATAGTGTTATAGGCAAGCAGTTCACATCGCACACTGTTGTGAAATTTTGTATGGTTTCGCAGTGGATTGAACTGTAATTACATTGAGAAATTAAACTTATAAAAGTATAAATCTAAGACTCATTTCCGGTGGTTCGGAACCAACCTAAAACTGTAGGTTTAACTCATAAAACACCAACTCATTACTCATGCACAGGTATCAGGCCTATATGAGTTTCATACTCCTAAAAAAATCCATAATTTTATTATAACTGTTCTCTGTGGTAGTGATTCACATAACACGCTCTTGAATATGATACCATGAAACCTAGTGTATTGAACTAAAACTGCTTTCTCAGAAATATTCACGTTTAAAACTAACCGTTGTTTTTTTATCACCCGATAGGCTAAATATAGATCCTAGATAATTGATTCTTAGATTTATATATTTTTGGAATTAAATTTCTCTCAGTAATTGAAGTTACTGTGTTCTATGCAACATTTTGAAAGAGTGCAATGTGATACTCATAATTTAATTATAACTGTTCTCTTTTGAAGTTACATCAGAGACTATCAAATAACACCAGAAAGAGTGTACTCTCTTTACATGTTCTAAGGTGCCATGAACTGAAAGGCAGCAATTACTTAATGAACCAACTGAATGAACCAACTCAGCAATGAAATAACAAAGATCTCATTCCTGAAGAAGGTAAGGCATTTTTATTGCAGGACCGTATCGACAGCGGCACAGCAAGCACAGGCACAGAAGGCTTTAAGATAGGAATAGGAAAGGACGTGGAACGGCGTCACCGAGATATAAATAAGACAGCTGGAGAAAAGGGACAATCTAATTCCAGTTTTATGGCGGCGTTGTGGCAGGCAGGGCAATCAGCCGCTCCCCCTGATGGCAATGGCAAACACCCATGTCGCAACTTCCACGCAAAATCCTTCCCTCACTCCATCCTTCCCTCCTTACCATGTCATTTTCTTCCTTTTTACACTTCCGTCACTTTTATCTAGAGGCTGAAAGTTTCGTTCCAATTCCGCAGATGCTTACGTCACCGGTGACCTATATTACGCCTGCAGATGTGTTGCCAGTGACCTAACTCGATCAGCTCGACCACTCACTTCACTTGAGGCAGCGCAGGCAGTTCTAGGTATCTAGGATGACTTCGATATCCCAACAATCGCATTCATAATCATATAATGATCAATTGCGCATGTTTACGGGGGGAAATAAGGATTCCACTGACCTTTTTTTGTTTTGACAGATAGATTTACTTTCTTGCAGATTTGAAGCCATCGGTCTTCCCATGTGAAAACTCATATAAAAAGACTGTTGGCTTGCATGCTGGAGGAGTTTGATGGAAGGAATTGAGAGCTGGCTCTCAAAACAAATTCACAAGTACATACATATAATACAAGGGGTAGTGGCAACCAATTTATTGAGTATCACAGATTAAATTTTTCTGATAAAAATCCGAGTTCCTATGGTCTAAAGGTTTTTAATAAATTACCTAGATTTCTATCTATTTCATCTAGGACATTTAAAAGGATTTGTATGCAATTTATGCATAAATGTATTAAATTATATATATGTATTATTGTGGTTCGGAACCCACCTAAAACTGTAGGTCCAACTCTTAAATCACCATCATCCAACTCATTACCCACGCACAGGTCTCAGACCTATGTGAGCTTCATCCTAAAAAAAAATTATATGCTTTCCTTGTAAGGGAGGCCTACTATAGTGTAGAAGAGTTCCTAAATGATAACACAAATGTGACAATGTATATGCTAATGTGACCGCAGCTATTTCATCTTTAATGTGATATTCCATGTTTCATGACATGTGACATGCTGTCCTCATATAATGTTAGGCCTACGAGTTGTTCATTTCCTTAAATTGATTGCATGTGTTTTTTATATCTATTGCGGTATACTTTTACTTAGTATGATCTGTGTTGTAGCCTAGATTTGACTCAATTAAAAGTATATTTTTCAGTGTCAGTTCTTTGTAATTTACTTGGCCGATTCATGCATTTTTATGGGTCAATAAATTGATTTGATTCTTTCCTCCGGGTTTTCTCCCTTCGCGGTTGTTAACTGACCTTTTTTGCGAGATTGTCTCTCTCTCTTTTACCTACCCCTATCTCAGTGAAGATCCGATTGTTGGGGGGGGGGGGGGGGGTTCATGAAACTCTTGAATCCCCCTGGAATCCCCCCTTGAAGCACAGTCCAACTGCAACACACTTGCAGTATTAATTCGCATTCAAATTTCAAATGCACTGCTATTTCCTAATTGCTATGAACTAACTTGTAGTTTCGACTTCAAACTTTAATTGGTTCACATTGATCTAGTTTCAACCTCAAACTTCTCAAGTGTCCAACACAGAGAAGCCAAACTTTATTGCAATAATACTATCCGTATCATATTCTCGAATTTAATTTAGGAGCTCATAAATACTCGAGCTTTCGGAATCGGGTTATTAGAGTCGTATTACGGATAATGGATAGAGGAAGAGAGAGAGAGAGAGAGAGAGAGAGAGATATGAGAGACAATGATTCAGAGTTTGAAACCCATGAAATTATAGGTTCCACTGAGGTGAGAGAGATTATATAAAATGGATTATTGATTGGTATTGTCATGGCACATAATATTCTCACCGCTTTTAAACTAAAAATCTGTCTAAAACAATAATTTACCATCAGCCAATTATATTGGGAATCAATTATTTGATTATCAACTTACCATTAATAACGTATATCATGTCAACTGAATGAATAATTGTTTCTAATGAAAGTATGGAAGTAAAGAAAAAGAATTAAAGCAAAAATATATTATAATAAGTAGCATTTAAATGAAATAAGATCCTCTCAAATAAATAGATTAAATAAATAAATAAATAAATAAATTGTTTATTGTCATGGAACATAATGCTAAAAATGTTATCGACAACGTCATTGATAAAATACTCAGATATATAGACTAAAGATAAACATAGAGATTTATAAACTCTAAATAATAAAACACTAAGATACACTAAAAACAACAAAAAATAGATCAGGACATTGTTCAGTTTGGCTACTCAGGTACATTTTCTTTACACATAAATTTTCCAGTCAATTTTGAAATAATAATTTACTCGGTAAAGTGCCTCATTAATTAAAATATGCTTAATCTTACTTTTTAATGAGTTGATTGGCAGTTCCTTGATTCTAACCGGCATATAATTGTATAATTTTACAGCCATTTAAGGAAATTTTTTTTGGGAAGAAGTGTGTATATATTTATATATATCTATTTCCATCCTCTTCTCCATGAAATGCTGAATCTGAGACTCAGTCGATCCACATATTGTCTGCTAAATTTGAATCAACTATCAAATACCGTCAGAGCCCAGCAGCCAATCAGAAAGAAGCCTCAGTTACTGGCAAATGAAAAAGCGCCGGCTTATCCTGAAGGATTAAAGTGGGAAGAAGGATCAAGGGTTGATGCTAGAGGACAGAAAAAGGTCAAGTGAAGAGCAGAAAAAACTTTACTACGTGCAGGGGGCTGAATTTTTATATCCTTCATCATTTTTAATTTATTCAATTTTTCAAAAGTTTTAAAAGTGTTAAATAATGTCGCCATCAGACTCCCTCACCTACGGAAGCCGCCAACCAGCCACTGAGGAGTACGTCTCCAGTACCTCTGAGGAGACTTGATAGTCTCATAAAGACGCCGCCAATCTATCACTTTGAAGGTCCTAGTCTGTTCGCCATTTTTGGAGTGAGTAGGAGCCCACCTATTATCCGGTGGAAAGGTAGGATTTATAGAGCTTCCATAACCACTAAACCGCGCATCATCAGGTGATAAAAAATTTCAATAATTATTCAGTGCGTTATAAAATAGACCTACGCGAGTGCATAACTTTATGAGCGCTATACCTAGATCAGGGTACCGACCAAGACTGGTCTCAAATTTCAGTGCTGCTTAGCCAAGCATAGGTTCAATTCATTTCCAATCCTATTCGTCTTCTCATGTTTTGATGTTTTGGATGCGGCTAACCCACACCTAGTCGGACTTATTATAAATTTTGTTCTATAATTTTTTTTAAATCATTTATTCCTCATAGAAAAAACATTATGAAATACAATACAAGAAAATAAAAATAAACGCTGTCATATAAAAAAAACAACTGAAAATGTAGGAATTACTCCCCCAAAAGAGCAAGCTCGAGCAAAGCTCAAGCATTGTATGTCTTAGTATACTGCTCACATATTGAGTGTGATATACACTATTTCTTTCTGTGCATGTAGTTCTCTGCCTAATTGGGCTATAATAATAAATCTGTGTAATATCACCGCCAGGGAGTGGCCGTAGCCGAGTGGGTTAAGTGCTGGTTTGCTAGCCCAAAGGTCCCGGGTTCGATCCCAGTTCTGACCAAAATATTTTACCTCGGGCCACTCCCGTGTTTCGGAGGACACGTTAAGCTGTCGGACCCGGCTGCCTAAAAACAGTCGTTAAGTCACGTCAGAGGCCCTGAACTTATTCAGGTGCGACCTGATAACTCTGACACCAGACCTGAGCCAGCCAGGTCACACGATATTATTATTATTATTACCGCCAGGTTTTTATTCAATAAATTACCTGTGAATCATTGAAGCAAATCTGGAGATTGTGAGTGTGCCAGTACCTAGGGTAAGTTTGACTGCGCGATACTGGTGGCGTGCGGCTGTGGTTGTGAGAATTGATATAACACAGATTGGTTTCCCAACTTGTAGTTTAGAGCGCAAGGATATACGATTGGGGAATCATTCAAGTCCATGACCAGTTGCCGTGCTCACCGAAAAACTCGTGCAGACATTCATACCCTGGGTATATTTACTGTCACCGCCCAGTACTCTTGGGGACAATACCTTGAATTGAATGGTTCATGATGCTCATATTTCATATTTCCTAACACAGGGACGTCGCCAATGAAAGATATTAAAAGGAATATTCCACAGATATTAGCGGAAAGCAACCGGTTTTTGCCCAGGTAATCACCACACTGTTAATATCTGAAAATTTGTTAAATAAATATTGTTGGAACACCTACCTAGTTATCCAAATTGAATCTATGACCCTAATGGTAACGCGGTGTGTGAGATCTACCACGTTATAATAAAATAAGTTTATGGTAAAGCAAACCATAACAGTATTTATAAAGGACTCGACGCTTTCTTCAGAGATATTGTAGAATTTGTACAAACAAATGGAAAAAAGAACACAAAGATCACGGCATATTTTTATGATACATATAATTTTCAACAATGTAATTTATAAATTTTATCCATTCATTATGACAAAAATACTATTACGAAAAGATGCGACAGGCTATCGCTCAATGTCTCTAAAATATAATGTAGAATCCACAGGATCGTTGTGTTATCATTATTTTTAATTATTATTAGTATTATTATTAATAATAATAATATTATTATCTCGCATTTGCGGTTAGTTCTTTGAAAGGAGGGGTATTCACATGCAACCTCCATCTCATGATTATTATTGTTTTGAACATCCAAAGATTTATCGAGTGCATTGCAATATTTGGCGCACTATGCGTGATGTATCCAGCAGAATAGACTTCTGCATTTTCTCCACCAGTCTCTGAAAAGCCAATCAATTTACAGCTCTGCACAGCTGTCTTTAGCATCAGTCTTCCCACAGTTATCACTATTGGAACTATCTTAGTACTGTTCAATCCATAAATATCCAAATGTTACCTCCTGGAACTTTCTTAATTTCTCACCTCTTCTTCTCTGAGCATTTTCATCTGCTGGGATAGCTAAGTCAACTATCAGTGCTTCCTTCCTCAGCATGTCCATTACCAGGATATCGTACTAATTGTGGAGAGCTTGCCTGTCAGTAATAATTTGTACATCCCAGTAGATTTTGATCTGGCTCTTCTCTACAAATGCAGGTGGTGTGTAAGAATGGTATGGAGAAATGTCATCTATCATTCCAAGTCTCAACTGCAACTCCAAATGGACCTATGGCATCTCAAACATTTCCTTGGAGCTAGTTGTTATTATGTCTATCATTATTATTATTATAAAAAAATATTAATATCTTGTAACATTTTTTCGTTCCATCAAGAGCAACAAATTCTGACAAAGAAAATCATCGACAATCATACTTGCATTTCCCATGTTACTAAAAATACCTATCGAAAGAAGGGGCTAACAAAGCCCGATAAATTACCGTTTAGTTGATTAATTGAAGCAGAAAGGTTCTAACTAACTAAAGTAAGAAACATGATCCTTCTCAGGTATTCGAAAATGATCCACTATTGAGGGAACTGAGAAAACAAATTGTTCGTGGTATATTCCCTATTTTTATAGAACAAAATGAATTAGCGTATTGATTTTATTGGTGGAGATATTCTTTTTTACGGGTAGTTCCATCTCGCTATTTAAGTCATCTTATTTTAAAAAAACCAATAATTTAACAATGTGGTATCAATATTCCATTCCCTTGATTAGACACTGGACCGATTTCTTGGAAGAACTATTTCGTGAACTGGATAAAGACGATTACAGGTATACCACAATTGAAAAAATCAATTCTTTTGCGATTGCGATTCATCTTGAAAATTCACAAGAATAATATAAGATAAGATGAATGCCTTTATTTTAACCTGGAGGGCGGAGTTAGGGCACAGCCGACCCTTTCTTACACTCAACCATCATTACCCTCATATTTAACAAGAGCAATGAGTATTCGAGCCAGTAATTTCAAAATATTACAGTAGGCTCAATGCCATACAGGTAGTCATGTATTCATATTTGGGTAAAGTACGGAATTTCGTGCTAAGCTGTGACATATTTCAACTGAAGTTCTAGCGAAATGGCAATAGAAACTGTGTCAAACGCATGAGTTGAAGAAAGAGGGTGGGAGAATCATAAATGAAAGCCATCAAAACGAGGGTTGGGTGCGAAGGCCTATCAAACAAACGACTCCCCTTTGCTACGGATAAATTTTAAACGCAAGAGCTTAGAAGCATTTTGAGCTGCTGCTCACAGACTGGATTTTCAGGTGAAAGAAGAGAGAGAGGAAATTGCTTGGAATCGAGTGAAGGTGACAGAGATGGCGGCTGGAGGTCAAGTCGTTTCAGGAGAGCTCCTCAACCAAAGTGTAGGAGGCATTCTAATTAAAAACCAGCCACTTGAAACTCCCAGCTTTGCAGTCAGAAATCCTCAAGCAATAAATCTCGAATCCTCGCTCCAGAATTGTTGCTCTTAATTTTTTGGTATGAGCTTCAAAACTGGGAAACCCACCCTGAATTGTGTCAAACTGGGAAAAGTGGATTAAACGTATTGGCATATACTAAACAATACTATATACATATTATTAGATACAATTTTATATCGACAGACTTAGTTACTGTATAGTTACTTACTACACAGACATTTGTCATACTATACTTGTCGCACTGTGATATTGCGTAGTAACAAAATTCGCAAAATAATTCCAAAAATGTATTTAAAAAAAGGTTTGCAGTTCAAATTCAAAATACATTTCCGATTTGTGATGAGCATTCACTGCTAACAACCATGATAACTTTAAAACGTCCTTACAATATTGGAAATTATAAAAATTTTCAATGCACAAAATAGGAAAAGCATTGATATTTGGAAAAAAAGTTCTTGAAGGATAGATAATACAATTACTTACGGAATAAAGATAGAGATTTGTCTCGTAACCAGACATTTTTTCTTTTTCGGAAACAAATGGTTGATCATCAGTTCCATCCCCTGGAAACAGAAGAAGTTACAAATTACAATCATTGGTGTTATTGATGTTGAAATTATTATCATGATTCTGTACTACAAATGCTGATTCATCACAACGGAACTTGGAAATGTCACTTAGTTTTTGGCAGACATAAATATCTGAACTATTGGTTAGCTTTTTCAATCCATTGATAAAATAGTTCTCGTTGAAGCCTATAGCATCAACTTGCTACACAGCTAAACAATAATTATTATCATTAGCTGCCTGGAAAATCGTAATCAAAATGACATAACATTCATTCTTGAACCATGAACCCACCTTCTCCAATCCCATGAGTGGTAATTATTGTAAAGCATCAGCATGCATGTAACATGTTGCACTCCAACTACAATCTTCATTACACACAGGGGAAATATCATGATATTTACCATCCTGATAATTTCTGATATTTGACCATATTGAATGATTAAGGTTTATATTCTAAGAGGCTAAAGCTGGAAGCTAAAATTTCCACCGTTGAAAATAGGTTTGAATAGAAATTCATAGTTTTTCTGCAATCAAGATATAATCAATCTTAGATATTTATTCTAACTCATAAAGTGCTAACAGGAACGTTATTGTACAGTCCCATGCGTGTTCAGTAAAACTAAATTTCAAGCTGCAATTTTTCATAGCAAGTTGTTTGTACTGTATCAAGAACAGAACAACTTCCATCTTCTCTGTTACTCAGCCTTAAAATCCCCAGTGGTTTGTTCACATATAAAGTTGGGTCGTAACCACGAAAGTCAGCTAGTCTCGAGTCCCAAAGGTAAATAAAAACACACTTTTGCAACAGTGTCGTATCACATGTCTCTGCATCTATCTTCTCCAATGCGAGTTCATTGATAACAAAAGTATCTCATACAAATGGAACACAATATACATCTCAATCAATTCAAAACATTTTTTTCAATTCTAATTGTTATTTCTGCTGTATACAGCATTGAAACAATGAGAAAAAATAATTTCAAACTTGATACAGTACTGAATCAACAACTTTTCTATTTATTTACAGACATCATTTCCACAGTTGAGTACAAATAACGCAAGTTGTAGCTACACAGTGAAAATTGTAGTTTAACAACCTCATTAGCGATTGTGTTGCGGCACCATAACTACGATTAGAAATTAGCGGTGCCGGCAAAACCATTGAACTAAAGATTTGGCACTGAAAAGAGTAATCAAGAACAAACAATAGATTCTAAATCCACTCTTCCAATTTCTTTCATTTGGCTTGAAAATTTATTATAGCTATAGTCGAAATGTAAAGTGAAAACAATTTTATTTCCCTGGAAAACGTAGTATCAAAATCAATCAAATAAAATCATAATTCTTTAATCAAAATGAATTAATAAAATTTTATTATATAACAATTTAATATTTATAATTCATAAGACAGAATATTTGTTACCAAAATTCTCTTACATGAACCCTACTATATAGAATTATAGAGTATGTGTTGAGGCTATGCTATGGGACTAGTTAATATTATTCAAAAAATTGCAAATATTATTCTGATAGTGAGATGAGAGAATAGTATAGGTAGATTTCTATTGATGGTGTTAGAAATAGACTTATTAAAAAAATAACTACCTAAAAATACTGCCTATAATTATACAAAATAGAACATTACCTAACGATAATAATTATTAAAATATAATTATCGAACAATTTGAGTTCCAAATAGATTTCACATTGCAAGTAGAATCGATGATAAATGATTCTCGATATTGGGAAGCAGGCATATTTCAATATAAAATTGTAGCCTACAGCGTTTCTGCCAGGCTAATATTGTTGAGAACCCACTATCAGCAAATAAATTGCATGTGATCAACATATTCGAACGCGGTTTGGGGACGGCGTTCAACTGGCCCTCCCGCTCCTTCCACTTCCATATGAGTCCACCTTTCATCGTATCGAGATATTGAATATGAAAGCAGCTCGGCTGCTCGCTGGTGGTTTCCCTGGAATATGGACGGAGGCGCAACGAGAATAGCCCATAATTGAGCTACGGGCAATTTATGATGGAATATGAGTGCGCCATGGTTTGCCAGAATGAACGATCAATTAATTACGTCGGGCAGGAGATTCTAATATAGTTGGGAAGGGAATTTATTGCTCCAAAGAGGTTGTACCAGTTGTTGGAGGTGGAGAGCGAACTGATAGAAGGTGATTGTTGGTTAGCGGAAGACAGATATTGGAAGTGGAAGGTGTGTGAGAGTGTGGTTGTGAAAGGGTGAGGATGTAAGGGAGTGAGAGGAACAGAGAAGAATGAACTAGCGAGTGAGAGGAACGTAGTAAACCAATGGAAGATATGAGGAGTGGATGCACAGTACGTTGGTCATCCTGCAATGCAGATAATACTCAGTCGACGCACAAGTATGTGTGTGAATTCTCTTGTAAGCCTGTGTTTGAGTGTGCATGTGGGCCTGCTGTTCACGAACGTTACCACAATATTGATGAAATCGAGTGGTCACCAATTCCCAACTGCCATATGTGGTGGGGAGCATGAATCCCTGGATTGCAGCTGTCCAGTTCATGAGGTTCGAGGTTAGAATCCAGACTTGTTACATGTTAGCATTCCCTGATGTTGAAGAAGAATAGAAGACGTAGGATTACTTAAATTCATTATTATGGCTTTAGGAGGTTGAGTGAAGAGAGAAAAAATCTTCAGTTTCAAGTTTACCTGATGACAGAACTAAAGTACTTTTTTATTTAATCCCATTTTCCATTGAAGTACGCACATCTTCCAAATCATATAAAAACCTAGTTTTTTAGACGGCTGTTATACTTTAGATGTATTATAGATTTGTGTGTTCTATAGGTTCGTGTGGTTTTTGGACTTGTGAGGTTTACAAAATCATGTGGTTCATAGATGCGAGGTAGATTGGAAAAATATCGTCTATCAAATTGACAGGAGTTTAATTCAACAGAAAAAATATTTTCTTTCCAGTAGCGATTGCAAAATCCTTAAAGTAAATTTCTAAGGTATGCAAAGTTGATCAATATTTGCAAAGTATTGGATTCTTGCCTCTTTATCAACACTAATATCAACATTGTCTGCAAGAGGTACGCAGTACGGCACTATAAAATCATATAAAATTCAGGTTTCAACTAGTCTGACACTAATGATGTTTGGTAAGAGGGTTGCAGAAAATCACCGAGTTGAATCCAACAGTGAAAAACTTATATTTTTAGTAACGGTTACAGAATGATCCTTGAGAGTCTGGTTAATATTCAGAGACGTTTATTATTTTGAAGTATTCAAAGCTGGTCAATGATTGGAAAACATTGACTTATTTTTACATATTGACAATCTACATATTTTGAGTAGATAACCAAAGGAGTAAGTCGATATTACTACTGAATTGTATAGGGGTGAAATAAAAAAGCAAACAGCTTCTTTTTAATTCTTCTGTACAATCATCATTCTAACACAGTTCCATTTAAGTTATTTGGACTGGCAACAAGCTGCTAGGCTATTAAAAATTGTTTGCAATTTGAAGAACGGAGATCTAGAGTCAAAGTAAAATATGTTATTTGAATAATTAGAGGATGATACAGATATGGGAAACAAGGTCAATCGAAGAAGACTTTTGAAGTGTAAAGTGATCTCTTATGAGAAGGATCGAAATGCTTTCGCATGATTCAGTTCGTTCGGATCTCAAGTTGAGTGCTTTGGTGTTCTTTAAAGCACTTTCTAGTGCTTTCTGGGCGACAGTCTAGTATGTCGTTTTTTGGGTCCTGCAATGGATTCTCTCCATTACTTGCAGCAACCCTGTCCAAAAAGCCTACTCTGGGCCACTCAAAGGCTGAGTAGGTGGGAAAAAGAGTATTGAAATTGCTCTCCAAAAGAAACAAGAGAACGAATACAAGCAGAGAAGAGGAAACATTTTGAAAAAACATCAACGTATCTAGAAACAACTCCGGGGATGAGTTGGGAAATGGTTGCATCTTCTATTTGACTGGATGTGTAGCTTGGAAAGGTCAGAGGTTATCTTCCAACCCGGATTGAGCAAAGCTGCAGACTGGCAGCTCATATGAAAATGTTGTGAGAGATATGATGAAAACGACGCCGGTCAGAATTGTATTTTCGCTATGGGAATTCTCATGGAACCGCTCGTTTCAGAGAATAACAACTTGCCTTTCCCAAGTTTGAGGAAATCTCATTTCAGGAGCTGGCAATCATAACTTGTACGTATACTATTCAAATATTTGATATCACATCATGTTGAACTGAATAACTCATGCAGTAGTTACTTTCTGAATCTAACTTCAAATTAAAGTAGTCAGTGAGACGTACAGAACAGATAAATAAACCAGGTTGGAATGTGTGATGGTTGTGAAATAATATGAAGCTCCACGTGTTGTCATCGCTTCAACAAATTTGATTGAACATATGTGTCATAATTACTTATTTACTTGGATAAATAAATAAATTGCATCAACATTAAATATTTTTCACGATGAAAATTGATCAACTTATCACAGTCAATAAATAGTTTTCATCAATAGAATAAGAATAAGGAAGAATATTATAAGGATAAGAACAAGATTTAATTTGAGATGGATTCTTCACTCTCCTTCCAAAATCTATCCTTTAAAAATTTTCTCGACTATATCAATGACAATTAATAGCAATTACCCCTCTTCTTTATCATCAATCATCTAATTTCACATATTACCGCCAACAAGTTCCAAGATTAACCTGCTCTTCAAAAATATTTTCTTTTCTTTTATTCATACCCCTATAATTTATTTTTCTTTTTCCAGACAACCGGAGTATTATATGAACTTAATTACCATGCTACATAATCAAGTAACACAATGGCACCTCCCAAAACTTTCATAACAATAATTATTAGGATTAATGTCTATGAAACTTTCCAGAAGATCTTGGCATCAAGTGGTTGGGTAGGGATTACCACACAATATTAAATGTATTCTTCTCCATTTCTCATAAATGCAATTCTTTATTATGTAATCCATTTTTTATTTGATTCTACATATAATGTGAATCTCGAATGTATTCTTCTACATTTCTCATTTATACCTCACTTAGATTCTTACTTTTCCATGTATGTAATTTTATACATGTTATACATGTAATGTAATGTAATTACATTTGATTTCTCATATAATGTCATCCTCTATGTATAATTTTTCTCATATGACATATATTTCCACAAATCCACAATAGGTTTTCCAAGAGCCCACAACTCTTTTTGAAACACATAGCCAACGCCCACTGACTGTGAACATGTATGAGTTTATGAGCTCATTCATTCATGACTCTCACACACTTTTATTAGCTGCTCAGAGCTGTTATTAAAAATGAAACAATAAACTTCAAAATTACTCTCGGCTGGTTCGCTATCAATAGTGAGCAGGGAACGAAATGGCGCCGGAATAAATACCTGAGCAAGAAGGTGGAAGTGGTAATATAGCCGACGCCTAAGTGCATGTCATAAGCCTGAAACAACAGTAATCCGAGAAGTTAATCTCCGTTCTACTCTGTTTGAAATTCGAATTGGGGGAGGTTACGTTACCCTGGATCAGCAATTTCCCCGAATGGCCACTACGTGCATCTTCCCGATGCGATTGACTATATGACAGCATACGTATTGACGACTGTGTTTATGATCTCAATCCAGCGATTCCATTCTTGCCTTTACTATCACTACCAGTCATAAAATTATTACGTCTGTCTGAAGCGCAGATTAAAAATCTGCAGCGAAATATCCTACAGACTCGAAAAATTAAATGATCAATAATTTACAATTGTATTACAATCAATAAGTTTTCGCTAATGATTAAACTTAACCTACAACTTTACAACAGTCAAAGAATGTAATTTGAAGAGCCCGACAGTGATGTCAATATATTTATCAAGTATAAACTTTACAAAAACAAAAAAAGTTGAATTACTCTCGTTTTTTTATTAACAAATTTTGAAAATTTCATTTATTTTAATCAGAAATATTCATTTTTCACTCATTTTTCATTATTTTTAATTTTGAAGACTTGCAATTTCAGTATTGAAAGGGTTCTAAATCTGTTTTACATAATAAATCTTTCATCTACTTTTCCTTGTTGATTATACAACAAAGAATTCAATTAGAGTTGTTCATTAGAGCATGAAATTGTTGAGATGAAGTTGTAAGAGCCGTTTTCTATTAAGTAAATGGTGCCGAGATTTCAGTTTTACTCCAGCATTTCAATTCATTTCTAGTGCATCTATTACTTGCGCTCTAAATAGTTTTTATAGGCTCGAAGGCGAACTTAAAAGTTACGTCAATTCAATTTTTGAAACAACTTTCTCAGAAATACAACATAGAAACTATATTATTGGAAGTAAAGTTATAAAGTTGAATACCGTTGATTTCCATTCAACTAATTCCATAAAAAATAGGCATTTAATTAACGTACTTGAAGTTGACATTATGATATTATTAATTTTCAGGCACAGTAGCATTCTCAGTAAAACATCATTCACGATAATAGTTGAAGATAATATTATAATGATATTATTTTCAAGCACATCAGTATTTTTGTAAAATATCATTCACAATAACCATAATGGCGGCTCTGGTTGCGCAGTTGGTTGGAGCGCCTTTCCATGATTGAATGAGACTCCGACTGGCTTTGTATTCTGCAGTCTTGAGTTTGAATCTGATTCAGCCATGGATCATTTTTCCCATTCACCTTATTCACTCAAAACCTATGTGATTTGACTTGAAAAATTTGACAAAACTGGTTCTTGTTATACAATTTAGTCAATATTGATCTTACAGACTAAGTCTAAAATAAATAAAAGTAATTAATAAGGTGAATTATATCAATATCGTCATAAACTGAGGCTTTGTAGAAAGTAGGAAGGGGAGAGGCTCCCTCCACATCTTTCCTCTTATGAATGGAACAGACCTTTCGCGTTATAATTGAGAGCAGAGAAATAATTTAATTGAGATCATTGATAAACTGTCGGGTAAATTTTTGTCCGTACCATAACTAAAAGTATAAATTACCATAAGTACTGCTGACTCGACATTATTTGAATTAGTTTAGTGGTTGTAACAAGATTAAGGTTATTACATGTTTCAACTACTGAACAATAGTTGTAGTTGCGTGCTTGAGCTGGTTTTATTAATAAGTTTATTATCAAGATCCACTAGCAAGATTATGAGTTATGAATTGAAAATGTCACACAGGTAGTTTCACACTTTGGAATTCAAACAAAAAGAAGAAGTTCATAGAAGTTCATTAATCAAAGATTTCATAATGAATTTTAAAAGTAATAGATTGTAACAATTATAGATTATTGTACTTGAAACTGTACTTCATAGTAGACCTACAGTTTATAGAAAGGGTAATGCGTTCGAATATATTGACTGATAATCTCATGAAATGATTGCAATCAATTATTGACTCAATCAGATAGTTGTATTCTGGAGCTAAATTTTCAAAGGATTAGACCTAAACTTCGAGAAAATACTTTGAAGAAGTACAATGAAGAATGTCAATAATAGGAAGAGAAGAATCCGGAGAAAAAGGCAATAAAGAGTTCAACAGAAGTGTTAGAAGTAAGAAAAGAAGACTCCTTGGACATTCCCGACCATTCTCCTGTAAAGAATTTGCCGTGAAAAGCGAAGTGGAGACGATCCTTGAATCTTGCGCCCTTTTACCTTTCAGCAAAGAGAGTTGCCGTTCGTTTATTCGCACCGCATCCAGCTGCATTGACAACGAAATTTTATTTCTTTTTTGTGTGTGTGTATGTGAAAGTGAGTGACAAAGAAATAACAAGTGAGAATGTGGTAGTATTAGTGAGAGATAAGTGCATAAGAGAGATAAGAGAGTGAGTGGGAGAGGGCGAAAGAAATGTCACACTTCGAAGTAGTGGGAACAGCTGCATAGAATTTTTATTCAGCCTCACTTATTTCTGAGATGTTTCTCGTGCTCTCACTCCCTAATCTCATACCCTCTTTTATCCCACATTTTCTTGCCTTTGAAAGCATACAAATTTTTTACCATGTAATTTCTTTATTTCGTATAAAATAATTACTAGGTTCCAAGAGTTCTAAACATCAATTAACACCTAGATTGTTTCATTAAAACTATTCAAGATTCTTCCGCAATAGATGCGAACCTTGGTTTAATATCCAATATCTGTTTTCATTTACAAATTTCAAGACTGTTTATCACTGTTAAACAGTGAATAATTATAATTATAAAGTGAGTGACAAAGAAATAACAAGTGAGAATGTGGTAGTATTAGTGAGAGATAAGTGCATAAGAGAGGTAGAGAGTGAGTGGGAGAGGGCGAAAGAAATGTCACACTTCGAAGTAGTGGGAACAGCTGCATAGAATTTTTATTCAGCCTCACTTATTTCTGAGATGTTTCTCGTGCTCTCACTCCCTAATCTCATACCCTCTTTTATCCCACATTCTCTTGCCTTTGAAAGCATACAAATCTTTTACCATGTAATTTCTTTATTTCGTATAAAATAATTACTAGGTTCCAAAAGTTCTAAACATCAATTGACACCTAGATTGTTTCATTAAAACTATTCAAGATTCTTCCGCAATAGATGCGAATCTTGGTTTAATATCCAATATCTGTTTTCATTTACAAATTTCAAGACTGTTTATCACTGTTAAACAGTGAATAATTATAACCATAGCAGGAAGTATTCTACAAAGTGGTCATCAAGTCGCGCACATGTGCATAAACGTTTCTGTAAAAAGTGGTTTCGTTGAAAAGTATGAGTAAGAGTATGCCTCTGCAAGACAGCATCCCATCCACTACCGACAACAAACCTAGACATCATTGAAATGGATACTGGCTACATCAAGTCTGTAGTATTGTTGAGTTTAATGCGTTGTAAACTAGTCGTTTACAAAGAGCAGGTAATCATGCATTTAGTACTGCACGAAGATGCCATTTTAAGCATTTTCTGTAAAAATTCAAGTGATTTGTGCATACTTTACCAATCATAATAACAATTATTAATGTTACTGAAATATATGTGGTTTGACTAATTCAAACGACTCCATTACCTTTTGATGTGCACGAATTCACTCTAGAATGAGAAAGTGTTAAAAAATATGGTCAGTTTATCCATAACGGGTTGATCATACTATTTCAATCCAAATGAAGGTGTTAAAAATTAATGTTATTCTCAATAAAATTTTCTATCAAAACCCAAAACTATGTTTAATTCTTTTGGCCATGAATAAATGAATAAAAAATAATCTAATTCTTATATGTTTGGTCCCTAATAAGCACTTGGTGATCTCTTATTTTTCCTCTTTCTTTATTATTTATTTTTGACAGGAATAATCAGCTACTGTACTCACTATACCTACGGGCTTACGAGCTTCACTTGGGTGAATTCAACAAAGCAGGTCAGATAATATCAGATACTGTATTTCAAAGTACTCACATACTGTTTGAATAAAAATTTTCTGTTACACCATGTACTATCCTAGCCTACATCCCTACATATTTAGGTATTATATACTAACATCATAAATTGTTTGCAATCTCCAAGTCCTAAATTTTGTGTTGTAGAACAATGTATACACAACACACAAGTGAGTTTGCATCGCGTTGATAAAGCAGAGCGCTTCCAATTTTACTTGCAAATTGACTTTATCTGATCAATAAAGAAAAGAAGTCGATTGCGAGTGAGTGAGGGAGTGAAATAGGTATAGCGAGAATTGTGGAAAAATGCTGTCACGTATCATTTAGATATTATGTAGCGTGATCGTTACCTCGCTACATCGCGTAGTTCGTTACCTGTTCATTATATATTGGACGCCATTTTCATTGTAGGTGTTTCTTATCGACGATGGATGAGTTTAATAATTGGCTGAACAGCACTCGAGAAGCTGACGAAATTGACAGCTCTGTATTTGCTCTAGATCATCATCACCATCACCATCATCATTATCATCATCATCATCTTTATAGTCATCACTGTATGCTATTTATTAAGGCTCAGGGTTTTTGATCATAATTTTTTTCGAAGTTTCTTGCATTGAATATTATTAGGGCTTTGAAATGATATCTATTGCTGTAAAGGAAAAAGTTTTTTCTACAATTATTTTGTGAAATATGCGGGCTAAAAGTTCAAATTTTTATTTTTAACAATGATATAGGAAATGCATCAATTATTAATCTCACTTACGAGTGATTTTAAACTTTCGATAAATTTTCTATAACTAAAAGACAGATTGAGGAATAAAATGACATAATTTTTATTTCAATCTAACAAATAGTTATTTCAAAATAAATTTTTCAAAAACTGAAACTTTTGCAGATTTGAAAAAACTTATTTAATAAACACTAGCCTAATTTTGTCTTATCAGAGTAAAAAATATGTCATTTTATTCCTCAATGTGTCTTTTAGTTATAGAGAATTTATCAAAAGTTTAAAATTACTCGTAGGTGAGATCAATTGGCCTCAAAAACCGAAAAATGTCAACTTTGAAATACTTTTGCCCCCATATTTTACAAAATAATTGAAGATAAGAAATTTTCCTCACAGCAATAGATAACATTTTAAAGCCCTAATAATATTCAATACAAAAACGTTAAAAAAAATTATTACCCAAAACCCTGCGCAGAACAGCCTTAAATAACTGATTTACATTAAATGCAGATGCTTTAAAAAAAAACCAGCTTCGCTGTTCAAATTTCCATTATAAAAATTGAAGGATGAATCTTGATCAATTTTCATCGAGCTACTTCTTCTACTGTCAAGTAATGACTATTGGATAGTGTTTCTCTAAGAGCGCTTTGTTATCATTTAATTTTATGTGATAATATTACATCGGCGCTGTATCCTGTATCAATGTTCATTGAAGAGATACGAAGATGCTTACGAGTATACTACGTCAAATATCAATATAACATCATGGTTGATGATCTCATTTTCCAAAAATAATATATATATATATTCAATATTAATTAAGGAATACAGCTCAGCTAACGGTTTGTATTATGATCACCGGTTTACTATAAACAGTACCATTGCATCCCACTACTAGAGCAATAGATTTGAAACAACAATTTTACAAAAAAAGCATCTTTATGCATCAATAATTGAACTCTATAATTATTATGCTTCAATCATCGGTGCATTTAAAAAAAGAATAATGTAGTGTATTCGATCGCATAATAGTGTAGATAGGTGTATCCTTCATTCTAATGATGTGTGGATAAAAAGATAACAAAATATGGGGCATATATAGTACGAAATTGATTTTAGTTCTACAATTGAAGATCAACAACCATGGTTATCAATTTAGCATGCTTCACAAGCACACAATTTATATTGCTAAATCGAGATGAATATTTTTGGAATTTTTAGTGATGTCACTAAAATTAGTCTTGAATTAACTTTTTTCTGTGTTCTTAAAACTAGAATGAAAATGTTTATACTTGTTTCAGATCATCCATTGATTACTTTTGTTCGAAATAGCACTCTAATCTATGTACTACACTAATTCAATAAACGTTGTCCTCTTCAACCTTCTGATAGTATCTGGATGATCAAGTAGCTGGGTTGCCTCAGGATTGTCTGTACTTTATGTTTGGAATGAGAGCAAACAATGTTTGGTGAATCTTTCTTTCTTGCAGATTTTTATAATATTTAATATTCCAGAAAATTTTTATAATAATTTAAGATCATCCATTGATGACTCGAGTTGTTCTAAAAAGAGCACTCTACACTATATAAACAACCGTCTAAAAGCGGTTGTCAATCACTGGGTACCGCTAAGAATGTTCCAAACAAAAAACGGCAAAATTCGTTCAGTAGAAAGTATGGAGAAAAAGCTCAAAGATAGGATATAAGAGTCACATTTTGTGGAGCTAAGCAGTGGAAGGAGAAATAGCGGTGAAAAACAGTGGCCGACTGGGCCTCTTTATAATAAAGTTGTTTCTCTACGGTTATTGCATAGTGGAACCTCTCTGGTCTTCGTTTTGTGGAGGGATTTTCATTCCTGAGCCTCCTTCACCAAATTCTCTCTCTCTCTCAACTTGGCTCTTCTCATTCCCTTGACACAAATCTCATGATTTCAGCAAAAGCTCTATTCTCATACATTTCACCCAACAAAAATACCTTTTTTTTCCGCAACTATTCTATATTCGCTCTTCGCACATATAACTTTGCCTTATGAACCAGCTTTCTTCCATTCTCATCATCATTCATCATGTCAAATCGTTAAAGTGTTAAGCTCTTCTGGTTCCCAGTTGAATAATCTCAATTTGCACATTTTCTAAAGTAAAATTCGGATAAAATCGTAAATTATTCACAACTTTAAAGATGAAAAAAATATCAATGCAATTTTACTTGACAAGAAATGTAAGAATAAGAAATAAGAAGCAAAAATCAGTTATTATCGAAATAAAATCTCTGAAGTAAAAAATGACAGTAAAAAACTCGGGAAACGTATAGGAGAGAGGAGGTACAAGCAAAAAGAAGGATAATTTCCCCATAAAACACTTTGTTCAGGATAGTAATTTAGACAATAAGATCAGTTTGACCCAGTTGGCCAATAGATTCAATGAATATTATACATGTGTACGTGCTAAGTATCTTATATTATAGAATATTGTGCATGTTCGAATTATTATGCAGCCCACAAATTTTTTCTACCATAGGAAATGAGGTATCATTTGGTTCAATCGTGTGGTAGCTATTATAGCTATTATAGCTGTGGTAGCTTTGGATATTGTGGTAGCTATCCATAAAGAATAATACAGATGTCCATTAATGGACATTATTAACAAGAAATAGCCTCCCAATACGGAACAGCCATGAAAAGCAAGTAGAAAACTGGTGTTCTACAGATCAGACACAAATCGGCAATAAAATAAACTTAGAAAATATTGAAGGTCAATAACTCAATGAAGGTCAAGCAAACGAGAAATCAACCGATAATTTATGTTCTCTGTTCAGAATAAATGAATGTTTACAGCCGATAATAATTTAGTGTAAGACAAAATCATCTGTATTATTCGTATCATTTGGCTTTATTTTCTGTGTAACTTGAATATCTTATATTCTTTACTTTTATATTATCAGTATCATATTTATATTTTTGCTTGGAAATCTTGCACTTAAAATAGTCTCAGGTTAATTCATTATCTGCAATAAATCTTGCCTAATGCTACTACTTTCTTCACGTTAACTATGCCTTCTTGAATGCTCAATAGATATACTCATGTATAATGACGCATACTGACGTATATATGTAAAAATGTAGTGAAATGTACGCCATTAAATTCTCCAGAATATGCCACTTTATACGCCAAAAATCATCGTTTCATGTTCTAAAGCTTGCAATAAAAATCGAGTTTTCTAATTTGATAACGTGGTGTTGTAATATTTTCGAACAAGAGGATTATCCCGTAATTCCGGAATTATAAAAATCCAGCAATTAATTGACTTTGAATCAACAGAGCTCTGATCTGAAGTAGGCTAAATCTATTTATTCATTGATGCAGTCAAAATACAGAGTGACCCCGAGGAATAGGGCATAGAAATAGGGCATATTTAAAAATAATAATTCTCGGTCAATGTTGAAATAATACATTATTAATCGACATAAAAATGTTGTGAATGTACGCCATTAAATCCTATTAACATGAAAATATACGATTTTAATATAAACATATTTTGAAATGACACAGAGAAATTTTCTCAAGTGTAGTAGATCAAGTGTGGTGGGCAAATGAGTACCGACAGGCAGATCGGTGAGGATTCTGTAACAGCGTTGTTCTTGTCCTTTTTTAAGACCAAGACCCAAATTACTCTAAGAACCCCGAGAACTCCAGAAAATGTGAAAAGGGCGAGAACAGAATCCACGCCGATTTGCTTGTCAGTACTCATAAATATGTTCACCACACTTGAGAAAAATTTCTCTGTTACATTTTACAATACTTCAATATTAAAATCGTATGTTTTTATGTTAATAGAATTTAATGGTGTACATTTCACTACATTTTTATATAGATAAAAAATGTATTACTTCAACATTGACCGAGAATTATTATTTTTAAATACGCCCTATTCCTCGTGGTCATCCTGTACAACTTATTGTAAAGAAACAAAAGGCTTCTAGCCCAAAACTGTCTCTATTACTCGTCCAAATATTTGTAAGCACGAGTTATGTCTACGTTTTGATTGGAATGCAACGATAAATATATAAGATGTTATGATAATAAATTTTATTAGTCTGTTAATAATATAGAATATGATTATTATGCTAGCGCGGGTAGTAACACCAACCACAACGAGTGCTACTAGTAGCCTCTGTCGAAAAAATGGAAAATACTGTGAAATGCAGACATATAAAAATTCATATTCAAGCTACATGAGAGAAGAATATTGTGTTATATTGCAGCTAATGATAAATAATAATGTCGAAGGATAGAAGACAACATGAGGAAGGTAAAGGCCGAGTTCGGTACGGCCTAGTACGAATAAGCGGGTTAGAAGAGGAATAAGGGTGTTGTGGGGGTTTGGGAGAGGGGTAGGCAGCAACAAGTGGCCGCTGATTGGTCGAGGGCGGCAAAAGCCAACATGGCGACCAACTAGAGGGTAGGAGAAGCTCTCATTAGCGAGTAATGATGCCTATTCAGCTGGGGCGCCCAAACCAAACTCTAGTCTGAGCTAACTGCATAACTGCATAACTAACTGACTGTAGACCAAGCCGCAGGGATTCTGACAGGCGGGTGAGGAGGGAGGTAAGGAGACCGGAACTGAATCTGGAGCGAGAAAATGGTGATGGAAGGGGGTCAGAGGAAGCTGCCTTCAACGTCTAACTGACTAGCTGCCATTTCAAATAGGTTATTATAGCTTGCTCATTTGTAACTCACTGAAATCCATTGGCCAGAAAAAATAATACCCTCGATGTAATTCATGGAGTTTTTATTATTATAGCCTTTTCAATTATACTGCACTCATTTCGTTCTTGAGATAAGTTTGAATTGTTTTCTCCCATCAAAATTATTCTACGAGATCTTTCAGGTATTAGTTAGCTCGTGTTAGATCTTGAGCGGCAAGCGGCAAAACGGCAGAGCGGCACCGTTTTCTACCTACTCGACATTACAACTTTATCCTGCCGCTTGTATATTCATATTCAATCTGATTGTTCGAAATTATTATCATCTGATATAATTTACCATGAGCGATAAAAAGAGTGCGATAAAAACGAAGGAACTTATACAGAGACCACTATTTAACAAATTTAACCCAACCTCGCTAGATCGTGACGTTCGGAATGTTCGGAAGATTGCTTGTGTTCTATCTAGCGAGGTTAGGTTAAGCTTGTTAAATAGTGGCCTCTGTATAATACGAAAAAGAATATCTGGAGTTCTAAGCAATTGAATGCATAAACTTTAACTTTTCAAGTGAATTCAACGACTTGCAGTCAAATTTTCATTAAGAATAGCCTAAGTATAGGTCGAACGTTTTCGAGGTATTGAATCTCATCATCATCATCATCTTCTTCAATACCTCGAAAACGTTCGGCCTACAGAGTAAGTAAATTCTACTTATTCTTAATGAAAATTTGACTGCAAGTCGTTGAATTCACTTAAAAAGTTAATATTAACAATGCAGTTCGTCATGGAACAGGAAATCCAGGAGCATAGACTTTCTATCTGTAAGCATCTAATGAGATAGCGAGTCCAAGTTGTTGGTTTTTTTTAATTTTTTTTATTTATTATAAAATACATTTAATAAGTGATTATAATCTATTTATTCTGATTTTGCTGGGGATCAATAAATCGCAATTATCACCATCACATGCATACAAATCGTATCAGTACGGCCGCTACTGCAGTAGTTACTCAGTGGGCCGGCGTAGCTAGTTATAGACTGTATTTTGATTTTCTCTGCCACAGTAACCTATTTCTATGTAGAATAAAGATACAGTCAATGAATCCAGGGAGATCCAGCAGCGTGATTTAAAAAAAGCAGAGTTATCGTTATTTTATATCAAACCTTTAATCCCGAGCTCTGTTGCCGTTCAGGTTTAGTGCTTTTCCGTTATGGGCTTAGTTATTCACTCGAGTATGACATTTTTGAGGTCTTACATGTTAAAAAGAATGGGACTCTTGGAAATAAGATCATAATTTGAGTTTTAAGGAAATATAGATCTCCGTTGAGGCTTTATTGTAACAAAATAGATGACTGGCCTGAAAAATACGAGATAGAGTACAGTATAGTAATAATCATGAGGTAAGCTACATCTCCAAACCAAATTTCTAGTTTATAGTTCTGCATACAGTTTTAAATATATATTTCAATGATTAGAATATATTCTAAATAAATGCTATCTACTTAGAAACAATCGTCTATAGTTCGCGCAACCAAATTTGGCGGCTTTGAAAATTTGCGGTGTTGCGGAGCATGCTGGTAGCTGATAGTAGAGAATCACCAACCTCAATGCACGAAATGACAACACTCTTCGTACCGTTTTGCCTGGCTTATAAGTTTGATAGCAGCAGTAAAATGGTTTGTCATCGCAGTCAATTGTTTTTTTGTTTTGCTACAACGCAATTTTACGAGCCGCCTAATTCCGTGGCGTGAAGTATAGACGAAATTATTCGTTCCATTCGTTGAAATGAGAGGATGAGATAAATATGAAAGAGTACATCATGAGTAAGATCAAAACTTATCAGCATTTCAATATTATTTAAGGAAGCTGAAGTTGCAGTACTTATAGAAAGTCAAGTAGCAAGGGGTGTGAGTGGCTAATTCACTTAGTGGCAGAGTCAATGAATAAATAAGTTCTCCGAGCTGCCTTGACGCCTTTTTGCTAATTAGATTCAAGCCTCAGTTTTCCGGAGTATTGAAAGCTCCAGGCGTTACTAGCGGATGCACAGACTCTTACTTCAATGGCTGACGGAAAACTAATTGTGAAGTCCAAACTGAACTCAACTAGCAATAGCCAACGGCCTCATCCCACATTAAGCAACTTTCATTCGCTATCATTACGCACAGTTTACAGAACACCAACAAGCTGAAAACTCGCTCGCCTCTGAAAATGGCGCCGGATGTGAACAGTAACGGTCCACCCTAATGGCGCCGATATCGTTAAGTTGCTCCTTCTGGATACAGATAAAATTCAGAATCAATTTCAAACAATGCTTTCCCACACTCCCAACACATTAGCAAGACACGACATCAACTATACATGTTCATTATTTCTTCCACCACGTTCACAAAGATATTAGTTTAGTTTGGCTTAGTTTCAAAATAAAAAATATATATGAATCACATTTTTAAAGTCAGATATTTTAGGATACAGATACACTCTACCCAACATTCTGTCTTTGAAAAAAGTAAGAACAGTCAACAAGCGTTTAAGGACATTATCAGATTCCTCAGTTCCTCCAGGAACTTGTCATGAGTGTAATATTTCAAAACTTTAGGCAAGCAATTCACAATTTTTATCCCCGAATAATAAGGCGCCTTCTCGACCAGAGTCAGTCTATACACGGGGTACCGGAGTACCGACTCCCCTTGTCTTGTGTTTTAGGGGTATGTTATTTCAATAATTTTTAACTCACAATAATCTTAAACCGGGTTTTATCAACTTTCCAGCCTTACTAAGTAAGTAGAGATGTTATTTATTCACAATTAAAATTCGTTGAATTTACAATAAAAACTTAATATTAACAACGCAGATCGTTATGGAACAAGAATTCCTTGGTATATGAAAGTCAACTTAAGCTTATAAATTTTAATGAAATGAAACAGATTGAACATTTCAAGACATTTGTATCGCAAACAGTCGGAACGTTTTATCTGTAGCATTTGAGTTCGTTGTAGTAAATAGGCTTTTATGGGACAATAATTATTATTGTGAGGAGAAATGAATAAATAAATATAATAATTTAAAAAAAAATTTTTTTGTAGAACCAAGTTGTCTTGATTGTTCAACGAATCCATGAGAAACTACATGCTACATAAGAGGTAGCTGTGATGAAAAACCAATATTTTTTCTAGATCCATATCGGCTTGATTGTTAATGAATCCACAAAAAACTAAAGAAAGGTTAGGTGAGAGATATGAGTAGAAGTGGGATGACATTGATCATCAATAACCATGGTAGATGGTGAGCTGGGGTTGTAGTGTGGGCTTATCCAGGCGGTAATCAATCATCAGTCATCAGTCATCAGAACAGCGACCCGACCTAACCCATCAAATTTCCCATGGCGCTCTCTCAAATCGGATCGGATTGTGTCGGATCGAATCAGCTCCAAAATGCAATCCAAGTCAAGCTACTGGAAGTATAGTAGTCTTGCCGACTACATTACGTTCAGGGAACGGTCAGATTTGTGGGTCCTATCTGAAATGTGATGGATGGCATAGTCCCGTTAGTAAAGAGCTTGATACAGTGATAAATTCATCTCCAAAAATAGTTTGATCATAAATTTCTCACTCAATCTAATATCTGGAAACCTCAGTTTGTTAATAAGATGATCGATCTTCAATGACAACTGTGATTTACATTATAAAAGCCTATATATTATAATAGCCTACTCTAAATATGATTTATCCAGTGCATTTCTTCTCAAACAGATCTATACAGTTTTAGACCCATTTTTTTAAATTTTTTCATTGTTACCTGTCAGATCATTTCCAAATACTTACAATAAATAAAATAGAAAGTATTAAAGAAATCACTGAGTATGGTCTACCTCAAGGACAGTCTTATCTCCAATTTTGTTCCAACTGTACATAGAAAAATTTAAAAATTATTAAGGTTTAAAATTGTATCGGAGGATTGAGTGCAAGAGGGGGCCGGCTGCGCCTCAACTCCACCCTCCTAGGATAAAATAAAGGAACCATTCAATCCTTCGTCTTCTATTTTCTCTCTGTCCACTGCTTTATTTCTATTTTCATTTTTGTGTCATTGATTATTTAAAACAAATTCTTTTAGCAACTCATACCTTCGCGCAGGATTGCTCCTTGCAGGTATAATGAATTCTATAGCAATAATTTTAAATTACTTTGTTTGAAGTATAATATTTCAAAGAAGAATCTGAATAAATTTGATTTTGATTTGAAGCAGGAGAATTGTGGGGAACTTGTCTCTAAAATACCGTACGTTCAATTGTTGCGTACGGTAAGTTTGAGCTCAATCCCCCAAAAATTGTTCACCTTGCGTCTAGCAAAACTGGTGCGCAGTACGCTCCGCAAAAAGTGCGGAGCTAGATAAACTTATCTTAGCCCCTAAATATCTCAGAAAATTTTAATTACCTGCAAACTGGTCCTGGGATATTATTTTTCCAAACTGAGCACTACACAAGCCATAAGAGAACTGTTCATTGTCTGCAGAAACATTGTGAATAACATTCTGACAGGGTTGATGAACGACGTAACAGTGAGATTGGCGAGAAGAGACGTGCTATCAAGCTTTGATGAAAAGGGTGAGGAGGAATTCGCTTAAGCCTATAAACATTATTTGCAGTGAAACAGCAGCTGAAAGGGTTCCTTCTGCACTACTGCTTCTACTCTTTCTCTTCTGTTCCTTTCTCATTCTCTCTCTATTCCCAGTTGAGAGAGAACATAGAACAACAGCAGTTTAGAGCCGACCAAAGCTGTGCTACCGCATATTGGAGGAATGTGCATGAGCCGATTTTGTGGTAAATCGTTCACTCTCCTCTTCGGTTCGGCTTACGATCGTTTTGAGAGGAACGATACAAGCTGAATAATAATAATGCACTCAGGTGATGGTAGAGTGTACTTAAGCAAAAGCAGAGGAGGAACAGAATAGGGCGAAGAAATGAAGAGGCCAGCCCAGCTAAGTACGAATAAGGGGGTTAGAGACAGTGGAAGAGAGAGTGAGAGAGAAAGAATCAGTGGGAACAAAAGAGAGGGAGAGAGAGAACGACAGAATTCAGGAAGAGAAAGATCCTGAGTGGCTGACACAGCCGATCTTGCGCCTCGCAAAGCCCTACATTCACGTTTCTCAAACAATCGATATCCTAATAACATTTTGCCGAAAGAAAAGAATTTGATACGCTCTACAGCACTCCTACTCTCTGTCATATGCCTCGTATATGTTTCGTATGTTTCGTATTTGAGTAGGAATGGAAATCCATTTCCGGGAGCCAGGAATTTTCCAAGCTAACAGTATCACAGGAAAACCTGGCCAAGCCTGCAGGGAAAAGGTTTGAACAGGAATATTCGTGCAATCTACAAGATATTGAAAACAGAGTGGCCTGCAAGTGATGACTATGTTTCTTCAAGGGCTTGAAAGCCTCTCATATAACATCAATTTATTGTGATGAATGGAATATGATTTGGGAGCAGTTTCTAGCTTTTTAATCTATAAAACTAAACAACCAACAAAAAACTAAACTGAAAGTAGCTTTCTGAAAGTGCTTATGTATGCAGGAGTAAAATAAATTTTTCTGGGTTGGAGGGGGGTTATAAATTTAGAAAAAATATTACTAGGGAGAAATTATGCTCAGATAATGATATGTTCACGCTGCCAAAGTTTGGGAAGGAAGATAGTTTTGATAGAAGAGAATAAGATGGAGTAGATTCCAATTCCAGATTCCGATATTAGATATAAGGCTTTGTATATAATTTCTTATTTGCAAATATATAGAAAGCAATAGATAGTGTATAGAAAGCAATCAATTTAATTAACTTTTTTAACTTTCCTATTCTCATGAAAATGTCAAGGTACTATCGGCCTGAATTATAACTAGTTATCAATTCTATAATTAATAATAATCAGTTAGTGAATTGAATCATTACTGGGAATGGAGTGACTCATGTCAGCTAATGGGTGGTGTGAATAAAGTTGAGTACGTTAAGTAAGTTGGGACAGGGACTGGAGTGGACTCTGTTGAGGGACTGGAGTTGATTTTTATTCACACCAAAT
Source organism: Conomelus anceps (assembly GCA_948455865.1). Classification (NCBI taxonomy): domain Eukaryota; kingdom Metazoa; phylum Arthropoda; class Insecta; order Hemiptera; family Delphacidae; genus Conomelus; species Conomelus anceps. Next base: position 31,932,586 of record OX418216.1, read on the forward strand.
AACAAAGATCCGAAGAGCCGAGTCAAAAATATGAGATACTCAGCTGACTCAACTTTATTCTTATTCACACCACCTATTGCTGGACCCTGAATCCGGTACTTATGTCGAAAAGCTTGGCAGACAGAACTTTTAAGGCTGTGTGCAGGATTTTTGTTCGTAGTTTTGTTTTTTGAAGTTTATTGTATCGAATATTATCAAAACTTTGAAATTTTATCTATTGCTGTGGATAAAAATTTTTTCTTCAATTACTTTGTGAAATATGGTGGTTCAAAGCTGAAATTTTTCGGTTTTTGGGGATAATAAATCTCACCTGAGTGGTTTTTAGCTTTTGATGAATTTTCTGTAATTAAAAGACACATTGAGGAATAAAATAATATTTTTTACTCCTATCAAGCAATTAGTTTGTTAAAAATACATTTTTTAAATCTGTGAAAAATTTCAATTTTTCAAAACATTATTTAAGAAAAAGTAATTTTTAGATTGAAATAAAAAATATGTTGTGAATATCCATTTTCGTGAACATGTTTTATTATTATTATTATTAGTCGTCAATTTCCCATTCAAATTGGAAAACGCTAAGTACATGTTTATGAGGAAGGCTGAACTAATTTATTACATTTAATATTTTTTCGGTTTTCCAACCGAATATTTCTTCATTCTAAGAGATGGTGCCTCTCTTCTTTCCTGTGAGAATTCCACCTTTTTCCTCTCTATTGGTACCGGGGCTATTTCCCATTACTCCACACACTTTCTATATAAATTTCTGTTCATAATTGCTTCTAGGTTTTCGATTTTTGCAAGCTTCAGGTCAGTTTGGAAATTTTGAATCCATTTTCCGCCGTTTTTCAAACTTTGGGTATGTACTAGGATTCGTCTGGAAATTCGATCATTGGGGCCGAGTCTCATAATGTATCCATAAAATTTCAAACGTCTTTTTCGGATTTCGATTGTGACTTTCGAGTGTTTTTCAACTTCTGAGTTTTTCTGCAACCGGTAGCCTTCTGCGGTTTTCCTTGGTCCCAGTATCTTCCATATTATTTTTCTCTCAGTCTTTAGGAGATGCTCTGTGTGGGATTTTGCATTTATGGCTAGAGTTTCACTGGCATATAGGAATGTTGGTTTTATGCATGTGTTGTAGTGGAGGATTTTTGTGTTTGTTGATAGACATTTTTTGATGTAGATGTTATGTACCAGACCTAGACCTCTTTGTGCCTTATTTACTCTTTCTTTTAATGATTCTTTTTCGGACAGGATTTCGCCTATATATTTGAAGTTTTCAACTTGTTGAACTTTCCCATATTTTGTGTTTAAAGTTAGGCAATTTTTATTGACTTGTGTTGTGAAGACCGTTTTTCAAATGAGATTTCTAGTCCAATTTTGTTTGCTGTTTCTTTTAGGGTCTCTATTTGTTTTATCGCTTGTTTTTCATTATTTGCAAATAATACCAGATCGTCTGCAAATGCAAGATATGGTATGGAAATACCAGAGTTTTTTGATCCAAGATTAGCTGGGTTCCAGTCTCCTGATCTCCTCAGCTCATTTTCCCATACCAACATCATTTTGTCCAGAGCAATGTTAAATAGTGAAGGTGAAATTCCGTCACCTTGTCTCACTTCGGTTTTGATTTCAAAGGGTTTTGATAATTTGCCAAGGAATTTTACTTTGGATTTTGTTTCTGTTAGTGTCTGTTCGATTATTTTTCTTGTTTTATTGTCTAGACCCTTTTCTTCTAGGACTCTGGAAAGTGTTGGTCTGTGTATTGAGTCGTAGGCTTTTTTGAAGTCAACAAATGTGTAAAATGTTTCTTTTTTCTGTAACTGTGAGATCAGCTTTAAGTTTAGAATCTGTTCCAGACATGACCGATTGGGTCGGAATCCTGCTTGAAGGTCTGATATTTGCTGTTCCAATTGTTGTTGAGCTCGTTGCAGGAGACATGATGAGAGAAATTTATAGGCTACTGGAAGCAGTGAGATTCCTCTGTAATTTCTTGACATCAGATTCATCTCCTTTTTTATGCAGTGGGTGAATTAGTGCACACTTCCAGTCGTTTGGAATTATTTCAGTCTCCCAGATCTCCATGATTATTTTCTGAAGTTCTTTTTTACAATTTGGACCCATGTTCTTCAGGAATTCAGCTACAATTCCATCTTCGACTGATGCTTTGTTGTTTTTTAGCTTTTTAATATGGATTTCTACTTCTTCTAGTGTTGGTGGTAGTGATTTTGGGTTTCTGTAATTTGCTGTTTTTTTGTGGTTGAAATGTACTCTCCGGTTGATTGCAGTAGAGAAGTTCCTCAAAATATTTTGCCAGTTCATCACAGTTTTCTTGATCATTTAGTGCAGGGGTCCTCACTAGGATTTCTTAGAGAGTCAAATAGGTCCTATCAAGTTTTCCTAAGGGCCGCAATTACAAATTATACCGTTTAGGTCTTAAACGACCTAAACTTTAGGTTGATAACAACATATATTTTTCTTATTGCATTACCACACTATAGTATGTACTTGTGTTGAATAAATGATACAAAATATGATTATAACATAAATTTATGATATCACTGAAGTAAACTGTTTTGCATATAAAAAGTAAAGAGAAATATATTTTACTTCACTTCAGGAATAGGCCTACTTGAATTTGTTAATTCTTTGAAGCCGATGGGCGAAATCTTTCACAGCTCTCTAATATGGCATCTATGTTAGCAGGTTGGGAAGAAACTGAAATTCTCAAAATGTTGTCAACATTCTCACTTGTTAACCTGGATCTGTACTTGTTTTTTATGAACTTCAGTTTACTGAATGTAGATTCACAGACATATGTAGATGCAAAAACACACAAAATTTCTGAGCACAGTCAAATAAGTTAGGAAATTTGTCCTTTTCAACTGCTTTCCAAAACTCATAGTGAGCTTTATTCTTCTTCTTCTCTTCAAAAATACTCTTAAGCTCCGTATTGTGCTGAAGATCAATTAACTTGTTTTTCAAATCCCTAGCTTCGTTTCCAAAAATAGAAAGATGAGCTACATTTGCTGTTGTTATTGCCCATGGATTTCCCACCAAGCGAAACAGTTCTTGATACTTCCTAAAGTCACTGAACCGCACAGACATTTCGTCCTTTTGGTCTCCCAACAGCTTTAGCAAATCAGAAACATCTCGACTTTCATCTGGATTTTCATCAAACAGCGTTCTAACAGAAGGAAATCTGGAATAATCGCTGTTGGACAATTCTTCGATATACATATTGAGCTTTTGTTACTGGGAAAACACAATACTCATCATTTTCGTTACAATTTTATTGTGGTCTTCTTGCAGTCGGGTCAGTGTTTCATTCATAATGCCTATTGCATCAGTGAGAAACGCTACTTTAAGCCACCAACTAAAATTATAAACATCAGGATACTCTTTTTTATTTGTAGCCAAAAATAGAGTAATCTCATGACGAATGCTGAAGAAACGTTCCAAAACTTTACCCTTACTCAGCCATCTCACTTATGTGTGGTAAAGCACGTCACCGTATTGCGATACAAGTTCTTTCAAAAACTCTTGAAACTTTCTGTGGTTCAGTTCATTTGACCTTATTAAATTCACGATCTGTGACAACTTTTTTCATAATGCAGCTAAAATTCTCACCAAATTTAACTCCTAAGCTTTCTTGATGAATGATACAATAAAAACTTAGTAAATTATCATTTCCCAGACGTTTTTTCAACAACTCGATGAACACTATATTTCGACCAAACATTGATGGGCAACCATCAGTACACACTGAAAAAATCTAGGGAAGTGATAGCCGCGAGCCGTAGCAGGTATCTGTTCAATCAGATAGATAAGCTGCGTTCTCGTAGGTCCTGTTTGTAACGGTGACCGATTAGATTGGCCAGCAAAAAAGACAATGATCTCTGCTGAAAATCACTTCCCGGTGGTTCGGAACCCACCTAAAACTGTAGGTCTAACTCATCAATCACCATCATTCAACTTATTACCCACGCACAGGTCTCAGACCCATGTGGGCTTCATCCTCAAAAAATATATATATATTTTTCAAATCAATGCTACACTCGTTAAAAAACGTACTATTGTGTTCAAGTAATCAACACCTCGAGTTTGTCCAGTCATGGGATACATATTTAACGAACAATAGCAATTTATTGAGAAGTTGACGTTATGTCAGTGGATGAGTCGAGCATAGGTGTGTTTAAGTGCAACATTTGCTGCTAAGTCCTGTAACCTTCTCATGCAAGTTGAGTCAGACAGCTGAAGTTTTGAAACTTCATCTAATATTTGTTTACTATTAGATGGATGTGAAAACAATGTTTTACAAATGGTGATAAAACACTCTTTCACCATTTCTGCATCAGAAAATGGCTTCATCTTCATGGCCAAAATTTCTGTTACTAAAGACACTGACAGATTTTCAATAAACTTAATAAATAAATATAATATTATTAATAGCATTTTTTTTTAACTCGATATGTTTATATTTCTAACAGTATGAGGGCCGCAATAAATTGTTCCAAGGGCCGCATGCTGCCTGCGGGCCGCGTAGTGAGGATCACTGATTTAGTGCTAGACTTTTGTCTTGTTTTCTGAAGCAGACGTTTTGTGGAATAAAATAGCCTTTAATATGATTTGCGAAAGTTCTGTAGAAGCTGTGTGTATTGTAATTCCTAAAGTCAGATTCTATTGAAATCAGTTGCTGGTTAATGTATTTTCTTTTTTCTTATCTTATTATCTTGTTTGTGGTTTTTCGTGCTCGTAGGAGAAGGTTATTGTTTTCTTTAGTTCTGTTGCTATTCACTTTTAGGAAAACTTCATGCCGGGATTTCACTGCTTTTTCACAGGTGGAATTCCACCAAGGATGTTTGGGTTTTCTCTTTTGTGGCATTTCTTGTTGTGCAATTTTTGTGATTTTCTGTTTGAATTCTTCCCAGTTTTGGGCTGGGGAGCTTTCCCATAGTTCTATAGTTTTGCACTCCTGTAGTTTTGCTATGTTGAATTTTGGTATTGCTGGTGAGATTTTAACAGCTTTCTTTTGTGGTGTGAAATTCACACGGATCCGTGTGAGATAGTGTGAGATCTGAGTCAATTTGGGCTCCTTTTCTCACTTGAATGTCCCTGATTTCTTTTTGATAGAAATAGGAAATCGCGACATGATCGATTTGGAATTCTCCTTGTGCTAAAAATTGCGATCACCAGGTCTTTTGTTTCTTCGGATTTTTGTTGAATGATGTTGAACTGAGTTTTAGGTTGAATGTTTGACAGAGTTGGATTAGTCTCATTCCGTTTTTATTGGTCATTTTGTGGGTGGCGAAGAGTCCAACAGTTTTCCTGTATTTTTTCCCCTGCCTATTTTTGCATTAAAGTCACTAACTAGAATTTTGACATCCTTATGTGGTAATTTTGAAATTTCATTTTCTAGTGTTTCCCAGTATTTTTCGGTTTCTTCCTTGTTTGTTCTGTTTTCTCCATTACAGGGGGCGTGGGCATTGATGATTGTGTAGTTTTTATTCTTGCATTTGAATCTCAAGGTCATTAGTCTGTTGCTTATATAGGGTTTACAGATTTTATTGAATTTATTGAGTCTTCGTGCACTAGAAATTCCATTCCGAAGAGGCTGGCTCCTCTTCCACATTTCCTGTTGGTGCCCGATCTGAATATTCTGTAGTTGTAATCTGTGATCGAATTGTCTGTGAATCTTGTTTCTTGTACTGCAATAATTTTCATTTTCTGTTTTCCAAGTTCTTCTGTTAGTTGCTGAAATTTGCAGACTTGTGTTAATGTTTGTATGTTTAATGTTGCTATAAAGTTTCTGTTTTTCTTGTGTGAGATTGTGTGGGAAGTAACATGTTTTATTATTAATATGAAGAATCTTGCCGTGCAGAACTGACCTCAGTTTTGCAGTGCAGGCCAGTTCGGCACCACAAGATTCTACATAATATATTAATATTATTAATAATAAAAAATGTAATTTTATTCCTCAATATGTCTTTTAGTTAAGGAAAATCTATCAAAAGTTTAAAACCACTCATTGATGAGATCAATGCCCCCAAAAATCGAAAAATTTCATCTTTGAACCACCATATTTCACAAAATAATTGAAGGAAACATTTTTTCTCCACAGCAATAGATGAAATTTTAAAGCCCCAATAAAACTTTGAAAAAAAAATGACCAAAAACCCTGCTCACAGCCTTAAACATTCACGACAGGTAAACTTTCTATTTTTTAGCAAAACCTTACAAAATGACGAACAACCTTAATAATTATTCAATGATGGTTCTCTTCTCTATTTAGCATGTTACATTTTTTTTAGAAGGCTGTAAATGATTCCAAAAAGGTTAATGAATGATATAAATGCAAAGATTAATCCCCCGATTAAATGAAAGAACAATTTTTTTTTAGAATTTCATAATCATTGTGAATAATTCTTAGACTCCATATCATGGAGTGAAGGTTTTCCAGAGTGGGATTGGAACAGCAAAACAGCATCCACACACTAAGAGGTTTTTCCCTGAAAAATAAATCGCGCTAGTTGTCGAGAATATCCGAATTGTATAGCTTTAGTAGCGGTGGAAGTAGATGAATTGAGCCATGTAAAAGGTACCCATAAAAACATCGATCGAAGATCATTCAACAAATGCGCTATTGAATAGACTTTTACTCTCATCCCTTTCCATAGGATTCAGTTCAATATGTCACTTTTCTGTGAGCCTCTCCTTCTTTCTCTGATTCTTTTTCTCTATCATTCTTCCCCTATCACGAGTGAATTATGGGAGAGATCTCTCTCACAAGCGGTTATCATTCATCAGCTTCCATGTGACATATTTTCATTCGGCTATTACTTCCAACATTACTCCCTATCCCTACTGTAAGTAATGGGAGTATAACTATCATTTTTATAACTGCCATTCCGAGAGCTTTATTGCACTCCCCAGTTATGTTTGAGTAACCCCAGTAAGAAATAACCACTTCCATTACCTTATGCATCATATTTTCCATTGATAATATTCCTATATGAGAAATTTGAATGATTTTTTTTAAAGGCAAAAAAGACTTTTCTAATTAATTTCTTTCACACAATATTCAATTCCAGCTCAATATAGTAACACAAGTTGTTCAAAACCATAGTTGGGTCTTGATGAGCCCCAGGGCAAGAAATGAATTTGATGCTCCCTTTTTTTTATTTGTATGACCTTTTTAGTAAGTTTTTCTGAAGACCCTCTTTTTTTAAGTGTGAAATTGATGACTTTTTTGCAAGTTTTAGCCCTTTTGGAGCACGTCTGCTCCTCTCTAGCAACGCGATATGGACTTGATTCAGTCAAAAACCTCGTATCACGATATAGACACGAATATCTGGCTGTAGCTGTAACACATAACACATACACGACACTGTGTTCATATCAAAGGATGAGAGTATTAAAATGTTTCAAGGCATAATATTGCATTCATTCTGTATAAAACACCGTTCAATACAGAGGATAAAAAAAACTTCCGCCGTTTCCGAGAGTAGAATTACTTTAAAAAAACAAAGTTTCTCGCTCCATTGATAACATTCAGTAATAATTCCTCGTGGATGAAAATTTGAAAAATATATGGAAAGGATAAAATAGTAGTATTAAATGCAGATATGAACTTTGAAACGCAATTTTATTCAAGCATGAATCCTATTATGTCCTCTGGGAAATGATCACATACGCGGAAAACAAAACTGGGAAATCGGTAGATGATAACAGCAGCTAGGAGATAAAAATAGAGATTATTGAGCTGGAGAGAAACATTTTTCTGTAAAAGCGGAATGTTTGGCGGGTTTTAAAATGTTTTGTGTTTTACTTATTCAATGTGATACAAATACTATTGAATCTATACCAATCAGCTACCAAGTTCCATGATACTAAAAAGGGTGTCTAAGTAGTATAAAGTACTAAGTAGTAGTATTCTTAGTATTAATGAAAAAAACACAACCAAGTAGTATTTAATATTCTTGATTAGCTGCAAATTCAATTTGTGGAACTCCAGTGAGGTTGATTACATATAAATGATAATAAAATCAGTAGTTAGCCTATAGATCACAATTTTTGTGAAATGATAATATACAAATCAATATTTATTCCGATGTCACAAAAAGGTATTATTATATAATTTTAATGATAATGATGACTTTAGAGCAACGATCATTGACATCATTTTTTTTCACCACATGCTCTACAAACCCCTGGAAATAGTCTCTGTGGTTCTCAATTTTTGCAACTACGAGTAAAAAAATTATAATTGCAAAACTTATCACCAGAATGACTTTTAATTTTTCTCCAAATTTGACAGACATACAGATGGACATTTTGGTTTTTAGTTTATTGCAGATTTGACGCCTGCTGAGATTGAACTCTTAAATTTTGGTGGAGAAGTAATCGATTTAGAACTAATAGATACCTCTCCAAACGCGAGAGTAGCGTTCCAGAGGTTATCTTTTGATTTTGAGTTTGATTCTTGGGTCTAAAACTTTTTCATTCACACCATTTGAAATGAGCGGTATTCCAGCTCACAAATGGAAAAGACTGCTACAACATTATAAAGTAATACAATAACTATATTTTTAGAATTTAGTTATTCAGTAGTTCAATGAAATCCGAATGAGCTTGAACATTGAAATAATATTAGTCTACGTTTATAATAACTGTCACTATTTCACGTTATTCCCCAAACCCACCTTTATGGAGTGTTATATAAACCTCTCAATGTTATTTAACCCATGATCTTGAGAGCGATTCTTCATCATCTTTCTTAACCTCATCCCATTTGAGTAAATTGGGGTAGATGGGGACTGGATCCCAACGATTAATCGAAAATAATTTTGGCATCAAAGCCTCAATCTAAATTTTAGTAGCAAATGATCGAGGTAGCGAGTCAGCAATGCCGCCTTATCATCTAGTGAGCATTGAGTAGGCTCCATTAAGGAGAGCTCTTCTGAAAGAGAAATTCACTCAGAATAAACGGATGTCTTTCAATTCAAAGTTTTATGATGAGCTGGTTACAAAGTGAGTGAGGAAGATTCAAAAAAGGGAGTTGTATTACTATAGTCATTACTGAAGCAAAAATTTTACAACGTTCACTCCTAGCGAAGCGAGGCCATCTGGCAACTGCTCCCCTTGATACGAAATGATGCAGAACCGACAAATGAAAGTCGCCTTGGGGAAACTGAATTTCACTACAGAAGAGACGAGGATAGCATTTTCCGCTTTAATTTTTATCGTGATGTTAAATGTCGTTTCCTTGCCTTCACTACACAGTTGTCCTCATTTAATTCAAGTCGACAGCTCGTGAGGTGTCTCCCCTTTTTGCAGTTCACACTTTACTCAAGATTAAGTTTTCCATTAGTGAATTCAGTTGTAATATCTTCATAAATTCGAAAGCATAGACATTTTACGTTTGGGAAGATTCAGAAACTCGAAAGTGTTTTCTCTAACACGGTATATTCATATAATTAGTTAGTCTTGCTTATTTCTTATTCAGTTATGGATGCTATGGATGGTGAACTGACAGTTTCAGATGGGCTTTGAACCAACAGGTAAGATATAATAAAACAGATAGCGTTGCATTACTTTTTGCCGGTCACCCTTCCAAGCGAAGTTTCGAACGCTCTTGACTGATGCCGCGCTCAGAAAACTACCAATCACTGCCTCATAGTGTTCACTATTCTTTAAATTCACTTTGAATCTTGAATAGCTTTATAATCTTGTCACTTGAACGTCAAAATGTTTATAACTGTCATATAATTATTAATAACTCTTCAAATAAATTAATAGCACTTTGAGGAATTCGAGATTAATAAATTATTTTTTTCTTCCGGAAAGAAATTTGACAATATGTTTTTCAAGCATTTGGAAAATTAAAGAGATTCAACGAGGAAAAAGTTCAGATGGATGACAAGGATAATAAATATCGAGATAATGAGATAACGATGATAATTCTGAGAAGATCATGATGTCTTCTGGATGGAAAATTATTATTTTTCTTATTTATGAGTAGCCAATGATGGTTTAAACTTACAGAAAAGAATCGGATATAACAAATATATACTTGTATTTCAGCATTGTATTCGAAGCATACAAATATCCATAGTTGATACTTTTACATATAAAAATCATTTCATTTCATTTCAGTTCATTTAATAAACTGCTTCAAAAACTTACGGTATTCAATCACATTTCATTATCCTTTTCAGTAAGAGAATTTTCATCGAAGTACTGATATTTCTATTTCTAAAGAAGCTGATTTAATCATAGTTTTTATTTTCTTGTAACTAGAGTGAAATCTGTACTGGAGTTAAAAAAACTTATAACTTGAAAAATTTATTGAAAAACTATCGACAGAAAAAATAGAATGTCTTCAAGCATCAAACTGTTTCTGAGTGACTGGAACTAGGATTTTCCAAGATAGAACGGTTTACGTGAACGGGAAACTGCAATCTTTACGGCATAGCAATAAAAGAATAGTGTCTTCTGTAGCAAGCTTTATTGGCAGTAAAAAGGAGAAATTGGAGGAAATTTAGAATGAAAAATATGAAAATATGCTGGACGTTCAGTGTGATGGAAGATACGAGCTTCAGCGGTTTAGTACTGTAATTATTTGATGAATACTTTCCCATGCAATAATAATTGACCCCTTTGATGAGTTAATAAACTGATCCAAACATATTTCAAATAAATATGTAATAAAGATTGAATATGATTGGTAAAAATGACTCAAACAAAAATAGGGTATGTTAACCAAGCACTAGGAAACACTTTGTTAAGTTTTGTTTTCACTATCATACTATTATTATCAGAAGCTGATGGTTGGATCAGCTCATATGAAGTATGGTTAACCAGCCAAATGATTTAGTAATTTAATGGTCTCACCTTTTCATGAACTTTACCTGCTTAATTTGAACAAATACGTATTTGAATTACATTGGTTTAGATGTATCAACTTTAAAATGAAATATGAATTACTATGATAATCAAGCATTGAAATGATTTGCAATTTGCAATAAAACAATAAAAACAAACTAGAACTCACGATTAGCTCTTCTTGTAGGTCCAGATCCACCAGCTGGTATCAACTGAGGGTTCGTACACGTGTACTCACCTGTAAACAGAAATCAATCAATATTAATAATTCATCATAATATCCCACTTTGATGCGGATGAACGTTATCAATTCCAAACAATTCAATGACACATATTATTATGCACTATTATCTACGACCATGTCATAATGTATAGATTACAGTTTCACAATTGATGCCAAAACAGCTGTCTTTTCGAAATGCTTTTTGAAACCCGTTGCATAATGAGCTCATTATAGTACAGGTTGTACATTATAACACGGGTTCTGGACCAATCAGAAGCATTTTTGGTGGAATCAATATCGTAATTCAATATTGTGAAACTATCAGCTGATTTGATCAAACTGCTACACCAGCTGCTTTAACCTAACAATCTACTATAACTTCTCGTATTTGAGATGAGAGGTTAGGTATCTCTGACAGTCACCGGTAAAATGAAATTGTTTCAATTAAATGTATACTAGTGGTCGTAGATAAAATAGTGTATGCAACGATTTTATTTGGCCATTAAAGCACTCGTCAGATATTTATAACACTCGCATTCGCTCGTGTTATAACTTACATCTAACTCGTGCCTTAATAAGGGTCAAAATAAAATCGTTGCATAAACTACTATTATATTATCGTATTATCTAATTAGATAAATTATTTGCATCTAGGAAATTGACAAACCACAAGAATGTTTCCTTCCTGTAACTCTGAATAAATTCAGAGACAGAGGTATTAGCTATCAACACAAGTAAAACAAATTAGTTATAGGTTATTGCTAATGAATGTAAAATGACTTTATATTTATTCACACAATATTAAATTACACAATAATAATGGAATTAATCACAAAATTATAGTATTGTGTGTATGAGTTTGTATTATCAAAAAATAACTTTAAACAAATATTTTGTTATTTTACTTTTTTATACTATTTACGCTATTTAACGAAATATTTTTATAACACACTAATATTGAGAAATAGATAATGTCAATAATCTCTCGAAAATCCATTTTTTCTAACTCATTTATTTTCTCTTTCTCTTTATTTTTTCTCTTTACTTTTTCTCTTTCTCCCTCTCTTTTTCTGTCCATCATAAACAAGAATTTTTAAGGTATGGCAATAAAATGAATTTAAATTTCAAATTTTTGAAATTCAGTGAAAATGCAGAGAAGTTTTTAAATGAATCAGGTATTCCAATTATTGTTCGATGATTCAATGATCAGAAGTTAACTAATAGTCAACTGTCTTTGATTCAAAAAATTTATCAATGATTGAAACAAATTCATTAGAAGATGCGAAAAGTACTAATAGCGTGTTTTTCAAAATTATTTCGTGAATGATGAGGCTTCAGTGGTTACATGTGGAGTGAAGTAAAATTTTTAAAAAAGCATTAAAAAATCAAGGCAATCTCGTAACAAACAAGGAAGTTTTGATTCGAACATAGCTGCTCCCTGCAATGATAATCAACATATCCTGTCATCCAGAGCTCTGACAATGACGGATCACTAATGAACAGGGACGGCTATTTTGAACCATGCTAAACCGACATTTCCATCATGAAAAGGGAAAGCTTGATAATCCATTATTCCAACTATCTACACTCTGGGGAGCTCTCTTGACTTACTCCAGTTATCGTTAGACACTAATTTATGATTGAATGCCTATTTGTACTCAATCGTACAAATTATCAGGTAAGTGAAGTCTTTAACAGCATTGGCTCCAATTACACATTATATCAAATTTCTCAAGATTAATTTGGGCTATGGGGTGTAGCCTACACTGCAATGTAGGCAGACTTTTGCACACTTTTCAGTAGTTAGATTCCTGTCTTTCAAAAATATTGTTTGTCTTAATTATGTGATATTCAATAATCAAGATTCAATCTGATCGCTGTAATAAAAAATTGAGATATCGTTTTTTCGCAAAAACCCCTATTGCATCCTTACATTCCATGGTATTTTTATCCTAATGAATAAATTAGGAATATATTGAATTTTTTAAGGAAATCTAAACTTCATTGTTTAAAACTGTATCAAATATATCAACTATATTGCATTCCCGTGATAGTTAAACTCAGTACATACAAGTACTTTGATTTATTCATTTGTTCATTATAGATACACAATCAAGCAAAGATGTAATAGGATATTGGCCACAACTTCTTTATTCATACATTTATGACTGAAAACCCCAAATTTAAGGTTATGAGAATAATTATTCAAATTTAAATCCGTATTACACGGGTCTGTAGTCCATGTGGGACAATATATTTCTTTTTATATTAATTGTATTTCTATTATGATTGTAATATGTTGTGTGGAAATAAATAAATTCAATTCATTCGATTCAATTAAATATATCAAAATTATTCAATAGGAGGATGAGACTCAGTATTTACCAGTAGGCCTACTTTGAAACGTAATTCATGTAGACTAATTAAATCAATATTTAAAAACCACATAAAAAAGTTAACTGGAGGTGTGGAGGATAAGAATATTTTTAATCAATTTTCAAACACTCGATAATTGATCATCGTTATTGGTTCTGATAATTGTTTGATGATTTCTTCTATGTGATGCTGGAATGAAGCTATTATTTATTCATAGCTTCATAATAGCTTCATAATTATGATGAATGAAATGAACGCTCGTGCAATACTGATTCTCATTTGCGGTGTCTTAAAAGCCTACATTCATTACGTTTGGGTCAATAGGAATCAATAGCTTCATAAATTTCCGCAAGAATTGATAATTCTACAAAAGCAGTTGAGATTCTTCAAAAAATGTCGGTTCCAGAGAACTGTACAGTATTGTAAGAAGCTGTATGAAAGCTATATTTCTCTCAGATGCTTCTAGAAATATTTTTTAGGCTCTCAAGGTTTTGAAGCCCTCAAGCGCAGGACACACTGATGTCGAATAAGAAAATCGAATTCAAAGTACTTGACCGATTAAGTGGGTTTCCCAAAAGAATGGAGAGCTCCCTTTAGACTAGAGTTGTTACAGCTGGCTCAGCGAAGAGCATCAAGATAGAAGTGAGCAGAAATAACAAGATTTCCAGCATGGTGAGTGAGTGAAGTAGTGATGAAGGACAGAAAATGAAAGAGTGAGACAGAGTAAATTAGTGAGAAAGAGACAGGAACGAATGAATGGATGTTTGTGAACGTAGAGAGAAGAAGTGAGATTAATTATGTCTGTGAAGAGCGTATAAACGCACTGATGAGTGATGATAGCGGAAAGCGCTGGAAGGGATATTTTTTCAGGCGCCTATTATACTCATCGGCACATAGACTAATCATTTCAGCGGCAGTTCTAAGATGAAGCGCAGAACTCAAGAACTGGCAAAAGTAGTTCTTCTGTCGAATAAATTAAGTGACTTTCGAGTGATCAAATCATTATAACTTTGTCAAATGCGTAAACGATGTTTTTATTCATAATGGGAGCACATTAATTCTCACTCCTTGATAGCACAAACGTTAAGTCTCGATTTGTGATTCGATAATTAAGATATGCTCTTAAGAATAAGGAGAATATAATCTCAAGGGGCTCTTGAATGTTCTGATAGGAAACTTTCTCATAATCTTCAAAAAAGTAATAATAATTATTACTGAATATGATGGGATCAAATTCGGTCAATCACCAATGTTCTTGAGAAAATATTACGAACTGATTAATAATATTGTTAAGAGCCCGGATACTATAATTATAATTATCACAAGAATGCCTAGAAATAAGAATTGAATTCATAAAATGCGTATAATTATTCTAAAAAATCAGTAGACTGACAATTTCCAAGGCTACTTCTTATCAAAGAAGAACTACATGCATTATATATAAAGAGATAATAAAACATTTTTCATTTAATATCAGGATAGATGTAGTATTTGTTTTCAATCGAAAATTTCTGATGATATAGTTTGTGGGTTGATCAAACTTTAAAAGGATAGAGATCATCTGAAGAATAGAAAGTGAAGTAAGAAGATGGATAAATTGCCTTTAAAGATGGAGTTGGGACTGAAGGTCCTCTTTTCCACTCAACTCATAGAAGAAAGTGGAATGAGGATCGAGAAATAGAAAAAATGATAGAATAAGTTTAGATAGAGCTGAGAGAGGAAACATCGATAGAAACTTTTCTTTATGGAAGCTGATATGGTTGGAGATATCCATAATGAATAATAAGACTTTAAGTTGTCACAACCACATTTATTGGAAATGTGAGATACAAGTTTCGGTTGTTACACCATTATCAGTCTCAAACAAACTAATACTAAAGTACAGAGTAGCGTAATATATATAAACACAGAATTATACTATTGGCTGAGGGAGAAAGTGCCTTTCATAGGCTGACCTTCATTGGAGGTCTGTGATTGGCTGAAGGCCATAACAAGTCACGCCCACTAGTGACTAGGACTGAAGGTGCTCTTTTCCACTCAACTCATAGAAAAATAGGAAAGGATGATAAAATAAGTGACATGTGGGAGGAGCAGCCAGAGTCAAAATTAAGAAACCAAAATTTTGATCACATAGAAAGCAACAAACAAGAACAATACACAAGTAAGCTAAAATTAAAAAATATTAAAATAAAAATCTAATTTTTCTTGAATTTTCCTAGATTCAATAAAAATCATAGCACAGGACCCCACAATTCACCTATTTTTGAAAAGCAACAATAATAATTTTATTATTTACTAGCTATTGTGCCCGTCCTTCGTATGAGTTATGTTTAGAAATAAGACTAAATATGTATCATGAAGTTGTTAGCAGCTTAGTAAACAACTTAGAACGTAAACGATTCAGTGACAGTTATCAGAGAGAATATTTGAGAACAGCTGATTGATATATCATGATAAATTACGTGATTTGTTCTTATTCTTATGTGGTAATAAAACTTGGAAGAAATGTATCCAAAATCGCACAATACTTGGTTTTTAAACGTTTATTATTCTGTTAAAAAAGAAAGTTAATCTAGTTTTTTATAGCTAAAGACATTGTCAAAAAGGTTTTCAATACTGATAAATAACTTAAATCCCGATCGATGCTCTCGTTTTTCAGGAGAAGGCCGCGTAAAATGCCGTCGGGGCCGTGACAGACAGACAGACAGAAATTGAGATAAGACTTGTTTCGGCTTCTTTAATGTATAAAACGTAAAAATAACCAAAAAATATATAATTCTGATAAATGTACAGACAAAACTCTAATTTTATTTATATAGATTTATTCTTCCATTGTCTCGTTACATCAATATTTGAGTACTCACTTAGTTAACAGGTGACTTGCCAGTATACTATAACTAAAACTACGACTAGTAGGTTAGATAGGAGATCTGATTAAATAAGAGAAAAACAGACAATCTATCTGTCGTAGAAAATCAGAAACAGCAAAATTATTAATAAAAAAAAATAACTAACTAATGAGTGACTACTGAGATAAGTTAATGAGAACAAGTGGGTCGATAAGTGGGTCTTTTGGGTGCATTGGCATATTAACAATCAAATTTCTAATGAATCTATCCTTGAAAAGGACAACATTTCGAAGGGCTGGGCGCTTAGGAGTGAAGAAATCCTCAAAGTGTTGGTGCAATTGGAATGTTGAAACCCTACAATTGTGATTGATGGAGTTTGAAACTGTCATATAAGTAACACAGAGTCACAGAGTCTGCGCACTAGCAAATCGGGCACTAATAAACCCATTATTTTCCGAAAAGTAAATGGCATATATACTTCTACCCAATGTATTATATACTTTCTCGCAGATTGATCATTAGAACCTTTTAATGAATAGGACTCGTGCGTCAATAAAGGCTTCCATTTCTCACAGGCTGTCAATAAGAGCTTTCACCGAAACTGAGAATGAGCTCCGGGAAGGAATCACGATAAATCCCGAGTCCTGACGTAGCTGACAATATAAAGCAACACCTCCTCCGATTCATCACTCAACTTATCAATTAATAGTAGGCAAAGTTTATTAAATGTTATTCTGTCAAGCAAAGTTCACGTTATGTCTTCAAGTTATCGATTGAATTTATAAAAATCTGTTCATTCTGAAATAATATCATGAAGCATAGAATTTTGCCAACTTGATTAAATTTGTTTGTTGTATTCTCTTGTTATCGCCTTCCCTTGAAGATTAGTTTAAAATATTAAATCAATTTTGATAAAATGAAGAATAGAATCATACGGAGTTAATGGAGAAATATGATTATTATACATTTGGTCTACTTATTTTACTATATAAAGAGTATTTTTTCTACGTTGGATGGTGTAATCATAAGATTTGCAGGCGTAAAATTGCAATGGTTATCAAATAATAAGGGTGTTTTAAAAATAAATATGAAACCCACCCACTCATTATCATGCCTAATCATAACTTATTTAGAGTTACTCATGACTACATTTGCTGATGCATTGAAACTCGCTCTTCATTTCAGAGATGTGTAACGATCTTGAAGCAGGATTAGGGTAATGTTCAAGGATTCTTACCTTCAAAACAAAATGCATCAATTCAGGTCAGAAGAATGCTGTTATTAATGGAGTGTTAGACTGATATTTTAACTGAACTGAAAATATTTATAATAACGATGGCGATTTTATTATTGATGTAGTTTGAGACTCGCAACGTTCTTCTCCTAGATTATTCAACATGAAACTTCTCAAAAAGTCTGGAACTGATTGACATTCTAATGATTCTTATTCATTGTGTGAGTGTGCAATCGTGGGAAATTTATTGTCCTCTCAGATGCACTTCAATAAAATAAAAGTGTTCTAAAGAGATGAATATTTTGGCTTATCCTCAATCTAATTTCCTAAGATTTTCTCCTATTCCAGTACATAATTCACAATTTATATGATATATCTTCCAAAAATTTCACATTGGGTCTTCTTGGGGCAAGATGTTCTTGTAAACAAATAAACTATTCTTCGGCACTCGAAAAAGTCAGAAAACTTTGCTCTTTCACATAAGACTGACAACTTCTGCATACACAAACTATAAGTTAAAAAACAGTATATTATATTTTTCCAATAATACGTTATTAATTCCTATTCAGGAATAAATTCCTTGTTTTTCCCATTTTAATGACGCTTGTCTTTGTCAATGACGCTCTAAGTCAGTCTTAGTACATACAGCAGTAGTACATGACACATGAGTAAAATTTTCAATTTATCTACATGAGAATGAATGATATTCATGGAACACGAAAACAAAATAATAGACATAAATATGACGCTGCTAAAAGGAGGAAGCAATATAGTTAATCATGTAGAGAAGTCGAACGGCATGCGATATTGCGGGCTATTCCTGAACCGTCACTTGTGCAATAGCTATTATTACATCAATGTGCTTTGTAGGGTGACAGAGCTTCACTAATACTTGTACTGTGCAAGAAACAAACTCAAAGTAGTGAAGCAGTTGGTTTTGTAAAGTTTGTTTCAGCGTCATGAACTCTGTGGTCTGGTCTGGACTCTACGGGGAACATACTGTACTGGAGTTTAAAACTACATTCGCGTTCATTGTCATGGTTCACGGTTCACTTTGCGTTTGCTAGGGTACTGAGACCTGGGTAGGGTACTTTTGAAACTGGAATGTTTCTTTGCTTCTCATGCATAAGTTTGTCACTTAATACCGCTATAAACGCAGAGCAAGAATGGGTGTGATATTCAGCTGCGGGCTCTCGGCAATGTTCTTGGAAAGGTGACCGGCTATGTAACATGACCTTATCAGCTTCATTATCACTTTCCCGGTGGTTTGAAACCCACCTAAAACTGCGGATCCACCATTAATAACATCGATGTATCACCATTCACCTCATTTACCATGCAAAAGTGGACTCATGTGAGATTCTTCAGCAAAGGAACCAATTAAGATTTTTGCTGTAATCATTTTCAGATTATTACGAATCATTTTTATGATTCGCAAGTACTTAGTTTTATGTCAGCCTTATCATTCATAAAAGGATATTGTGGATAGAGATTTTAGTTCGGATTGAGTTTGAGAGATTTAATTTTTGATTTTAGAAAATTTGAAATTCATCGAACTTTTAAGTATGTTTTTTTAATTAAAAATTCTGATATCCTGCAGCGGTTTCCTGATATCAAGTTGTTATCAGAAACATTCATTTTGGGAAAAACAATGATGGCTTATTGTATAACATATCCATTCAATATTATTATTACATTATGAATTAATAAGACTTGAAGTTGTCTGAAGCACATTTTTTGAAAACAGTGAGATACAAGTTTCGGTTGTTAAACCATTCATCAATCTCAATCAAACTCAAGTTTGATAGAGATTCGTGGTGTAACAACCCAAACTAGAATCTCACTGTTTACAATAAATGTGGTTGTGACAAATTCAAATATTATAATTCATTATGGATATCTACCACAATATCACCTTCGCCACTACAAATAAAGTTGATGTACACTATAAAGAGCGTTTCGAAATTATCTTCGGGGCTACAAAAACTCATTAAAAATAAAGTATTTCATTTACACGGATAGAACAAGTACTGTATGAAAGAGCAATTCAAACGGTTTTTTACAAAAATCAAGCAGCTATTTATCCGTTCACCCTCTCTGCGTAGATAGTAGAGAAAATGCCGAGATTTTGTGTGGTCTCTTGTGATGCAGTCTGTCTACGGAATGAACAGTGAATGTAATTGCTTTTCTGCAAGAGTAGCAATTATGATATGCCTCAGCTACTCAACGACTGAATTTGTCAGCAAAATGGGCTTTCTGCCCGTTTTCATGATGCTGGATAGGAAGAAGGAAGTATTTTATCTACTGTCTACATCAAGTGGGCAAATGGTTAATTTTTAAATTAACTCCGAATACCATTTTGAAACGACCGGTACATTTGAGGTGCAGTGTACTAAAGAATAAAATGTAAATTCTCAATTGTCTATACGTACAAGGTAGATAACATTTCGTATCTCCATTCAACATTAATAAGAATTGGGATAAGATTACTAAACAAGACCGCCTGATCCAACAAATTCAGCCACCCAGGACAAGTTTACGTTGACCACGTTGGTTAGGCTGTTTGGTTCATTCATGGTTGCCAGAGCGGAACTGCTTGAAATAGAATTTCGGTTTACGCAAATCTTTGATGCTATTAATCAACGTTCATCGCATCTGTTGGACACTACTTGGTGTAGCGTTATCAGATGCATGAATTTGTCATGCATCTTGGATTCGTCCTCAAAAACGATAAGATTCATAAAAATGCCAAGCTTCTGAGAAAATTGGAACTGTTTCGAAAAAATAATGTAAACATTATATTACTACACACAGAAAATTTTGTGGCGAGCATTCAAATGAAGAAATCTAGAAATTTATATTAGGCTCATCTAGCTATGAAATTTTTGTTTTTGATTC
The DNA here is from genome assembly GCA_948455865.1 of Conomelus anceps. Lineage (NCBI taxonomy): Eukaryota > Metazoa > Arthropoda > Insecta > Hemiptera > Delphacidae > Conomelus > Conomelus anceps. The sequence continues at coordinate 31,953,044 of OX418216.1, forward strand.
AAGTTATGACTTACAGGTACAGTTACTGTTATGAATTGAAGTTACAGTTATGAATTTTTCTTTTTCATGTCTATACCTAAAGCGTATAAGCGTGATAAACCTCATGACATGTGTGAATTGAAGGTACAGATTAAATTGAAATTCCAGTAAAAGCATGAGTATTTTCATTCCTTTTTGACATTATTTTAGATGTAAGCTTGATTATGATGAGATGACTTTTTTAGAAGTGCAATCACTTTGAAAAAATGATTGTATGTAAATAAACATGGTCGATTTCGACTGTAGATGATACTTCAGACAACGTTACTTTCAATCCAAAGAGCGCACTACGCAAACTGGGAGTGGTTTGCGGTTACTTTCCTCACTGAGCCAATTCAGTCCATCAAAACAAATTCTAGAGCTCTATGAGCTCAGTTCACTACCTTCACTATATAGAGTCTGACTATACAGGTGAATGCGTGTACTATCCAGCATAGCTCTGAGCAACTTCCTGCGTCCAAACCTCATTTGACATAGACGTTTAGAAAGCAACACAGAAATTAATTGCTGTATACATTTTTGTACATAGCATGAATAAAACTCAAAAGCTTGTTGGACAACTAATTATTACAAGTATTTATAGTATCTGTTGAACAATACTATGGTGTACATGCGGTTGATTAACAAGTATTTATGTATTGAGCGCATGAATGTGGTAAGAGAGAGAAGGAAAAAAAATAAATCAGATGAAACACGTGAACATCTCTCCTGGGAAGGCTAAGCTGTGATGAATACAAGAGAGTCCCATAGTTCGTTGTAGCAATATCAGAGCCCGTATACAATACCTATTTACATGATGCTATTGTTACCGCTATAGAGAGATATTTACAGCTTGAATGCAAACAGATCTTTCATCCAATGTGTCATGATGATATGCGAGCTCCTGTATGTGGATTATGAGCATTATTATTCCTAGTTATCCCGCGAATGGGATCTTGCGAGCTGCTCACAACATCTATTTCCCATCAAATGCGAACGATGAGAGGTGAGTAGAGTTTTATGATGCTATAAAGAATATTGATAGCTCCCAGTGCAATATGAGGTTATTCGCTTATCCTACGATTTCCATACTAGGTCGCAGTCTAATCATTCCATCACCATATACAGCATTGAGAAAATCTGAAAATCCCTCTAGTATGGACTAAAAGGGCTACCCTCCTTGAAAAATTGGAATGAATTTCAAAGTATTTGTTTTTTCGAAGAAATAAGCTCGGAGATCTATGGAATCATCCATTTTTTTCCTCTTTTGATAGCACAATGGACAATAGTCGAGGATAATCACCATCGCAAAATCAAGCACATGTATTGGAATTCATGACTGGTACTTGGCACATGATATTCACGCTCGTCTTGCATCATTCCACAGCATATGTTTGATTTATAATGGTGATTATCCTCGAGTATTGCATGCTTCACTGTGCAGCTGTGCAAGCACACACAGTGATTGGTAGTGAGAGAGAAGTCTATATCTTGATAAAACAAATGCAGAAGATCCAAAACATGGTACCCTACACCCTACAACATGTAAAATAGAATAATATTAGACGAGAATAATATTAATTTTGTAATACATTGAATAATTATGAGATAACATCTTTTCGGTTAAAATTGGTTTTGAGATTATTGAAGCTAATTTAGAAACGAATAAATATTTTTAATTATTTCTACAGCTTGTAAACATTTTTTTGGAACAATCTGTGTTCTTATTCTCCTAATAAGATAATTTTCAATTCATTAATTTATCTGATGACATTGAGTTATGCCTAATATGATAATAAATACCTATGTGGTATGAAAAGTATAGCAGTGATTATTACTTATGAATAATAAGACGAAATTGTCACAATCACATTTATTAAATAAAACTCAATGTTTGTTTGAGATTGATAATGGTATAACAACCGAAACTAGTTTCTCAATATTTTTAATAAATGTGGCTGTGACAATTTCGTCTTATTATTCATTATGGATACCTTCCACAATATCACCTTCGCCACTCACTGCAAAGAAAGATTATTACTAAATATTCAAAATAAATAATACTGTTTTATTATTCCTATTGGTTTTCAATATGATTAAGAGTTCTGTACTTCATGTCTAAGGACCGTTCTATAAATCTCTCTTGAAATTTTTTCAACTCAAGGGAAACTTCAAAGGCTTTTTGATTGGATACGTTTCATGTCTCCTCTGATTTAATGAAACATCAAGAGAGGTTCATAGAAAATGCGTTATCAATCTTTAAATTTTCTATCAATCACGAATGGTGGATTCGGATTAAATCCGCTGACAGATGTCAATTGAAGAATTGGTACTTTAATCAGCTCAGCACTTATAATCACAAACAGACAGTCAAAGCCGTTCAAGATGGCAATGATTAATTACAGTTGATAACGTTTGAATTAGATAGAAAATATTTAATAATCTTTGCGAAAAAGTAATGTTGTTCTTAGAATGCACAGAAATAAATAACAATGTTTTGAAAGAGCTGGCAGAACATGAAAAGTGTAGTACGGTAGTCGTCTATATTTCTACATTTCAGACAAGACATTTGAGCTGCTTCGAAGATGTTAAAATTCTCAAGGTCTTACGTAGTGTCCGTGATATAGGCTAAAGAACCCTTATTGGATAAGGTCCAAATAGTGTGAAAAGGCAAAAATAGCATGGCAGTAGCGAATGCCAGACATTAATATTGTTCAAGAGACCGTTTGGCGTTTCGAGCACCTTTCTCACTTTCTAACGTGGGTGGAATTGAAATATTGGACCCCACAATAATTTCCGATTTCATCAGAAAGTAAAAATATTCTTAGGCTAGTGAAGGAAGAAGACTATTAGAATACTAAATGACTTGGAACAAGATGAACATTTCAAAATTAACCTCATACTTACAGATAAAGTCTGATTATATTAGAAATTTCAAAATTTGCACATAGTCTAAGGTCTACAAGTAACGTACAATAAAGTTAGAAAGTAATTTCTATTTCATAATTACATTAAATGTTTATAATATTTAAATAGACTATTTAAAACCCCTTCAAGAAAACTAAATAGACTAAATTAAAAATAAAGTTGATAAAACTACTTAAAAAAATTAAGATAATATTTTAAATATATTAAAATTCTTTGAGCGCGGTGACAGGCCGAATACTCGGAAGGGTGACTGGCAGAAAAACTTGACGTTTCTAATTCATTATCATTTACCCGATGGTTCGGAACTTACAGGGAGCCTAAAAACTGTAGGTCCACCATTCGTAACATCATTTTATCAACATTCAACTTATCACACATAAGTCTCATAAGTCTCAGACTCATTTGGGCTTCATCAGAAAAAAACGCCTTCCCGGGCGTGATTTTTTTTTAGGATGAGGTCAACAAAGGCCTGAGACCTGTGCGTTAGTAAAGAGTTGTATGATGGTGATTCATGAGTTTGACCTACAGTTTGACGCAGGTTCCGAAAGAACCGAAGTGATTTTACAGCAGAGAACAGTCTTCTTTGCTGGCCAATCCGATCGGTCACCTTTACAAGGAGGGCCCAGGAGTTCGTAGCTTATCTCTATCTGATTGAAGAGATATCTGCTACGGCTCATGGCTATCACTTCCCAGAGGATTCTCTTCCTGTCAGTCATCTATAGCTTTACTTAGCTTTACTAGCTTTTTTCGAGTCATATCGGTCTCAGACAAGTATCTTTTGCGACAAAATGGATCTTTTCATCCCCTCTCCGTGCAATCCTATGTCATACAATGTGAAATGTTTGATAGAAATCCTCTTCGAACTAGAAAACCTCATCAAACTTTCATTTATAATTTCTTCGCTTATTTAAATTCAGCTAGCAGTTTAATAATGGGTTGATACTGCAAAGAGCTTAGGTGACCGATAACAATATCCTCAAGTTTCCTCATGGACAATTTCCAAGTTAACATTATGACAGCACGAACTTGAAAATATAAACAAGGCAGGATATCATGCTTTTTTTGTTCTCAACTTGTATTTTTGTGGCATGCTGCCATCATTCCTGCAGTTTACATTCTTCAACGATCTTATGTTTTTCTCTCCTTCACTCAATTGGTTGAGCGCAGTAATTCAATTGTTCGATTCACGAATAGTGAATATACTGCACTGAATTAGTCAATAACTCATATCCTATAAGCTCCAGTCGTTTCATGTTTGATAAAAATATTAGATGCTCCATAATTATTCACTGAATAAGCGGGAGCGAATTGATTGATGAGAAAATAATGAGGAAAGATATAAAAAATTATTTACATAAATTCTTTGTAAACTAAATTTAAGCGTAAAATTCCATCCATTTAATAGCTTTAGTAATAATACAATTTTTAAATCTTTTAGAATAAGAAGAAATGTATAATTATATGGTTTTTAAAAAACTCAAGATGAAATGTCAGGATTCTGAAATAATTGTGATTGTTACATGTTGATTTGACAGGTTTCATGTGGAATGAATTGATGAAACCTGTTCTATATTTGTATTTGTAAATAAATGTCTGTTAACTGATTAGATATCTTTCAAAATAAAAAACGAAAAGTAAAATGACCTAGATTTGTCTTGAAACAACTTAATCGAGTAGGTCTAGACCTAAATATATTAACCTTTCAAGCAAAAACTCAGCGAGGTTTAGTAGTCTATTATATATGAACTCTTGAATGTGTCCCTACATAACCTACATAGGTTTTCCCGGTACATATTTCATACACTCAATTTTTATTACTTTATCCATGCTATTAATCACTTTGGCGTATTTAAGTTGTTCAAAATCAGCTATGATTTAACGGAAAGGTTCCCCCGTTACATTGACCCTTGAAAACTGTCGGCAAATTAACCCCAAACGGCTTGTCACGAGTAGTGATAGGGCTATTGACCCTTGGCAATTCCTAATTCCAGTCGGCTGGGGGCGTTCGGCACCTTTCACCCTTAGCGGATTGTCGAGGGTTTATCGTCATTCGCAACATGGTATTATCTCTTTGCAGGTATGGAGTTGAGTATGACGAATAAGGGTGGGTTATTTTTGCATTTCAAGTGGTATAGTTATAGAAAGAAGCGGCAGAGTAAGGACGATACTATAATTTGGATTTGTCAGAGGTAACAAAGCAAAAAGTGTAGTGTAGTTATTAAATCAAGAGATGAGGTTGTCACTGGACAGTCAGCTAATCGTGTGTGTGGACCACCGTACGATATGACGCAGGCCAATCGCCAAGAAGAAAGCGCGAAAAAAGAAATTGTACTGAAGAAATTGCACTTACCAGTATTCATACTGACCCTTAAGGCGATCTTAACGATAAAGTTAACTTTTTTACAAATAATAATTATCTAAGATACACGTATTTATAAGTGAACAAAGTGAGGTATTATAAACAAAGAAACCTTTCCAATTTATCAAGTGATACGTTTTGTTGCATCAAAAATATCGAACAAAGTGAGGTATTATAACAAAGAAACCTTTGCAATTTATCAAATGGTACGTTTTGTCGCATCCAAAATTTCTTGAAGTTATTGTCATACTCTTCCCATGTAAATACCGACCCAAGTGGTACGTTATGTCGGGTGGTATGTCTTGTCCCCAGAAAGTTTTGTCGGATATTCTTATTAAAAATAAAAATAAGCATACATTATAAATACGACCAATTATGTACCAATATTGAACGACCGTGGACTTTGTTATTTTATTATGGTCACTAGTATTCTCTCAGAATTAAATCATGGCTTGTTATTCGAAATATTGAATCAATTTTAATTTTTTTTTTCAAATTTTGAAGATGTTGAACTGATGAAAAAACTGTTCAAAAACTGAGGAGGGCAAAAAAAACTCGTAATTCTTTGCTTTATCTTTTATGCTACATGAAAGCTGCTTCTCATGCTTTCATGCTGCTTGTGAGTCCTACTGAAGTAAATTTAAAGACAAAAATTTTCAGATATCTGACTAATATTTAGCAGCCGCATATTTAGGTGAATCGGTTGGGGTTATTTCTGGCTACTGCTACTCCTGTGGTCATGGGTTCGATACCCGCTCAGGCTGGCATATTTTGCATCATCATTTGCCTCAACAAGTATACAAGTACCAGATTTATGTGGGGTTTATCGGGGAGGAAATCTTTTTTGTTGAATGCCTGAAAAAAAATAATGAGGAAAATCTCCAATCATATTGACAGCAGAAATTTTAAAGTACCTCAAAGTTCAGTAATTGGACCAAATAGTCAAGTGGAATGCATTCAGGGCTATTGCGGAAACATTGCTTCTGCATATTATGTGAACGCCACTCCAACCGTGTGAAAATCCATGGTGAATTGCTTCCAACCATAGCTTTCACGTTAATAGGAACTCGTTAAGGGAATACTCTGTTGCAGAATATTAGAATGAGGAAAGAGAGCACTGAGAAATAATGGAATACTGCTTCAATTAGATTGGCTTGAATTTTTTCAATCAGCTATTCCGGTCGCTTGCAAATAACGCAGATTAGAAGCTAGTGGAAAATTGAATGTGTGCGAATCGGTTTACTTTGTGCTTTTGCGAAAATTCTACTTCGATAAATTGGAGAATAGCAGCGGGAGTCTATTAATTCATTCCATTCGAACTCTGTCATTTAAAGCTTCAACAATATAGACTATAAAATGGCTATTTCATTTCATTTCCAAAACACACGCGAATCATAATAATTTACCTCTTAGTTGATTGAATTGTGGAGATCAGTAGAGCTGTGACATCCAACAAACCGATGAACGAATAAAATATCAACTTCATGAGTGGAAAGCTACATATAGTAGGCAAGGCTAATAGAGTATATCAATCTTAGATGTATAGGTAAATATTATGTGCGTGTGTATGTCACTGAACGGCTAGACCGATTTTGTTGAAATTTTGTGTTCAAGTGGATTCGAAAATGGTTCAGATTTGGAAATCTGGAAACATAAAAACCAAATGTATCCTTAAAAGAGAAGCTGACAGAAGTCAACAGTTTTTATCATATGGCAGGCAGGCCCCTTGGCGGCGTTATTTACGCTGCCTGGAAACAAAGACTTTGTTGCATGTACCGTGTTGTCGGAGCCTTGCTGTCATGTGATCACTACTGGGAAGATTGAATATTAATTTGAACGGATAAGTAGTATTTTTGTTTTTTATTATTAGTATTTAAAATATCTTAATAATTTCCAGTATTAATTTGTCTAGTATAAGTTAAAGTATCTTAATGAAAAGCCAAATTATGTTATCGAAGTTAGTTTGTACCGATATTGATAAATTTTCTTGAAATTAAATAGTCTCAAGTTGACAATTATAATAAATTAAGTGATAGCCGCGAGCCGTAGTAGGTATCTGTTCAATCAGATAGATAAGCTGCGTTCTCGTAGGTCCCGTTCGTAACGGTGACCGATTAGATTGGCCAGCAAAAAAGACGTTCTCTGCTGTAAAATCACTTCCCGGTGGTTCGGAACCCACCTAAAACTGTAGGTCCAACTCATCAATCACCATCATCCAACTCATTACCCACGCACAGGTCATACCTATGTGGGCTTCATCCTTTAAAAAAAAAAAAAATAAATAAATTAAGTAATATTCAATTAAACGTTCTACTGAATCAATTCAAAACAATTTTTAGCGAGGAAAATGTGTTCAAACAAGTCATCTAAATCTAATTGTTCAACTAAAACTCAGGTAACGACGCGATCACAACCAAAAATTCACCAACAAAGCTACTTTAGATGTAGAAGAAAAGGTTGCTGAACTATTGAGTGATCACACCGAACTTAGAACAAAATTAGAAACATCACTAAAAAATTCAGAGGAAGAACGGATAGGGTTGGTGAATCACATAAAATCTCCGTAAGTTATTGTAAAAATGCAGCAGGAAGACCATAAAATCGAAATTCTAAATCTTATGAGTCTATTGTAGGTCAATGTCAGAGGAGATTGAAATATTAAAATAAATATTAACTTTTTAGTGAATTCAACGACTTGCAGTCAAATTTTTATTATAAGAATAAGTAGAATTTACTTACTCTGTAGGCCAAACGTTTTCGAAACTTGGAGATCCATTTTCAGAGGATGAAGATTTATCTTGCCTCTGAAAATGGATCTCCATGATTCGAAAACGTTCGGCCTACAGAGTAAGTAAATTCTACTTATTCTTATAACAAAAATTTGACTGCAAGTCGTTGAATTCACTTTTCGAATCTTAAAGATCCATTTTCAGAGGATCTATTTTCGATTCTAGTTAAAAGGTTAATACAGTATTAACAACGCAGTTCGTTATGGAACAAGAAATCCAGGAATTAAAATAAAACATAAACGAAGCTAGTAAAAGATCTGAACTCTGATCAATACAAAAAAAAAGTAGAAACTGAAACGAATGGGGAAAACATGGAACATGATCAAACTGAAAGTTATAGCCAGGTTTTGCAAATAGCAACCAAAACTAAAGTGAGGGGAATAACAATAGTGCTGCTCTTGACATCCAGTCATGGACGAGACTGCAGTGATCTACTGTATAAAATATTAAAAAAAGAATATGAAATTCAGAGTTTTTTCAAGCCAAGTGCCTCTATAAACGTAATCGTAGAGTCAGTTAAGGAATAAACAAAAGATTTTGGTATAAACGATAATAGTACTGGGTGGCTGAAACAATGTAGATGAACCTAGTCTAAAACATCTCCTTGGAATAAATGAAAAAATTAAGAGATTGTGACCTCAGCCAAAAAACTAATGTTATAATAAGCACGGTAAGTGCTTATTCTACTTACCGTGATAATAAGTACAATTCCAAATAGGTTTGAAAGGCCAGAGCTAAATGAAAGCATTAAGTCAACAAATAACTCAATTCATAATACAATCAACAGCCTAAAAAATAATCATTCTAAGCAATTGGGGATTTTTTTCTAAATGAAAGTCTAAAAAAACAAAACTTCACTAACCATGGTCTACATCTAAATCGATCTGGTAAAGTGAAAGTTCACGAATATACAAGAGTCACAAAAACATCACAAACAATAATTGATAACATCCTTACTATTATAGAATATTGCTAAACAAGATTAGGCGGCTCGGAACTATCTGATCATGACTATCAAATCTTGCAAAGAGGTTGCAAGGCCATATGTCGATTAAAACAGTAGAGTAATGGAAGAAATTCAACAATGTGAACAGGGGAATATCAATTGTTCGAAGTAGAATCTGCTACAAGAAAACTGGAGTAGGGTTTGCAATACAGCTATAGTATAAATCACAAATATGATGGTTTCATTAATATTTTTAATGTTTGATATTACTATGAGTTGTCCAGTTAAAAAAGACCATGTAAAAAAATTAGACAAAATTGAAGAGTGGATAACTGATGATATCCTTGCAGAAAGAAATAGGGTTGAAGATGCACATGATGAATTCAAATTATCTAGAAATATGTTAAGTGAAGATAATCACAAAGCTCTGAAGAAATACTATACAAAAGAAGTAAGAAAACAGCTGAAATTTTGAATAATAGTGTGTACTTCAACAGAGCAGCGTGGGATGTAATAACCAAAAAAAGGCAAGTAGCTCATGTAGATGCTTAAACTAGTGTCCCCAGAATAATTAACGAAAATTATATAGTAATTATGGTAACTAGTGTATAAGAGTATAAGATTGTATAATTGTTGATCTGACTACTCTTACACTCCTTAATTAACTGGAATCTCCAAAACGGAATGTACGAAAAAATGTAGGAATATATGATGCAATGTAATTATTCCGGGTTCACGACATCTGTTACCCAATGCAGCTAGAAATTTGAAATTTGAAATGTAGCCTCAGTGGGAGGTGGCGAATAATAAAATAAAAAACCTAGCTTCTACCCCAATAGTCATAGGAGGTTTAAATGCTCCTTCATTCAGAGGTGGTGAGTAAGAAAACAACGAAGGAGGCCTCTATGATCAGCTGGAAGAGCCCCCTGGAACTAACTTCTTCCCTTATAGTCCTAGAAGGTTGAAAATTGAAATGTAACCTCAGTGGGGAGTGGAGAATAATAAAATCAAGGAGAAATTTTTATAAGGTTGCAACAACGCTCGTCGGGCCACCTAGTAGAGTAAAGTTGATGGGGCGTAATAGTAGAAAAGTTTAATAGAGTAGAGAGATTCTTCTAATTCTGTTTTCTATTAGCCTTGCGTAGTAGGCAGCGAACACATAAGACCAATTGGTCTTATGGGTTCGTTGGTAGTAGGGAGCCATTCTATGGCTAGACAGTAAATAATAGCAACACACATTAAATCTATTATTATTTTTCTTTTCTAAAATATAACTAACCGTGCCTCTGATTGTGAGATTGGTAAGTAGTGGAGCAGAACAATATAGGCTGCATGAGCTGCACAGGGTCGCTGTAAGTTTGCCAATTTTTATTGGGAAACCCCTTTCCTCTCAGAAAGGATGATAATAGGGGTTTTCTCGAAAGAAGGTTTCATGATTAAAAGTCGATTTCATCTGAATCGTTTGTCACGGTAAATAAACTATGTATTATTCCACAATAATAACTATTTCTTTTCAGATTTAATGGTCTTTCCACAACTTTTTTTAATGACTGCATCCTTAACGGTGACTTATCTTTCATGAATATCACAATAATTGTAGATTTTTTTGAAGCATTTTTGGCCCCATAAAATATATTATGGCCACTAAAGGAAATTTTAATTTAATTAGATGACTCTCTTGTCGAAGACGATCACAATTTGGGAATTTATTCGGAGAAAATTGACCTGAGAAAAAATAGCATTAAAATCGAGTGAATGAGCCATTGTGTTTTATGAACATCGAGTGCTTTTCTTTTCCTTTCATTTTTTTGTGAACAGGATTGAGATTAGGTCACAAATAAAAGCCAGATAATAATGTGCAAGTTGAATACAGCTCAACCGTGAACTTATAAAAGTGAGATGCAAGTATTTACTCGTAACTCTCCGTGTATAATATTTTAAAAGGAGAATAAAGAAGTAAGAGGAGCTTCAATCCATCTTATCTCCACATTTTTCATTCATCTCTAGCTCCCTCGAGCATGTGCTCCACCTTACATCCATCTCACTCAGCTCTGCATACACTAATGATATACTAACATAATATAGCCTTGGCCGCTATCTCTTTCAAGCACACCGTTTTTTCTCAAGGAACCCTCTCGATTCAGAACTGTGCACCGTTTTTGCGGGTCGGGATACACTAATCTTCCTTAAAAGAACAAGTTCAAAAAGAAAACCGCGCTAGTTTATAGGTTGTGCTTTGTAAACATGAGAGTTTACAAAGAGACTTGCATGAGACTTACTTGTCTCTATATAAATTTCTATAGTAACCCAACTGGTTCCTAAAATTATTGTTTCCGTTTTATAAACTACATAGACTATCGTTCTATATCTTCATTTTCATAAACCATTCAAACAATCCAAGAATAATTTTTTGCCTCTTTTTCTCGGGTGCTTGAATTCTCTAATCTCAAAAATGAGAAGAAATCCTGTTTTCATTGAAATTAAATACATTTTTAAAACATACTGTAGAGTACTAAGTGAATTTCATAAAAAATCATCCATGGTAGTTTATGGGCATCCCTTAAAAGAAGAATCTATTTGAATTGCAATTTTTTATTGCGAATGACGACCAAATGATTCTGGAAACTCGTGCGTGGGTAATGAGGTGAATGATGAGGGTCATCCATGGCTGAATGTGATTCGAACCCAAGGATGCAGGAAACGAAGCCAGTCAGTCTTATCTAACCACAGATTTGTAAATTCAAAATTATCTGCTCATTGATGTGTTAAAAATAATTTTTTCAGAAACGGAGGGTTCATAGAACCAACTTGACCTTTCAAACTGTAAAATTTCTCGCTTGATAAATCACATGGATGTGGTAACAATTTTATTTATTCGAACATTAAATATGGAACGATGGAACAGAGCGTTGACAGGTTTGATACCTTTTCAAAACTCAACCCCAATCCCGAAAGAGACAGCTCAATGACAGTATTTGATGCTAGTGAACCAGAATTTTCACGATCACAGTTTCTGTTATTATTATATCACTATGTATACACAATCCATGTTATGTATGACTGCTTCATAACGGCAGAATAATAATTTTAGGAAGACCGATTTCTGTTGATGTAATATTCTTCATTCCAATCTCCAAATCGATTTCCCATTAGCATTATTACTCGTACTTATTGTTATTATCATTATTACTCGTGATTTTTTTAAAATTATTAATCGTAATTATCAACCGTGAGTGGTATCAAGTAAAAAATTAAATATTAATATTCTATTGAAAAATCACCTTTTATGCTACTCACGACCTAGAATTGCTTCTATCGCACTTTTTCCCTTATTTGTCACAATAATTTCACGTTTTCTCTTTCTTACTAAAGAAGCAATGACGTTTTTTATTAGCGATTTATAATATCTGTTCGACGAAGTAAAAAGCAGTTTTCGGGAAGAGCAATATTAAAAAGACAATCGGAAATGACTGGATGTATTTGAAGCTTGTTTGAATGACTGATTTTAACAGTTATGAGACACTTTGAGTTATTGAGACAAGTGATGAACACTTTTCAGGTTCAAATACATTGATTTCCGTCTCATTTCTCGTAGAATAATTGAAAATCGTAGTTCTGTTATACTGTAGTTTGTTTGCTAACATAAGCGTTAAAGCGTTAAAACAATATTTGAGACTCGACAGCCTGCTGCATAACAATTTAAATACTATTTTATTATTACTTGTATTTGTACTTTGTAGCTACTACAGAACTTTATGAAAGTTTCACATTGGAACAAACCGCTTGAATTACATACAGGTTTTGAAGGAGATGACCGCCATCCGAAGATACTATTGGAAATCAAGCTAAAAGAAATCGAACTGACAAAAAATACAGCTAAATTTGATAAAAAGTGTCCTCAGATTAAGAATTGTCAGATGTGTATTTGATTTTTATAAACCTGAGTCAGTATTGATATAAAAATATTAATTGTTTGATAGTAGCTGTCATGAGAGAATTCGATAGTTCTTGTAAGAAAATCTAACGGCAGGTGGAACGTAAGGATTAACCCACCAAGCCATACACTTAGTATTATTATTGTGAAAAAATTGAAATGTTTGCTCTCAGATTTTAATGAAAATGATTAATCCAAGTACAAAATGTAATCACTTAGCTATCAATTGTATCCATTCCAATTATTAGTATATTCTTCTTGGCTACTTAATCATGCTATCACGTTGATTCCTGTGTACGTGTACAGAATTATTTCTTAACTAGAAAATTTTTATTTTCTAAAATAGATAATAAGAATTATTTCTTAAATAGAATTATTTATTTCTTGAACAACTTACAGAAATCGAAAATATTTTCTCCTGTATAAGAGAGCCCTTTGACTTGATAGTAGTCATGAATCTATTTTACTCTTTTTTTTTAATGATTCCAGTTACTGATGAAGATGAAAAGATGATAAGAAATTTAATATATGATACAGAATAAATTAAATTAGAGGAGAGAATTAGTGAATTCCCGCTAATAATAGCATGTGAGCATGATGATTGGTAGATAAGAATAGAAAGTGAGATATCTACATTTCTTTTAAATCGAGACCTGTTGGATTTGACTAAGGATACAGTCTGTTGTAGCCTACAGTTATTCTCTGAGATAAACCCTACATTTTCAGCACAAAAGTCTGCAGAAGCAGTTAAAGGGCAAGTACTTGGACACTTATTCTGGCAACGAGCCCTTCTAATGCACTAATGCCCAATTGCTCAATACTCATCCTTCCCTACCAATCTCTCAGCCAAGAAACGCCCCCTCTTTTAGACAGATTATTACGATTTGTATTTCCTCGATGTTTTTTTATAACAAAATGTATCAATACAGCGAGATATCACTTCTCATAAGTTCATAAAATGATTTTGTTTTTATTATGAAATGCCTAATAATTTCTACCCTCGCTCTATCCGTAATCAAATAGCAGCTCGTTAGCAGGCAAGTAAACAACTCTGCATCCCAATTAAATTAGAAGAGTAGTGAATTAGTCAACTCACGACAATGATAACATGTTCAGCATGACAAGATGGGAATTGGGAGCAGGAATAATTCAAAGCAGGAGGAAACATAAGGTCTGAAATTAATATCAACTCAGTTATTATTGCTCAGACATATCGACTCATTCATCTTGTACGGATTCTTCCATGCCCTTACACATTATACATCTTCAGTTAGAAAATATATTTCTCGCTGCATTGCTGTCCAAGATTTAAGATGGTATCCGTTTCGATCAAAACCAATTCAACTTTAGTGGCAGCTTCTTCCAGCACCAATCAAATTTTACATCGTTCAACATGTTTTGCCTTACATAAGGAAATATATTTATAGGAGCGTCTATGGTTCTACTAAGACTCAAACTCAGTAGAGATTTTCGTTAAACTAGTTCTACATGTCACGATATTTCTATAGGCCTCTGATGAGATAACAAAAAGCTGAAAACAGTGTTCTTAAAAAATCTTTGGGAACAGGTTTATAACAGATTTAATAGAATCATAATGAATTACTAGGTAATTGGAAAACCTTGATTTTGAAGCTTCTAACTTACTTCAATATTTTTTCTTAGTAATTGAGAAAACTCTGAAGTAATCCTAGTCACAAGCGGAACATTTTACATAGCAATCTAATTTAATTGAGCATAAACATAAATCTAGTTTTGATAGAAGCATAAATAAATAAATATATAGAGTATTACTACAAACATGAAGCAGAGATCAGTTATATTCACTTCAGGATTATATTCATATCAGGAGAAATTCGCCTTCTGCCGCATTGCTTGAATAGCATTGTATAGCTTGTAAAGCTTGGTAGCATTGCTTCTCCGACAAATGGGTGTGAATGATTTTCAAGAATGGATTGGTTGGGGTTGATCAACCATCAACATAATATCAACTAAAACAGGCTACTCAATTGCCATAGGTGACATATTATACAGTTTATTCACTTGTTGAGTTTATGGGAGGAGGATGGTGAAGGTCACAAGTAGTGTTATTCCCATTCCTTGGATTTAACAATAGAACCATCATTTTCCAACTACTGTAGTTTAGCCAATTTTGCAGTGAACATTGCTAGCTATTCTATACAGATATAATAGGATATCTTAGATTTGTACGACTATTTTTACGTGTCATGTACAATGGTATGTGTGATGAAAACACAGGGGAAACACATAATATTATGGTAAAAACGCATATGGAAAAATAAAAACACAATTTGTATTTGCACTTTTTTGAGCTGAATTCTGCATAACCTGGATTATTTCATATACAACGATTAAATCTTACGGAATTCCTACAGAATATCAGGACACATGATGGTTGTGCGTAATATGTAATCCGTTGAGCTCTCATCTCAAAAGAAAGCAAAAATCACTTGGTTTCATTCACTGGCTGTTAGCCAAAAACAAGAACGTTTTGAAATGTTGACGTTAAATAATTTAATTTCAAGTGCTAAATGAAACTTGAGAGACTAACTACTCTATTAATACTCATGAATCTTGAGAAAGCACAAAATGAATTACCCAGGCTACAATAACTAATAAGAAGAAACAGTAACACTTTTAATTATTTCAATAGCGATTATTGTGCTTTTCTCCCGCGGTTGAAGTGAAATAATAAAAAAATCAGTTTATCATTAAAACCAGTTCATTAAATCAGTTACCATTTTAAGTTGTCAATTTAAAAAAAATATATAGGCTATTGCGGATGATGCCCACATGAGTCAGGAGATTTGTGAGTGGGTTATGAGGTGAATGGGTGATTGATGAGAAATTCCATGGCTGAATGAGATTTGAAACCAAGGCTGCAGGAAACGAAGCCAGCCAGAGCCTTATCTTATCACACATAAGCGCTCCAACTCACTGTTTAATTTTTTTGCCAATTACGTCTTGGAGACTCCAGTTATGGAGTTCAAGACAAGTCAGAAAAACAATTATACTATCTTATACACTAGTTACCATAATTACAATATTAATTAGTTCAGGTAAGGCTCAAATTTTATTTGAAAAGACCTCTTGTACACTATAAAAAGCTTTATCAACTAAATATTATTTCAGTTGTTTTTTAAATAATTCCATTTTTTCATGACTCTTTAAACTGCGGTAGCTTGTTGTAGAGTTTCCTACCAATATAACTAGGTTTTTGTTTGGATAAGGTACTATTGTGACTCACCAAGTGATAATCTCCTCGGCTTCTTGTATTATAATTTTGTACATCAAGATTTTGGTTAATATCACTCTTTTTTACATATAAAGTAGATTCACACACATGAATAAGCAGGGTACAGTTAGAATACAAAGTCTCTTGAACAACGGCCTACATGAATCTAATCTATTTACTCTTTCCATACAACTAACAGCTTTCTTTTGGATATTAAACACCCTATCAAAGTTTTGTTTTGATGAATTACCCCATACTAAAATAGTATAACTAATGTGACAATAAGAGCCCATGGTAAGCTGTAAAAAGTATCTTTTTGTCATTTAATCTAGCAAGCTGTCGCAGGGAAAAACCCCAGATGAAATTTCACAGCATATTTTCTCAAAGTATATGGAGCCCAGGTCAATCGTCTATCCAACAAAACTCCTAGAAATGCAATTTTTTCTTCCTGGTCTAGTTGATTATCATTTACAAACACGTTTATAGCCCTATCTTTATTTGAATTATATTTGTTTTTGAATTGAAGGTATTGGCATTTTTTACTATTTATTGTTAGTTTCAACTGATTTAAGAATTGGACAATGCACACCTATGGACTATGCCACCAGAGCCGTCATTCCATTAAATAACCGATATGTTATTTATTTTCACAAGTTGGGAATTCCATTTCAAATAAACTTTAGTTCCTGAATTTCTTGTTCCATGACGAACTGCGTTGTTAATATTAACTTTTCATGTGAAATTTAACGACTTGCAGTCAAATTTGACTGCAAGTGGTTAAATTTCACATGAAAAGTTAATAAACTTTAGTTCCTTAATATCTCTCATGATAACATTCTCTTCTAAGACTGAATGGTTCCCTGGCAAATCTTCAAGAAATTTCTCAAATAAGTATTTAAATGTATACAAGTTGGGAGCTCAATCCCGTATTATTACCAACATCATTATTTTTATTATTTTGAACCTTACACAGGAAATTTCTAGTGACCACATGTTTTATCAAATAAGTTAGGACTCAAGAACTCCTACTACCGAACAGAGCACCATGAGCGTCTATCAAAAATTTACTGAGACATTGGTCTCAGATGGCATTGGCGTACTTTTTCCTCAGACTCATTCTTATCATATTTCTCAAGACGATTACTTTTTGGCGGAAAGTCAAGTGAATGTATTACTTGAGGAGCTCTGAATGTGCTTCAATATCTCTATCAAACAGTCTCAGGTTCGGTACAGTTTGTTCCAAAATTTAAATCAGAAAATTCCTAAAAGCAAGCACTATTCGCGTCTGACACTCCTCCAGTCATACGTGCCTACTTGGTGGTGCTAAAGAACAGTGGAAACTGAAAGCCGATCGGTAAACAAACACGGCTTAGAGCCAGAGAACATGCAATTTGAAAGTAAATTCCTAAGTCTTTAAAACACAATGTAAGTATGATGGATTCAAGTCAGACCTATGTGGACTTTCTGCTAGGCTTCACTGCACGGTAGGAGCAGAAACGCTTCTGGATAATTTCCATTAGAAATTAATGGATTATTCTCCGCTGCATTTGGACTAAGGACTTCCAAATCCATTATATATTGCACTTCCATCAAGCGACCAAGATGATTTTTAGGTTATTAACTGGTCAAATAGCATAATATGAAACTGTAATAAACTGATATCTGTGAATGTAACCGTAATATAAATCATGAATATGTTACTGGTTCTATTCAATGACCAGACGGCAGAGTTTCTTGATGATGAGAAACACATGTTTGTGTCGTGACTTGAGAAATGCATGTTGAATGATGACTTGTAAAGTTTTAATTTTGATGTCTTACAAAAGTACATTATATTACATTATTATGACTCAAGTTTCCTATTTTATAATATGACAGCTCTTACTTGTAATTATTAACAATTGGGAAATAATTAACTGGCATACCAATAGCTTTTACAAGAATTGGAATTCCTGTAGCTCATACTATACATAAGCCCATCCAAGTAGATGAAATTATCGTAATCGTGAAGGAATATTTGATTACAAATTATTGTGTTATTTCTATATATTATATTATAAGTAATGAAAGTAAGATCTTGTTGACCAGCTATTTTGAAAGGTACAAGATAGATTATACTGAACTGGGAATTTATTCATACTGAATTTGGCAGATGAAGTGCTCTAAAGGGAAATGGCCAGAAAAACTTATTTGTGAGAGCTATCAAATATATGAATAAGTATTCCGTATGAGATTCCTAGAGAAGAACATCCAAGGCAGTATTTTTCCACGAATTCCAAGTGTGCAGAACAAACTCTGACATTTGAAAACCGTTATAGTTATAACCCACGCTAAACTTATTTGCTTTTTTATCTTTTATTGGATTGATGTTATTACGTTCTTTTCGGAAAATCTCTTCCACCCTATCTCATTCTAATTCAAGAATTCAATAAGAAGAGTATAATATTTTCTGAGAAAAATACTCTATTTTTTTATTTATTCGGCTTTCAATATCATCATACACATATTGAGTGTATCCTCTCCCGCTGATGTAGGCTATCCCTACATTTTTCTGAAAAATAATAATAATTCGTCACTAACTGAATAATTCATATTTTCGACGTAATTATGAATTTATTTGTTATTTGTCGAAGAGTTTTTTATTGTTTCAAGCTCTCTTGGATGTAATTAAATACACCTATCGAAATATTGTTAGCGTTGAAACCATAGAAGTTGTGAGCATAAGTCTTTTTATCATGAGTTTTTGGAAACAACTATATTTGTGTCTTTTGCGGGGAAAAGGACCCTTCCCAAAATATGTTCTAGTTATAATAATTATTGAACTTAAGTACCATAAAATAAGAAGAATTAGATATCTAGATCAGTGTGATAACCAGGAAACTCTCGCTTGTATTTTAACTGTGGATTTTCAAAATAAATATTAATATTCATGTTATTCCTTGATAAGAATTACTAATTATTGTCAAATCTAAATTTTCGATTTTACAGTTTACTCAAAAAGCTAATGACAAACATTACCCATGTTCAAAAGCGGCCTACTAAAAATTGTTTTTCAGTATAAATAGCCTGCCCCATTGAACAGTATTACAACATTTTTCAAAGATTTCTGTTCATACTGCAGCTCTACCCTTCAGAGGAATCGGAAACGGACCCGCGATGAGATATGTTTCAGGTGCTTCTAGGGCCCCATAGTCGACACTGAGTTGTATAATATATTATAGTGGAGCGAGTGGTTGCGTGGGTATTGGTGTTGGATACAGGGGTTTTGGTGTTGGCTTTATCGTTGTGTTTCGCATAGTTCCACGCGGCTCTGTAGTTTCTATTATTATTATTTTTTTTATTTTTATTTTTTTTGAGGATGAAGCCCACATAGGTCTTAGACCTGTGCGTGGGTAATGAGTTGGATGATGGTGATTTATGAGTTGGACCTACAGTTTTAGGTGGGTTCCGAACCATATTTAAAAAAATGATTGTTCATATCGCAACATAATAACATTAAGATTATTAATAACAAGGTTATTCTCTTTTCTTTTCAATACTATAGAATTATTGTTGTGAAAATCCATTCTCACCGCGACTATAGGTCAGTTCTGCATAGCAATTTCTAAATATTAATAATAATTACAGAATTTAGGCAGTGTGTGGAAGTGGGACTATTTGTGATGCTCCTGAAGACCTCGGGAGTTGCTGAAAGGGCATTATTTATTTATAAGACTTTTGGATACTTCTTGCGGAAATTCGTGCCCGGGTTTGCTTATTGGCGCCACTGGACTTGCTTCATCAAAGTTGCAATCTTGCAAACTTGCAATCAAAGTTGATAAGTTTACGAAACAGGCTACGTTGCCCAGACTCATCATTTTCCAATAAATTTCTTTAGCATTAATTTATACATTAAGCATGAGAAATATTTGCATAATATAATATTCTAGAAATTTTGATTGCTTCCGAAAGTCGAGTTTCCAATTTAACTCAGGCCTGAACGGTGTGAAGGAATAAAGTGGATAAAGTGGAGTTCTCCCCCCCCCCACCATTAAATACTTTTTCAAGACTGAAAAAAACTCTATTGTGTTTTTATGGAGCTTTTTTTAGCTGATACTTCCCAAAATATGTTTTTAGTTGATTTCCCCAAAAAATTTCCGGGGTCGCCCCTGATGACCGTGATGTTTCAGTTTATTAACACAAAGGCCTTCATGACACATGACATTATAATTATGACACTTGATTTGATTTCAATTTTTGTATCAGTCGAAATAACATAGATATGAAACAAATGAGAAATGTTTGGAATTCTATGTGAGCTTCTTCATTATACTAAAAATGCATTCACTGTAAAATGAGGCTTTTCTTAACTCATAATTTGAATTATAAGAATTCAAAAATAAAAATCTTTTTTCAGTCTGGAATACGTATAATTCAGACTTTTTGAAGATTTAGATAAATGATACACATTGACTAAATAATATTTATGATTTCAAAACATACTTCTAAAAAAAAAATCGTGTGCAAAACAAATCTGTTTGGAATTTGTGCACAATGCATCTAACCTTACCAACAACGGTTACAAGATCTGGAGCATTCGCTATCAAGCTGTCAAATTTAAATATTCGAAGTTATATTCATCAATGGTAACGAAAAATGTAATTAATAATGAATTCAGAGGTAGGCCTATTGAAAGAAGAAAAATTAGGTCTGGTCGCTTGTTGACGAACTAACCTCTGATAAGCAGTCACGGCATTGCATCTCTTACCAAGACTCTACACGACTTTCAATGTAAGATAAATTACAACAAATTAATGGCATCACACTTATCATTAATTTAAAGTAACAGAAGAGAATCATTATGAATATATGTTGTACAAAGTTTAATATTTGCGAGTTGAAAGCTGAGTTATTCGAGCTGAATCGATACACACAAGATTGAGGTTAAATGTCTATTGAAAATGGATAGTATCGTCGTGCTGTTGATCAAGTGCCCATTGAGAACAAAGGAATCTGAACACGTGAGAAGAGCAAGGTTGCAAAACGGTTGTTGGTTGACAAGAGGAGACAGAAGCGTGAGAGGGGCGTTGCCTTGTCATACAGAGACTAGGACAGATCAATAAACGAGCCTGCTGTCATGGAGCGGCTACAAAATATGACACTGTAAAGTAAAACCCGATTAGGAATAGTTTTTGATAACATGACGAGCCAAGTGAATTAAAGTTGATGAAGATTATCACCATGATGATAAGTGATAGTGAAAGTATCTAACCTTTTTTAGGCTGGCCATCGGCCGGAGGGGCAGGGCAGTTTCCATCGGGTAGGTCAGCTGCATTCCTGGCAGGTGAAGCCGCCTCCCTGGGGGCAGCAGGACTGCCCCCGGGCTTCGGACTAGCCGTCTCAGTGGCCGTTTTCGTTGAGTCGGAGGCCATCACCTGGGCCCGGAGTCTGCAGAACGACTAAGATCAGTCGCGAGGGCGCAGCACGGGCAAACACCCCGCCCCTACCCCCTGCAACCCATCCCCTGCTCCCTGCAGAGGCGCCGCAGCATCATGGCCTGGACCGCGCGCACCCTACTCGCTTTCCCAAAAACATCGACCAACGAACCACCCGACCCCACCGGCATACACAAACACACACAGCACCTACTGTACTTCCCGACACCCCATTCTATTTAAACGTTTAGGCCCGCACGGATATGTTCTTCTAGTCGTTAAAACGAATGGATTTCCATATAAAAAATATATTTTGAAGAGCCGCATTAGTACACGACGTTATTCAAACCATAACGTGTTAAGAAACCAGCAACCTCTACATTAATGGAGTAAATGAAATATTTTTGATTCACAGGGGAAATCTATCATCTTTGCCTTTCTCTCCTCATATTATTTTTATTCCAAATTTTTTCCCCCTCCTCTCATCATTATTCATTTTATTTTACTACTCCTCCTCTTCCCCCCTACTGCTTTTCTAAGACAAGAGGTTATTCATACTATTACTATGTTGAAGTATCAATAACATACAATAATGAGATATCTTTAGCTCATGGAAAAAATTAAAACTTTCGCTTCATCATTTTTATATTGCTATCATTTTCTCGTTCCCTTTCTTCCTCTCACTATTTCCTCTTCATCCTCCTATTACTATTTTCCTCTTTTTCTTCCCCTTGCATTTATTAATATTCCTCCTCTTTTTATTTCCCTCCTTCTCTTCTTAACTTTCTTCTTCTGGGCTTCTGCTTCTCCTCTAGTAATTATTTGATAAGAATAATTATGTACAATTTTGTGTATAATATAATTATTTCATAGAGCTTGATCAGTGAGTGAGGCTGCTCTTATTTTGAATGGTATATTCACCCTTAACCACTAATCTGGTCCTTGAAATACGCTAATTGGAATTTTAATAGCAGTGAATAGTTACAAAGTTTACTTACATCAATTTTGAATTTAGTTAACTTGTACGTTGCTCCACTTCATTTATCAATAAATCCTATAATCTAAATATTAAGCTTATAATCAATTTAATAACTAATTATCTATCTAATTACATTTAATTATCTTCACATTTTGATGTTAGTGAAGATATTTTCACTCTGAGAATGCAATCTGTGAGTAGTATTCACAAAAATCATGACATTCGGTTTGATTTTTGTACTTCCCACTCAATAGATTATTCTTACTGCCTATTATGAGATTCCATCAGCAGAGAACATACAAAATTCATATACAGTTTTCTGTTCTATTTGTGTTCTAAATACAGTAACTGTTCTATTTACTATCCATAATTGAATCAAGACAATGATAACTGATGAGACAAGTAATGATAGAATTATGATTTTATAAAAGAAAAATTATTCAATACAATTGAAGTCTAAAAAGTTTGAAATTAATTTTCAGGACTACAACATTACAAGAAATGTTGATCGAATATAACTAATTCATGAGGAAGACAACAGGCTCAATGGAAAGTCAAGGGTTTAGTCATTTTTATATAGCTTCTGATTATTATCACTACTTGTTATTGATTGAACCATATGCCATTGATTTATTGTTATTGTGACGAAAGGGAAATACATAGTTATACTCTGTGATTGGAATATCGTGATGTTTAGTCACGAGCGCTCAAGACTGCGCTTGGATGGGTGACCTTGCTTTACTGAATGATAATAAGCTTTGTTATCACTTCCCCGGTGGTTCGGAATCCACCTGAAATAGGAGGTACACCATGTTTCCCTTGGCAAGGTGGAACTGCCCATGAGGGTCTCCCCAGCAATAAAAACCATTATTATTATTATTATTGGAATATTGTTTTCAGTTTCTGTATCATTGTAAATGAATAATATGAACATGTTTAGAAGCTCCTTGTATAAGCAAGGTTCTTCAAACCAATAGAATTATCCAATGATGCAATAAATCTCATTTATTCTTTTTATGGTAAATTCAACGATTTGCAGTCAATTTTAATTGAGAATAAATAATATTCTTACTCACTTTAAGACAAACTTTTTCGAGTAATCTTCAGAGGGATCCTTGATCGTCATGTCGGTTTTTCAATAAATCTAGCATTCAAGAAATCCAGGAACTTATTTATTCTTATTTCTATTACAAAACATGAATGGAAGCATACATAGTTCTACCTTCTTCAACACAATTGACATGAAATGAACTTATGATATAAATCTCCTAGTTGTCCGAACATTTTTTGAAACAAAGTGATAGCTGAGGGGTCAGCCGAGGGGTCGAGAGTGTTGCAAATAAATAAAGTGAGCGATGTTTGTTACGAAGCGAGAGCAGATGAATTTATTTCGTTCAAATTGCTGAGTTTATTGCAGTGGTGTGGCAGTGGTCAACGCGAGTGACGTCACAAAATATAAACACTCGTGTGTCCAGCCAGTTTTAGTAGGGGTGGGGGGAATGTTTGTGACTGTTGGGGAATTAGGAGAAGCGCGAGAGGGGAAGTGCTGAATAAAAATAGACATCGACACTGTTTATCGTGACAAGCTTCAGGCTGGTCGAGTAGTCTGAGGAACTGAGGTAGGCCGAATCGTTTGTGACGTGGGTCATCACTGACCCACATTTTGCGGGAAACAGCTGTTGCTGCGGTGATTGAGCGCGAAAAAAGAAGCATGTCAGCCAATTTCTTCCATAAATCTCTTAGATAGGCCCAACACAAAACTTTTATGCTTTTGAGCCATTTTCAAAATTCGATAGAACAAGAAACTCCATCCTTTACATGAAAAATATACATTAGAAACAGCTGCTCTACTATAACTTCCACTAAAATAGCATGACAAATGTCATTTACCACATCACATCTTAATCATCACATTCCATGAACCTCTTCAGAACTGTTCCAATATGTATTGAATCATTATGTTTAAGAATCATTAAAACTATACATCCTGTTGTAAATCACTTCCGGGTGGTTCGGAACCCACCGAACTCAATCTTCATCATCCAATTCATTATCCACGCACAGGTCTCAGTCCTATGTGGGCTTCATCCTCAAAAACATCTGCCATCATTACTATAGTATTAAAATTTTACAATTCTTTTTTTCTGAGGATACCCACGTGAGTTTGAAACTTGAACATGTTCAATGACGTGAATGATTAGGCCTACATGAAATATGTCATGCTGAACGAAAATTCAACAGGTGATTGCAGGACTAGCAATCAGAGTCCTATCAATGATCCTCTAACCTCTAAAGGATTACACCCTCTCTAAAAATGTTACAAAAGTTTTGATCAATGAATCTTCATTTTTATGGCGAAAATCAATAAATACTATGATATTGGAAATGAATAAGTTACTACGATATAGAAAACAAACTTCACATTTTTCTTTTTGTTAAATATATTTTTCAAATTATGCATTCATCTCTTTTATATTCACCGACTGGTTTTACGTTGCACATTTTTTAAACAGAGTATAGAAGCTTACCTTGAAAAGCCATTCTTGATGTTATTTTTTTATAATGCGGTTCATTAAAATCTAATAATAACATTTTGTTACTTTCTATCATTGCAATTTGATTCACTGTATATTAGACCAATTGATATTATTGTATTTTCATTCATTTGCGTAATATTCACGGCTTTATATTCGCTTGATAATTTTTCTGTGACTTCACATGAAGTTCTCTCGGTTTCCTGCCAGATGGCGCTGCTCACGGAGACATTCATTCAAAATAATTTAAATTATTAACACTGATAATGAGAATCTTTCGGTAGTAATAACGATGTAACAATAACTATACATTTATGTTGTCTTTATGGAATTATTTATGTTGATGATTGAAATTATGATAAGGGGTTAGGCACAGAGAAGTAGAAGTCTTACTTCTACAGAGAAGTCTTACTTCTCTGTGGGTTAGGTGAGATAATGACATTTATATACTGTATCAGTTTTGTAATGGCTGTCAAAATAGACAGCAATGATCTACGGAAAAAGTCATGTTTTTATATTGATTACTCTTCGTGACATCCCCATTTCAAGTACAGAGACGTTTCATTTGAGAAACTCATCAAATCCAACATTTGAAAATAAATCTTTGACTAAAGTAGAGGAATCTTCTTAAATATGAAAGTTTTTTAACAAACGAATTTTCAATGATAATAATTGTTATCAAGAGCAGGCTGATTTGTGTGACAAATTTTTTAAACTTTTCAGAATTTGCCAACTTTATCGATGAAAATCGATTAAAAAATAAAAGTTGAGTTGACATTTTTAATGAACATATTTTGAAAAAAATATCCCCTTTCAAGTGAGGGGTGCTAAAAATAGAAAGTTTGACTTTTTTTGTTTATTAAAAATCAAGAGTTTCATGGTGAAAGATTAATATTAAAAACAGACTGAAACAATATTGAACAGTTTTAAAAACAGAAAAATGTTTAAGGGTAATAATGATGAGTACACTCATAATAATTGCGATTATAGAGATTTTAAATAGAAAGAAAGGTTACAACTGGCATCCATTACTTCCTCAATCAAGTTCAAGCAAAGCCTGACTTTTTCCAGTTTCATCATATTATCAGAAAAAAATGGATGGAATCAGTATAACTGTAAAAGGGAAAAAAATAACTGTAAAGGGAGAATGATTTGGTATTCAAACTTTTTACCTCAAAGAATAATCATGTCGCATTTTAATAAGTCCATTTTCGTTTGTCCTTTTTTCAGGCATCCCAAAAATTTTCCAATGGAAGAACAGATTGATCATACGAGGAGATACGGTATCAATCAATCAATCTACTGCACCGCAGTTTCGGATCAGATTCGGATGGAAAAAGCGTAGGAAGACCGTTCCGAGAAACGTGAGGTCAATCTGGAATGCGTTGGAGCAGTCAAATTGAGTTTTAAACCTGACAGGAGAGTGGGGCTCGTCCAAGTTGGAAGCAGCAGATGAACTTGTCCATTCAGATCACAATTCTTCTGAATATTCACTACAGAAGCAGTCAAAAGTTTCCAATACAACCAAATCTTTTCATCTGGTTCTGAAAAAATTGGATTTTTCCTCTCATGTTTGGTGTCTAAGCTGGAGTCACTTTTTAACATCGTAATAGCCGACAAAGAGCTTAAAAAATGAATTATTGCATATAATATGCAGTCATTTCTTTGGTTCCTCCAGGCTTGTATGTCAATTTTCCTCTGCTGTAGGCAAAAAAGAGGCTATTTGGCTATTTTTATACTAAAGGGAGACTGTATTATAGTACTGTTACGGGTTCTATCATTGAAATGATGCTGGCAACACCTGACAGCACTCAAAATTTATTTGCTTAACACTCAAACTTTATTTACACAAATTACTTACAACAAACACTAATCAGTTATGTCACACAAGAAAACCAATAAGAGCAAACACATCAATGACGTTCAGCTAATAATGAATTTACTTCATCACTGTACAAAAACTAATTACTAGCTGTGGATAGGCCAATCAGTAATTTTTAATAAATGACAGTTCAATGACGTGAAAAGTAATGGGTGATGATTGGTCATGAGGTGAGCGTGGTGTTCAAGTGATCGTGATGTTCAGTCACGACCGCTCAAGACTGCGCTTGGATGGGTGACCGTGCTTCAATGACTTGATGTTACACTTTATTATCACTTACCCGGTGGTTCGGAACCCACCTAAAATAGTAGGTCCACCATGTTCCCCGTAACATGGCACAAACGGCGAGGTGGAACTATCCGTAAGGGTCTCCGCACCATTAAAAGCCATACGCTTATTATTATTGAAAGAAATGTCTGGAAAGCAGTTAAACAGTCAATAACTAAACGGAACACTCACGAAGCACAGTCTGTCACTGTCGCAATAGCACGTTTGTGTACTTGTATAAACTGTAAAGGATGTCTAAATAAATTACTGTCACTATGACGTTTATTAATATCACATTAAACGTTCGAATAACTACACTTTGTGTGAGTAAACACACTGTCACAAACTGTCTCTGGTTATGAAAGTTCTGAAGAGTAAATGACAACTGAACTCGTGCTCACCAGGACATCCACTTTTATAAGTTTCAGTAATGTGATATTAAAATATTGTATGTAAGCACACATTTGAAAAAAAAAATTGTAAATCTATCATGTATAAAGTAGTCTAATCTAATCTAACCTTCCAGGAAGTGTGAAAACTGATAACATAATCTGGAACATTCTGGCGAATTCTCGAAACCTCCATAGGCTTCTGGATGTTGTATTTACACAGATAATGTTGTTTCGAACGTTGTATATGACCATTCGAGAGTCAGGAAGATGGAGCGAAGAAGAGAAAAATAAACTAGAAGTGACTGTTATCAATGTAAGCGGAAGTACTATCGACACAATGGGCAGCGCAGAAATATGTTCTTTTCTTACTTGCAATTCCAAACAGTAAAGGTATTTTTACATTAAAGATTATTCGATTTAATTTTAAAGATATTTTAAACTTTATGTTATTTTTAAAGGCTTTATAGAACTTGAAGTTTAAATAATCTTATTTTTTCTTAGGGTTCCATGACTTTTCTCACTGAGATTATTCAATTTAGTTGCTCATTTCGAATTCAATTTCTATTCTCGTGCTCTTCAAAGTTATTATGAGTTTTAATGATTAGAAATTTGAGGTTTTGGCGATTTACACACTCCTTTTAAGAGGTTAATGGGAAATGTAGCTCTGTAAAACCTGATTAAATATTTGAAATATATTTAAATAATTTGGAACAGATTAACTAGGCTACAGAGTGCTTACTACATTGATAAGATTTCACTTTCACAAACAATCAAAGAAAAATTGAAATTCACACATTAAGAATAATTCATTCTTGAGGGTATCATCTTTAAGTATAGAATTTTCCACAGAGTTCGAATGATAGAGTATTATTTTAAAACTGTGATTCAATATTGGAACGCGATAGATCTAACACAAAAAATTCAGTTTCAATCACCAGCTAGAAAGAACATCTAGAATGAAAAGAAGGAATATTGTACAGGTTTCGGATTCCAAAGAAGCGAAATTAATTTTCAATTTGAATCAGCCAGGTAAGGTAGAGAAAGATCTTATTATCAAAGCCTGGAGCTAGATGAAACTTCCAACAAAGTAGAGGCGAGATTACGTTCGTAATTAGTGAGGAGGTCTGGGATTTTGCGCATCCGTCTCACTGCTGGACTTTCTGCAAGTTCCGGTTCATTATAATGCTTCTTCTTCTTCTATCTCAAGCAAATTGGTTAAGAATCTAATCGAAATCCAGTAGTACCCATTCAGATTTTCCAGGAATCTCAGCGTGGAAATCTTCCCACACTCTCAATATACTTTCTGCACAATTTTTTTTTTTTGAAATTCAATGATATTCAACGAAAAGGAAGATTATTCATTCGGTGAGTTCAAGAGCGAACCGAGGAGTGATAAAGGGGACGTGTTGAACCCCCCTCTAAATACTCAACTAACACTAGAAAAAACTTCACTAAAGTTTAACTTCTTAAAAGGTTCAAGGACTTTCTTCGAATGATATCCATCATCCCGAAACCAATTCAGAGTGAGTTTCCAGTAACTCACTAATTTTCTCAGGAGCAAGCATTCAGATATGATCGTTTCTCCAGAAATTGCGTGTCAATTAGAAACTGCTATTTGAATAAAAAATTGAGATCTATCTATAATGTATGCTTTGTATTTTATAAATAAAATAAATAAATTACAGAATACAAATTGACAAGTCAGTTTTGATGAATAAAAATGTTTTTAAATAGTTATCAGTCAGTAATTGATACATTATTATTCCAAGTGACTACAGAAATCTCCCAATATGATTGAAAGATACAGATATAATGAAGGAGTATTGTTCTTAAACCACTGCATTTTGACACCAGAAAATCTCATATTGATCAATATATAAATTGCAATCGAGGATTTAAACAACTCATGGCTATTGAATTAGTATTGAAGACTAGTTTGGCGGGCCGTTTAGCTCAGTTGATTGGGGCGTCGCGACTTAAGCTTGCTGTCGTTTCAGAGCGGTTTCAGAGCGGTCGTGGGTTCGAATCCCTCTCCTTCGTCTGGCATCTATGTGTTTTATCATTCATCTCATTACCAACGCAAAAGTCTCAGAATCATGTGGGCATCATCAGCAATAAAAAATAAAAAAGACAACACATGTCAGTGATTTTGTAAATTCCCATTAACACAGATTACACATCATAACTTTGAAGACATTTTAACGGGTTCTATCTCTAAAATAAAGCTGGCATAAATTGGGAATATCACTAGAACTTTATTCACACAATTGAATTAACTGCAAATAATAATTAGTACACTCGTACAAGAAACCAACAAATCAAATAAACAGTAACTTCAAACTAGCAAAACATACTTCAAGAATATTGACTAATGCCCAATCTCTGTCAGGTAAACTGAGACTGATATTACTCATTACTCACTGAGATCAGGTAGAACACCACACTAAACAATTTCGAAAATGTTGAGAAAAGGAGAAAGTTCGAAAGGTGTTAACATCACCCAAGCACAAACTGTTATGATACACAGAATGATGATCAAATAATATGTTTGTAACAGAATCAATTATCACTTTTCACATAAAATTACCAATATTTCCGTATTGAAAATAATTTCGAATGGACCTTGAAGGTATTCATGTTCTTTGAGGTGAGTGCTCTGGAGTCTAGAGTCTAGAATCTAGATTTTAGACGAACAATTTCTAAAAGAGGAAACAGAATATACAAGACTCATCATTTTGGAAAAAGATTGTTCACTCACAAAAGTAGAAATCTCGAGAGATAAGTTCATTGTGATCATTCCCGGGACACTAATGAGCACAATCCAAATTTGTCCGCCTTTGTACGAGAGAAATTTCAATTTTGTCGAATGAAACACACAGTTTGCAGTTCACGGTACACTGAGCCAGCTCTCAGATATTGCTCCTCACCTTTGACATTCTAGCTGCAAATAGAACCAAAGTAAATTCCTTTTGCTGTCATATAGCGACACTTATCACGAGATGTCTTGCGGAAGACAAACAAGTGTTATCTCATACCTGTTCACGCTTTCGACGCAAAGTATTCGCGAGTTTCTTGATAAGAGAGCAGTGAAAGGACATTTATAACATTGCGCCCTGCTGGAAAAGATTCCTAAGTTATAGTTGATGTAAAGTTCTCTCTCACAAGTTGAGATTTTGTGACAGTGCTTATTTGCTATTCATCTTCTTATCCTAGTTTAATTTTAACTGACAGAAATTAACTTATTACAGGTTACCAAGGGCTCTTACTGTGACTCATATTACTTATGATATCTTAGTATGGGGTAATTCATCAGAACAAAACATTGATAGGGTGTTTAAGATCCAAATAAAGCTGTTAGTTGTATGGAAAGAGTAAATAGATTAGGTTCATGTAGGCCGTTGATCAAGAAATTTGGTCTCCTAACTATACCCTGCTTATATGTATGAAGCTACTTTGTATGTAGAAAAGAGTGATATTAACCAAAATCTTGACGTAAAAGATTTAACGACGTAAGACGTAAATCTTGACGTAAAGATACAAGAAGCCGAGGAGATTAGCACTTACTGAGTTACAATAGTAGCTTATTCAAACTAAAACCTAGTTATATTGGTAGGAAACTTTACAAGCTACCGCAGTTTTTATAGAGTCTTGAAAATATAGAAATATTCAAAAATGATCATTGAAAAAAAATTAAGTTGATAAAGCATTATTTTATAGTGTACAAGAGTTCCTTTCACGTCAAAATTAAGCCTCACCTAAACTAATTGATATAGTAATTATGGTAACTAGTGTAAAATATTGAATAAAAATTGTTGATCTGACTTGTCTTATTTGAAGTTTCCAAGACGTAATCTACACAAAAATTATTGCTATATTCGCTTGAATTTGTATTCTTTTAAAGTTTTCAAATTCCCCGATAATAGAGAGAGCTCGCATATGAAGTAGAGTTAAGGTATTTTATAAAAGAGCTAGATAATTGAAATAAACCCATTAATTCATCAATACTGGATGAATACAATATTGAAAGAGAAGACTCAACATACTTTCCATCGCAGAACTGCCATTTAGAGTGAATTTAAATAAATAGATGATTAGAATCTTTGTTGATTAGGACAAAGTCGCAAAGGAAAATTTCAGTTGATAAAACATATATGAGCCTATAGCCTTTTCGTTTCTATATATTTTTTCGTATTGAATATTATAATAAATTATATTGTAACCTATTCATATTAATCCCAGGGACTTCATGGAAACTGTATACGTGGTTATCTTTGATATCAATGACCAATATCATAATTTATAGAATTATGATCAGATGACTGACAAAATATGATTGAAGTAGTTTTTGAAAGGAACAGTTTTAAAATACACAACGAATGAGAATCGAGAATTAAAACTAACAGAATGAAAGACGATCACTCTTCCCAATGAGTAACAACGATCGAATAAGAGCCTGTTACTTCAGCTTCCATATCATACCATACTGAACAGTTTTAATACAATTTGAGTGAATAAACTAATCATCAACAACATCCAGATAAAATCAAGAGAAAATATTGAAGAATTCAGGAAGAAAATAAAATATTTTGTGATATTAGATTTTTTATAGTGAATGGATATTTAGAGTGTAAAAGTTACAGCTAAAGATGATTTCGAATAAAATATTCTGACTGTACAGTGTACACAGCGTACTGTAAACCAGTATACAGCACCAGCTTCTTGAAAAAAGTAGCCGAGATTAACAAATCGACCAAGTTTGCCAAATCTTGGGGGAAAGTTTCAACAACTATTTTAAAATTACTAAAAAAGGCGTTACTAACTTGATTATAAAAATAAAAGTGTATGTCGTCAAATTATTATTTTTTCACACCCGATTGTAGCTTTATCATGTGACATGTTACACTAATAGATCTCTTAACAGATCTAGTTTTGTGTGGGACTGGTGCACTCTTGAATACTTACGAATTTGTTGAGGAAACATTTCTCACTGCTCTGACAAGGGAAAATGTCTCTTTAGAGCTTTAGAGAGTAGCTACCCGAGAAACCAGCTCCTCCTCTAGAAGCTTTCCAACTCTGGACAAATTGACCCCTTTACTATCTGTCATTCACTTCCATCACTCTTGAGTCCACTTTCTGCGTAGGTTAACGAAATTCCGACCACTCTCTGCTACACATCCTTTATATTCAGTATGACTAATTTATCGGTATTGCTTCAGCAGATTGATAATGGGACGAACGTGCACAGAAAAAGTGAATATTTTGATTGATTCTTTTAATCAGCCTAACTGCAAATTTTCCAAACCGGATATCATCAATATTATTTGTCATATTTTCATTGGCTATTCCTATCACTACTTTACTATCAATACCACTACTGGACTACTTTAGTCTACCACTTCTTTCATACGTTATACATTATTTATCATATTATCTCTTCAACCTATAGTAATTCTGTACATCAAATGAGTCGATACATGCTCACAGAGTATTGAAGCCCTTTTTGACTATCTTTAAATAATTAAGCACATTTCATTTTATTTTTTATATATTTAGAGTTTCAATCATCTGCTACAGATCTCAAAAACTCAACTTTATTAATAATTGGAGTAATTATTTTTTTATTGTTGTATTCTACTACTAGCTTGAAATATTTTTTTCTTTTTCAATCTGTCATCAATGTTGAACAATTATAATCTACATAATGCAAGTCCCTGTAGCCGATTTTATTGGAGTCATATTTAGATACTCAGCATATCTATTGTTATGAGATGCTATGAAGAAAGGAGAAGTATTTTTAGAGTCAATAATAACATCAGAAATAATTGGAATATTTTGTTTACTCCCCTTGTTCACCCCTCGCCTATCCAGAATGTTCAAGTCGGCTCTTGACTGGGTAATTGGATTTTTTTTCGAAAATGAAGAAACATCTCGTTCTTTATGGAATGTTGTAAACTTCTACAAAGCGGAAGCTCTTATAAACAATAGTTCAGTTATATAGTGAAAAAGTGGAAGTCTTCAGTGGGAATCTATTCAGACCGTATTTTCGTTAATACAGACCGAGTAATCCAGTGAGTGATACTAAAGACTGTGTTATACAATCGTTTAGTGGGGAAGTGATAAATACAGTATATTGTGACTTTTTTAAATATTGTTTTTTGTGACAGCTTTTCAAGTGTACAAATACTCATTGCTAATATTGTAATACGGTGACAAACCTGTGCTCCATTCGTGTTTTAATTGTTGTTTTTAGACGTTTCTTCTTGAATTATTGAACATTATATTGTATTGTCAGTTAGTAATTAGTTTTTGTACAGTGGTGTAGTAAATTCATTATTAGCTGAACGTCATTGATCTGTTTGCTTCTTATTCGTTTTTCTTGTGTGACATAACTGATTAGTGAGTGTTGTGGACAATTTGTGTAAATAAAGTGCGAGTGTTAATTATTTAATGTGTTGCCAGCATTATTTTAGAGATAGAACCCGTAACACTATGTTTCCATTATCAGGTTACATGGAATTCGATCGGGAGAGTATAGCCTAACCTACTGCTATCATTTTTTGATAGATGAGAAAGAAATAAGTAAGAATGAATGAAAACTCGGGTTCAGTGCGAGATCGGAATAAAAATGGTGTGAGAGGACGGAATACAATATAGAAATACAGGTAGAAAGAAAAATAGAAAGAAAGGGTGGGAAAAAGGTAGGGAGGAGAGAAGGAAGGACAGAAATTTTACATGATATTCGGTTATCTCCACACTTTGTTCTTGTTAATGCGGTTAGTGGTTGAAGCAACAGCTAATGGACTTGAAGCTGGTTAGGTATTGCAGCCACTCTTTACTTCACCTGGATGCAAAAGTGAGTGGTTTTGAAGGAGTGAACCATTTGGGAGCTTTTGGATCTAGTGTAACTCCCTCCATGAAACACCAACAAGATTCTAACATTTTCTTCCTAGGGAAATAGAATATTTCAGAAAATATGTTATAAAATATTCCAATATAAAAGATATTGTCTATTATCTTACGTTAATAAAGGGATCAACATCAGCTGTCTGGTTGGTAGAATTATTCTTTCAAAAAAGTCAAAATCCAAACCAATTTTTTTTTTTTTGAAATTCACTACTCATATTCCTCATTAATATCAATTTTATTATAGTTTTATCATGTTTAGAGTCCATTACTTTTGGGTATCATGATCAGTAGCCCATTACCAACAGTCATGATAAAAATGTATCATGAGTTAAATAATAAGCGCATGCTTTTCATTGATGGGGAGACCCTTACGGGTATCATGTAGTACGCCAGAAAACCAAATTCGTGAAGATCCAATATAAAAATGTTATTCTCAATATGAATGGAACATTATGGTCTACATGTGCAGTCTGTGACTTAATGCAATTTTTGGTGATTTGTTTCTCTTAATTAGTAAATTAAAGTAAATTCGTATGGCTTTTTGTGGTGGGGAGACCCTTACGGGTAATATAATTGCAATTGGAACTATTAAAAATAAAGTGTATAGGCCTACTTAGTTTATGTGAGATAACATCACTTTGGAACAAAATTATCTGCTAAAAGACCGTGATCAAACACTCGCAACTCGCATTGATTCAATTCCATAAACTAGATGTATATTCTTCATGGACATTCTCTAGACTCTAGATGAGCAACGACAGCATTTTAATTCAGCCAGGAATTATTCTGTTGAAGGAATTCTTGTGCAATTTGTATTCATTCTCTTCACTTCGAGACAAAATCGTTTCACTTTATGATTCGTAATCAAAGGTTCGCAATGATTAACTTCCATCAACAAGAGTTACTTTTATAACATGCTCTGTAGAAGAAATACATTTACGACAGGAACTTATTCTATGAAATGAATAGTGTAGTTCGTATTTCTCCAGATGAATATAGCAATCAGTGATGTTTCCAAAGAAAATGAGTCGCTTCTTGTTCGGAGAAGATGAAAATTCAAGCCAGCAGTCCAAAAGTCAATATTTTGCGTAATGTGAAGAGTAGAACGAAGGGTCCTGATTGAAATTCAGAAGGCATGTGCTCCAGTTTAGCAAGCACCCTATATGATTTCCAAGTTTGTGGATATCACAGTTTTTATCGCTGAGTTTCGGTCACAGTGACATCATACCAGTCAACTTCCGTGCTTCCATGTAGCCTAGAGTTGGAATAGTAGAGCGGATCTACTAATCTTAAAATATGAGTAAGAAAGGCATAAGTTTGATTAATAATAATGTAATAAAGTGCAGATATATGGGGAATAATTCAGTCCAGGCTTACAAGAATAATCGAATAAGTAGGGTTAATAATAAAAGAACAATATTGCAAATGATTAAAAAAATATATATTTTACAGAATCGTTTGTTGCTGGAGTTGTTATCTTTGATTATCTTTAATTATTTTTGACAGAAAAAGCGCATAAGTGGCAGAATCAAGGTAGACCAGTAGCAATGTATCAATTATAGAAATGAAATTGACAAAAGGACTGATTATCTTTGAGAAAGGTTCAATAATCTAAGAAATGTGGAGGAAAAAAATAATTTTGTCTACAAATGGAAAACTTGATAGTTTTGAAACCGAACAAGGTGACACTAGTCGATCGAAACTATATCAATTGATAAATAAATCAAATGTGTTCTACAAAGCGAAACATTATGTTTACCCTCATTATTAAACTTCTAAACTTATAATGGCTATTGTATATCTTATTGATGTAATTTGATGTCACAGTGTGCGGAGCAACACTGATTTGTAATAGAGCAACGAAGTTTCAATTTAAGAACAAAATTCTACTTTAACCAGAGCATAGGAAGATCAGAGAAAAGCACATAAAAAGCATAAAAGCGCACAGAGAGATCATGGATGAGCAAAATATAGCATAGAATGGAGCACAAACGGGCACAATAGAACACAAAAAGTGTAGGCAAAAGATGAAACCCATCCAACTGAATAAATTGTTATTATTAATTGATTATGAATTCAGTAAAATCACCTACTTTTTAAGATATTAAATTAAAATTGTCCATGTATGCATACAGAGCTGCACGTTGGATGACATCACGATGAATGTTTCTCCCAGACCTAATGATAATAATTGATGAATCATACTTTCAAACGCAAGTTACATGTCCATGTTATTAATCACCATCTAATTCACAGTAGCTACGTATTGTGCAGGAGAATATTGTGTCATGTTAGACGGTACCGTGCTAAAGGTTGAAGTGAGGTGAATGATTTTCGATTCTGTGTCAGTTCACATCACATTCAATATATGAGAGTGGCGGATAGGAGAAGAAGATGGAGAATGGTGAGGAGTAGGAGTAGTAGAGGAGAAATGCCATAGGAATTTGATTATGGCGGCATGGAGAGGCAGCGGCTGGTCTTGTTCGATATTACAAACCGAATAGAACGGAAACGGACAATACGTTTGTGTGTTTGTGCACCGAAATGGATGCTGGGAGGGTTGGTAAGGGTTGTGGGAAGGGGGAAGAGGTAAGGGACCTGCGCTTGCTTGCACCGGTAGCATTGTGCTTGTTTATTTTCCAGCCGGCTCTCAATCATAGTCCGCTGTGGCTGAGAAGGTCCTTCAACTACACGTTAATTTGTATGTTGAGGATTTTGCCATTGCATTCCTGATTAGGACTCTAATTTCCAATTCAGGCATATAGCGTTATTTACACCCACAAATTTTGAAAGCGAAATAGTGTGTTCAGCTGGAGAATGGTTTTGGGTGAACTGGAGAATTACAACGAATACACTGGCAATTGGTAATGAAAGAGATTCTATTGTTCCATATCATATATCGAACTTGGAATCAAGTTTGGTGTATTATGAGAGGCCTATTACACATTAATTATCAAACTGTTACAGAAATTAGCGTATTCAACTAGAATGAATACATTAAATTCAGGCATTCTTTGACGTAAGGATGCTCTTGCATACTTAGACGACTCTCAACGCTATTTACAGGTCTGCTCATGCGCACAGTGCTAATTTCATTCACGTTCAGAATAAACGTACTAATTGAAGGCCCAGTACTCTAAAATCATACTGTTAATATAGAAATGCTGCCTTATTTTCCTTGGAGGGCGAAGTTAGGGCGCAGTCAGGCCTCTCTTCCACTCAACCACAATAAATATTTAGATAGTTGCAAAAACTCCCTCATAGCCTATTTATTCATTAACCAGGATGATATTCCACTCAGAATATTTGGATTCTGTAGCAACCATAAAACGGACCATATTTGGATAACGATGATGATGCAATAGGCACTGAAGCACATTTTATTCCACTTTTTCCTCATTGAATGTTGTTATTGAGGCGCCCTGAGTTAGAAAACATTTTCTCTATTCATGAGTTTTGAGAGAATTTATTCCAATAATTAATGGATAAGCATGGATTAATATTGTGTTTTGTGTTCAACAAAATAATCCACACACTCAACACAAATTGGGAAGTTATATTGATTTTCCATGCACAGATATATTCAAAATGCATAATTTTATTAGTATGAGAATGACAATCATATTACATGACTCGCATGAATTTTGAAAGTGGATTTGAGAGGAAAGCAATTAACTCTTATGCTTTGTGAAAAGGGAAATAATTTATATTCATGAGGCGTCAAATCGAGTTATCGACAGAAAATACAGAATTAACGTGTGGCGTCCTTAAAGTGTCTACATGCACGTTAGTGAGAGATGGAAACTGGATCAGCGTAGTGAATTCGAAGGACTTCTTTCTGGACGCATCCGAAAAACATCAACTGACTTTTATTATTAAACTGAATCTGGCTTATTGTGAGTGAGAATGGGCGGTTAAACGCAAAAATGAGTAAATTTTCATCTAAATTCATATTTTCTCATAGCATCTCAAATCCATTCGCACTCATTGTTCTCTTGAAACTGAAGTAGAGAGCAAACCCTATTCATAACTTACTTTTGCATTGTTTAAGCGTCATGCTTTTCATCCACAGATAAAAGAAAAGGAAAAGTGAAGGATAGAGAAAGAGGAAGAGAAAGAACGCTAAAGGAAATGGAAGCAATGAAGCCTGAGATGAAACAATGAAGCATGTCGAGAATTGTTTGCTGTGCACTTGGTGGATTTTATTGGAGATGAATTGAAATAAACAGAAACTCCCAAGATATTAGAAATATTTTCTGTATTTTCTTTTTTCTTTCTCGTTCTATTTTCTGGATCTCTATTTCCGTATCGAGTCAGCAGTAGGAAGAAATCATACATTATTCTGCCAGTATTCTCTATGCATTCAATTATCAATAACTCATAGGAGTTCTCTCCAAATCCATCCAAGATCATTTCCACTGTTTCTGATGAACTCCATTCTCAGTTCAAGTGCTAGAAAAGACCTGACAGTCTTAATAATGCCGAACAAAGAATCTTTTATTTTCATATTTGTGTCTGATTTCAGAGCGTCAATAAAATTATTTATATATTCATAGTACTGCCATAATCAATTTTCTCATAATACAATATTGATATAGTTCATAGCTTAAGACATTATAAAGCCTATAAGTTATTTATGATACAAATACTTAAACAGTTATATATACTTATACGTATACATATACCGAATTAGCATAGTCGTTTGTAACACTGAACCGATCACAGCTCTATTTTAACACAGGTCCGGCCGTTATACAATAGCGTATAAAATGGATTACACAATATACAGAACTTATATAATTATACGATATATATAGCATCATATAATATAGATACTGTTTGAACACTACCTTTGGTTTCAGAGATTAATCGCCGTCGATTGTATTTGATGAATTATGATGACATAAGTATGACGTTGATTAAATATCTCGAAATCATTATGATTAAATCAATATTCACATTTATATTGAAAAAATAACATTATTTTCTCCAATCCATTGAGACCACCGAATTAAACTGTAAGTTAGTTATACGCCTAATTAATTTCAATCGGTATAGAACTTATCTATTTCAATTTGAGATAATTTAGTTTTACGATACCCATTCAACAAAGTCCATTCCGTCTTCCATTGTGGAAAAAGCATTATAGAAAGTTTATTTCACCGCAATATTCAATGAGGAATTTCGGAAATTTTTTCATACCATGTTAATATGTATATTCTCAATTCATGTCGTATTTCATTGTAGATAAGATTGCTGCTGGAGAAAAAATGTAAATAAGACTCGATCGACTTCAATATTGATTTCCAATTCTACAATTTTAAATTATGGTTCAAACTGCCTTGGAACTATTAAACTTTATTTAATTTTCCCAGGTCTACATAATATGGCCCCATTCCCAATGCTATTTTTCAGCATTGCCACACTCCAATTCAAACATAATTTATTTTTTCATAGTTTTGTACCAATTTCAGGAAACTCATCATAGAAGGCAGCTTCCTAAGTTTTCAATCATAATTTTTAAACTGGTCTGCAGCTTGTCTATAATAAAATACACAAATTGGATAAACACAAAATAATGTGACCCTTTAGACAGTTTGGCTACACATTAAGTTGATCATATTAAAGACAAATTGAATTAACAAAAATGTAACTCTATTGACAAATGGCTAGAACTTATTATAGTATGAAAACTTTTATTCGCAGCAATTCAAGTTTAAAAGCAAATATAACAAAATCTGGCCGCTTAGTGTTTTATTTCTCTATCCATTGTTGTAGTATTCCCCCGTTGCAAACACAGACCAATAGCGTATTGGCTACCGATAAAACTAAGGTAGAGATTTGTTCGAGTGGAAGAGCTAACGGAAGATGTGCGGGGATGAAATTTGCAGCAATCCATTTACTGTCGAGGTCAGCCTATCGTGGCATGAAATTTTCGTTCTCCACCCACAAAAGCCAACCATTCCCATTCTCATTTGAGATTGTTCAAATATTTGCGGTTGTGAATGGTGAGCTGCATGTTTGCAGTTTTCTCCTGGTCAGCTGTCACAAAACTGATGAATATTGTGCCTGTGAATAGCCACTGTGTCCTTAACTGACCGATTAATTAATTGCGTTGTGAAAATTCCATTTATGGAATTTATGGAGCCATATGTTTACAAGTTCAGTTATCGAGTTGTTCAGATTCAGTTATTGAATCTTCTAAAGGAATAATCTATGGAATCAGGAAGGGTAGCACAAACTTGGATTAGCAAAAGGAAGATGATAGATGTGAAATAGAATCTATTTCAACTTTGATGCCTATTAATATTGTCCTTTAGTTTACCTCACGTTATCCATCTTCTAATGAAAAAAACCTGCAAAGACAGGAAGCAACAGAGAGATCAAAAATTTTAGAAGATTTATGTGTTGGCCTCAATTTAAGCCTACATTTTTTCTACTTGGATAAGTGGAGGCAAAAATTTTAGGCTTATGTTAACTGTTGCATATGAAAAGTTGCATAGAATGATGTGTTATCCCTCACTATTGAACAGTAACAGTGAAAGAAAACAATAACTACTCAACAAATAACGACCCTATTGGAATAATTTAGTAGGCTATAATTGAAATCCTAACTATTTTCACAGGATCTTGCAGCTTCCTGTGAATTTGGATGTAACCAGAATGTATCAA
The DNA here is from genome assembly GCA_948455865.1 of Conomelus anceps. NCBI lineage: Eukaryota > Metazoa > Arthropoda > Insecta > Hemiptera > Delphacidae > Conomelus > Conomelus anceps. The sequence goes on from OX418216.1 coordinate 31,994,317, forward strand.
TAATCATACCATTATATATATATATGGTCCCATTCCCAATGCTATTTTTCAACTCAAACATCTATATACCTCTGAATAACTTTCATTGCTCAATCGGATATTCGAAGGAAGTACCAAAAAGCAAAAATATCTTGAATGCCATTTGATTCGGACTTTTTGCGACTCCCACCAGCGGGCAAAGACTTTTCTTTTGCTGGTGGTGCCTGAACCACAATTTCAGTTTTTTATTTCTGGTTAGTTAGGTTTCTTTTATTTCCTTTGTGTTAATTTGTAACCTCTAATTTATTGTAATGTAAAGTTGTGGCAATAAAGAATTGAATTGAGTACGGGTACTACTTTCTTTGCTCGAGGGGATATTTTCAGGAAGCACAAGAATTTCAATGTAAAAGTCGTTTGAAAACATTTCCTCAGTCGGTCCTTTCTGTCAACACGACAGAGATCCAGGACTGCAGGCAGGCGTTATAAATTAAAGTGTGAAAGGAAACACAATTACAAAAAGGAAATTGAGGAGATATAATTCAGTAGGATAAAAATTGTTGAACAAGGAGGCTGGAAAAGAATTGGGATAAAATAACTGTGATCGGGTTAGCGGAGATGCACTTTGAAAGTTGGAATGTTGTTCGAATGTTTCAAGAAAGAGGGAAAACAGCGCAAGACGAACGATTTCTTTATTCGATGAGTGAAAATGCGTGAAGCGTGAATTTTCCAATCAGGAAACGAAACAAAATTTAAATTCTGTTTCTATTATTCTACTCTCGCTTTCAAAATTGATAAATTATACCAAGCGTACTTCGTTGTTAGAAATGTGCATTGAAATCTGATAAACCCATGGCTATTACGGAACAACTGCGATAGCTCTTTTAAAAAAACTTCATTTCAAGTGTGAAATCTCTTCCAATTCGAAATAAGAATCCGTTTGATCAAGATGGAAAGTGTGAAATTTCAATAGTTCGATTTCTGTGGATGAAGGACTCATTTTTCTGGAAAATTGAGAAATTTTGAGGAACTGACAGCCAAGCGTAACAAAATTGGAATTTTAAGTTCTCTTTTCTTAGTGCCCAGTTATTGTGTTATGAACAGAATCTTGACGTACACGATTATAATACAAGAAGCCGAGGAGATTATCACTTGGTGAGTCACAATAGTAGCTTATTCTACAACAAGGTACCGCAGTTTTTAAAGAGTCTATTGTGATACAGAAAATACATTTAAATACATTTCATTACTGTTGAGATGTTTCTTCTTGATTCAACAAAAACATTGGAGTTACCTTTTATACTGTACCCGACTCACAAGATGGCGAGTCTACGCCGTGCTTTCTTGGAATTGACATGATAAGCACTTATTCTTCTTTTTCTACTTCTTCTCCATCTTCTCCTTCTTCTTGCTTTCTTGCTTTCTCACGTTCTCACGTCCTCCTCTTCACTAATCTCTCTCCACATCTCATTTAAGACCCCTTCTCTTCTTATTCACAAATTATCTTCTGATCTTCGTTATAGCCTATCAGAATGGTATGGGAAAGTCAATAGCTTGCCATTCGGTCATGAACTATACTTTGGCCGGCTCATATCCCGAGAATTTAGCATAATATTTACATACTAGTACGCCTGTAAAGATACCGTTACTATCAATTTATGATTCACGTGAGCGATTGCAAATTTTATTGGAATTCATATTGCTTCATACGCTAAGCATAAAATGATGAAGTTGTTGGCTCATAATTCAAACTTGCTAAAAGTTGTCAAAAGGAATTTCAAACTTGATGAGTTGTTCGAACTTCGCACAGTCTTGAAGTAGTGATTTTTCATCAGACAGTGAAGTTCAGAAAAACATCACCATAACTGGAAACTTCAGCAGGATCCCCGATGAAGAGAACATGAGAAACTCTTTTCATAGAGAGGAAACTTCTTTGTTCGATTGGCAGAAAGATTTTAGAAGAATAAATTGGAAACCGGAGAACACTTGACAGACGAAGAGCTATGGCAAGTTGGGTTGGAAAAATGTTAGAAATTAGAAGAAACGAAGGTTGTGATGGTGAGGGCAGCGGTGATGTAATCCAAGAGGCATTGGTGAGCGGAGTGTGTTTGTGAGATTTAGGAGAGCATCTCGATATTTTCTCTCCTTGTTCAATACAACTTTGGTCGTGAGCAGAGCTTCATCCAAGACATTCTTATGATCAGGATCATTATCGACATCATACTTTTTCTTTTGCTGTGCGATATCTTACGCCGGACAAATACGCAGCCCAGGAAGCAATCATGTTATTTCCCATGAGACAACCTCTGTCTGCCTACCTAACCACCTACCTCATCGCATCCTCATCCTTTAACTCCCTTACACCTGTCAGCTTCACTTCCCTAGCTGTATGTGATCAGAAAGCAGCTGAAAAAGAGTCGTGTATACACGAGCATCAGAATAATATTGATGTTATCAACTACCACCTTCCAACGAAACATCCTTGGAGATCTTATCGTTCCGGCATGAGCTATATTTGACCATATTGCAAATTTTAACAATAATGTTAAATATGGGCACATAACAAAACCATGATTTTTAATTAAACTAAATACATCTGAAATAATTTTCTGATCAGTAATCTTTTGAATAAATAAATTAAATAATATTTCAAATGTCAACAATATTTACTTTATTCTACAATATTGTTAATGTAAAAGCTATCTTCTATACTTTACAATTCCTGGATTTCTTGTTCCATAAAGATCTGCGTTGTTGATATTAACTTATCATAATAAATTCAACGACTTGCAGTCAATTTTAATTGAGAATAAATATAGAGGATAATAGATAAATGAATAGGATATTGAAATATAGAATAAATAAATAGGCCAAAAGTGAGTAAAAATATTATTTATTCTTAATTAAAAAATTTTTCGGAGGATGAAGCCCAAATAGGTCTGATACATGTGCGTGGGTAATGAATTGGATGATGGTGATTGATGAGTTGGACCTACAGTATTAGGTGGGTTCCGAATCACCGGGAAGTGATTTTACAGCAGAGAACAGTCATTTTTGCTGGCCAATCCAATCGGTCACCCTTACAAAGAGCGCCCAAGAGTTTCGTAGCTTATCCCTGATTGAACAGATACCTGCTACTAATTGAACAGATACCTGCTAAGGCACTCGGCTATCACTTCCCTTAATTAAAATTGACTGCAAGTCGTTGAATTTACCATAAAAAGTTATAATATTACAAATTTTGACAATATTTACCACTAATACTCATTTCGTCTAATATAGGACTTACTTTCTTCGAGATAATATAATTTATTGAATTTTTTAGACCAAATCTTTTTCAATTCATTGAACTTTTTGACTGCAATGTAACAATTTATTTTAAAATGTTCAATTAATACGTGCACTTCGTGGTAGGAGAAGAAATACAACAATATAATTTAGTTTGTATCAGTAAATTGCATGTTCCAGTAAAATTAAATGTGGCCCCAGTCATAACCCTCAATCTAGGAGTTCGTCTAATGGTAAAAAAACGCCTCTTTATTCTTATATTTACCATGTAACGTGATGTGTAGTAATAGTAAACAGAACATCTATTATCCTTTTTGTTTTTAGAAATCACTTAATAATTAAGTTTCATAATTATTATGAAACTTTAATATATTACAATCATGCGTAATTACATACATTAACAATATAAAATATACAAAACATTTATTCTTCATTATTTCGATTTTTATTTTATAACGTCTGCTTTTGTTAAACTGCCACATTATATGGAATCCTACTAAAAAAAACGGCAAGAGTTTGATCTCAAGCAACATGAATCCTCATAAAAATGAATTGACCATTAAATCATTAATAAATAATTATTCATTTAATTGAAGCATATACTTTCTCGGCTGATTTATTAAGACTTTTTAAACAACTACATCAGTTCATATATTCTTGTATCACTACAGTAGTTCTTATTTTATCTGTTATACCTCATAAAACAGTACTACTCTCTAACGCTCAATATGCGTTTGGATCTGCCACTGCTAGTTATTATATAATTAAAAAATTGTATTTTATAAAGTCATTTACAAAGTGAAAAATGCAAGGGAGCAAGCTGGGAATCTTTACAGGGGGTCAAACCATTCCTTGGAAGAGAAGAGAACAAGAAATCAAAAACATGGCGACAATTCATGAGAGAGACTGAATTAACACAGCAACTCAAAGGCAACCCAACGTTGGAGCAAACATCAAAGCAATTCATTCTCACGCCCCAGGCATAGCCTCAGCCTATGTGGGGCCTTTTCAAGTAGAATATTCAGTTCGTTCGTCAAAATTACAATCTTATTCCGTAATAATTATTCTCTTTCTTGGATGAATGTCTAGAAATAATTTGTTCATTTTTGTAAAAATTGATCGTTATACGATTTAAACGCAGACGTTATAAGAAATAAAACGTTATTTTAAAGCCCTTTGCATTCATTACAGCAATAAAGTCGTTCTCGGATCAAAGAGAATAAGGAAGTTATTTATGGCATTGTGAATGGTATTTCAAAATCAATGTCGGTATAGGCGAAATTGTTTGTTAGTTGTTTTCATTCATTGTAAATTGATCAGAACTGGAAATTATTATTAGAATTACGTAAAATTCCTTCAAATTCGAATAAATCATTAATGAATGAACCATTAATTCATAACTAATAAATAAATGAATTAATGTATAAACGATCAAGTGAAAATAAGGAGTTGACTTATCCAGTATGGACCTAACTTATCAAATACAGTTGGCCACCTGCATAGGTTGAGTCTGTGCGCTGGGAGTTTTGGTCATAATTAATTATCTCCCAAAAACCAAAACAATTTAACTTCCAGCATATTTCACAAAATAATGAAGAATTCTCACAGCATTTGAATACCTCGATAATATATAATACAAGAAACTTCGAAAAAAAGTATGACTAAAAACCCTGCGCACAGCCTTAATGCTAAAGAGCTGACAAAATGGCGGTCAAACAGACCTCTCAATGTACTACTAAATCAATATTGAATGTGGTTTGTTGGCATTCGCTGTTTTAATGAATTTATAAGAATGATAATATCATTAATATATTGATTTTATATCAGGAATTTCCACAGTTTCAAAAAATATCTTATGTGCACATCATCATATTCCATAGTTCACACATTTGTTAAGAATATTGCCTGGATCTTATCTAAAGAAATATCTTGAAATCTTGCCTGGATATTATTTGAAGTCTCAAGAAATATCTAATGTGCACATCTTCATATTCCATACACTTGTCATAAATAGTGCCTCGATCTTATCTTTGTTCACAAGCTATTTGTGTCTGAGTTCCACAATTGATTTCCGGCACCAAAGTTGCGGTGTTCCAATCCAATGCATCTTCAAATGTAAGTACATCGTGCACGAGCAAGAGGGAAAGAGGGAGTGAGTAAGTTCAGCAAAACTTCCACAGTTGGCGAAACAAGCAAGATCCAGTTTGGGAACAATTTCAAGAGAAGAGCTGGGTGGGAACTACAAAAGGGAGAACAGAACGCGAGGAAGAGCGGTTTCAACAAGAAGTTCACCATTTCTAGTGGCAAGAGAATCTTCTTGTCTACCTTGCTTTGTACACTTCTCTGCTTGACTTCCTCAAAGTTAAAACCAGTAAAACTCACAAGTAATCTCACAAGAAGACCTAAGTGAAGTCCTTTAACATTCAAAGAAGTCAGCTTGTTACTGTGTATATTTTTAAGTCAGTATCGATCTTGGTAAAGCAACAGAACATCATTGGCTCTGGGTTCTCAGAACATTATCAATGAGTCTAGGTTTCCATACTCAGAATGTAACAGTCTTCAGGCCTGGCAAAAATAAACCAAGCTTCCACTGGAAAGCCGCCACTTCATTTTTGTAAAATTAATAAAATAAAATTCAAAAATTAATTTTTTTATTTAAATTTTTACGAGTTTATTTCTTTTTTTGTTCAGTCTTAATTTCCCAACCAAACAGGTGTTGTAACCTGTGGAGCTATTAAAATATTATTCTGTTTTTGTTTTGTTGTGTAGTAGAGATAAAATTTGAATTTGAGTTAATGATAATCGGCGAATAGAAGAGACGGTGAGTTGTTATTCGTTACTGTTGGTTGTTGGTTGATTCATTGAATGAATTAAACATCATTTGCGTTTGCATTTGGTGATTCTTACTTATTTCTGTGCTTCACAAAAATAAACGTGATGGCTGCATGGTGAAAGCTGTGGTCTATTTAAGCCAGGCGTCAACCGTCTCGAAATAAGTGCAAATATGCAGTATCCGGTCAAGTTCAAAGGACCGTTTAGACATGTAGCATCGCAACGTAACGTTACTCTGTCGCGTAAATTCACTCCTCAACATAGCATAGTAATTTTGTAACATAGATCCATAACAGCGCAACAGAAACATAAAAATAAGATGTTACGCGATAGCACAATTGGTTATCGAGTGATGCTACGCAACCGAGTTACGTTGAGATGCGATGTTACATGTCTGGAAGAGCTTCAACATATTCCTTACATCTATTCCTTCATTTCTCCACAGCAATACGATAATTGAGAACCTTATCGAATCTGGAGAAATCCTGTTACAAAACACGATTGAGGAAAACCCTCTCCATTTCCTCATGCCGTCCTATAAACAAAGTTACCTTTTATCATGCATGAATAAACGATAATTCAATAAGGAAAGTTTATAGAGGAATTATGGATGACATGCTATTGAGAACGAAAATACACGAGACTGGAACGTGAACCAATTGTATATGACTTTGCGAGGAAAAAAATAATAGAGTTTTAGTTCTTAAAATAAATATTATTTTCTCCTCATATTCATTTTTCTGTCCATATTGGTTTAATTCTTTTTATAAGCAGTATTTCAACTGAAAATATGACTTTTTCTTCGTATTTACTCTCAATTCTTCTTAGGCTCATTATTTCTATAAGAAATATTTCAACTGGAAATGCTATTTTTTCATCATACTTCTTTTTTCATCTCTTTTGAGCTCAATATTGCTTTAAGCAATATTTCAACTGAAAATTTTGCATTGTTTTTTCTTCATATTTCCTTCTCTATTCACTGAGTTTCTATGAATATTATTTCAACAGGAATTCGATCTTAATAATATCCGTAGCATCCAACAAAACTCCCAATAAACGATATGGTCGGTTCAAACATTTTTCATTCTCAAAAAAATTCAAAAAATTTATGAGAGAAACCTGTATTTGAACTTTGAGTGAAAATAATTCATAGCTCACCCGAATGAATGTATGTCATTTATTAAATAAATTTGATAAATTAGATAATAATCTACAAATAGAAATTAAAGAAATGTAATCGTTGAATTTCAGCAATCAGACTCATATACCGTTTTGAAAATATCAATGTAAAACCGAAATGCGTGTCAATACCTCATAGAGTGGAGAAATATTCTTCATGGAAAGAGACATTATTCTGAGCTGGGTCGAATTGATTTTTCCAAGCAAAACTTTCAAAGCACACAAGAAACTTGGATGTTTGGAAGCCGCTATACTGGGAAAATTTTATTAAATTCCCATTCCCTGGCTGGCTCAACTTTCCCACCGGTTCGTCTCCTCCATTGACTGTGAAATATGCAATTTCGACGAGCGAAAGAGAACAGTTGCTGAAGCGGCCTATTTCTTTCCCACAGCGCCATGGTCTGACGGAAGTTTCAACCGAAACAAAACTGGGAAAGAAAGTTTGTGGACAAATATTATCGAGCGATGTAGAATTGAAAGCAGAGTTAGCGACATTGGAATTCGACTTTGATTCTAACAAATTGCAACGATTCAGACACTGAGTTCCGCCCTAAACATGGTGGCACTAAATTACTCATTTTATCTTGAATGAGTGAAGTTTACATTCGAATTTTGAACTTTCAATTCAATTCAATTCAAATAATTTTTATTTTGTCCAAAATACATTAACAATTTAGCCAAAATAAATCATAGATACATCACTCTTAACTTAACAAAAATATAATCAAATTAAGTATAATTCATCAAATTCAATAAGATAGATGTACCAATATATCCTTAGCATACTGAAAAACAAAACTCACAAAATATTTGGGGAAAAATAAAAATACTGCTTGTTGAATTAGAATATAATTCGTTTGCAAGCAGGAGCACAGTTGAAAAAAAGTTTTCTAATGCTACATTTACACACACACTCACACATCTTTCACACTATTGCAATTCTATGTAGGATACACATATCATGTGACAAAAATTCTTATAGAATGACTATCAACTTATTATAGCAAATAGACTCTTAATTGATTCAGGTGTAAAACTAAAGAGCCATTTAAAAGTTTGTTTTTGAAAAGAATGTAAATTGTTTTGTCTTCTAATTGCAACAGGCAAATGATTAAAAAATGATTTGGGACAAAAACACAAAAGTTTTTTGAAAAAATGTATTATAAGACTTAGAGAGCCTCAACATATTGTTAGTGAGTCTCCTTGTACTATATATGAAATCACTCTCAAACATCTGTCTGTTGCAATCACCAGACATCCTCTAAAACGACAATTAAACTTTGAATACATAAATATAACGAAATGGCAAGAAATTGTAATGCTGAAAAATTTGAAAACTATGTTCATACCTTCTAACTCCCTTCATGACCCGGACAATTGACTTTCGTGATTTAATTATAAGATTAAGATGGGGTTTATAGGTGGAGCCCCAACAAACTATACCATAAATCAACCAGAGTTGTTAGAATCAACCAACTTGAGTTTGTCGTTCATTCAAGAGACCATCCCAATCTTATTGACGTTAGTTCTTGCTCTTTGTTAGAGAGGATGAGCAGAACTTACTATGATAACGCTAACGCTTCATTTAATCTGGCCACAGTATACCTCCTTTTGCTCTGAATACAAGGTGTTAAGCATCTTGAGACATAGAGTAGTCATTATAGAATTATAATGACTGTTTATGCTGTTTAATGAAGTTTCAAAAGAGTCTTTGAAACCATTGAAGAGTATTTGCTGTTAATCTTCTTTGCATTGGTAATGGTGATATTGCGGTACGGTAGATATCCATAATAAATGAGACTGTTTTGTCACAACAAAGAAATATCTCTGATCCTTTTATAGGTTAATAAACGTGGCTTTGGCAACATCAGTAGTTTAAGTTAATTTCTAAACGAAAATGAAATCATAAAATGCTTAACAGAGAACCGTGAATGAGAATTATATTTTGCTGGTAAAGGCACGGTTTTGTCATAAGTCAGATATAAAGAAGGAGGTGATTACTTTAAGTAACTTTAGATCACAGACTACCTCAATAAGAATTCAGAATTTGTACCGATCAGTGTGTTATAACAAATATCATTGGTCACATCAGATGATCGGCTGATAGTTTAGCTTTAGATTGAGCATTCTAGGTTACGTTGGTTTGGGTAAGTTATCCAAGTGATTTGTTAGTTGATGTAAACGTAAGTTATTTGCAGTGTATGCAACGATTCTATTTTGCCTTTGAGCCACTCATAGATGTTTAAAACACTCGCTCACATCACTGCCTTGGATCTTAATCGTGGCTCAAAGGCAGTCATAATACAATCTTTACATTATCTACTAGACTGTGATCATTTTGTTACGTGTGCTAAGTCTTCAACAGCGCTTCTAGAAGTGGAACGATTATTTATTCTATCACGATTGTGATTGAGTATTCAAAGATAATATAGTATCACTTCCTTGGAGGCTTTAAATGTTATTGTGATACATTAGCTTAACGAGCTTAAATGAGCTTAAATGATGGGTTGATGGGTTGTGAGTGTACAGATTTTTCTCAAATCTGTACAATTTTTGGTATTATTTTAATTTAGATGTTTTATTTGTAGCCTACTGTTGTTTTATCTCAGACTTTCAGTGATTATCTTTATAATGGTTGGAGATGTAGTAATATGAAGTTATGAGGTTGATTTTATAATTTTACTTAGGACCAGGTCCTAATTTAGAAGAAGATTGCTTATTTTGGAACGTTTTTACTGTCTTCAAGCGATTTTGCATTGTTCTGTATAACTATATATTAGAGATATATAGGTCAGTTTCATGTCTCGATGTGTATTCTTGTGATAAACTAATAAAGGGAGAAAGCTTATTGTGTTCTTGATATCTGTGTCTTTCTTCCACCTTTCGTATCTGAACTGGTTGGTCAGTCAACGAACCTTGTCCTTGCTAGCTTGCCCATCTTACGCATGCGTCAAGTGAATTTATCAATGAAATAAATTTGATTTCATTAATGAGATTACCCCTTCCTTACTTATTCTTGGTGGAGAGCATCCAGCTCACTTTAGATCTGTAAGTTTCCCACACAGTCTGTGTACCAATGGTGAATCTGCGCTGCTCTGCATATTTAAATCCTTTTGTTTACTAGTTTGTGAAACTGGTTGAGGTTATGATCACTCACTTCTTGATATCCTTATTGAAGGATAAATTTTCTCTTTTGACTTTACTTGTATTCTAGTTATTTCCGTGATATAGTAAGTGAATTCGGAAGGGCGCATATTATAACCTTTTTTTTCAATGTAATTACCTGCAAAATTTATTAAACTTTTGATGTCACCTCACCACTGATTAAGGTAATTGATTTGTTCACATATTGTTATTTACATAGTTGTTTTTCGATGGATTTAAAATTGTATTATAGATCTCTCAGCTTAAATGTAATATAAATAAACAAATTATTAAAATTGTCTTGAAACTTTGAAATTCAGTGCTGACTGTATTCTAGTTCTTGTAGATTGATTGTTTCTGCAGTTACTGAAAATGAATAATAAATTTGTGAGCTTATGTAGTATTGTGAGGGAATTATTTTTTCTTATTATTTTCTTTGAAAAAGCTTAACCTAGAAAATAGTTGTAATTTAAAATATTGAGAACATGATTATGGTTTACGTTAGATTAGGTTATTCAAGAATCTGAATCAGTAACGTTCAATAAATGTTTTTTTAATATTTTAACTGGGGACTAGTATGATTGTTTGTTTACTAATTTCTTATGGTATCTCTTTTAGCTATTGTTGTTACTTTTACTAAGATCAGATTAGGGATATACTTTGGTTCACCAGAAATTAATTATTGACTGAATCTTATTTAACTTTTAACATGTTACTAAATTTAGAGAATTATGTAAATTTCAGCTAACTGTTATTTGATTGATCTTATAATTATTCTTGTTGAATCAACCATACAAATATTTTGTAATGCTTTTTAGAGACTAGTTATTATTGTATTTTTGGTACTTTTCTTTATAGTGGTTCCATGTTCCAGGGACCAATTCCTTGTTTGGGTCACAAAATACCAGTTGGGGACGTTAATTCCACCAAGTGTATGTTGAGGACCGAGAGCTCCATGGTGTGGATTCAATTTCAATTCTGAGATCCAGTTAGATGACCCCGTGCTGGACTACGGGACATAAACTACATTCTGCTACCAAGTAAACGGTTTGGTTGCAAAGGAGTTTCAAGGTATGAGATTTTGGTAATCATATTCAGGGATCTACGAAAAAGTGATATGTGTGGGCGTCGTATCATTGGCCAATGAATAGGTTTATGAACAACTTTAGTTGATTTTAAGGGAAGACTCTAATTATTCAATGTTGTGATTGAAGTTTATTTTTGCTCTTATATTGAGATGCATTTTATATTGTGCTATTTTTTGGATTTTATTATATGCGCCATTCTGAAGAACAAGTGAGTACTTATCTTGATAACCTGATCGATGTTATTTTATTTGAGAAGAGTTGTTTTTTTAGATTGTATAACGTTTAGCAATGTACAAACTCATTTCTCGACGTTTGATATCTCGCTTTATTATAGCACACCTTTCGTTTCATTTCTAGTTAATGCCTACAGTTCAAAATTCTCTTTTTTATTCTTATTTTATACTGTAGCATTACATGAGGAGTAGTGATCATATCCGTTGATATTTAAATGTATAACTCCACAGGAACGAGTTAATATTCAATACACTGCATTTGCCAACAGGTATAAATTTCATTCACGTACCTATTCGTTTTTGTGGTAGCAGATGTTTGCTTCCTTCCTATCCAAATGGATGGTTAATGGACTGAGCGGATCTGTGCTACGAGCGAATCTATCCTACCCGGGCAAAAAGTTATTGTTGATGTTGTTTCACGAGAAAATGCGAATACAATTCCATTGCGAATGGTAACAACGTGTCTAACAATATTCTGTGTGACGAGATTGTTCGTGACGTGGCAAAAAATTGCGAGGGAAAAATGAAAGTGTGAAATTGAAAGTGACGTTTGGGGCGTTGCTGGTTGACGTGTGATGATTTGCACAAAAGTTACAAGTTTATTCGAGTGTATGGATTCGATGTTGTGCTGTGCGTCAAAATTCATTGTTAGCACGAATAAGGTCCCAGCAATGAGATTTGTCCGATGAAATTAATCTGCAACTTATCAATTTATTTTCAACAGGATCAATTTTCCTTGAAGTCAATCTGTGAATGATAAAAATTGGTAGTGTCAGGGAACAATTTTGTGGTAATCCCATCCCCCAAGAGAGTGATCATAATTGGCATTTCAAAACATAAATTTTCAAAAGTTAGCGCCATAGTAGACAGTAACGCTGTGCTATACGTGACGTCACTTGGGCACGAAATTCAAAAATTACTGGCTTCAGAAAAAATACTTTAATTAATTTAAATACCTGGCTCAGGCTATCATCACATATCTTTTCACAATTTGAGAGTCCTGTTCTTTAATTTGAAACTCAATAAGAGTTACAAAAGGTGCATAATAATTAGTCATAAATTGGCATATTCATCCAGGCTTTAACCTAATCACTGAATTGGTCATGATCGAATAAATAAAAATATGATAGTAAAGTCAATATTATTACATAATTCTAATAGTATAGTTCATAAAAAGATTTTACTCACTTGGAATTCGATCAACGAATTTTATTTGTTGTGAAATGTAAACACTTTCACTTCGTAGGTTAGTCCAGACATGAGTTTGAGATTTGACACAATTCGCATTTAATTTACGAACCGATATTTTTTCACTTCAGTATTATTGTTAAAATGCAATTTGAAACACTTTTCGAGCACTTTAATAAAAATAGATTTTGAGTCTCAAATGTCAACGTGGTCGTCTTATCAGTTCTTATCATCTCCAAAACGGCAAAATTTAGACAGCCGAATTATTTTTTAATTAATTTTAAATAAAGTAAAAATTGTAGCATTGCTACATTGTCTTAGTTAAATGTGGTGCAGTTGGTCACACCAATTCATTCAGTGAGCCTTCGGTTTCACCCACTTCAACATTAATTTTATTATTTCTAACTATAATATTTTATTTTCTACTTAGGTATTTTTCATAATATTTTACTTTACCTAAATCTCCTTTTAACGTTTCTAGTCAATCTTTCAATTTAAACTGTAACTGTCCTTTGTTGGTTATGTTAACAGACTGCCCTAGGGTTTGCTTTGTGCATAAAGCTTTTGTTTGCTTTGTGGATTGTTTTGCCGTTTTTTTTTATATCAAAATAATATGTTATAATTAACACCTTGATGCCATAATTATCAATTTTAAATAATAATATGAATTTGTTTACAGTCATGATGTGTTAGTAATACGTCTTCTTTATTTATTTAAATATCTCTCGCCGTCAAATCCAGGTTTTCCTGGTCCAGGTGTAGAGTGACATCCAAAATATTAATATAACCTCAACACCTTGGTTCATGAGAGAATTTGAAAAATATAAAATAATTATTATGGACCGGATTTGAAACCAAAATTACTATCCAGGTGACATACTTCCTTTTTATTACTTTTCCGTGGAGTCAAGATTTCAAGATCCGGGTCTGTCCTCAACAGACCTTTATCATTTTCATTTAGTATGCTTAGGCATATCTTCATTTGTTTCAAGTTGAGAGTTTTATATCCTGGCCAGTGATCTTTTTTAACTCAAGTTTCCAACTCATCTTTATAACCTAGCTACTGCACAAAAATCAGTATCTGAAAATTCTATCTACATTTGTAAGGAAGACGACGAGAGATTATTCTATTGGCTGTTAATTTTTTATCTGTGATATTTTGAATTTAACCTTTCTTTAATATTATAGATGCAATTCTCTTTTATTCTGGACCTACTTTGACTTGAAACCCTTCATCATGTGTGTCTGTTAATTGTTTTAAAGCCTTGGCCTTATCGACCACAGCCTAATTTGTTTTTTTACTAGTGAGTTCAGTACGATTCCTATGTGAAACAACCAACCTTAATTTGCCAAGGTAGGTTGGTTGGTTCAAAATGTGAAAGAATCGCTCAAATTCTGTGATAACCTACTGATGATTTTATTTCATCGTTTATTTTGTTTTTATTCCAAAACTCATCATATAGGTCATAAGTCAAAGGTAACTCAATATAATTATTTTCTGTCTCTCTCTTTCCTAATTTACTTCCTGAATTTATTGGGGAAGTTTTTCCGTTTCTTGACTTGCTACCTGAACCTGGAGCCGAGAGGATCTGCTGGGAAACTACTCTATGAAGTCGCGATCCATTTTAATTGAAATTTATTGAAAAATGTCTTAAAGTTCCTATTATTTATATTAATATGTATGATCTTGTTAAAATTTTCGTTGGACGCCTTATTTGATGGTACAATCTCCAGTTATTGTAAAGGGTTATTCTAACACGTGACCCAATCATACCCTCCACGTGGGGATATGAAAATTATGAACTAATAAATCTAACTGAAAAAAGATTATTTAAAAAACTTTATTCAAAAAGAAAAAATTCAAATCGCCAGTCTCTGTAGAAAAAATTATCCTTTTGATATAATTTGTTTCTAATAAACCTTCATAGAATTCAGTACTTGTGTTTTCTATTGGAGTCACCTTGCTCGGTAAAATAAGTTACACTTGTACAGTTTTAAGCAGGACAAACGGCAGGGATTGGTGAAAATCGTCCTGGACTTCTACAAATTTCAGTAACACAGCACTGCAAATTTTTGGGAGGTTCAGGGCATTTTTGTCCCCCCTTTTTGTGGATTTGGAGGAGCCAAGCTGTTGCATGCGCGCAGCCACAAAACACCTAACTTCCGGAGCAATTAGATGTATTTTTCCTTTTTCAGAAAAAATTACTACATCACATCCTCCGCCATAAAAAGGATATATGACAGTAGTTATTGAATTGTGACGTGGTAAATCGTTAATCATGGTAGATGATAATATTGGTAAATCATGGTATATCGGAAATCCCATTCATAAATATGTTAATGATTTCTTTAATTCATCACATTTATTTTTAAACTTCCTTAACTCATTTTCTCACATTCATCCTCTTCATTTTTACTGTAGCATACTTTCGTTAAATGATGAAATTTTAATTTTATTAAAATCACTTTATTAAGATTTTATTAAGATCACAATATCGTTATTCTCATACCCACGGTATAATTATTTTATTCTATTTGCTATAAAATTATCAAAATATTACCGACAGTGAAGAAAAAACAAGCTTTCAGCCCAATACTGCCTCTATTAATCTAAATATTAATTTTGTTGGTTATGTATACAATTTCATTTGGAAAAGATATCACTTGAATCTTCTTTATTCCAAGAACACCAAAGTAAAGTACAATTTAGTTTTATTCTCTACAAAATATTACAGTACAATCGAAATTATAACACTGGAATCTAAACTACCCAATCCGTACAAGTTTATTATAATGTACACTATAATTTAATATCTACATTGAATCTACGCACCTACATTCAATTTTCATTTAATGCATTAAATTTTAATATGAGATGAATTTGCAATGATTCAGCATAACAAATTTTTATTATTTTACAGAGCGATTCATTAAATGGTTTGAACATTACTTGACTGAGAAAGTCTAAAAACCCCTTTTTAATAATAGCTTAGTTAGAGCCACAGTTCACTGATCTTTTAATGAGAAATAGACAATATGAACAAAATGAGAGTGGATGTCATAAATGCACTAATTGATGGTTCCCCAATAATGCTCAATTTCAGTCAATATTATTGAACGTTTATTAACATTAGTATTTGGAGCGGCTAGAATATCTCGGTCCCTAACAAGCACACGGCCTAATGGATTTCAATTCGCAGGTTCTCATCAATGGAGTTTGCCGAGGCGTGACGAGAAGCGACCAAATTAACCCCCAAGCCACCGATTAGGGTTGCAAGAGGGTGGTGAGGGATGAGATGTTGGACGGGATCATAAGGTGGAAGAGGGAGGGGAAACCTTGGGATTGTTGACACGGTCATTATCCACGATCACACCCGCTTCACAACTTTGCTTGACATCGCACGAAGGAAAAAATGTTTTTTTTTTCAATTTTAATGCCATCATTTTTTTTGTACTGAGCGTGCAAGAAAGGGAAAATAAAACATGGAGCCTGATATTGTATTTCCGCCGATTCAAAAAATATTCCATAATTATTACATTATTCCATCGATTTGTAATGTCGTGAAGTACATTTTGATTGGGAATCAATTACCGTCTTCGTATTTTCTACCAAGTGAATACAATTTGAGCAAAATTATACGACGGCAGAACTATTTCTAACCTGATCATTCTATGTCTCATGTTGTTCTATGGTATCTTATATTTAGAACAGGGTGAGGCTTAGAGTGATCAGGTTATCGTTTGATGTCATCGTTCACATAGTTTTTCTCAAACTCTCTATTACGAGATTGAACATTTTCAAGTACCAAAAAGAGGATTATTGTATCCGATAGGGACATTCATCGTACGTAGTTTGGAAAATTCTTTCTTTGTTCGTCATTAAATTTTTTATTCTCTATCGATACTCATCATGAACCACTCAATTTCACACAGAAATTTCATTCCAAATACAAAAATAAAATATTTATTATAATATATTATTACGGAATTATTTTTATTTTATAAAAAAGTAGTATGAGTTAAATAATGTCGTTTTATTATGCAAGATAATTTATTGTTCCTCTTTTACTACTATACATAATCGCAATAAAGGTGTACTGTCCTTTTTTATTTTACATACAAGATATTGGAAAACGTGTAAAATGAGAAATTCTGTACATTAGGATAATATTTTTTATTATCAGATTCCCATATTAGTATTGGAGACTCCAGTGTATGGCCCGCCAAGTACACGATTCTGCATTCTTTTACTTCAAATTTCAGTCATTAATATCATTAGAAGTATCTATGTTGGAAAAAGCTAGAGTTTAGTGTTAATTAATGTAAGAATGTAATATTATTATTGATAGCTTAGATTTTTTTAAATCTATAGAAGTGATAGAAGAGGATGTTTTCAATCTATAGAAGAAGGTGTTTGATAAGCTCACTGTTTTTATAACGGTTGTTAACTGCAACCTTAATACACAAGATTGAAAATATTATACTCACTTTTCAACTTGTAAAAAAAAACTTATTATGTTTGGTATTGAGGGCGTAGAACGTGAAAATAATTATCGTATATTTTCGAGAATTACAGTTAGTGTAAGGTTATAATCTGATAAAATTAGAAGTTCAGGTCGAATTGTTTATATTTGAAAAATTTCACTTTTGAACAGGACAATCAATCCATTCAGGGGAATATCGGATGCTCAGGTCAATTAATTACAGTATACAGTCAAACTCCTATAGATAACTTACTTGAATCTTCTAAAAGAAAAACGTTTATGATTTACTTTCCCTTTGACATTAGAATCAAGGCAAGACAACTTTTCAATGACGAATGCGTTCTTTAGAACGATTTGTTTTGGCCGAATAATCGATTTCGAAGTTCTTAATTATTATTGTACGAAATTAGCTCTGAGAAAAAGACGGCGTTATAACGCAGCCCGCTTCACTTTCAAAAGGAAACCTACGCTCTTTGACCTACATTCAATTTTATAAGTTGAAGAGCTCATAATTACTTTTGTTATCAATATTCTATCATTACATATTAAATTAGACCATTTAACGAATATAATTATTTCAGATATTATTACCACTTTTAATTTTAAAGACATGCAAATAAGTAATGGTAAAACTGAATATTTTCTCGGGTTCAAGACTAACTAAAGTAAAGTGCTTTTCAAAGAGACCAATTAATTAACCAACAAAATTCGTGATTTCTGTGATAGATATTGATTGTATTTTTGACAGAAGATGAACCACTGATGAGTTGAAGCCACAGGAAAAATAAGGAATTAGTATGAATTTTATCAGACGCTCTTAAGATTCAATATTAATTGAAAAGTATATCAATACTCATAGCGCAGCGTTCTCTGATAGCAATCGCATACAATATGAACGACTATAATACAAGTTTGAAGGACAAGAAGCGTCGCAGATTGGGATTGCAATATTCCATTGTTCCATGAAACCACGGCAAAAATAAAAAATCGGTAAGAATTTTTCATATCCCTCAAAACTCAATTTTAATTTAAAATTAGTATCAATAATACCCAGTCTTTTCACACAGCAATATGAACCATTGTTTCTTATGGAATAACAAAATATCCATCTAATAAGTCCATGACTGAAGCAATGCATATTAAAATCTTTGTGAGCTTGAAACTGTAGTTAATAATTCTAAAGATATATATACATACAATAATGTTAACTTCTCTGGTGATGAGCATCATAGCAGCCACAGAATTTCGAAAGAGCGTCATAAATGTTTTAACATCGACCAAGAGTCTCTATACAGTGGAGGGATCTTTTTTCATACTGGACATAAATAATTATGTACAAACAAGGGAAGAGGTCATGCTGTGTAGATGCACGGGTAAATAGAGCCCATAAATCAGCCTGCATAATCCTCGTACTGGAATATAATTCCACATGGGGAAGAGTTTTCAATAGATAAAGCTTTATTCTTAAAGCTTCGCAGCACACGTCTTATTGATAAAATATTATGATAACGGTGGCTATTTCTATCATTTCAAAATAAAAAAAATCCTTGACTTGATTAATGGGGAAAATTTATTGCAGTTGATAGAAATTCAACGAAATCTATAAGAAACTTTTATTGGTGGCAAAAGCGCAGATGATGAACTCTAGTCTATTACAACCTCGTTTCGTTTGTATAGTATAAAAACTGAATCATTTAATTGTAACCGCTATCTTGTTGATCAAACCCATTTTAAATATTTACTTCTAGGATATCTAATCGCACAGGTTTACTGGTTGCTCCTACTCATCCATAAATGAGTGTTGTTGACATCTCTGTTCTACCCCATTAAAAATACTGTGGAATGAAGAGTTTTCCCCAAGTAGATCTTACAGAGTATGTAGCCCAGAAAGATAACAATGGAGGCGTTCACGGAATTGAAAAAGCATTCCATTTATTGAGCTGAACATGTAAAAAGTGTTAAGGGTGAGATATGTTTATTTTGGAGCCGAGTGCTATTTTGGTGTGGAGAAAAGCACATAATAAAAAACTTTGCTTCTTATAGGCTTATAAGATAAATGATGGTTTATAAGGTAAATAATAACTAGAATAAATCGACTCTCGATACACACAATGACATTGGAGAGTTAATCTAAGCTGATTCAAGAATAGAGAAAATTGCAAGAAATATAATCGCATAATTAAAGCATCTATAATAAAAGCGTAATAAGAAGCGATAGCCGTGAGCCGTAGCAGGTACCTGTTCAATCAGATTAAATAAGCAACGTTCTCCTGGACTCTCTCTGTAAGGGTGACCGATTAGATTGGCCAGCAAAACAGTGGCTAGCTCTTTAATATCACTAGATGTGTTATTAAAATTATCAATTTTATTTACTAGCTTTCTGTAGAAGCAACATTATAGCCATATCACTTCTCATTTTTAAGGGTGATTGATAGATTATCTTAGAATCACATTCATTCTCAATGTAAGAGAAACAATAGTTTGGGCAGTCACGCCGTTTTCGATCTAAAACTAAAATACATATCAGCTTCATACATGCGGAGAAACACTATTGACTATCAGAATGGGAATCTCTCATACGCTGAACTACCCTTTGTTGGGGATACGTGGTTGACTGAGTGCTAATATTCATAATATATATTATAGCAGCTCCGTAGCAAAGCGTTGATGAACTTTTAGTTTTTGAAACATCAATGATGGCACAGTAATGCCGTAGTGATGCAATTGTGTGAGGTTTTATACCCAACTGATTACTACTCGTACAATCCTTGTGCAATTGCAATTCCTATTCAGCCTGGCATATCTTGGGTTAGCATCGCCCAATTACTCACGCACAAGGCTCAATCTGATCTGGGCATCATCAGCAAAAAATCAAAGATTCTCGCTGGTCAAAAAGTTCAATGATCAACTCATTTTCTTGAATCAATAGACAAAATAAAATTTTATTTATTAAATTATTACTGTTACAGGTTATATCACTAAAGGAATGCTGCTAACATTAGTTAGAGATGACACACGAAATTTGATAATGCAATTCAATTAACAGCAGATTTTTTTGTCAGAAGTGATCTACACATTTTCATAAATCAATAAAAAATCTAAAAAAAAATTTCTTTTACTGTTTTCGGGTTTTATAATTAAAATAATGCTGGCAGTATTACTTGGAAATGGCACACAAACTTTATTAACACAATTCAATTAACAGCAAAAATAACAGACATATAGTTGGAGATGAATGCAGCCTGTAGGTAGATGTTCGTTTGCAGTTGCTCAGCCTCGGTCATCTGGAGTCTGAACAGTTTCGGATAACTTCAACAAGGCCATGAACTTTTCTTCTTTATCTTCTCTCGCGATAAACCCGATAGTTGGGTGTGTATCTTTCGAAGCCAGTAGAGGAACAGCAGCAGCAGCAACAGCATCCAGGTTCAAGATACCATTCGCTTTATTTACGTCTGGATTAAACATTATCGCCAGAAAGTGAAGTAGGTCACCGTGGTGAGGTGGCGCCTACAATATCGATCCCCCACTCCGCCAGGGCTCCCAGCAGCCGTTCGGCTGTTTTCGGCTTAGTTCGTGTGCTCTCGGCCCGAAATGTGAAGTAGCGCTAAGTTGCTTCCCGCGCCGCTAAAACCTCTTCGCTTCCTTGCATCCTCCTCCAGCCACCCTCCTCCTTCATCTCCTCCTACTCTCTCACACAATCTTTCTCACTCTCTCTTACACACACGCACACTATTACGACATCATCTTCAGTTAGACGATGAGCAGCCACCTTGTCAACTTGTCACCGACGTCATCGTTATCATTATCATACATTCACCGTTAAATTCCTTTGAGCGAGACGCTCCGATATTTTGATGTATAACGCCAGTAAAATTGTTATAATCATCTCCTAACGATACACCCACGACCTCTGCACATAATTCACTATGTCTCCATATCGAGTATCACTCTCTCTCCGCGCTCTAATTGGATGCATCATCGATTTTGAAAGGCGAATCGCTCTCCAGTTCCTCAACAAATCAGTTTTACTGTTTTATATTTTATACTACCCAAACGACTGAAGCTGATACAAAACCGGATGGTTATTACTCAGAATTTCGTTAAGATGAGAAAATTGTAAATAGAGCTTCAATCGTTTACAGAGCTCTAGGCTTTTTAAAGAAGTTGCCAATGAGCACGTGAAATTATTCATAAAAGTTCTAAATTGATGGATTTAAGAATTATGAGTCTGTTATACAAGAAGGAGTCTCAATATTAGATGAGAGGCATATTTATGAGACCAGAAAAAAATTTTACCTTGTAAAACTGAGCAACAGTCCAGATATTTTGAGACCCAAAAGCAAAAGTAGTATGCTGTGTCCAACGAATTATTTCTAGACAAACGAAACCTGCCCTCAGAAAATTTTGAGAATAAAATTCAAATGTTAAAATATTTATGTGAAGGAAACGGTGAGAAATAGAGCTTTCTATAGAATACAAGAATACCTTGACTGTGATCCACTAGTGTGACTATAATATCATGCATGCTATCCGTAAGTTTTTCTGATTATTTGATGTTGTAGTTCCATATTGTTTCTGATTGTCTGACTGTTATATTTTGCATCTCATCTAGCTGATTCAACTTTTGTTACTTTGTTCTGTAACCGTCTGACAAGATCCAAGTATTTGTTATATATTTGTTGATTAATAAAATTATTTTATTCTAAAGAAAAGTGAATATATTATGTAAGTGTTGATAATGGATAGTGTTTTTTCTTAAATAGAGCTGCATCAAAACCAGCTGACAGCTCAATATTTTTTAAATTGCACAGCTGTTATCACTCCAAACGGCCGGAGCCGCCTTGCTTCTCGAGTTGTGTCATAGGAATTGGTTCCATTGATTTATATATGAAGTAATAAGTTCTAGCAGACTTCAGGGCCGAGTTGTATCGGCCGCCGCATAGGAATTACACATTTGGAGGTACGTAACAGCATAGCTCAATCAAAAAAGTAGAAAGGACAAACTGGTTGGAGGCTCTTCGAGTTTGAAAAACTCTTTAGTAAATTAGGTTGAACGTAAACTGTTCATTAGTCAATTATGTATCAGTAGAAATACAACTAAAAAAAATGAAAATATGTAGTTAAAAAGAAAGTAATGATGGTAGACAGATTAAAAGCGGCAAGTGCGACTGTAATCCGCTGGCTGTGAAGGTGGTTGGAGTTACCTGTCAAAGAGTGGTTTTGTGATTGGTATGGTGTTGGTGGGGGGTGCGAAGACAGCCACCAGATTGTACACCCTTGACAACTCCTTTCACCGCAGTGGTGTCACGTTAGATGGAGACGCAAGATGCGGTGCAGTCTGACACCCACGCTAGTAGTCGGCAAGTCACGTTCTGCCATTGTCTGGCAAAAACAATGGAAATAAGTTCTTCTTGTTGATAGTATGCTCTTCTCCTTCAAGCCATTATCACTGCACTTTGCTCATACCGTTTCTTACACATGTCGGATCAAACCCTTTCTTCGCCTCTCCTGTTGAGACGCACCGTTCACAAATCATTCCATCCGCCGCAATTCGAAAGCCATTAACCCTTCTTTGTCTAGCTCCTCCCTTTGATATTCCGGCCCACATTATCTGACGCAAGAAGCACCAGCATGTTGATAACGTACTGTGATTGTGGCGGCTGGAAATTCATTGAATTCCTTCTTCAACAACCAAGGTTCTAATTCAATGTAAATTTCTACAGGGAACATACTTCGTTCACATCGTCTTATCATTGTTATCGTGATTTTTTTATGCATTTACAGTATGAGGGAATGACAGGTGTTGTCTATCAACGCAAATAGCTAGTCTCGTATTTTTTGCCCTCTGTCAACTCATTGTTGTGGTGCACGTTGAATCTCTCTCGGTTACTCGCACTCTCTCTCACTCACTCTCACGCTGTTGCAGATCTGTTTTCAAGAGGAAACGCAACGTTTACGCAAGAGGCGTAGTGAGGCAACAGATTAGGTATTGATAGTCAACATGTTGACAACCTCTATCCGCCCCTCTCACTCACTCCCTCTCTTTCACTCTCCTCGCGCTTACTCACACTCTCTCTCTCACCCTTCTCGCACTCACTCTCACTCTCCTCACTTTCTCTTTTTCTCTTTCTCCCTGTCTCTCTCTTACTCTCACGCTGCTGCAACTCAGATTTTTCCTTTTGCGTAGTGGGGCAAATGATTAGGGTTTTCTGCGCACAGCCAAGAATAAGTTGACAAGCTGTCTAGTGAGCTTTGTAAAAAAAAATTAATTCAACAGCAGAGTATGGTCGAAGAATCAGAGTATTTGGGCTCCTAAAATAGAGAGTTTACTCTCATATTTCTGAGGAAATGGATTGAATTAATATTCGGTGATCTATTGAACACTCTAATATCAATGTATTGACGATTTCTTTCTTCGATGGATGATAATGTCCTCTTGTATGATAATACAAGTCAATGTTTTGTTAATAAATTGTTTTAATAAAGACTAAAAGGTTCCATTATTCGTTTATTTTAATTATAAAGTAGGTCAGCTTCTCTGTATCTCATACAGTTACATATATTTATCTTTATCTGTATCCGCTTCACTGTAGCCTAATAAGCTACAAACTAAAAATTGCAATTTGACTACTTAGATGTGTTGAACAATATTTCATAGCACTATTTCAAATAGCAATTTAGCTTGCTGGATCTAAATCGGATCTAAACTATGAAATAAGTGTACAAATTTCTAGTGTATATAAATATGTACTGTATATCTTATTATGTAACCGATATAATTTTCTATAGTCCATAGCTGTTGAGTAAGGTCGACAGACTATCAATCTAATAACGTTTTAATGTTCGGGCTATTCACTTTATTCTTCCCAAGCTTCAATTAATATGTAATCAACTGTAATGACGGATATGTATGACAAGTTCTGCTAATAAAAATAATTGATGTCTATTTCAGATAGAGCCAGATGGTGTCAGAATAGTAGATTGTCAATTTATTAACTTTGATGGTTGATTGGCAATATTTATTTCATCCTTTATGTGCTCTGATTGTAAAACTGTCCTGATAAATGTGTATGATCAGTTCAGCTTATGAGAATAAATAATATTGTTGATTTCAAGAGCTCTAACACCTGAAAGTACTAATGGAAAGTAATATTTCATGTGGATTATTAGGATATACATATAGACTACTAGGATTTGGGCATTATCAGGCGGCTCTGGTAGAGCAGTTGGTTTGAGCTCTTGCGTATGACTAGATAAGGCTGTTTGATTTTGTTTCCTGCAGTTTCCTTCGTTTCCTATGTTTCTCATCAATCAACAATTCACCTCATTAGCCACACACAAGTTTCAAGACTCATGTGGGCATCCTCCGATTAAAAAAAAAGATTCGTTCCGCTTATATACAAATAAATTATTGATTACAAGAGCTATAGAGTCTAGAAATTAAGATGAAATTTTTTGAAAGTTAAATGCCATTTCATTTTCCATTATTTTGAATCATGTCACAATGTTCTAAAAGTTAGCGTAGCTTTAATTTTAAATGGAATGGCAATCCCATTCCATCAGACATAGAGAATTGTAATGATGCATACAATTAGAAAAGTTTGGGGATTCATCATTTATGCGTTAATGCATGGAACGTTTCAACGAGATGAGAGCAGCTCGAAGCTCGACCCAGAGATGGTTGCGCTTAGTGGCTTTTTGTTGGCGCTCTGCGACCAGCCAGCGTTTCATCAGTAGCAAGCAGAATATTCATTTGTTTTTTCAATAAAAGATCGGCTGTGTTCCTTCTGTATGAACAGCGATGTAGCGCTCATGGATTTCCACAAGCTTCACGAAAACGACAAAGTGTGCTACATTGCTAAATTGGACGGATTATCAGTCAGTTGTTGGAAGCGGATACAAGCCGGAGCTGTAATACGATTAAACACTCACAAAACAAACATTCGCTAATTGTCGCTGTGTGCATACACACCAGAGCAACACACTGTCGATCGTGATATTTCTGCTCATTGTGGAATCCGACGTTGTTCAACAATATTATCGTTATGATCAATATTGATCCATACATACTAATATGTATGTATACTAATTTTTTTTAAATAAGTATGTATACGCAGTTTTCTTTGTCATAGGTCTATAATTTATTCTGGTTGTGTTAGTTCCATCTCCTTTACCCTGTCACTGAACTCAATTCATTATCTTGTCAATTGCATATAACACTCTTACAATTTTAGTTACATCTCTGTGGTTGACGTGTCTGTGTGTGTGTGTAAGATAGAGAGAGAAAACGCATGTGCTTGAATTTGAATAGAAATATATAAAAAGTAGCATACATTTTTTTCAATGTACTGGACTAATGACTCACAGTACATACCAAATAAGTCTATGTGGGCTCATATCATTTCAACAATGGATAGTTCAAATTCATTTATAAAATGATTGATATATTATATAACAGTTGTATTTTTTATTATAACATATCTTTCAATTATGTATTTTAATTCACTGTCTATCCTGGAAAAGTGTTATGTATTTTGTAGATTTTAAATGTCGATGAAATAGGTTCAAATTCAAATTAATGGCGGGAGGTAGGGAGAGTTGAATTTCATTGAGTTGGCCAATGGAATACGTTGGTTTGAAATCGAAGAAGAATATTGTTACGTTGAACTTGTTGAAAAACATCAAGTGGAAATGATTTTCGCTAAAATAAAAAAACTTCTGAGAAATTAATGAATTGATGAATAATAACGAAACCCCTGTTGAAAGAGTTGAAGCTCTTCCTAAGAAGTAAAATATATTTCCCCAGTTTAAGTAAGCAGAAATAATAACCAACTAGAAATACATTTGAATATGAGATGAATACTCAATTCAATAATTATTCGATTATGAGTTGCATCACGATTCATTAGGTGGATGTAATGATTTTTGAATGAGCTCTATAAAGTGGACTTTATGCAACATTTACTGAGTCTTCACTGTAGTTGGTCATAAATTTAATGCTTTTCATAAAAACTACTCCATTATAGTTATTTGCATTAAATTAAGAGAGGCTTGTTTTTGAATATCATTGACATACAATTATTATTATGAAATAGTTCATGTAGCTGTCAGGTCCATCAGGTCTTATTGCACAGAATTAGGAATTGAGAATTTATTCGTAGGGGGGGACCCAGTTTTTTCTTTTTTTTCCAATTCTTAAAGCTTTGCCAGCTCCGGGCTCCCATGCTACTATTCTCTAGTAATTCATTAAAGTTCTGTTAGTAATGCATAATTGTTTTTCCTCAAGACAGTAACCGAACAATCAAATAATCAAGTAATGCCAACAGAAAATTATTGATAAGCGTATGGCTTTTATTGGTGGAGAGACCCTTACGGGTAGTTCCATTTCTCCGTTTGAGCCATGTCATGGAGACTATGGTGGACCTTCAGTTTTAATTGAGTTACGAACCACCGGGTCAGAGATAATAATGCTTGTAACATCAAGACATAGAAGCACGGTCACACATCCAAACAGACTGCGTTTAACGGTCATGACTGGACATCACGATCGCATGATAACCACGCTCACCACGTGACCAATCACCAACCTATTGATAAATTGATGAGATATGAAAGCTCAGTTTTAGTAATTTTCCTACTTTTCTTCAGTTCCTCTCAAGAATAATAATGATGTGAAAAAATCAGGGTGGAATAGCCAGCTTATTAACTAATTACAGTGGCGTATATAGAAAAAATTTCGGGGGGTGCCCTAACAACGGGCAGTGGCGCACCCAGGATTTTACTAGTGGTGACGAAACTGCTGGGGGGTATGGAATACCAGACATCAAAAAGGGGGTCCGGGGGTCCTTTCCCGTGAAAAATTTCATAATTTTCATCACGCATTTCTACTAATTTTCCTATTTGTATTTTTAATTTAGGGGGGCTCAAGCTCCCTGAGCCCCCCTTATATACTCAAATGACTGGTTATAATAATATTATCCTCCACGGAATTTCTTAAAGCTCGAAAATATTCTTCATTGTAATAAATTTCCTATGAACTGAACTGAACTTTATTTGAATGCATAATATTGCTTTTCCCCATGACAGTAAACCGTAAAATCAAATAATACCAATAGAAAATTAACGAGAGATTCATGGGTGTTGTGAACTATCAAGCTACTATTTACTATCTTTAATGCCTCTCAATCATAAGGTTGGATAATATGCAAGTTTTCCCAGCAGTCTTTCTAAAAAGCTTGTAAGCATCACTCTGATTGTTTTCCATTCTTTATCCCTTAAAGCATTCATTAGTTTTCAATTACATTAAGAAGTTTATTCAATTCTACGAAGCACGTTTTAAGTAATGGTTACTTCTAAGATTCTTCTGAGTAATTCTAAGAACATATTTCCAGTAACTATGACTTGAACATGCTTCTTAGAATTGGATATTCTACTTGTAATTATTACAATAATTACCTTCTATTATCAGGTATTGTTGAGAACTAGAAGATTGGGTTGAATTGCCTCGCGAACACTCTTCAGGCTTTTTTCATAATCCTCTTATTTCAATTTTAAAGGTGTGGATTGAGCAAGTCAGTAGAGGGAATAGAGTGGGAGTTGAGGGTAGAAATGGACGAGGCCAGTAGTAGTCTAGTTCTTGCTCGACTATAACAAAGGAGAGAAATGCGGCCTGGTGTCAGTTGTAGCCAATTTTCTCTGGAGAGTGCCCTACATTAGGATAATAATTCCTTTTTGCTGTGAGCTGGTTCTGCTGCTTTCTCTCATCCTATGTGAATGACTAACTTTAAATTCAACGGAAAGTTCTTTCAATTTCTAGCTGTATCTAGAATGAAAATTATTCTCTCAACTTCACCCGCTGTCAGAGCAAGTTGATGAGCTTCACCTCATCAGAGCAAGTTGTAGCAGCGAAATGATTATTCTACTTTTGTACTTCTTCCTCGATTTGAAACTAATTTTCGACACACGATTCCAACTTTGAAGGTTATGATAATGAAAATATCTAGTGGTAATACTAGCATAGTAGTATAAATAGGCTATAGTATAGAAAAAAATTTGCTATTTTTGAAAAACTTGAATAGCCAGATTACTAACTGTATTTCCAGCACGGAATTTTACAAAGCACGATATAATTCGTTACGATAAAACTTTTTGGTAAACTTATTTTTTGAGACAAATGTTGGAAAATTTATTTTTGTGGGATAAAGATAAAGATGAAGATAAAATAACTTTTCATTGGGATATGAGAATCCACCTTATTGGAATATGAGAATCTAGAAAAATATCACTATTCATCCTAGATAAAAATTAAAGTTCTTTTAAATAACATCAACAAAAACGTAATAACCCTTTCACGAAAGCCAAAGTCACTTACTGAATATGAGAAAAGAGGAAATTGGTTTTCTCCAATAATCTATGCTATTATATTCTGCTTGTCTTGCATGTAGAATACGGAAATGTATCACGGACTAAGCTCTCTCGGGGAACCCTACAGTGTGGAAATAAGCTGCAGTTGGGGAAATATGTTTTATGGAAATAGATTTTCAATCATACATACATTTTCATTCAAATAATATGTCATGAGTTATTATTTCTATTATCATTGGATGTGACTCTATATGTTACTATCATTCAAGATAATACTAATAACCATAATATTCATACTCAAGAACTGTGATTCTCCAAAATGGCAATGGATGACTCTTCTGACTATAGATTCCATTATCACATTAGAATATATTGAAGATCACGGATCTTTCAGACGTTCATTATTGGTTGACCTCATGGAATAAATACGAGCTGATCTATGTATGATGTATATGAATGATATAAATATATGGATCTGAATGATGTGAACCAACTTAATTGCATGGGATACGATTCAAAGTTCTTAAAATATTCAAAATGCATTCGAAAATCTGGATTTTGAAATATTATCTATAATGTTACATGAAATATCATTTTCACAATGTCATATAATCAGGATATTGATCATAATCTTGCATTCTATAATCATTTTACAATATTACATTTCTTATTTAAAGATGTAGCCTAGCTAGCGTCAGAATCAAGATGCAAAAAAGAATACGTTTTTTATTTAATCTACTTAGTTTCAATTGCCTCAAAGGGTAATCATTCTCCTGGCTAAAGTATTACAGCCCTGAAAATTTATATACATCACAAAAAAACTTTTTTATGAGTAGTAGAGAATAGAGATGGTCGAACTCTAGCGATTACTCCCAGCTTGAATGCAAATTTAGAGAGCCGGATTGCCTAAGCTTGTGATTTAGGGTGACAGCAAGTTAGCTCCATTATTGAGATCTCGGACTAACAAGATCAAGTTACTCCATTCTTCTGTTCTCAACTGCAAAACTCCTCCATTATTCAACGCAACAGTCGCTTGCTTTCGGCAATATTTTTCGTCGGATCTGAACAGAGCAAACTAAGCAATAGCACTCAAATCGGCTTCATAGTACCGTACTGACAAGTCTTTTTCTTAGCCATTTATTTCACTGGAGACTACAAAAACAAATGCTCAATATTAAAGATATTGTAGTTAAAATGGAGAGAAAGAAGGAACAGTGGTTCTCGGTGTTATCTGCTATGTAAATGTTGACTTCTAAGCAATTAATTACTCTTCTTTTGAAACTTTTATGATGTTTACTTTGAACTTTGTAGAATGTTCTAGGTTTTTGATTAGAGTTTAATGGAATCTTATCGAATATTGTGGAATATGCGAGAACTTCTTTTTTGTTTATTTAGGAATTTTATCGAACTCGGTAGAAGTTAATGGAAAAATGTAGTTCTTTCTAAGTTAGAGAGAGAATTTTGTAAATCAGTTCAGTCTTCTTTGAAATTCGTCGTGATAAACAAGTAGTGGCAGTTCTCTGATAATTAACTACCGTATACTGTGCCTTTAGTGATTCTTTTATCAATTCATACCAGTGGACTACTAATAGTTTTTATTGTATTACGGACGTGTGCTACGTTAAGTTAATTGTTCTTTTGAGACGTTTCTTTTTGAATATTATTGTACAGTTAGTATTTAATATTAGATTGGCCTTTTAATATTTTTTTAGTGATTGATTTTTGTACAGTAATATAGAAATCTCTTTATTAGTTGAACAATATCGATTTATCTGTTTTGATTGCTTATTTTTGTGTAAGAAATTACTGAACAGTGTGAGTTGTGGATTATTTGTGTTAATAAAGTGCGAGTGATAAATTTAAGTGTTGCCAGCGTTATTTTAGACATAGAACCCGTAACAATATCTATGCCGACTCGTACAGAACATTATTTTGTACTGTGGAGGCCTACTTTGCGATGCTTGTGTAGTTGTAAAATGATTATTACGGCTCCGAGAGAACTTGGAAGTTGGAATTTGGTTCAAAGTTATTTTCCTATTCTGTAAATATTAGTAAGGTAGGATGTTTATTGGCAACCCTGCTTCTAAATTAGATATAAAATACTTTTTTCCACTATCATTGTTTGCAAATGTTTTTTCCAATTCAAAGTGCATTCGAAAAATCTGAATTTGGAAATATATTACGTATAATGTTTGATGAAATATTGTTTTCATAATGTTACATGATATTTTGAGAAAACAACTGAATCGCACACTGCGTTTCATTTTCAAGTTTGATTTCATTTCCAAGATGAGACAGGTAGCTTCTGCCTTTTGAAAAAAAATATCAAATGTTATTTTTTCGATTCAAAAATATGAATCTTGAAAAGTTTCGTGTCATTTCTAAGATAATACAGTAGGCAGGCTTTATGAAACCTGAAAATTTGTATACAAAGGAAATATTCCATTGAAACCAAAACTTGTTATCAAACAAAAAACTTTTTTTCCTGCCAGTAGTGATTATTATATTCGAAGTGTTTGGACTGATAAAAGATGTTTACTCACATAAATAAATAAATAAACAAATAAACAAATAAATAAATAGATAAATAAATCAATCAATAAATAAATTATTAATAAATGAATAAAAATTAAAGAATCTTCATCTAAATGATAAATATTCATCTATAATGTTACATGAATATATTTTGGAGAAACAACTGAATGTACAATGCATTTATTTTCCCAAGTTTCGTGTTATTTCTAAGATAAGACAGTAGGCAGGCTTTATGAAACCTGAAAATTTGTACAAAGGAAAATATTCCATTGAAACCAAAACTTGTTATCAAACAAACAAAAACGTTTTTTTCCTGCCAGTAATGATTATTATATTCGAAGTGTTTGGACTGATAAAAGATGTTCACTCACATAAATAAATAAATAAATAAATACATAAATAAATAAGTAAATAAATAAATAAGTAAATAAATAAATACATACATAAATGAATGAATAAATAAATACATACATAAATGAATGAATAAATAAATAAATAAAATTTAAAGAATCTTCATCTAAATTATAAAAATTGAATGTTCAAATTAGTGGTGTGCCCCATATAGTAGAAAGCCTCTACAGTTATTTAGGGAATCAGTTCATCTTAAAGGATTACTATCTCAATACAGGATCATGGAAAGATGTTGCACCCATTTCAAAAATTTGATTCTTAAAAACCAATAGAGGTAAAGCTACAACGTTTGTTTTCTTGATTACAGATGATACTCTTTTAAGCCTTTACCCATACAGTCTCCCGTAAGCATTATTAAATTGACCGGACAGATTCAGGATATTCAAATACCGCCGAATCATAAGAGAGTGTATTTGTATATAAAATAAAAGGAGAGGTCTTAAAAGTTGAATAATTTGTGCTATATCAAATATGAGTGAATGAATTTGTATGAGTGAATAATGATGTACCAAATCATTTTTATGTTGTTTCAAATCATTCAAGAAAACGTGATACAAGCCTTGAATTGTTATACGTTATAGCCTCTATTGAAAGTTACAAAAAAAAATCAGTTCTACAATATCGATACAAATGGCAAAGAACAAGATTCTAGTTCATGGCAAAGTTGTTGAAGTTGCTTGCTAAAGTTGAGACATTGTTATCAATTGCACCCAACTTGGCAAGTTGAAACACCGTCTCAAAACAACGCTCTCGAACTAATGTCGTTTTATACACCAAAAAAGTTTTATTCTATATCTAATCCTGTGTTTGAAAAAATCCATGCTTTATTCAGCAGCATTTCTGATAGTGCAAAAGTTTTTTCATTCAGTAACAGTCCCGCAATATCTTTCCTCTTTTAAGCTAGCAGGAATCATAGCATGCTCTTATTGATCCATGGCTCATTATCTCTCCAACTTATGAACTTGAATGAGGTCAAGATTTCTGTTACTCATAGAATCCAATTTTGTGGAACGATCTATTTGGCAACGATCTTTTTGCATTGTGATTTGGAGCACCTGTCTCTGATAAGACTCTGGCTGACTGCTGCTCCTGCGATCACGAGTTCAATTCTCGTTCAGCCCCGTACATTTTGCGTAATCATCCAACTCATTGCCTACGCACAACTCTTAAGATATATGTTAAGCCGTCGGTCCCGGTTGCATATAAAAAAAGCAGTCGTTAAAAAAAACGGTGAGGTGGAACTACCCGTAAGGGTCTCCCCACCACGAAAAGCCATACGAATTTACTTTAAGATATATGTGGGCATAATTTGACTGTAAAAATAGCCCCATGATTCAATAGATAATAATATTCCAGGCTCAAAGGAGAGAGGAATGCAGGTTTGCTGCCAATCAACTCAAGGGTTGAAACAAAAGAAGAAGAATGTTCAATAAAATCAAAATTTGTAATCTATCATGGTGTTGTATAATTATCATTACAAGGTATCATTCATCATTGAGCTCATCATCCATGCTTAAGGGAAAATTATGTGGAAATCATACGGTTTGAAAATACTGTAGGATGAATGAATCTGTGAGCAATGAACTTTAATAGACAAAATAAAACTTTCAATTATAAAATTTCCAATAGGAGAGCATCCGATTGATGTATGCAATGCTTTCAATGAAAAAAATGCTTTAATGAAATTTCTCAATTTGAAAATCTCCAGCAGTTGAGCAATCGATATGGAATTATCCTGATCTGTACATCAAGACACAGATTTCTTTATAAGTAATTTCATCTTTTTATTTGCGGAGCTTTATGATCTAGTAATTCTGAATATGGAAATGAGTAGTTTGATGCTCTGAAACTGTATATAATAATCCAGTTGGTTTAAAAATGCTCATTATTCATCCAAGACTTTTCTGGCGTTAAAAAGAGATTACGACCTCTGCACAGCTGGCACTGAAGTCAACTAAACTCTCAAGAGACAAGCTATAGCCTTTGCCGAATGGGGACGCCATAAAGCAACTTTTTTAACTATCGAACAAATTCGTACAAGAAAATAAAACTCCATCATCGATCATCGTATTAATCTAATTGAGGCTCATAAAGTGAGATCAATTATGCTCATCCTCTGTTTAGTAAAGATCTTCGAAGGAGCACAGATAAGATAGTATTGAACCGTTCTCTTTTGGCTGTTTCCGGCAAGGAGTTGTGACAGCGGTTTAAGAGATCGCTTCGGACTCCTCCCAAACAAATTCTTCAGTTATTAGTATAATTGGAATTTGAAAATCAAACAGTTTGAAAAAAGACCTGGATCATTCACTTTCTTGAAAGTTTATTACAGTAACCGAGTTGAGACAATGCATTTGAAAAGGAATGATGGCAACAAGATTGATCAGTTTTTAAACAAAATAATGTGGAGCATGATATCCAATATTGTACAAGTGTACGTAATGTAATGCGATTTATATACTAGCCGGTTGCCCGATTCAGTTGAATCAGGATTTCTGAAGCATGTAAAAACCTATTTACAAATTTAATTTAATAGTATTTTTCTCGTATCCCCCTTATTTGACTCATTCTTTTTCTTCTTTCTCTCTTTTTTCTTCTCCATATTATTTTTTTTCTTTTTCTTCTTCCTCTTCTTCTACTTCTTTTCCTCTTTTTATTTTTCTCCATTCTCTCTCCTCTCCTTCAATACCTTATTCTTCAGCGCTAGAGTTGGGCGACAGAGCCGTGGGACTTTCGCATAGGAACTATTACCAATTACAATCACAATCCACACGTAAGTAGGTACTTTTTAAAATTTTGCGTTAGATACAAATAAAATTGCATAAAATTAGTTTGAAAATTGTTACAGACCCCTGGTTTTGGTCAGGAGATAGAAGACAATGTCAAAAACATCAATTATTCAATGTTCTTATGATCTGGAAAGTCACTTGAAGCCCATGACCAACAATGCATCCAATAGCTATGTAGAGTGGAAGTGAAATTGTATTGCTCCTGGCAATCAACAATGCGGGGCAGTGAACAAACTGAATGACGTTGTTTACTCAGATACAAGGTGATGGCTCAATGCACAAGGGTTTGACGAGAAACGATCTTCCAGCTGGTAGCGCTAGAACAAAGTCAATCGTCTCCTGGTTCACTAATAGAATTCATAAGAAGCCCGGAAGCTGTCTCTCCCAACCTCTAAACGGAGCTAGCAATCAGTAATTGGACAGTCCATACTAGTTCCAATCAGATTCACAAGAATCGAGAAGGAAATTTCAGATACAAAGATCTTTTTGTATTGGAAGATGTTACAATTAATACGAATAAATTGCTAGATATATACATTAGATCGTACAAATACTGTCATACATTTCCGTGATTCATTCCACATCCAAATACTGATGATTCTATTCTTTTCAGAACTTTTTTCCTACTCATTTTTTCCTTAAATCACAACTACCTTAGTCCGAGCTCAACTCTCGGCTAGGGATTTTAGTTTTTCACCATATCATGATAGCTCTAACAAAGAATGAAAAAGGTCATGGAGACGGTCAAAGAAGGTCAAAGATTGAATTCATAAACATTTCAAAACACGACAACTTGTATATTATTTTGACGATTGTTAATGTTACTCTAGATAGAACAAACGACGAAACAACGAGTAAATGTTTAAAGTTCAAGTGCACTTCAACAAATTATTGAAATAGTTATTTGTCCAATTAGTGCACAAAATAACACATAGCAGCACGAGAGAAATGCCTTGTTTCTCGAGCGCAGCAAAGAAACTTTGAGCACGAGTTACACATTAATTTGTTCCTACAGTTGTCGCACCTGGAGTGCAACAAAGAAACGAGTGCGTCAAAGTGAAATAGTGCAGACGAATCAGCTGTTTTTCGTATTATAATGAGTGCATAATTATATGAGTGCACTTTGTTAGATAACTGTAGGAAACAAAATTTCTCGACCGTTCTCTTGTATAGCTTGTCAACTCATTCTTGGCAGTTGTATGAATTGCCCTTGCTCATGTCAGCTCATCTAATAATACTACCAAGTATAGTATGTGAGATGCTCTCACATACTCCGACGTATAAAAACAACCAATTATCATAAAATGCCATTGGAACGCTGATGTGTATACTGCGTTGAGACAAAAAAAATGTATTTACGCGCAGAGCCAAGAAAGAGTTGAAAGACTCTACTATATTTTCAAGATGATAGTCTTTGTCAGCATTAGAATCTTTGAAGTTTAATAATTGTTCCTTGACACATTCCGAGTTTTATGGAAGTAATTCCCTCTTGTATTTGCATCTTTACCTCTTTCAAAAAGTCAACATTCTTCGCTCCAAGAAAAAGACGTCAATGCTGAAATCCGGTGAACGCTTTTGAGAGGCAGTCTGTCAATTTTATCGAATAAGTAATGAGTAATCATTCTGAATCAAATCTTTAGAGCCCTTAGTGCTGTGAAATCAATTCGATGATTGGAATTTAGTCACTGCTAAAGTCAAGGTTGAAAGCTCTGGGTAGAAGTAGAAGTAGAGTATTTCTGGGTTAACAGAACAGTTAATTTCGTACTGACTATCGAGTGCATCATTCTGTCTAGTATGGGGTTTTCAATATTTAGAACGTGGGCCGTAGAGTCATGTTACTCACAGTTTAGTTCATGCCACACAATTAGGCGGTCCTGAAAAATTGCATTGTTGCCAGATATGGGACCATGCAAGCAGGTGACAGTAGAAAATCTCCAATCTCAAGGCACTAATTGAACACTTATCTAAGTTGCCATGTTGCCAAGTCGGCAGTAAACTGACTCTGGCTTTCTAGTGAGTTAATTTCTTCACCTGTTATAGCAATGTAAACACAGCAGGAACGTGCAACACCACAATCAAACAAAAAACTATATTTCTCAGGGTGCACTTTCAAAGTTCAACTTTAACTTAATGCCATTTCTCTCCCTCTAAGATATTATTTATTATTATCTACTTTTTCAAATATCTTTAATAATTTCTTCCCATTTTTTATTATTGACTTATAAAAAATTGCATTTTGATCTTTTTTTTTAATATTTCTTCTTGACAGTTTTGAAGTTGTTTTATTGTATGTAATTAAATAATTAAATATTAAGTACACTTTTCACAGCCGCCTATTTGGTGGCTTAAACTTCAGTTGAGAAAGAATAAAGAATTCACAGAATTCTACATGCACCTAATCTGAACATAATATTGTTCCAGAAATTAAATTAATTTGTTTAAATGGCAAAATTTATATTTTTCATACATTTTTAAACGGATTTAATTAATTTTCAATGAAGTAATTAGAAAGCACAGATGATAAAAGCCAGCGATGGCTTGAAATGGCCGATGGGGATGTGTCGACGTGGCGAGTATTGGACAAGGCAAACACGCAATTACTGTAGCAGGACAGTTGCTTGAAATTGCCATCAATGGTCCGGTTTGGCACGTTCAAGCGTGAACCGAGTCCCATTTCGGTTGAAATTTGGTCGCAGGCAATAAACGTTGAATGGCAACTATATTATGCAGCATACGGATCAATATGATAGAAGATTACTGCTCTGTACCAATTCATATTGTATTTTCAACTATTCAAATAATTTGTATTTATTCAGTTGATTGAGTTTTATGAATCCGCATCAAATAATGTTGTAGCTGAATTAACTGATGAGCTTTTGGTAAGGTAGAGTTTTCAACTAATTAATTTCGAGATCCCTTGAATGCTATGAATTATGCCGAAGGCCTCCGCTACTGCGGACATTGACAACTGTATTAAATAGCCGATAGAAATCGATGGATGCCACAACACGAAAATTTCCTATCAATGTTGGGAATTGAGCTCAGATCTATCAATTGCCGGTCAGACGTCTTTTAACCACTGTGAAGCAGCCAGCATTCATTTGATATTCACCAGCAATACAATTTGATATTCGAATACAATAAACATTTTATAAAGTTGTTACAATTTTGTACGGAATTGTAACATTAAATGACTGATTAATTCAGCTCACAAATAACTGGGCTAACCGTTTCGTTTATTAGATTTATTTCTTGATAGATTATATAGATTAGATAGCTTTATTATCTTGCTTCTTCTGCTGCAAATAAGATCCAAATGATGTGTGAAATATGTTTCTAGTTTTGAAGTGATTCACCTCTTGAATAAATTGGTTAAATGAAAGAATCAATATTCCCATACAGCAAATCCTGAATTGTAGACTTGACAGTTTGACTAAATAATGAAAAAATTTAGGCTAAAATGTTCATAGATATTTTACCTAGAAAAGTAATAATTGAGAAAAAAGTAGTTTCTGTCGAGTCATTTAAAATTATATTCCTCATTAAGTATTGAAAGGGAATGATTGAATAAAATTGGAAATTTTGGTGAACTTGGCAAGAATTTCGTATTATAGTAATATAGAGAATGATACATATGTTGTCACAACCAATAAATCAATTAACATTGCTATAGTACCCATACTATACATTGTACTATACATACTAGTATATTCCCATACTATAGTTTCGAAAGTAACGGACTGAATAGCTACCACAATATCACCGTCACCAATACTAATAAGATTCATTCTGTTAGCCGTAATGCGATCCAAGGTATTCGGATTTTTTTCAAATATTTTTTAAATCGAATGAAATTTTATCAGAAAAAATATAGGAAGATCTTTCACTGTACTTGGGCATTCCAAGTTATCAATATTTGAAAATTACCGGGCTGTTTCTAATCCAAGCTCTATCTCGTTATGTGTATATGTTTATTCGCATTATCAGAATATTTGCAAAGTTACTATACAATATGTATGAAGAGTTTCCACATCCACATCGGAATTTTGAATTCGCCTGCATTATGATATAGTACGAGAATTATGTTCGCAAACTTGGCAACACTAATTTGAGAGATTCCAAATATTTTACTGGAATAGTAAAATATTCCGTGATCATACTCTAAAACCAACGTACTTTAGCAACTGGATATTTGTAGTTATTTGAGATACATATTTTGGACATATGCATATTCCCGGACCAAACATTTCAAGAGTGATTATCTAATGCGGAGTCTGTGTCTCTGTTTCATGGGATAGAACAAACTGGTGTCCTGAGTTAGTTCCAGCTGAACAAATTATGGTGGAAATTCAGAGTTATTGGATTACAACTGTCAAGTTGGCGATGTCCAACTCAGACCAGACAGTGTTTCTAGCCGGCCGGATTTCTAATTCATCATTCACAAATTTAAATGATTATTGAATTGTCAGCCGGTCCTGCCAGTTTGTCACATTGGACGTGAAAGGATGATGACAAGTAGAGTTCTATGATTCATGAAATCAGGGAGCTATTCTCATGCTACATGCTATGTCTCATTCACAATAAATTCAGGGAATTGTTACATTCGTCATGGATGCTCAAATTTTGAAATATGAAATTAAAGGGTTTTATAGCTGTGGGTATTTCCATTTATTTCTTGCTGATGAAGCAGACATGAATTTTAGACTGGCGAGTGTGTTTTATTGTTTCCTCTTTTTATGGTAGAGGTTTTTCATTTTGAGAATTTTCGGGTACTAAAATGGACATCCTTGAACAAATTTGATTTGCTTGCAGCTTCACGCATGGCTGAAAGATGTATTTTCATCCCTTTTTATAGCCAACCTGACATAGCCTTCAAGACAGTTGAATTGAGAGCTTTATAATTCTGATATTTTAAAATACGGTATTCCAGTCAATTGTAACTGTCAAAAACACAATGACCCTTGGAAAAATAAGTTTTGAATTGCTATTTTATTAAATGATGATCATCCCAGGAACCAAAATACTGAGATCGAAAATTCATTAATCACTCCGATAATCAGATATTTGGAAAGAAGAGAATCATGGCGAAAAGTGAAAGATGAAATTAGTAGGGCCGAAATTGACTTCAAAAGAAAATGTATTCTGAAAGTTGAGCGTTGATCCTGACCACTGAAGTCTTCACAAAATAATACCAATCGGCTCTTGTCTTAAGGGGCCCACACACTAGCGAGTATGGCTCGCGAGTAAGACTCGCGAGTCTGGCTCGGCGAGTAAGACTCGGAAGAAAATCACCACTAACGTGTTGTGAACTTCCCGAGTCCGGCTCGGCTACTTTTCAAGGTCGGCTGGAGTGCGCCCGTGTTAATTCTGATCCATATAGCTCATCTAATCTCAAAATCTTCAAATTACAATCAATATCTCATTTGGAAGGTCATTTTATGCTCTAGAGAGAGTATTGGTTTTGCTAAAATTTCATAATTCTTGAAATTTGATTATTATTATTATTATTATTAAGAAATGTTTTATTTCTTCTAATTTTTTTCTGACATAAGAGTAAAAGATGTCAGAGCGTTTATAGGCACGATTTATGTTTTTTATAACAATAATTTTCCCACCTCTAAGTATCTTTCTTATAGATCTATAACATGATTATAGATATAGATATAGATCTATAATTAGGGAAGTGATAGCCGCGAGGCGTAGCAGGTATCTGTTCAATCAGATAGAGATAAGCTAAGCTGCGTTCTCGTAGGTCCTGTTTGTAACGGTGACCGATTAGATTCGCCAGCAAAAAAGAGACTGTTCTCTGCTGTAAAATCACTTCCTGGTGGTTCGGAACCCACCTAAAACTTTAGGTCCAACTCATCAATCACCATCATCCAACTCATTACCCACGCACAGGTCTCAGACCAATGTGGGCTTCATCCTCAGAAGAAGAAGAACATCTACAATAAAATATGCAAAAGTGTATTAGGGGGCCCATAGAATTCAAAAGGTCAGATGAAATATAGTATTAATTTCATCTACTTTTTACTCAATTTTTATTTTTTAATTACTTCCATTTTTTCCATTTGTATCGAAGTAATTATTGTTATATTGCAATTTATTAAATACTGTTATATTTATAATGATAACGTTATATTATAATAATAAATATAAAATGGGCATTGGGCTGACATGCAAAGGGATGTATTATTATTATTATCATCATCATTATCATTCAATAATTATTTATTTATTTTATACACAATTTATCTGTTAGCAGCTATTATTATTGAAATTATTTTTTAGAATTTTGTTTTTATGTTACTGTAGGAATTTTTTGTTGAAAAAACAACATTCGAATATTTATTTGTATTGTATTAAAAATAAGCTCTGCACTGCAATATTATCATTTTCATTTTCTCTTGAATATTCAAATTTTAATATACGGTTTCTTTTTTATTTTTCTGTTTATACATTAGTTTAACTTTGTAACTATTTCAGTCATAGTATTGTCATAGTAACAGTTAATATACAAACCTGAATAGATAACTCAATCAAATTATTTTTACGTCTTGTGAACAGTGCAAATAATAGCTTTCTGACGTTCTGCTATCTTATAATTAGGTGCCGAGCCTGGCTCGGCTCGGAAAACGTCCACTAACTAGCGAGTCCCAGCCGAGCCCAGCCGCGCTTGTAGCCCTGCGCGAGTCTGGCTGGGCTCGGCTCGGCTCGGGAGAAAACAGCCCACTAACTAGTGATTTTCTCCCGAGTCCGGCTGGCCGAGTCTTACTCGCGAGCCAAACTCGCTAGTGTGTGGGCCCCTTTAGGCTGAAAACTACCCCTACAACAAATTATTGACTTTAACCTGTTGAATTCATAAATAAATACATCCACAATAAATGTATGATTGAAACTTCTTATTAGACTAGATTGTAATACCAAGAAAAAATTGAATGAAAGAAAATTGAATGTAAATTGTTTGATCATTGTGAAGGAGAAGAAAAGAAGCTGAATTCATTAATAAGGCTTTTAAAATTTGAACGGGTAGAGCTCTTAATAAACAAATAAGAAAGACCAAGAACTACTCAAAATAAGGACAATTTTTTGCCTAGATTATTTTGACCAAGATGAGTGACGAGAAATTAAAAAAAGCATTATTGAAAGCTCATTATTTTTAAAAGCTCCAGTCCATGTTTGCATTATTTGTCTACAGCTTCAGTAAGTGGGATACGATGCAATGGAGAAAGAATATTGTGAGTTGAACTATCTTGCGTGAAGTCGCCCAAGGACACAGCTGATAATGATTGATAGCGTGCTGATGCTTGAGAGTTTCCTGGCGATAAACGCTTATACCGCAGGGGATGATGGTCTCGTTGGCGAGAGGAATCCAAACATTGATTCTCGAAAGAGCGTGCCAAGGTGCTTGAGAAGATAGGATCTTGAGCCTTGCAACAAGATGGAGCCGAATCGACAGTAAATTCAATCTTCTCTCGGCTCCTTAACTCTCAGGGTTACACCAACTGACACACTTCTCGGTACGCATCAAGATCCATCTCTATCATCCAGCCATAGCTCCTTCCTAATACTCAGACTATGTTCCTAATCCAAATCCATTTAGAGTGGATCAGGGTAGACTAGCAGTATTCGTAATGGAATTGATTTCGGTTCTTACTGGTTTGAGACTAACTAGATGAATTTTCAACATCAATACATCATATCATTGTATTACACACAAAAAAGATGGTTAATAGAAATCCATACTCCGTATTAATGCGGTGATCGACCGATACGGATATAAAAAATCCAGAGTCTACTATAATTCAAAAATATCTATCGGACTGGAATATAGGAGAAGACCTGAAATAGCGGAAATTGTGGAAGATATACATAATGAATAATAAGACTTGAAGTTGTCACAACCACATTTATTGAAAACAGTGGGATACCAGTTTCGGTTGCTATACCGTTATCAATCTCAATCAAACTAAAACTAAAGTACAGAGTATCTGAATATAAGCAATCCGGTTTTTGGTTCTTGATTTCACAATTATTTTTGCTTGTTGCTCCTCCCACCAGTGGGTGTGTCTTGTTTTGGCCCTCAGCCAATCACAACCTTCGATGAAGGTGAGCCTATTAGAGGCGCTTTCTCCTTTAACTAATAGTATCATTCCGTGTTTAGTATATATAAGATACTCTGTTCTTCAGTTTTAGTTTGATTGAGATTGATAATGGCGTAACAACCGAAACTAGTATCTCATTGTTTTCAATCAATGTGATTGTGACAACATCGTCTTATTATTCATTACCAATACTTGTGACTTTCTCTTATGCAAAAATTGAAAATTTGTCGCACGGTAAGTCCGGATGTGACAGGTTTTATAATATTTGGATAGAAAATTTATTGTACAATTATAGTCTTTTGAAATTCAAGAAAAGGTATTTAATTTGTCAGACTCCTCCCCTGGGGAATTTTTATCCTATTCTACATATTAAAGACTTCTTTTTTGAATAATGTGGAAATTCTCAGGTATAGATTCATTCAATGAAGAATATATTCGAATGGAAAATTAATTGAAATTAATGCGCGAGGAACATATTCATGGATAGAAAAGTTCTGATAAGTACATTCTATATGAA
This sequence comes from Conomelus anceps, assembly GCA_948455865.1. Classification (NCBI taxonomy): domain Eukaryota; kingdom Metazoa; phylum Arthropoda; class Insecta; order Hemiptera; family Delphacidae; genus Conomelus; species Conomelus anceps. The sequence goes on from OX418216.1 coordinate 32,037,447, forward strand.
TCATGAATGAATAACGGATTTATTCTCCTTTCAAAAAATGCAGTACATTTGAAACAAAAGCAATAAGATTAAACTGACCACTTTTAAAAAAAGTGTAGCCAGTGTACTATAAAAAATCACTTATGCAACAGAAGATCCAAATAAAGGTTCAACATTTTAGGATTTTAAGAGAAGCTTGGCAATGCCATTTTTGGATAAAGAACAAGAAATGTAATTTGAAAAGTTTTCTAAACCAAAAATTTGTTGTCACAATAAGCATAGTGCTTTACCGTATGATACTTTCATTCGCCGTATATTGGCTCAATCTTCAATAGAAGATTTAGAATGCTGAATTAGAATTAGAATATTAAATTAAATTACATAGAAGAAGAAAACTGTATCCTGTACTTCAGAGCCCTCGCTTTATTCCTCATGAAAGTCTTATCTTGGAGACGTGATTTTTCTGCCCACATAAAACTCAGACTAGTGCTTGATGTAAAAAGTTAATAAAAAATATGCAAGGCTGAATGCAATCAAACTTGTAAGAGGAACAGGAGTCAGTCAAAGATGAGCGCTCTAACCGATTACACCACTGCGGCTGCCTTTTATATGCTCTCATAGTAGACCCTCGCAATTACAACTATCCAAGTGCATGCACCTGTTCCTACGTAATGCGGAATTCAGTTTGATTCGTTTGAACGTGAAACGAATAGACTTGCCCTCGAAAAGCTCAATGTTTTAAAAGCAAAGAGAAGAACAGGAGGAACAACTAATAAAGCCCACATGACCACACGGCCAGGAAACCATTCAGTTTGCAGCTGCTCTGTAATTTGCACATTGGAACACATAACCTCAATTCCGTCCTTTTTGCGCGCAGCCACAGACTCTGTTAACAGTTGTTATACTCCGCACATTTCAAACGAGTAGCACTAGCTGTAGGTGGTAGGAATAGGAGTTTGGCCCGTTGAAACTCGGCTTTGAAATCGCTGAGTCACTCGGAGTTGTCGAGTTTGACGTCGACAATTAAATGAACAGAACTGTGAATGGAAAGCGGGAAGGGTTGAATTGGGAAGAGGTTGTGGAAGACCAGTTCACAAGCAACACTGTCAACACCTCTATTGACACACAGATCTAATGTGATTTGTTACTTGATTTGTTAGACACTGATCCACGTCAATGTAATTTGGTGAAAGTGAGATCGCAACTTGAATGTACCCATCTAAATTGAATTAGTCAGTATTGCAAGGAAAATTTGCAGAGTAATGAAGCGGTTCAAAGCATGAGTCCAGCTGAAATAAATCTGATTTTCTATGTAGAAAATACTAAATTGAGGATGGCAAAATAATAGGCCTACTAGATTTTCTGAAATTGATGAGGGTTGAACCAGGCTGAGTTCAGGTTGAAAAGAACAATTTCAAATTGAAAATTATGACAAAGCATACAATACAAATAGTCGCATCACGAGATACAAATTCATCATATCATCAGTTATAACGTCCTTTCAACCGATATCATGCTTGATTATGAGATCATTTTTCAGGTAGATGTCACACTGTTCAATATTCTATGACCTTCTGTGACAAAAATATTTGCTCGTGTAATAGGCTCTACTACAAGACACTTACGTAATGTCTTTAATATTGGACGAAGAATTTTCATAACAGATGAAATAAAACCTATCTCTTTTATCATAATGAAATATTTTCCATTTTCCATTTCACAGTGTCAAACTCCCTAATGAATAACTTGCTGATATCAAATAATACGGAAATGATATGGGATGATGGAAAATTAATTGTTTAATGAGCACATAAATCTAAATGTAGGTTTTCAATAGTATATCACGTGAAGGAGATTGAGTTGGAAGGAAAGGCATAAATCATGATTTGGTACGGTGATATTGTAAATTTTGGGTTGAGAAGAATTTGAAGAAATTCTTCATCCATGAAGTGAAGTTGTGGAAAATAAGTAGAGAATAAGAGACTATGATAATGATTATCATATAGTAATAAAAAGCGCTGATGAAGTCATATAAGGCATACAGTCACAAAAGTCATATGACCACAAAAATCCATTAAATGCACCTATTTCGTGTGGTCTTATTATTAAGACTCGACAATGATTTAGAGTAATAAATCTAGTTAATGGATATCAGTGTGAGAACCCAAGTAGAAGCAATAAATAAAGAAATAATGACGGTTTTACAAATAAGAAGTGAATATTACACGGGAAATTGAATCACAGTAGAAATTTTTCAGCTTTTTAATGTCTCTTAGCAATTGAGGCATAACAGTTAGTTGAGATAAGCGGATTTGTGAGGCTGTCTACTGCACAGAGAAGCGTGCGTGGCCTAGCAAGAGGGTTGTCAGTTACAGTGAACGTGATACGAGCGTTGGCCAAATCTCTAGTGACTGCAGAAAACACGAAATGGGCACTACTGCACATTTTATGGCCGGAAACTAGAGCTCATTCCCTAGATTTTATCTGACCAACAAGATTTTCTCTCCCCAGATGTAGACAGAACTCAGAATTTGCGATAAATTTCGAGAGCATCAGTGACAAGCTCTGAATTGATAGGAATACCTATGAATTCAGAACAAGTCCGTGAGGAACAGCTCCGAGCATTTCGACATTTTGATGCCACACTCGCAAAAACTGTCTATGCTTGAAACGATCAACGAGGAACGCATTATTGTGAATAAAACATCATTTAATTCTTAGCTTTCACCGATGAACTAATAAAGTAATAATAAATACATATTCTATTGTAAAAACAAGTGAGGACATCAGAAATGTATTGCAAACGACAAACCTTTTCTTAGTCTCCATAGCTGCGGACAATCACCATAACGAAAAAAGTATAAGGCTTGCGGCCCCTTGATTCCGTTATCCGACAGTTTCAAATGGATGCACAATTCTTTCAGTTACTTAAAAATTGAAATCTCTGATGTTTTCATAACAAAATTTTTACTGAAAATCTACTATTAAAATTGACATTTTATTTGAGAGTGATTCAAGCTTTTGTTCAATTGAAATATGGTAATGCATTTTCACTCCTGAATAAAGCTTTATCAGCCAATCACAACGGATATGCTTTGAAGAGATTGGATTGAGCGGCCATGATGTACCCAAGAATTATTTTCTCACGGATGAATCGCAAATGATTCTGAGACTTGTGCGTGAGTAATAAAGTGAATGATGGCGTTTGTCTTGATGTATATATTGATTCATGATCGTCTCTCATGTTGACCGATAATCATTATTGTGTGGTGTGAATGAAGTACGTTGAATAAATGGACTCTGTTGAGTGATTGGAGTCAACTGTTGAGGTGTCGATGGGAGTCCGATCAGAAGGCGTGAAAAGCAGCTGTGATTGACTTAATTATCCACAATAACAAGAATAAAAAGCGCCGAATCAAGAATATGTATACGCAACAGATTCAACTTTCGCAACATCCATTGTATTGTGCCTATTATGGTGAATGGGCTATGTCCTGTTCAAGTGTTATACTTGAAGACTACATATTTTTCGAGTGTAATGATTTTTTGCCTTGATTTGATTTAATGGACGTATAAATGATTGTCAATTTCAATGCTTCTTCTAGTGTAGGTGTTCAAAACTGGAAGTACACCTGGAAGAGTTACGGTGAATTTCTTCCTTCTTCTCTTCATTGTTCTTGAGTCTCCCATCACTGTAGGATGATAGGAGTCTCCCGTCACTGAGGATGATAGGATTAGTTGAAGGATTTTGCAGGGAAGTTTTAATTCCTCTTCACTTTATAGCGGTATAGCAATATTGTGTCAAGCAAACAAGGCGAGTATTACAATATTATGATAAATAAGAACTTCGCGAGCAGCTAGCAGGTGGTGAATGCCTAACAACTGAAAGTGCTTCAGGAATGTAAACAGAGAGCGCAGAGTAAAACTAGCAACAGCCTGCTGCCACCGCAGAAACAGTTTCGTAAGGCGAGCTCGATAAGCCTATTTTCGCCTAAAATCCTATTAAACACCAACGCAGCTGTTAAGAACGCCGTTCTATGCAGCAATGGCGGCGAGAGAAAGATAAGAAACATCGGAAATTTCCACAATCTGTTTAGGGCGGTAAAACTTGTAGGCTCTACGTAGTCGCCTCACAACGGAGCTACATTAAAAAGGATCAGAATATCCTTAGAAATGAATATGTTCTCAGCTTAGTGCCCTACTTCAGCCTCTAGAATCTCCTGCCATCGTGAAATGTCTCAGAATGCATTCTGAATATACTGAATGATTTTTTTTCAGTGATTTTTATGATTTCTAAGAGTTTTTGTTTGTTTCGCTTAAGAATAAGTGCTTGTTCTATGAAATGTATCGCATCAGATCAATCACTTAAATAAGTATCGTAAGGAAAATAAAAAATTAAATTATGAACAAGGTTCACGTAAAAAATCAACTTAAAATCATTTCATGATTAGGGGGGCGACATTTTTTGAATAAAAATATAATAAATTTTCCATATTGAAATTAAAGATATGAGAAAATGATAAATTCACTTACTTGACTAAAAGATGCTTTCAAATAACTTCGAATTCATTCTCTAACATTTCACAGTATGCTCTAGTGAGGTTTCATCATTTTCTCAAATAAATAATGTTTGCAAGTAATTTGATTTAATAGAAAATCTTCTGAAGCATAACAATTCGAGATGAATCAAGAAGTTTGGGATTTGGTTCTTGTGTATCATGAACTTAAGAATCATTATCACTCGAGTAAATTGCTTGATTTAAATAAATTTTGGTTCTGATTGTCTAACTAATTGGAAAACTTTTGAATGAACCAAAGTTATTCAGAGCTACAAAATGTTTGAAAATAAAATTAGTCTTCGCTGAGAGACATAGAAAATACCGTGGACAGTGTAACATATTTAAATCAATGATATTACATAATATAATCATAGTGTTATGGAATCTAAGGAAGAAAGGCTAGTCATTTTCTGCATTATTTACCTGTGTCAATACTAACTTCCAAAAGCAATAATTGGAATGTTTTGTTTACTCTTCCCCTGTTCGCACTTCGCCTTACAATCCATCTAGAAATTTCTGGTCGGTTCTTATCTGTTTACAAAAGAATGTTATGGAGAAATATAGAATATTTAATATTATAAATATAATACTCTACTGTTTACTAGAATGATGAAAATATATATAAAGCAGAAGTTCTCGTGAACATGAGTTCAGTTCAGCTGTGATACGAATGTTACTGTGATAAAGTGGCAGAGTGACAGTTCCCGCTTCCACTCATACAAAACCGTATTACCAGTGAGCGCTAATACAAACTGTATTATACGAACATTTAACGTTTAATGTGATAAACGCTGTATATTGTGACAGATTATTATTCAGGCTTAGTTAATTCAGTGATTCGTAAGTGCTTCGTAGTGTTTCAACTGTCATGTTTTAGACGTTTCTTTCTGAACTATTGGACAGTTTATTGGACAGTTATTATTTAATATTTGGTCAGCCTTTTAATAGTAAGTGATTGATTTTTGTACAGTAATATAGCAAATTCTTCATTAGCTGAAAATTATCGATTTATCTGTTTCTGATTGATGTGTGATATAACCGATTAGTGGGTGTTGGGGATAATTTATGTGAATAAAGAACAAGTGTTAATTTTGAGTGTTGCCAGCATTATTTTAGAGATAGAATCCGTAACAATAGATTATCAGATAATCAATAGATGGAACCATACAATGAAAAATGATTGAAGTTTTAAGTTGAATCTATTTCACTGAAATAGCTATATTTATTAACAGCCATCGTTATTACAGGTACAGAAAAAAATCAGTATGCGAGTCACATGCGGAATCTGAGACTTATGTGATATAAATATAGCTCAAGGGTATGAATTCCATGACATCCATAATGTGATATTTCCAACTTTTTTCAGTGCCGTAGCTCATTCCAATAATCTTCATCATAATTAAAAAATGTGTTTTCCCGTTTTTTACTTGCTCATCATTACGAAACGCTTATGATTTCTCTATGTCATGTGTGCATTAGCAGAGAGCCAATTAGCGTTATTTTAAAACAGTGCTCCGTTATAAAAGTGTTCTGTTAAAACAGTGTTCTGTTAATACGGTGTTCATTTATAACAGTGTTCTACTATAACAGTGTTCTTAAACGCGTTCTGTTAATGTGCAAAAACTTTGTATCCCTTCAACATGGATTAATACGTTGATCAGAATACTGGAAACAAAACTTTGTTTCCAATTAATTTCTTCTACCTCCATTCTATTTCATTCTAGACCGTCCTTAGTAAAACTTGGGTATTGCAGAGTGATTAAACATCGGAACGGACTAGGTCATGTCCTTCACTTACATCGTATTCGAGTTTGCAGGCTGATGGGAAGGTATTTTCATTAGACGCGCATTACGCTACACGTGGCTGAGAAGCAAGTGCTGAAGTATGTCCGGAAATGGATTAGCACATCTGCAGACGAGCATAATAGAGCCTTTTCAACAAGAACGCCATCTGTAAACGAGAGTCGTAAACAACAAAGTTCCTCACTCAGAATCCTTGGGGCATAATATTAACCCGGAACCCTGAGAGCATTAATATTATAATTAGGCCCCTAGCACACAGATTCAGCCATCAGCACACAGGCGTTGAATATGACTACTCTTGATCAAAGTTTTGATTAATCCCGACACGTTACATAATAGCTCAGTTAAAGATAAATTGATGACCTCTACCCTGTAGGGACTTCATTAGTGGATGTTTCTGACTTTATTAACGATTGTCAATGCCAAATAGGTTTTACATTGATATTGGAATACGAATATACTACGTTCAGTACAACATGGAACATTGAAAGTTATCATCATTACAAAACAAATTTATTTCATGAATGCAACATGGGAATTAGATTTCGCTACTTCCTGCTCTCAAGTTTATTGATTCAGACTGTCCTTTTATAAAATTTCATAAATAGATATTCAACTTTTTTACTGTCACTAGGGTAATTACCTAACATATGCATTTGAAAAAATTCATAACAGATAAATATCACATATTCAAAAAATATCATTCATTGAATCTAATGAACACTCAGTTGTTGCGGATGAATAATAATTATTGATTGAAAGATCTCGTTACCCCCTTTAAAACATTTTTTTTAAGGATATAATACCTTTTGATTGGGAATCCCATTTGTATAAGCAGACACTTTGTCATATCAAAATATAAGTGGAGTGTATGAAAATTTTTAGATATTAATTATCTTGAAGCATTTACCTTAAAAGTTAAGGAACCTTGCAATGTGTTGAAAATAAAATGATCAATGTGAACTTTTAGAATTTTCAGGAAGAAAATCATAGATTGATTCAAGAGGTCTGAATCGAAATATTAAATCCTGACAAGTCAATATTATGGGGTTGAATTGGCTGAATATTGTGTATTGTTTGATTTTCTGAACGAATGCTTTATTTTCAGAATCCAGATTTATTGTGAAGGGGAATTTCAAGTCAAAGATGGGTACGTCAATGATGACGTTTTAGATGGTTTCCGAAACACGGAATTATTGATAATAAAAAATACAACTTACAGTTAAAGTTGGCCGTTCATCCATGCTACATGTAACTCTACATCACCCGGAGACCAAAGGCTAGAAATAGGAATTTTGCTTTTTAAACCGGCTACTAATCTTGTTCTTTAGTCAGTTCTAATCTTCCGTTCCAGTCAATGTGAGCTCTTTGTATGCTTACCTGTAAAACAAATTCATTCCGTTAGCTAAATACTTCCAAAGTATTGGAAAAATGACCCCCTATTTGCAAATTAAGTGGTTGACAATCATCAATACAGAATTAGGCGAAGATTAATTTCGTTCTAAAATAATTTCATCAACACAGAGAGAACACAGCGAATCCTCTACTTAGGCTGTACTTCCAAAATGACAAAATTTCTATTTGCTACAAATGAATCTCCAGAATTAATATTGTTACTAGAAGTGAGCTTCAATTTCTATGATACTTAGACGAATAGGATTCCAGGTGGTATACAACATTATTTTCGTGCATGAAAATTTGGAACACATTACAAAGACAAAGTAAAGATAGTATTTATTATTTTCCCAGAAATCCTTACAATGAAGATGATCTTCAAAAACTTTAAAATATGTATATATTAACCTTTATTGCTCATAAAAAAATTAAGATATCATAGAATTTTGAAAATTCGTTTACATAATCTTCATATAAATAATTATGTAACCGTCTCAATCTTTAGTACAAGTTAATCCAATTATATAACCGTTTCCAGGTTTGGTAGAAGCTCATAAGGTGATTTGATTTATACGAAACATGAATAGATCAGTATACATAATATATCATTTGAAAATTGGAATGAGTAGGCCTACAACTTAGCAAACACTACGAGTATTTTGTGAAACGTTATAAAACTTGAAGTAACTTTAATTGATTAAATTTTGTTCTCCAGAATAGTAGAATAAGGTTGAGTCAACAGGAGACTTAATAGAATAATGAAGAATTTATTCATCCCATTTCAATAGTTTCATTGGAAGTAGATCCCTAGTTTTCCAGGTCAAGAGGATTGATTTCTCAACCAAGAGAGTAGTTTTCAGGTTGGGAGTAGAAGTGGGTTTAAACATGATAAGAAATTGATGTATCTGTCAACTGTTCATTAAAATTTTGTCCTCCAAAAAATAGGAAAAAATTGTTCTATTGAGAGTAGAGTCTCAATTTGTCAGGTGACATAATCAAGAGTCTCAATTTGTCAGGTGACATAATCAAGAGAAAACAGCACTCAGGTGACAATTTGTCAGGTGACATAATCAAGAGCAAACAGCCCTCAGGTGAGAGTTGAAAGTGATAATAACTTTCAATTTCCTTAATTGATCACTGTTTAAAATGAGTGGGTGTTCATGACGATGTAATTTGGCAAGTATAGATTGTTGGTTTAGCGTGGCCGGAACAGCCTCCAATGAGGGTAGTGGTGAGATGAGGGGTTACTTTGTGAAGAGTGGCAGTGAGGGTAGAGAGAGTTGAAAGAGGTACAGGCATTGGAGACAGTAGACTGTGTAGAGCAGTGCCGCGGCGCAGGATAGGCTAGATGCCTGGCACGGCAAAAGATAGTGGGTGTGAGGCAGCAGTGCTTGCCAGATCCGGGGACTGCCTGAATCTCTCTCCTGGCTGTTGTATTCTGCGGAATACCCCGGACCCCGGCCCGGGCAAAACACCAAGCCAGCCAGCTCCGCACTGTGAAAGCTGGAATTTCACATCTCACTGAATCTGTGCTAGGTCGTCGACTTCTTTGTGCCGGCTACTTATTCAGGCAGGCTTTTCCAAACAAAGACAACACATTCATTGTCCAATATTGGCGTCGTTTGAACTTTGTCTCATTTTCAACATTGCCATGTTTGTATTAGCAAAATGAGAGTTATATGGAATCAATAAGTTTCACTCTCCTGCACACCCCACCATGGAGCCACCTACTTGTAATAACTGTCTGTTTGTTATTTTTACTTCTTTGCTATATTGTTTTGTTTTTGTGTATGTTATTGTGTATTAAATAAACTGAAATTGAAAAATATCCAAGCAATAGGTGCGACCGCTCATGTCTTATTACTCATCTTTGATCGTATTTAATTATAAATAACTACTATTGTTTACAATACTTTAGGAGCTTATTGTAACAGCTGAAATAACTCAATGGAAATAACTAATTAAAGGGAGTGGCCGTAGCCGAGTGGGTTAAGTGCTGGTTTGCTAGCCCAAAGGTCCCGGGTTCGATCCCAGTTCTGACCAAAAGTTTTTACCTCGGGCCACTCCCGTGTTTCGGAGGACACGTTAAGCTGTCGGTCCCGGCTGACTAAAAACAGTCGTTAAGTCACGTCAGAGGCCCTGAACTTATTCAGGTGCGACCTGATAACTCTGACACCAGACCTGAGCCAGCCAGGTCACACGATATTATTATTATTATTATTACTAATTAAAGTATTCATAAATGTGGGACTTGGAACGCTTCTTTACAGAGATAGAAATGACTAAATAAAATTAAAGCTACTCCTGAGAATTATGAAATGAAAATTACTAATGAAACTATTCATAAATGTGGGAGCTGAAATGCGTCGTTACAGAAACAGGAATGACTAAATAGAATTGAAGCTAACCCTGAGAATTTTGGTATGTTGGAGCAATGAAATTTGGATCAATGAATTTTGCAATGAAAATGACTGATGAAAGTACTCATGAGTGTGGACCCTAAAACGTTTCGTTGCAAAAAACAGAGTTTTAGATAACCCTGAGAATTTCGGAATATTTGATCAACGAAATTCGGATCAATGAATTTTGTAATGAGAATAACTGATGAAAGAACTTATGAATGTGGGACCTGAAACGATTCGTTACAGAAATAGAAATGACTGAATAGAATTGGAGCTATCCGTGAAAATTTCAGAATATATGATGTTTTCCATGACGAAATGCTTGACGATCAATGTAATATCAAAACTGTCACTGTATTCTATTTAAATTATGAATTTCACTCACTTCACCTCTAAAGAGAAGCTTCATCAGCCTGCCAGGGTATAGATATTATATTTTTATATTAGTATGTCGAAATATTGGAGCTAACCTTGAAGTTTTACTAATTCAGGAATGTATGTGTTGTTTATTATTATGTTTTTAATTTATTATTATTATTGCGGATGATGACCACATGAGTCTGGAGACTTGTGCGTGGTTAATGAAGCGAATGATGAGAAACAACCATGGCTGAATGATATTCAAACTGCAGGAAATGAAGCCAGCCAGAGCCTTATCTTATCACAGACAAGCGCTCCAACCAACTGCGCTACCAGAGCCGCCAATCAGTGATAAGTTTATTGTATCTCATGTAAAATCAGTTGAAAAAAAATTTCGGAGGACACGTTAAGCTGTCGGTCCCGGCTGCCTAAAAAAACAGTCGTTAAGTCACGTCAGGGGCCCTGAACGTATTCAGGTGCGACCTGATAACTCTGACACCAGACCTGAGCCAGCCAGGTCACACGATATTATTATTATTATTATTATTATAGTTGAAAAATAATTTAATTGAACATGTCATGAGTCTGTAACTGTAGCTTAAATTGGGATATAAGCAGAAATACTTCAAAAAATATTTTTGCCTCTGTAACGGTAACTTATATTTGAATATCGGAAAAATACACAGATATGCATTGAAACCATATTTTTACGAGTTCGACGTCGAACAAATCGATTAATAGTTCAATATACCACTAAAATCCCCCCAAACAAAAATTGTAAGAATGTAACTAAAAATGAAATATAGATCACTATGAAGTGAAAGCTGAAATTCAGAAATCAGGGGTTTCTTGATCCAAAACACATCAAGAATTGCGAGTGGGAAGCTATTATGCAAAATAATTTGGTTTTCTTATTCAATACATGAAGTGAGAGCATTTTTAGTTTTTGAGTGAATTTCTTATTTCACCTCAAAAACATAATTTTATCAAAGTTATTTTTGGAAAGAAATTCGGTTATATTTATTTGTAAATTTATATGTAATTTGGAGATACAAGCAAGTAAACTTTTCAAATTATTTATCAATAATATATATAAATTCAATACAATTCATTATAACATTAAGCAGAATAGCAACACATCAAATCACATAATAATCTGTGGAGAAATATTAGTTTATGTGACCCAATTCTTCCTTATAGCCTGGCATATTGTATATTACTAATAGCTTCTGATTATAATGTAACTAATTATCTATATATTACCGACTAGAGATTTTCCCGTGCTTTGCAACGAGATTTAAGGTAGATGTTTTAAATTAAACACGTGATATATGAATTACAAACGCCAATGCCAATACAATTCCAAAAAAGAAATTAGGCGCTACAAATGTGTTGCTTTGGCTTGCGACTTGAAGCTTATTTGCATTATAGTGTCGTATCATGTTATATCAGCTGTTCTATGAGCTTCCCACATTTAAATACATTTCCATAAGTGAAATTTCAACATCAATTTTTTCAATGTAGAAAGAAAATAAGTAATCGGGCTTCGAGGTGAACTAAATTGAGTTTAGAGGAAGCTTTATGCAAAATTTAGTGTTCCAAATCATAGCCGTTTTTTTGAAATCACAAACACACACACACAAACATTTTTCTCTCTTATAATACTACCTCCGGTGTATTACTAATACAGTAATGTACACATCAAGCTGTATTCTAGCTGTAGCCCGCATCCTTATTTCTCAAATGAGTTTTAGGATCAAAGAATACATCGGAATCATGCCAAGTTCACATTAAAGCAATTTAAGCGTCAAGGAAGCCGCAGCGTAATGAACATCACGTGTGTTTGAGTAAAACGCGTGCAGCAAGCTCTTCTTTGTTGAGCTTCGACGTTAGGAATATTGATTTCCACGATTCTGAAATGGGTTTAGCACTCTGCTGAAGGAACGTGCTCCAATAGTTAACGGTATTCCGCGTTCTCAATTCACAAATGCAAAAACGTTTTCGATCATTGTTGCCTTGATAAGATGCAATTTTACCCATGTAATGAGGAATATTCAGGGGAGCACCCAAACATTTATTTTGGGGATTCCCCCATAAATGGTCTGAGATTTTGCTGGTCTTTTTGCAAGATTAGACCTCTCACTCTTCTTTCCATCCAACACTTTGCTACCAAAATTTACTTTCTTTTATAATTTTGCAATTTTTTCTATATATCTCTCAAACAATGATGCCGAAAAAATGTGTTAGACATGTTCAGCTTTCAAGGCCCAAGACGGATGATAGAACCTAGCGAGCTGTGCTGGCTAGTTGAGAAAAAACCGACAATTTTCCCAAAATATCTTTTCAATTTTTGCGTATTTTGTAGAATAACTCAATAATTACGGTAGTAAAACTTGTAACAATATTATATTTTATTTTTCAGCTCTTTTAACATCAAACTCACTCCATTCACCACATGCATGAAACCCCTTCAGAATGACAAACTAATGGTGATAGGTGCAATAAGCTGCTATCTTTACCTCTTCATTATACCGCTAGTAACTCCAATTTTGTGCTGAATGTACAATGCTGCTAGGCCACTCAGCACTATAGCATTTTTAAGATACGTCGTAAAAAAGTTTCAACGATATTGTTATGAACATTATTCTATTTGAAAAAGAGTGAAATCATGAAATTAATGCAGCCTACGAACACGCGATATTGCACAGTCAATTTGCTTAAAAAATTTCGACATTTTGTTAAATCCTCAGACCCCTATGTGCGTCACTGAATGTACTATAATAATTAAAATGTTGAACATGAATATACATGAACGTTAGTTTTGTTGTACACATCATTAGTAAAGAGGGAATATTTCACACTAATAATATTTACAATAATATGTTTTACTATTTCACAATAATATGTTCTATACATTTTGGTAGATCGTTGAATGAAGTGTTCCAATTATTGTATTTTGTATGAGTTCAAAATGAATATGTAATTAACGAGATACTACATGAGGCCAATCATAAAACTATATAAAATAATTTAGAACTTTTTTTGAGGATGAAGTATGTGTGGTTAGTAACTGACGTCTAGAACTCTTGCTGTTAAATCGGCACAGGAATCTTTCTGGTCAGTGGTGGGGGTTGCCTGATCGTTTGCGATTGAACCAATGCCTTCTAGAGATACAGATATGAGATACGCCTCCTGTATCTCTAGAATAAGAGCCTACAAGTCTTTCAAAAAAACTTATATTCAAGAATTCCAGACCAACAAGTGAAATGAAATGCGCATAACTTGTTTGCAAGTGATTAAAAATATTAATTATTCTCAATTAAAATTGACAGCGTATTTGAATCTACCATAAAAAGTTAAAATTAACAACGCAGATCATTATGGAACAAGAAATCCAGGAATCGAATTCCTATCTGTTGACTGCGTTTTGCATTTTAATTATTTGCATATTGGCCTAATAAAATATTTTGTTCTGTCTAATCAACACTAAACTACACTGGAGAAGGGAGCTTATAAAACCTATAATCAATGTCAGCGAATACAGAACTATAGATCATGTAATGTAATTGGCATTAGATTTCAATAGAGTTTGAGCAGAACAACAATAACTCCAGTGTGACCACTCAATGCCTTTGCTTGATCTAAATTCATACAAATGACAATAATGAGTAAACCCAACCTTCATATTTATAACTCTTGTAAAATTACACCAGAAAAACATCAGATTCCTCGAGAAACAGAGTAAGAAGATAAAGAGATGAAGAAAGACAAACGAGGGCCCAAAATATGAGATACATCTGAGCAAGAAGAAAAACTTCCAGAAATTGAGTGGTCCAATGTGGCCGTAAAATAAAAATAAACTTTTGTAGAAAATCAATTATTTTGATGGACTGACATAGAACTGCAGCCCTGAATTGTTGTATTTAATCTGGTCAAACCATAATCTAAGTTATAAGATGAAGAGTTGAGTACAAAAATTGCATTCATAAAAGAGAATACTGAGTCAATAATGGAGGCTTTGAGCATAATTACCACTATGTCTCAGCTTTAGGCTAAACCAATGATCAGGGATAGTAAGTGATGGTTCGTCTATGGCTAAACGTAACAAATATAGGCTCCTTACACTTCTTACCTTGTAATAAGCCTTGGATTAGGGATATATATGTGTAAATAATAACTTTAATAACGTTTTATACGAAAAATATAGAATGGGATTTGAATGATTTTTATTAAAAGCTATTCTGCTACTTGGATTGAACAGTATATTATGCAGACGACACATCACACGGACAGCTGTTGTCACTAAACAACTTCCCCTCAATACTCACCACTGTAGGGCAACCCCCACCATTGACCAGAAAGATTCCTGTGCCGATTTGGCAGCAAGAGTTCTAAACGTCAGTTGGTTAGTATAGGACCTGTGCGTGGGTAATGAGTTAGAAGATTATGATTTATGTGTTGAATCTACAGTTTCAAAGCAATGTCATATAGCTATTGATTTCCTCTAGAAATTGTCAATGTCAAATTTCTAAGTCATAAATGACAGCTATTTTCAGATAAGTATGACCTTCTAGGATACTCAAAGTTGATCGATCCAGGCTATTATTGTCCCATATTTTGACTTCGACATAAAGGGAAAATATTCAGTTCCTTCAGTTCGTAACAAATTGAAGTTAGCATTTTTGCTGATGATGCCCACATGAGTGTGGGTGGGTCTTGTGTATGGGTGACACACAATATGCCAGACTGAACAGGAATGAACTCGTGACTGCAGGAGTAGTGGTATGCTAACCAGTATTTTTTTTGTTGCAGATGATGCCCATATGAGCCTGAAGACTTGTGCGTAGGTAATGAAGTGAATGTAGTAATGGGTGAATCATGAGAAACATCCATGGCTGAATGAGATTCGAACCCAACGCTGCTGGAAACGAAGCTAGCCTTATGTTATCACAGACAAGCGCTCTAACCAACTGCGCTACCAGAGCGAGTATTTTTTAGATGACTAATATTTTCTTGACAAATTAATGATGTGTGATATTAATTTGATTGAAAAGTGATAAATGGTTGTTTACTGAACAATTCTGGTCAAAATATATTGAAATTGTTGAGCTCTTCAAGGTTCAACCAATTTCCCTATTATTAGGATGAGAAGAGTAGAATGAATTTGGTATTCAAGAGTATTGGAGAGTAAAATCACTCTTTCTTGTTCGCTT
The DNA here is from genome assembly GCA_948455865.1 of Conomelus anceps. Lineage (NCBI taxonomy): Eukaryota > Metazoa > Arthropoda > Insecta > Hemiptera > Delphacidae > Conomelus > Conomelus anceps. Next base: position 32,053,158 of record OX418216.1, read on the forward strand.
TTACCACAACTAATTTTTATTACTTATTACAACGCCTCCAAATTTTTCAAATCTTACCGAAACGTCACAGCAGTCATTCAGAGACGTATCGGAGATAACGCTCTAACCGATCACAGGTGCTACCAATGAACAATCAAATTTTTCTTTTTTCATCATATTCTTTTATTATCTACTATTAAATTTAATATTAATTACTGTATAAGATTAAGTTTAAAGAAACTTAATATTAAATTAAATAAAAGAACATTTTTTTTTTGAGGATGAAGCCCACATAGGTCTGAGACCTGTGCGTGGGTAATGAGTTGGATGATGGTGATTGATTGATTGATTGAGTGATTGATTGATTGAGTTGGACCTACAGTTTTAGGTGGGTTCCGAACCACCGGGAAGTGATTTTACAGCAGAGAACAGTGTCTTTTTTGCTGGCCGATCTAATCGGTCACCGTTACGAACAAGACCTACGAGAACGCAGCTTATCTCTCTGATTGAACAGATACCTGCTACGGCTCGCGGCTATCACTTCCCGGCTATCACATTATATTTATGTGAAAGTCATGGAATTTGCGGATAGAAGAACGGATTGCAGTAATAATTTTTTATAGTGCCATTTGCAACGTAAACACTTTTTTATTGTAATATAAATATAATGTTTTGAATTAATGTGACGAAACTCAATTGTACAATGTATGGTACTATGTGCTGTACTGTATTGAATAAACTTCTACTTAGTTACTGTACATTTTTTCTTCTCGTAGAATGATGACAGTTTTGGATGAAACAAACTTAGATTCATCACTCTCACATCTCTAGATAGAGTAAGTATTTTGATAAATAATTTATTACACCAACCATTTTTCATGACATGAGGATTAACTTGGATAACAAATGATGGTCCATTGTAGAATCAGTTGCAGAGTGTAAAGGATTGCGAACAATCGGTCAAAGCTTTAGTGAGAATAAACGATTCTCGTTGAATCTGTCGATTGGGAGGAAAGTGGAACAATGATAATGATTTGTAAAACGACAGGCGTGGGTCGGGATGGCAAAGTGGAGAGGGATGGGTTGTCTCAGTTGCTGGTTGTCGGCCAGAACGGTTCCGTACCAAACAACCGGACAAACTCTGAACAAACGTATTCGGGAAAGGCTCCGGATAAATGCCTCGCTGGACATGCTAGTCACGGCCTCCATAGTGCTTTTGTGAAGCCTCGCAATCTGTCGTGTGTTTATATCGTTCGACCACAATCACTCTCTAGCCTTGTATCTACAATCGCTTCAAACTATTATTCCTAATTATTCCTCTCTAGCCTTTCAAAATACAGTAGTAACGATTTTTCTCTAAAAAAAACTGTCATCGACAAAGGAGATGCCAAATTCAGTTTGAATCTCATTAGTTATGATGTGGAATGTGTTTACACATTAGTAAAATAATAAAAAGTAAGAAGTATTGAATGCAACTACCGTTAATCGTGAGTTTCAGTGTGAAGAGTGATTGGTAATCAAATGACCTCAATTTGATATTAAAGTTTAAAAGTAATTATCAAATACAGAAGTTTATAATTAATGGAAAATTTCTTAACCTTACTCCATATATGGTATTTCATGGAAATTCAAAAATTACAAACTTCTGTGATTAGTTATTATTAATTGAAATATCAAATATTTCATACAACTTTTCTCATGTTTCTTAAGAATTAATAAAAGGTTGAATAAATTCAAACCATAAAAATGGTATTTCATGAAAAGCCAAAAATTACAAACTTCTGGATTTAGTCATTATTAATTGCAATATCAAATATTTCATATAAATTTTCTAACGTTTTTATGAATTACACTTAATAAGAATTTGAATATAATTGAAGAATTATTAAAAAGGAGTAAAACCAAACTACTACTGGTCACATTAATATCTGTGACCCAAAAAAACTTCTCTCATCCATTAAGCTACTCAGTAAAGTGAGTAGCTAGTAAGTAGTAAAGTAAGCTAGTCAGTAAAGTGATCTTAAGAACGCCCACTGGAAGATGTGTTGCGCTGCGCTGTGCGATAACGACACAACTTTCGTTGGCTGGACATCCACTGATCGCCATTGGTTCGGTATTAAAAACTGTCATCGCACAACGCAGCACATCTTTAAGCCTTTTAGCCAGTAGGAAGAGAAAATTGAAGATTCTTGAAGATTGAAAATTAAATATTTCTTAGCTAAGAGTTACGTATTTATATCATTCTGAATGAAGTAAGTATAAAAGAAACTTAGTTATGTAGTAATGTTTACATAACCAGAAACATTTCTCTGAGGGTTGTCAACGACCATTATCTGTATACTAATCTTTATAGATTAGCACAGAACATATATTTTTTATTGTGGATGATGGCTACATGAGTCTGGAGACTTTTTCCTGGGAATTAGGGAAATGGATGAATGATGAGAAACATCCATGGAGATTCAAACCCAAGGCTACAGGAAACGAAGACAGCCAGATCCTTATCTTATCACAGACAAGCACCCCAACCAACTGCTCTACCAGAGCCGCCAGCTGGTTGTATAGTTTTAGTGAAATTCATTATTTTATGATTTTACAATCATTATTGTAATGAAAATGTATTTTGGAGAAATAAATACAATAAAATAAACAATGGAGAAAATAATAATTTTACATAAGAATTTATTCAATAAGTTGGAATCAGTTATTGAAAATCTAATCTATGTTTTCTTATCTACGTCAACATCCAGCATCAAGGTACAGAAGTTCTGATCAAGGATCAGTATTCAATTTATTCATGGATTACGGTTTCATGTTAACATAATCCACTAAGTGCTATTGTTACAGTATCATCCATTACTCTTCAGCTATGGTTCAAGATGGATCACCTACTATGTAGGTGACAAATGCCTGAGATAATCAATTCATACATTAAGGAGCACATGCTCTTATGACAGCTCCTCTGTGAGGACTGGAATATGATTCCTCTATCAATCTTATAATTTACACAGAATATATCTTACTTGTCTGTTGCGGTGAAAGATAGTAATTGAACAGACTTGAGCGTCAAGATCACTTAATAACAAATATGATATCAACCAATTTACATGGGAGATCTAGCAAATAACTTTGACTACCCTAGACGGGGCGTTTCAAAATGGTATTCAAAGCTACAAAAACACAGTGCAAAAAAATTATTTCAATGCAAGCGTCACAGCTTAACTAATTGTCTTAAATTACAAAACATATAGAGTATAAAGCGATACACGAAGGAAAAATGCCATTAACTGTCATCCAGAAACTGAATAGGAAAACAACCAACCCGATAGCCCACCAAAATCTCTATTATAGAGATAATATCGTAATATCGATCCTTTTCCGATACTGAATAGATTAGGAGTGATAAATCAAGAGTCATACAGAAATGTTCTGAAATGACAGTATATAACAAATGTAGAAATTAACTGTGAGTACGGTACGCTATGCATTATAATGATTCTTTGGGGCTTTTTCAAGCACCGCAGCTTAGCTGAGTCTTGAATGCAATAAATAATGAGCATTCAGATTTAACTATGAAGAACAAGGGAAGTGATAGCCGAGTGCCGTAGCAGGTATATGTTCAATCAGAGATAAGCTACGAAACTCCTAAGCTATCTTTGTAATGGTGACCGATTGTATTTGCCAGCAAAAAAAAATTCGTTTCTCTGCTGTAAGTCACTTCCCGGTGGTTCGGATCCCACCTAAAACTATAGGTTCAACTCATCAATGACTAGGATATTCATTACACACGCACAGATCTCAGACCTATGTGGGTTTCATCCCACGTTTAAAGTTTATGGACAGCCAGCCCTTTTAATTACTTAATTTTGTATCAGAAAATCATATTGATTCTTTAACAGTAGGTACTGAATAAAATGAAAAAAGTAGGCCAACTCTGAAATGCTTCTGGAATAATACAGTTCAGTGTAGAAAATGCAAGGGACCATGAGAAAATATTCATGGAATAAAGGACTGAACATGCACGGAGAAATAATTTTCTTCGAAAGCACCAACCAGAAGTTTTTAAGTCATGGAAATTACCAAAAGCTCAGACTGCATTCGTAACGTGTAGGATTTAGAAATAAATACAGCACTCGAATAATTCTTCAACAGAAAGTTGGAAAAATAAATATAACTCTAATAGAAAAGGAACCTCTCTGTGAGAGATGGAAAGAAATAATTTATTTGCGGCTGTGGAAAGTTCTAAGCCAACTCAAGCTACATTGTGCGCCTGCAGCGCTAGAAAAATGTTCTTTTGCACTCACCCTCAGTGTCCGGAGATAGCATGAGGGGCGTCGAACCATTCATGGTGGAAGTTTTCAAGGCGATATCGTGTAACTGATGAGAGCTCAAAAGCACATCACTCGAAACTATCGCTGCAACTTGAACGACCAATTAAAAGTTTCGACTTTTCACTAATGACGGCTCATGTTTCCCAGTAGGATTTTCATTGAGCAGAGTTTCTCACAGACTAGATCATTAGATTTCATTTAGTCGTTGATGGCGCATCGTCAATGACCCTTCTGACAGACAGCTGTTGAGTTGAAAGCAATATTGAATAAAACGTCGCTTCGTAGAAAAAAGGATTGATTGTACATGTCAATGCTATGGCAAATGCTAGCAGTCTATGTATGAATGAAGTCGTGAGGATCTGGATAATGGTTTCCGTTTCAAAAGTGCAATACAATATGATGTGGGGTCGAATTCACTAAAATGAATGGCTTCTAGTGTAAAGAATTGCAGTGACTTTTGATAATGAAAATTTTTAATTGGTGATAGATATGAATAGTGATTTGATAGATATGAATAGTAATTTGATAGATTTCATTTCTTTTTCAGTTAGTGTTATTGATATTGGTACCTGAAAGTCTTCAGCGCATTTGATAGATTTAAATTGAGAATTCAAAATTCATTTCCATCTACAATGAGAGAGCTTGTTGGAAGAACTATAAGATTGATTCACTTTGTCAACAGTTGAAATATTCAAGGAAAAAGTAACTTGGGGAATTAATTAATTTCATTGAATTTCAGAATTTTTCAGTGTAAATGAATAGAGATGGATAAAAAAAATTTGGGATGATTCTCAAATGTGCCTGAGTGAGTAATATATTAGATTAAATAACTCTTTTAATGTGAAATAACAATTTTCCAAATGATGAAATATTTTTTTAATATTAAAAAATATTTGATATTGCAAAGAGAATATACAAATGAAAATTCAGGAGTTAAGTTTAGTATGAATTAATACAGAATTTCATGGTTAATAAGATAATGGTTGAAGATGTAGATCTAAAAAAAAGTGAATTTTCTCATGAAACAGCGAAGTTTAGTTTCCCGTATTAAAGCTCTGAATTTATGTTGGATAATAACACAGAAAAGCAAGACCCAACTGAGAATAGTTATTTATGTATTATAATATTATGAAATTATCATTTATGTTATGGTTATCATCAATTTTAATAATTAAATTATCATTATCGTTGAGGTTATGAAAAATTCATTCTGCAATAGTCAGCTGGCATGTGTTCGATGATCTAGACTGAAAGGTTGGCAACACTGGCGAGCGAAAAGTAAAGCTATAGCGTAGTAAGCGTAATAGTTATTTATGTATTAAGAGCGTGAAGGGCGACTTTATTGCTCCAGCCAAAACAGTTAATGTGCGACGCATAGCGGAGCGCAGTAATTTTGCGAGAGCGATAAAGAACCTTCATGCGCGAATTACATACAACATTTTTCCTACAACTGCAGCTCTGGATTCTAATAAAAGCTTGTAGTTTGTAACATCACAGATTTTAGCGTGCGCGGATTTGGTTAGTATGTGCCATTTTTATGAGAATGAGATTTTGAGAATTTCTCGGATTTCGTGATCCACCAATGAGAAGACATCAAAAACAGCTGGCGAGCATTAAAGAACTTATTAGGCTCGCCAGCTGACTTTACCGCTCGCTGAGCAGTAATGAGATATTTTACAATCAGTTTTCAGTACGTGAAGAACTACTTTACGAGCAGTTGTAGCAAAAGTACTTTATTGTTCGCTCCTGTTTATGATTAGTTTTCAACTAAATTTTTACGAGCAGTTGTAGGAAACGTTTGAGACCAAAAGCATAGCAGTCAGCTATGCTGACTACTACATTAGTACTCATAGTGTACATTAATGAATCGGATTAAAGTAAAGAAGTTTATTCTGTGAATCTATTTTGAACTCAACTAATACCATATTTTTTTAAATCTCAGAAAATTGAAGAATATTATAAAGTGTAGAGTATCACGAGATTTAATATTCATATTGGAATAATATTTCATTGCATCAGAGGAGACTCTTATTTTCATCCACTAATATAAGTGAGTGAAATCCATGCCTAAGCCTATGTGGTATTTCAAAAAATGAGGTCTACATGTGAATTTCTAGAGGATCTGAGCATCCAATGAAGAGGATAGTCTACATGAAAACACGAGAAACAGAGCGTTCCACTGAGTACCAGGGGAACCATTCAGCATGAGAACAAAGACGTACCCAGAGAAAAGAACCTATTGTGCAGTTTAATTCGGAGGAAAAGACTTCTCCAAGTTGAAAAAAGATCTTATTCTGGGAATAAGGAGCATGCTTTCCAACGGCGGAACTCCGGATTAGAGAAAATGAATTGAAGAAAAACTTCAGATTATTATAGTATTTAGATGGATTAAAGAATTCGAAATGAAGGAATAAGTTGAAAAAATCTCAGAAAAAGACTGAATTGAAATAAGATGGTATTCAAAATTATATCTCGTGAAATATTCTAAATCATACTTATTCATTTTGTGCAAATTTCGCAGAAGTCTGCAGTGGGTAGCGTTTAAAATTTCTCTCAAATATAGCCTGGATTACATTTAAATTAAATTATCAAATATTTGATTTATATATTTTTTATTGTGATCTCCGGATTGTTTTGGAATTGAAAATCGATTGGATTAGCCTTATATATTTCGATTATCACATATAATCAACTTGAGATCCCGGCAAGAGAAATCAAGTGTTTCCTACCAAGTGTTGGATATTTGAGTAATTGAGAATTTGAGTAAGGAATCGACTCTACTTCGCCGTAACTGTAACTGATATGATGCGACATCTGTGGATGCATTTGCTGAAATTGTTTTAGTTATTGTTAGTTTGTTTTGAGTTATTGTTTTTCTTTTGAAATGTAGCTAATTATTATCAGTTAGGTAAGACCTTCCAGCATTTTTACCATTTCGAATGTTTGATTTGTACTAATCTTCATACATGCCATAGAATTAAAATATCACCTCCAATTTTTTGGGTGAGTTTTTCAAGTTTCAAAAGCAGCGAACATTCATATGTATTCGCTGTTTTATAGTGTTAGTACATTATCAATTCCTATTATATCCCATAATCGACAATAAAGATGGAGATGGCAGTAATGCAAAAATCTAACCTGATATCACTCATTGGATTTCTTTTAATGTTTCCTTTTTTTATACTTTCTAGATTCTGATTGAATGATTCAATTTTCCAAGTATTTTATTAGGAAGTAACTGAAGATAACTATATTAGACAATAATTAGTTTTTAGACAATACAATTTGTTTCTCTGCTAATTACTGGAATTAGTGTATACGTGGATTTCTTCTTTGTATTGATAACGATGATGATTATGGTGATTATGGTTATGATGATTCTATGTATGGAGGGAATGAGTGATGAATACGACTTTATGTAGTCACCTCCACCAATTCGATAGATATCAATAATGGATAAGACTTGATGAATTCACCAAAACTTTATTTATTAATAAAATGATGAACAGAAAGCAAAATTTAGAAATAAATGTGGTTGTGACAACATTAAGTCTCATCCATTTAAATGTTATTTTGTAAAAAAAAACAATTGAAACGTTTCCATACTCTTCAGTCAATTAACATTGTCCACCTTAATTGATTGATCACATAATTCACAAAAAACACTGAATCCGTTTTCAATCACACTTGCTTATGAAATCGCGTATTCCCTTAACTCAGGCATAAGCGACGAGTTGAGAATTACAGCGAACGTTCACGAGGGAGTAGCGAAACGAGACTGAAACACGAACAGTGTGTTTTCTGGGCATAACGGTGTTGCAGTTATAGACGAGCTGACAACGACGAGTAATAACATCGACGATATTAGCCAGGTCAGTAGACACGCCAGGGTTTGTTAGTAGGTTGGAAGGGAAGTGGAGAAGGTTGATTAGGGAGAAACGCCGAAATCAAATGGTAATCGTAACAAAGGGCGGAACTAAGTTGGGGAAGAAGTTGTCTGTGGGTGGGGGAAAGAAGTTCACGCTGCGAAAGAACAATAATAACTACTACGTCTTAAGCGAGAGCCGTTCGCTCGACTATGAGGGTGAGCCTGTCCTAGGGTTCAGCGAGGACGCCTTGCGTCACGCCAAGACCACGTGACCGGGTTAGGCGCCCGATCGAAGGAGGTTGAGCAAGGTCGGAGGTTGAGCAGCGTTTGTCGGTGGCAAAGGGCAAAGACAGCAGCTGTCCGGTAGTACAAACAGCTGCGAGGGTCATCGCCGATCGATGGACGGACGGACGACTACTGGCCTCTGAAATCGATCACACGCCAACGCAAGAAACTAGCACAAGCAAACATCTGTACATGTTTTATTTATTGTTCATTCTGGTCATCGAAATTGTGCCCTGCCTCAATTTAAAACACTCAAATTTCTCAAGTCCACTTGATGCTACCTTTGAAACCGGTGAACGGATTCAGACTGGGAAGAAAACCCCGTAACGTAACATCACTACAAATTTCTGATATCTATCTTTGAAACCATATAGCCGGGTGCAGACTGAAAACAAAACCCCGTAACTTGACCTTTTCGCGTAGCATCACATAACAAAATCAACTGATCGTAACATCGTTCTGTAACAGCACATCATAAATGATAAGATGTCATCCGTTGGTGTTACGATCAGCTGATTCTGTTACGGTGTGATGCTACGTGACAGGCTAACATTATTGGGTTTTGTTCGCAGAACAGAAAGAATCTCATAGATAAAATTGTACGCATATATCACAGAAAATTATGTTATAAGTTGTATGTTCTACGAATGAAAATCTACCATTCAATGAGGGATAAATGTGAGACACAAAGAACTCGACCTCTCTTTCTGACATTTGAAAATATATGGGAAAGGCGATGTTACACCTCTACCGGGTCTAGAAGCATGACTTGTATGTTTTTCAGGGGAAAATCTAGGATACAATGAGAGAAAAATGTAGAAGTGAGAGAACCCGGCTTCTCTTTCTAGTCTGACTGTTCGAGTCAGAAGTAGTTGACTATTAGTGGAATAAGTGGAACTAATGGAACTAGTGACTAGTAGTTGAATAGTGGGCCATTATTTTACGGATGCCTGACTTGGACATCTTCCAATTAAGAACAATTTTTCCCGACCACAGAACATTTTCTTTGCATCTTTATTTGACATGAGTAAATATTAGAAGAAAAATTCCCAAAGGAATTTGATAAAGGAATATTTTTCATTTAGGTCACCGTCACGGCATGTCATCTCAAACCATATTATTTGAAACGGTTTTAAGTTCAACTTGTTAAAAAAGCTCAACTGTCAAAATTAGTTGTTCCAACACTTTCTGGGCACAAACCAACCGAATATTAGCAATAGAACTGTCAAACACGTTAATGGCCCTGAAATTGATCAAGTCAACCTGAAAACTTGGCTAACCAAATAGGACGGAAGTCATCACATGTTGAATTTTTGTTATTGATACTGTATTTTGTTGCAGCTTTAATTTTTTGTTCATTGATAATATGAGTAAAATAAATACTTGAATTGGAATCAAACAAAAATTAATCAACTTCCAGTTCAAGGAGGAAAAGTATATGAATTTTCATTGATAAATTGAATCTGTTTAGAGTTAGACAATAATCTAAAATATTATTTGTTGAACTCTATTCTGCAATACTGAACTTCGCGCGCAAGTGGAAAATGTTATAAAATGAGAAGTAATAAGCAATACTGCTTTAGAAAAATCATTTTCAGTGATCGAGTCAAATCAGTTGGTGGTTTATGAACAACGAAATCGTATTGTTTTCTGTGGATGCTCATGCACATAGTGCGATACAAACCAGATGCGACAGTGTGAACGTCTATGTGCAACGTAATGGAAGATCACGTTCAGTGGGCTTCCGTTCGACTGTCGCCAGCAGCTACGGACGAGCGTTCTTCGATCGAGCCAACTGTTCCATTATCTTGAGTGAGCGATTTATTCTCGACGAGACAGAATCGAACAGGAAACCGGAACTGAAAGCTAATACAGCAGCCTTGGAAATGGAAGTGAACGGGCGTGGTCAAGCAGCCAATAACTTCCAAGTATTCTGTCTCTCTTTCACTTGTTTTCTACGAATTTCAATCACCTCCATTCATCATTCGCTTTGTTAGCGATTGTTTACTTCGTCCGGCTTCAGTGGTGGGTGAAAGTAAATATTCAGTAATAATGCATTAATTCTTCATCACGATAAAATTATTTTACAACTTTTATCACGATACAATTTTACAACTTATATCACGATGAAATTTAACAGCTTTCTATCCCAATAAAATTTCTCAACTTTTATCACAATAAAATTGTACTAACTTCTGATAAAATTTCAATAGTACGTGAAGCTAGGTTCAGGTTCAGTTTAGTTGTGTAATATTCCATTCTATGATGTTTCCGGATATTACTGAAGAAATTTCAAGTAGCAGCATCAAGTTGTGAGGCAAAATAATGGCGGCAGCTAATAGTTGTTGTAAAAGTGTCTGCCTACCCGATTAAACTACGGCGCCGCTCGTTAGAAAGCGAACTATGCCTCCTTGTATTTATATTTCGGAATATTAATGGTGTTACTAGTAACGGGTGGGGACATTGTTCGTTTGAAGTCATAAACCACCGCACCATTCTTCTCGGTAAAGAACTGCACTAATAGTTTTGTTCTTAAGTATTATTTATTTGTCCAAAAATTGACAGTCTTCATTTCCGTCTTCATCAACAGAGTTATAAACTTTCTTAGTAATGGCGAAGGTGATATTGTGGAAGGTATCCATAATGAACAATAAGATGAAATTGTCACAACCACATTTATTAAAACTTCGAGAAACTAGTTTCGGTTGTTACACCATTATCAATCTCAATCAAAGAGTTTGATTGATCAAAGAGTTTAAACTCTTTGATTGAGATTGATAATGGTGTAACAACCGAAACTAGTTTCTCGAAGTTTTAATAAATGTGGTTGTGACAATTTCATCTTATTATTCATTAGAGTTATAAACTTCTCAATTATGTATAATTTCCCAATTATGATTATGTGTAAGTTCTCAATTGTAGTAGAATAATTTCTAAATAGCTGATAGCTATAACTGATTATCAGCTATAGGTAAGTGATTAACTAAGAGCAGGGCCAGGTATCTGTTCTATCAGATAGCACACGAGCGCTTGGACTGCCGTTGGAAGGGTGACCCCGCTTTAGTTCGACCAGCAAAACTTCCTCTTTCCTCTGCTGTTCAATCACTTTCCGGTGGTTCAGAATCCACCTCAAACTACTGTAGACCCATCTACAATCGTCAATCTCATCACGTAGGTCTTATACCTACGTGAGTACATCCTCCGAAGAAAAATCTATTGTATGACTCAGTTGCAAATAACTGACTAATCCATTGTAATAAAAGTTTTTAATGTTTTTAAAATCTTGTATCTCGAACTATCGACGTGAGTCAAAGATTGGAGCTCGAAATCTCCAATACTCTTTTTTATATGTGAATTACACTTATTCGAAAGATAGATGATAGGGAACATGCATCTAACTTTTCAGGAGCTCATTCCATGCGAAGATGGTAACGAATGAATTCTTTCAATATCCATGTTTGAAAAAATTACAGTTTTCATTATTAACTAAGCTACCTAGTCCATTGATTTTTTTTTCAATTATCGTCTATAGCCATTGTGAAATGAATTTTCATGTAAGATGTATAGGTATGATAAGCTCAAAACTCTTTATTCCATCTTCTTCGTTGCAATTATAATTAATTTCTTTTAATAGCTTGAATAGTTGGTGTGACGTTTCAAGATTTTTATTTTCAATAGCTTCTTATTTTTTTCTTCTTCTGACATTCACGAATAGAAATAACTGCCTGTTCCGTTCTTTATAGTGGACTTGTCTTTTTTCAATATCTATCTTATAAATTACTTATTGAATTCGTAAATTATCTCATTCATTTATCAGTTTGTCATTCTGAATAAATAACTTTAAATTCTTTAGATAACTTGAATCCTGAATATTGAAGCATTGTGAGAAGTTAACTTTCCAGTTCTCTCTTTTGAGTTCGAGAAAGATTGAACAGTACTTTAGAAGGTTGGTTTGCGATTTAATGTCACACTATTTCTCTTGTGATCGAGCCGTCCAAAACAGATTTGATGTCAAAGTATAGGTCGTTATCGGGACCTTACTCAGGGTAGACTTCCTCCAAAGCTATATTATCGCAATCAACTCGGAATTTCCTTCAAACTACAACCAATTCTACGTTATTTTCAGATAATTTTTCAGTATTCAGTCCCTGTTGTTCAAACAAGATTGAAGATATTATTACATTGCCTTTAGTGCATTCAGCTTCGGTGGATCCATTAGTGATACAAAAATGTGGATTAATGAGGAGTGAAAGCGAACAAAATAATTTTCATTAATTATATCACATTTTGTCACAATCACTAATTTTTCTAAGGAGTCATTAATGTAATTAATGTAACTTATATGAATTATAACAGGCCCTCAAACTTCAAACATTCCAGAAGATTATCAATTTCGTCTTTTTCCATTACTTTTAAATACTGTTATTTAATATTCAAAATTCATCTTCTTTCTGAACTTTATTTTTGAAGTAAATTCTCAATTTGAAGCATATATTGAAAGTTATCTCGATTCCACCACAGCATTTATAAATTTATTCTTTTTTGTACTGATAACGTTTTTTTGAAACCATAATTAACGCTCTTTGATCATCGATATTCAATGTTAATAGATGGACATTTCGAAATAAATTGCATTATCAAACAAATATTATATGCAAGTATGCGAGAAATGTAATGCACTCCATTTATACATCAATTTCACTTAAATGAAAAAAATGTGAACATTAGAAAGCCCCAAATTTTGACTGTAAATTCCTACTCACTATGGAATATAATATAAAAATATTCAAACATTACTCGCCTCAGTTTTGGACTGCACAAATTATATTATAACTCGTGCTTTCTTATGTCTTTGTGATTCTTCCATCCACTGCTTATTGAATTGCTTTTATAAGTTGTTTACGTATGTTGTACTGTTTCTTTGTATGATACTTCTATCAAGATTTCTTACTGAAAAAGTCTATCATGAACTATATTTGCATTTTGGGAGTTTTGGAGAAATAATGAATAGACAGTTTTCGTTGATTGACTGAATTTGAGCCTACGATTTACTTTCGAACAATCGGTGCTAGAAAGAGTAAAGGATTCAGGTAGAGCAACAGGCGAAAGGAAGATTTGGCCAAAATGGGAGCGAATATTCGAGATTATTCGAATCAGATATTCTATTCATTCTGCAAAACGAATGGAATCCATTATCGATAACCGTTCGAGCGGGAAGATGGTAAGAGATGAAATCAGTTGTGAATGAAATTTCATCCAGTACGGAAGATTTCTTTGTTTCAAAGACCGGAAAAAGGGATGGCAGAGTGGAGAAGAGATTGAAGATTGTCGTTGTAATATTTCAACGAGTTCCTGGCGCTGGTCTCAGCCTGCAAAATCGAATGATGAGCGGGAACGAGAATTTGGCGATGACGACAAGCTGTCCATGAAGAAAATAAGGAGAAGAAATCGAGGAAGGAGAAGGAAGTGGGTGAAGAGTGAAGGGTTCCGATTATGGTTGGTCGGATATTCGAGACTGTGCAGCATCGAGCGTTCTTGTTCTTTCTATTCCTGGCGCACGTGATTCAGAGTTCTTAGAGCCTGCATTTTCCCGCCTTTTAGAGGAAGGACATTTTGTGCGTGATTTGAATATAAGGCAGATCTCCCATTTATTTTCTTGAATGAAAGTTTCTCAATTTGCATCTAAAAAACATCGATTGTTGTATGCTATCTCACCACAAGTGAGATTATTTTTTATGCCTAAATGCAAAGAGTCCACCTCTAATAGACAAGCAGAGGAGGCCCATACTCACCAATGATTCACTTTTGTGTACTTCCAACTTTTCATTGCGAACATTGATTGGGGTTTCTCAAGTAGAATAGATGGTAACGCTTCATCAAATAGAATTTGATGTCTGAGCACTATAGTTGCCTCTGTTTCTTATAGGAATTTATTGATTATCGCAGTAACTGCACTTTGTTTTTTTTACAGTTAGTTACTCAGTCAATTGTTAGTTTACAGTTAGTTAGCCGTTAGTCAGTCAGTCAGTTAGTTAGTGAGTCGTTTCAAAAATAAAATGAGAAACTTTAAAATTCAGAACAATAGCAGCTGTTTCTATGATGTAGAGCGAGTCGCTCATATTTTCTACCAAAGTTAGTGCAATGAAAAACTGAGGTGTATTTACGATACCACTTTATTACATTATCACTTCAAGGAGACTTTATAAGTCCAGATAATATCATGACGGTATGCAGAAGCTCATATTGAAAGTACAGAGATTTCTCCTACACTATTTTTATAAGGTTTTAAAACATTTTTCCAAAATGTGAAATAACATGTAACCCCCATGTACTTGTCCTGTAATACCATGTACTTGAAAAGCTCGTAGCAAGCTTGATGTTAGTTCTACTTTAAATATGCGGAGGACCCTTATTGTAAAAAGTTTTTCAGCTTCAACTTTTATAATAACAGGAAAATCTGTTTCAGGTTTCTGATAAATAAGCGAAGACTGAAAAAAGGCAACTCTACCCCTCTCACAACTCTACCCTTAAACTTATCTACTTTGAGTCTTAGTTCAACTATTTGGTGACTAACCACCCAGGTTTTTTGTTTCTAGTACTTGAAATACATCCTAAATATATAAAAATTTACAAAAAATCTGAAACTTCAAGCCAAATGTGCAGAATAAAGATGCCGTCCCAAAAATTCAACAGAATTGTTACTAAGACTCATACAAGGGTACCAGTTTCCGAAAATAGAGAAATTGACTTTTCCACTTCACCCTACTCTGCTTACTGAAAGAGAAATATTAAAGACATCTGAACAAATATATAATGTATGATTAATTAATGTATAATAAAGATGAGAATAGAAATCTAAGAATCTATATAATGTGAATAATTGACGTCATTTCGGAAAATTCTGGAATGTTCTACTATAAAGCAGCATGTCACGTTTGTATGTCAAGTTCAACATTAGATCAAACAAATAGAATGCATCCTGTCAAATATTGGACAGCAGTTTGTTTCACGAAGCGTGAATGACAAGAATGAAGTTGAAATATAAGAATGAGGACATCAATGATTCATGTGGGACAGCGCAAATCTGTTACCGATGGTATGAAGGTCCAATGTCACACACACATGACGAGATGTTTGATCACACACGGGAGGATCACTGGACCTGACAGACCAATCTAGCATTAGTAAATGTAAGCGATTGGAAAGATACATTAAAGTTGCTGAGTTAACAAAGGAAGAAGAATTGTGGAGAAATTGGAATCCCTTGATGGTGGGGGAAAGAAAGTCATGGGTTGGCGGAATCGATAATATGAATTATTAAAACTGTTAAGGCCAAACTGATTCTTTTACCACAGGCTAGTTTAGCGGAGAGGCACAAAAGCAACGTTGTTATTGGGGAACAATTATTGAGTAATGAATGCTTATTGTTCAATTTGTGGCTATCAAAAGTTAGTAACTTTCAAGGATTAAATTAGTATTAAAGTGTCATTATTCGCAATAACAGTCTGAGCACAAAATGAAACTTCTGATTTTCACAGTATTAGATCACCAAAGTTATGATATTTTAAGCTAAGACGGAAGAACAATTATTCAGATCAGATAATCAATGAGAAAGAATTGACTACTATTTACGTACAGATATTTAAACTTAAAGGATTTAATTTTTACACTTTTTTTCGTTAGGAGTGGTAATCCACAAAATAATTAAAGTTACTTAATGAAAAATCCATTCGCTACTTGAGAAAAAAGGACAGATTAACGGTGTTGATAATTTAGTAGACAAATAGAATGAGTTATTTATTTTCCCTCGACCTGGCAAAGTTTGACTTATCCACTCTCCCACTTAACCACTTCCCACTTTACCAGATGAAAATGTTGAGTATTTACACAAGGAAAAGTAATTAAAAAATTTTGTCTTCTCTCTTTTCAACCTGACGTTCAAACCCTACAAGAGTCCCTCTTACCTCCACTTTTCCGTTTTATAAGAGCTGAACATTATCATAATAATTTTCAAACAAAACGAAAAGCTAGGAATAGAACATGCATGAAAGAACATATTGAGGGAAATTAAGAGATGAGAGAAATGAGAGATATTATATTTACCTCTAAGATAATGCAAAAAAATAGAGATGGAGATGGAGAAGGATTGTAGTAGGATACTTCAACAAAAAGTTTAATGACGATTGTGACAGAAAATGGCAGACCTTTATAACATCATTGAATAGGTAGAAATGTCCTATCTACCTCATAATTGTTAAAATGTCTTGATTCTAGCAACTTAAAAAAATTAGAATTTCCAGTAATCTACTGAGCTGATCAATAGCAATATTGGTCCTCGCATTTTCATCGCGCTTTCGTCAAGGCTATTAAATGTTATTGGAGCACTTTCAATCGCCTAATAAAACTCTAGGACGTGATAATAAAAACCAAGTTGCCGCTTTGTTTATTGTTACTGTTGGAAGGTTAAATGGGGAGAATAATGACTAACTGAATTGAGCTCTCAAAATTCCATCGTTTTATGTTTTATTCAGGGATGGATTTGATGGTGTGGCTCAGGCTCAGGTTCAGAAGCAAAGTCGGATCAGAATTTTAATTTCTGCAGTCGACTCTCATATCCTGCGGTTTGCAACCGCAGCACACTGCTGTATTCTGTACAGGTTGAGGCTCGTTGTTTTCAGCTGAGGTCGTTTTGCAATCCTCCACCAGCTTTGGACCCAACCTGAGGTGACTGTTGTTAGTCATGTGTGTTGACGTTATATAGTTCAATCATATTGCTCTCTCCCACACCCTCTCTTTCTCTTTAACTGTCTCACTCCTTCTCTTTCTCTTCAACACTCTCTTTCTCACGCACTCACATCCTCTCTTACTCTCACTCTTCTACACACTCATTCCCTCTCACTCCTACTCAATCGCGCACTCTCATTTTCCCTCCTACTCTACGTCTCTAGCCAACACAAACTGTTCACTTTCCCATCGCTCTGAACCTCAGATCATTCATTCAATGCAAAAATCTTAATCCACTTCGTCTGCCATTCATGCAACAGTACTTCCCTAATCCTTCTCACAGAAACGATGCCAACGCACTCAAACCAATATGTTTTCCTCAGTCCAATTACAGGAGGGTTGCTCCAATCCTGTAGAGCTTCTCCACTCAAATTTATGTAAGACCTTTACATCAAATAAGATTTTAACGATCATTCCATCTTGTTAAAGATCTGATCCCATGTAGTAAAGTATATATTATTATCAAATAGTATATTTTTTCGGAGGAAGAAGCCACTAGGGTTTGAGACCTGTGCGTGGGTGATGGGTTGGACGATGGCAATTGATGGATGGGACCTATAGTTTTATGTCGATTCCGAACTACCTTGAATTTATTTCACAACAGAGAACAGAGAATTATTTTTCGCTGGTCAACCCAATCAGTCACCCTTACAAAGAGCACCCAGGAGTTCGTAGCTTATCTTATCTGACTTAACAGATGCCTGCTACGACTCGAGGCTATCACTTCTGTAGCATTGTTAGTAAATTTCTGCATTATATTTAATTTTTCAATATTGATGAATTATATTTATTTGAAAATATTCGTGTTAATAATAAGTGTATGGATTTTATTGATGGGAAGACCCTTACGGGTAATTTCACTTCACCGTTTGAGCCATGTTATAGAGAACATGGTGGACCCACAATTTTAGGTGGGTTCCAAATCACCAGGTAAGTGATAATAATGCTTATGACACCAAGACATAGAAGCATTCGTATTGCTGACCTATTACAAACGATCATTAAGAAGGAGAATAATAGATTTAAAGGGCAAATGGGGAGATCATGTTTTATTTCCTCTTCTTCTGAGGTTCTATTGATTTATCGTATATTTTGCAGTCAGGGTTCTGTTGCATAGCAATTTACAAACTAGTTTTATTAGAAATTGTGCTTATAGTTGTTGCAAACTTTTATGTCAGCATCCACTTCTTGATTGCAATGATAGTAATTTGTGGATTGCATGCAAAAGGCAACTTGTGTCAGCTCTACGTGGCTGAAATACTATCATTGTTCAAATGGATCATCAGAAACTAAGAAGAATCAAGTTAATAATGTTTATTTTTATGGTTTATCGTATCGAAACAAATCACTTCCAAGTTTTTTTCTGGTATAATAATGTTATTAATGTAGTGGCATCGATAAAATAATAATTAGTTTCTACGAACAAAAATTGGGAATAATATTATATATTAATGTAAATATTACATATTTATTATTATTATTAGTATATATATATATACACACTATTTTTATCCAATCTCAATGAGCAAGTGTACTCCAATAATTCAAAAACCAATGTTGGTATATATATATATTATATATTTTTCAGTAGAAATAACAATTTGCAATGATGAAATCCATTCACACTATTTTTATACATAATTACTTGTTTTATAATGGATACTCTCAACCAATCTCATCACTTGATTGCTATCGTTGAAATACTACTGTACAGATCAAATTTGAGCTTACATCTCGCTAACCTCTGATAAAATGGGTTTTGTAGAGGCAGAGTCGATTATTTTGTCGTGATAGGAACAGGTGACGTCATTCTCAGTCATCAAGCGCCCAAATTCAAATTGAATAATTAATCAGATTATCCAATCGCAATGAGCAAGTGTACTCCAATAATTCAAAAACCAATGTTGGTATTCAATAAAGGATTTATCACACATTCAGCATCAGACTACAACTGCTGAACCAACTTGTTTCGGATCACATGATATTTTAATCTGCAAACATAATAGTAGCTCTATTATTCATGAATGTTAATCAGAATCCCTGTCGTAAATAATTGAAATGAGGGTATTGGGTCGTTATTGCAGTGATGCGAGGTTTCTATAGAAGCGACCTATGGCCCTCGATCATCATTATCTCATCAAATCGTTCATTGAGTATCTCATTTAACCTGTAGATAGTTAGTAATCAATCAGTCATTAGTCAATGTTAACAGTACACATAATTATGCTGTGCGAACATGTATAATAGAGGAGGGGAAATTAGATATATTTCCCTGGAATAAATGAACAATGATGAAAATAACGGTATGTTTTTACGGGAGGTGGGGAGCTTTTATTTCTGATTATATCCCCACAGCTCCCACTTGGAATAAATTGAACTACCTAATGCTATTTCAATTAATAATGAAACCATTTGGATAGAAATAGGATGATGAAGTTTTGAATATTCATCGATTACTTATGTAATGTACTTTAATGAATGATTGCTAATAATTATTAATTAAGAAAGAACAATTACTATTCTTCATTGTCTGAAATTTTGTATAAATTTACCGACACTACTTATTATAGAAGTTGGTTTGATTTTGTGCTTTACAGGTGTGCACTATCATAATATTTCTTAATTCATAGCTCCCTGTGTATATTATTAATAAAATTTAATGGTAAGTGTGTTGTGAAATTATCATAACTCGTGATAAGATATTATTTCCAGTGCGAGCGAAATTATAATTTGAGTATTCCTGTCATATAATTTCTCTTATATATTTATTTACTTAGACACTTATGAACAATGAGCGTTTAAAATGTGTTTCAAGCATATAGGTAGTTTTGACTTTCTTTTTAAACTGTTTTGACTAGTTTTGACTCGTATGCCGATATTATTGAACTAAATTCAGTGTAAATATAATGAGATAAACTTCCGTTTAGTTTGAACTGAAATTTTAGATTTTTAACTCGGTTTAAACGCTAAACATAACATAAAAGACACTGTAAAACTCTGGAATAACATTTCAGTAAATTGGTAAGAGTATTCAAGAATATTTACATTATTAGATTTAAAACATTGCAAGAGAAAATCAGCTAGAGGTTGCGGGGTCTCGGAAGACTCTGCTACATATAAACTGTTCAGAGAATCAGAATCTTTCTCAACCGTGACAGGAAACTTCACGGATCGAAGGATGTAGACCCCTTGGGAATTGTCATTGACGAAAGCCAGACTCTGAGTGTGCATACAAAGTACATTTCACATCTGTCTTCCTGACTTTTGCTGTCTTCCAGGTCAACATTTCATTGAGTACAGAATATTCATCATTTCTGAACATAAAATCGACTTGCAAAATATTTCAAGTTGACAAATTAATCATGTCTAAAGAATCCCAGGAACTCCTCTATTAATGTTGCGCCTATGAACATGAAGTCCATAAACCGACTAGAAAAATATTCCATGAGAAATATTTTCAAAGAATTTCTTGTTCAAAAAATCGAGTAAAAAATATTTCATGAGAGTTATATTTGAAAAATTTATTATTGTTACACCTATGTAAGGAGTTGATTATGGAGCTATTCATTCCAATATTGGTTATAATTCAAAGATATTGCCTTCCGAAAAACGGATTTTCATGTGTATGACATCAAAAATGTCACGTTTATAGTTTTACTAGAAATAAAGGGCGTTAATTGGAGTGCGGGTATTTTAAAATGATTAATAATGAAATAAATAACACCTACGCATGTTCCATTTAAGCAGGAGTTTGAATACTATCTTTTTATTTTGATAGTATGTATTTGGTCAATTTTATTTGAACTTTATTTTTTTCAATTTCCGTCATTTGTACATGTTTTTCCCTGTCCATGTGACGTTCCTTGATACAGGGAAAGTCAAAATTTATAAGTTCAGAGAGGAAAAATAATGGAAAAACAAATATTAGTTTCAACGATTTTCAGAAGAATAAATTTGGATAATGATTGTCGATAACTTTGCTTTTACATTATACCCTTCATTCATTGTTATTTTGTCAAAATATATAAATAAATAATAAACATAATTATCAACTTTTAGGTCACTCACCTGTAGTTAATTAATAAATTGAGTTTAAAGTATTTCGCACTCAGAGGCTCATTACAGAGGTTTCAGACCTATGTGGGCTTCATCCTCACAAAAAAAATGTTTTGATTCTTTAATGCTCCATGTTTGAGCAATGTATTTAGTTTGTTTGAATTGATTATTTAAAAGTAGTAAGAACTAAAAAAATGACATGCTAGAACTTGGAAGTGGCCGGCCTACCTTGTTAGAAGCAGCTACTGACATCAGGTCTGCATAACTTACCACTCAGTGATCATAATCCCTTGGTCTGGTGACATTACCAATGAAATTGTTTGTAAATTGGAGGTAGAATAGTTGGTCCTCATCCAATTTGAATTTTCATTTTGTCAATATGTTGATTAATTTATTAGCAGAATAATTAAATGTAAAGTTTGAATTAGCTTTGATAAAATAGATACAAAGGATCGATTTGATCCAGTTCCAATTATCATTCGAGGCCCAGCACTAGTATTAGATGAGGAGATTGCATGCTGAACTGATAAATGGGAATGCTATGCAAATATCTGATAATGCTGTGGACAAATAAAAATGTTTCGACCTTCGAACGGACCTAGCCTACACTATCGACCTGAGTAATTGCTACAGCCATGACCAATTTCGAAGTTCAATGTAGTCAACACTACAATTTATTCACATTGGTCAGGGCTGAGCCTCGATGCGAGCCACGTGGATGACCCTATTACATGGATGGTGAGGCTCAAAACATTTTCATCGATGCGCATCTCATCCAGAACGCATTGCATTCATACAGCTCCTTGGCTAGTTGAGAAATATTCATACCCAACAAACATGAAGTCCTCTCAATCCTTTTTTGAATAAACTTTTGAATCCTGAATCATCAGGCAATATTGGAATGATAGAGAGTCAATCGTGCTGTTGTCCCCCCGTCCATCCATCTGACCGTCCATGCGATAACTCTTGAAAGAAAGAGTCTACACTCTTGAAACTTGGCATATAAATTCCCCTTAGTACGAGTAAGATCGCCACTGATTTTAAGCTTTAAGGACAAAAATAATAATGATGATAAATTAGTTAACGCAGCGATTGTATTATGACTGTCTTTAAGCAACGAGTGAGATGTAAGGGAAGTGATAGCCGCGAGCCGTAGCAGGTATCTGTTCAATCAGATAGATAAGCTGCGTTCTCGTAGGTCCGGTTTGTAACGGTGACCGATTACATTGGCCAGCAAAATAGACACGTTCTCTGCTGTAATATCACTTCCCGGTGGTTCGGAACCCACCTAAAACTGTAGGTCCAACTCATAAATCACCATCATCCAACTCATTACCCACGCACAGGTCTCAGACCTATGTGGGTTTCATCCGCAAAAAAATCACCAAAAAAAAAAGTTAGAGCACGAACGAAGCGATTCAACTTACAAATGAATCCGATAGCTTGAAAAACATAACATAACTACAATGCGAAATTGTTGGCGACAGTTCCAATTGAAAATTCAGTTCACGAAATGTTTAAATCAGCCAATGTGACTATTGTATAAGATTTATTTCGACAGTTTTGAAGAAATCCTGAGTTCTGATTGGTCCAGACACCTGTACTGATAAGTGACAGAAGTTTAAAAATAGCTTCATTATAACACTACTTTGATAATCCACGGAATAAAGGAACATTCTAGACTCTCTTAGAACGTGTTATATATCTTCCTCATAATCCAAGTGAGATTGTTATTGATTTTGGAATTTAGGGGATTTTGGAATTTCAAATAAAATATTAAGTAAAATAGATCTAGCTAAGGTTTCGCTAGTAAAATTCAAAGCATTGCCCAGTCAGGTTCATTTCGAAACAAAAAAAATAACAAAAATAGAGAAAATTATAAAGGTTCCTGCTTGGCAAAAAATTATAAACGAATGGCTTTTATTGGTGTGGTGACCCTTAACCTTAGCCCAATTATCCAATTTATTTTTACAATGCAATAAAAAGTATTTTAAAACGTCCAATTGAAAAAACAGAAAGAAAATATGGAGGCATGATATATTATGAGATCTTTTGAACAAGAAGAAGATTCAAAACATTTTCAAAAACTGCCAGTGCGCATTGTTTTTTTTCAATTGGAAAGCATATGATGTTTATAGAAATCAAAGAAATTAAATGGTGCATAGGTCTATCAGCACAACTGGTAATATTAATTATTTGTTCATGAAATTCGTCCGGTACTTGAATAGTCCGTTGTATCAGTTTATTTTAAACCATAAACATTTTAAATTAGTTTAATCTATCTTAAATGAACTTTTTTTTGAGGATGAAGCCCACATAGGTCTGAGACCTGTGCGTGGGTAATGAGTTGGATGATGGTGATTAATGAATTGGACCAACAGTTTTAGGTGGTTTCCGAACCACCAGGTAGTGATTTTACAGCAGAGAACAGTGTCTTTTTTACTGGCCAATCTAATCGGTCACCGTTACGAACAGGACCTATGAGAACGCAGCTAATCTCTCTGATTGAACAGATACCTGCTACTGCTCGCGGCTATCACTTCCTTATTATTGTAATCTTCTATATAAATAAAATTAGAGTTTTGTCTGTACATTTATCAGAATTGTATATTTTTTGGTTATTTTTACGTTTTATACATTAAATAAGCCGAAAATAGTCTTATCTCACTTTATGTCTGTCTGTCTGTCTGTCACGGCCGCAAAGGCATTTTTCGCGGCCTTCTCCTCAAAAACGAGAGCATCGATCGGGATTTTAGTTATTGAACAGTATTGAACACTTTATTGACAATGTCTTTAGCTATAAAAAACTAAATTAAATTTTTTTTTAACAGAGTAATAAACGTTTAAAGA
Organism: Conomelus anceps; assembly: GCA_948455865.1. Taxonomy (NCBI): domain Eukaryota; kingdom Metazoa; phylum Arthropoda; class Insecta; order Hemiptera; family Delphacidae; genus Conomelus; species Conomelus anceps. The sequence continues at coordinate 32,077,311 of OX418216.1, forward strand.
CCAAGTATTGTGCGATTTTGGATACATTTTACGCGGCCTTCTCCTGAAAAGCGAGAGCATCGATCGGGATTAAAGTTATTTATCAGCATTGAAAAACCTCTTTGACAATGTCTTTAGCTATAAAAAACGAAATAAACTTTTATTTTAATATAATAATAAACGTTTAAAAACCAAGTATTGTGCGATTTTGGATACATTTCTTCTAAGTTTTATCTATATAAATAAAATTAGAGTTTTGTCTGTACATTTATCAGAATTATATATTTTTTGTTTATTTTTACGTTTTATACTTTAAATAAGCCGAAAATAGTCTTATCTCACTTTCTGTCTGTCTGTCTGTCTGTCTATCTGTCTGTCTGTCTGTTTTATTTTACGCGGCCTTCTCCTCAAAAACGAGAGCATCGATCGGGATTTTAGTTATTGAACAGTATTGAGAACATTATTGACAATGTCTTTAGCTATAAAAAACTAAATTAATTTTTTTTTTAACAGAGTAATAAACGTTTAAAAACCAAGTATTGTGCGATTTTGAATACATTTCTTCCAAGTTTTATTACCACATAAGAATAAGAACAAATCACGTAATTTATCATGATATATCAATCAGCTGTTCTCAAATATAAATGGTGGGCCCTTCGCGGCGTTATTTACGCTGTCTGCAGACTTGTGTAGTCGGAGCATTGCAGTCTTTTTGGAAACATATGTATGGTGAATCAAAGCTCATCTTATGTTTTATCAATTATTTCTTTGTTGAAAAAAAAAAAAATTTCTAATTTCAATTTATCAAAACAAAAATTAACATTTTAGGAAGGTGCGGTTTGTGCTAGGCTCTTGTGAATTCACCAGGTAGCACTATTATTACCACATAAGAACAACAACTAATCACGTAATTTATGATGATATATCAATCAGCTGCTCTCAAATATTCTCTCTGATAACTGTCACTGAATTGCTTGCGTCCCAAGTTGTTTACTAAGATGCTAACAACTTCATGATCGTTGCTATCAAAAAAGCCGAAACATATTTAGTCGTATTTCTAAACATAATCCGTACGAAGGACGGGTAGCTGCTAGTTACCACATAAGAACAAATCACGTAATTTATCATGATATATCAATCAGCTGTTCTCAAAAAATATTCTCTCCGATACCTGTCACTGAAATGTTTACGTTCTAAGTTGTTTACTAAGGGCCCGTTCACACGATACAGTTTTTGTGCGGTACAGTAAATTTGCTGTATCAGTTATTTTGCAGTGCTTTCGTTTGCATGTACATTTCATATTGTATGTTCACACAATACTGTTTCGACTGGATCCAGTAAAAAAGCTGTTCTAGCCGATTTCTACATCCGGTTTTGTCTTCGAAAACTGTATCGCTAAAATCAGCTGTACCGCAAAATAACTATCCGTATCCGGTGGCACATGTATTGTACCGGTAATGGGTATGTTCAAACGATACGCTTATTACGCTGGAAGCAGTCTTCAGATCGTCAGCATTGATCTTCTTCATTGATATTCTTCAGTATTGATCTTATTAGTGAATTCCAGTGTACAGAAGTGTAATATATTAATTTATTGTGAAAATTTAATTTCTCTAATTTATGAGAGACCCGCCTTGTGGGACAAGACTTAAGATTCATATTAAAATAAAGAGAGAAAAATGTGTGGAATATTGAAACCAGAATTTGCGTACTTTGACCAAAATTTAAGAGAAACCTCCAGTAAGAAACTTATTTAAAAAAATCTTACACAAATAAAAAAAATTCTGGACTGGAATAAATAAAACTGAACTGGAAGCGCAATGGAAGAAGGAGGAGAGCACAGCAATAAACAGCAAAGCCGTGAACATCACAGTACAGTTGACGCCGTACAGTAAAAAAACCGTACCGAAAAAAAACTGTATCGTCTGAACGGGACTGCTAACAAATTCATGATCGTTGCTATCAAAAAAGCCGAAACATATTTAGTCTTATTTCTAAACATAATCCGTACGAAGGACGGGCACAATAGCTAGTTTCTTCTAAGTTTTATCACCACATAAGAACAAATCACGTAATTTATCAATCAGCTGTTCTCAAATATAATCTGAATGGTAGGCCCTTCGAGGCGTTATTTACGCTGTCTGCAGACTTGTGTAGTCGGAGCATTGCAGTCTTTTAGGAAACATATGACTGGTGAGCTCATCTTATGTTTCATACTTATTTCTTTGTTGAAAAAAAACAAAATTTTCTAATTTCAATTTATCAAAACAAAAATTAACATTTTAGGAAGGTGCGGATTGTGCTAGGCTCTTGGGAATTCGCCAGGTAGCACTATTATTACCACATAAGAACAAATCACGTAATTTATCATGACATATCAATCAGCTGTTTTCAAATATTCTCTCTGATAACACTGTCACTGAATTTTTTACGTTCAAAGTTATTTACTGAGCTGCTAACAACTTCATGATCGTTGCTATCAAAAAAGCCGAAACATATTCAGTCATATTTCTAAACATAATCCGTACGAAGGACGGGTAGCTGCTAGTAATAAATATTTTCACAAGCTTGAGAGGGTTTAATGATTTTTTTCTTCTTACCACCAAGTGAGATTACACTACAGAAAAAAATTTTTTGGATAATTAAAATATTTCACATGTTTGGGAACATTGTCATTGTTCTATCGTTTTTCTTTGCAGTGATGAGAAAAATAGAGAAGATTTTGAACACAACAGCTGTCAAGATACATTATTCCAATTATCGAGCTTTTATAGCTCAAATATTTTAGTCAACACATCTGTAAAAAGTTAATCTAACCGTACAAAGATTGTGATCATTAAGAATACAAATTATGTTTCAATCCTAATTCACAAAAAAAAAATTAATTTTTCAAATTGATAGTGGAATACGCCTAGTAAACTGAAAAATGAACGAAGAGGAAGATAGTGAACCACAGCTACAAAAATATGGATTCTCAGTTGAGTCCAAATTGGATGAAGACCACCTATTCTACCTCCAATTTACAAACAATTTCATCAGTAATGTCACCAGACCAAAGGATTATGATCACTGTGTGGTAAGTTATGCAGACCTGATGTCAGTAGCTGCTTCTAACAAGGTAGGCCAGGCCACTTCTAAGTTCTAAAACGTCATTTTTTCAGTTCTTACTACTTTTAAATAATCAATTCAAACAAACTAAATACATTGCTCAAACATGAAGCTTTAAAGAATCAAAACATTAGCATCTGAATGCAAAATACTTAAAACTCAATAATTTATTAATTAACTACAGGTGAGTGACCAAAAAGTTGATAATTATGTTTATTGTTTATGGAAAAATCGCAGCGTGCGCGCCGGGCGTATTACTCAACTATTTGAAACGCTATCGTCTCAAAACTATATTTAAATGAAAATACAGAAAAAATTGAGCCGCGGATGCACAATTTCAAACGTGAAACACTTTTCTGAATATTAAATAAAAACGTTTAAAAATGACATGGAGAAACTAACCTCTAATTGCAAATCCGTCAATAAAGTGTCAGTAGACAATATTCTAGCCCTCTAACAATGTATTATATTCTTGATTAATGCGTAATAGTATTGATTTAGTTGACACTCAATGTATTTTTCAATTAAAATCATTTCAAAATATGCATGATTACGTAGTTTATTGGACGTTTTAGTCTGATTATTAATATCACTCGACTAATCACAATATTGCAGATCGATTATTTTGACTCCTCGATAGCTTGTCAGATCCTCTTTATCTTCGAGTATCGATCACGGGCTTATCGAATATTTCTTGATATTTGACTTGCAGCTCTTGTCATCTATGATAATATTATTATTATTATTATTGTGAAAAATTAGCTTAATAATATTAAAAAATTAGATGATAGATATAGATAAATAATATATTAGTTGATTAAAATTCGATATTACAGAAAAATTCTAATATTTTTCTTATTTATGCTACTACCAACCAACATTTTTGATAGATTGGTCATTCTACATCACTGTCATTATCAAGTTTTCAAATTTGAACTTGCATGTTTGCGTTCTTACGTGGAAAAATGGCTTGTGTGAAAGTTAATTTGAAAATGCTAGGTGATTTAAGTAACAAGGAGCTTATTGATAAATGTATGGAATGGGGAATTTTAAAAAAAACTTTATCGTGTCCAGCATGTGGGCGACCTGAAATTAAAATGAAATTACGGAGGGATGAAAGACAATTGGACAAGTTCAAGTGGCGCTGCAGTAACGTGAGAAGTGAGCGAAAACAAAAAAGGAAATCGTGTAATTATTCCCAGTCAATAAGAAAGGGCACATTTTTTGCGAATTCGAGCCTTCCTATGTGGAAAATATTAGGGTTCGTATTGTTGTGGTGTAAGAATGCATCATCTGAAATAATACAGAATGAACTAGAATTAGCTAAAAACACTGTAGTCGATTGGGGTTCCTTCTGCCGTGAGGTTACTTATGACGCTCTGGTGCTGCGAAAGAAAAGAATAGGTGGGCCGGGGAGAAAAGTACAAGTAGACGAGAGCAAGTTTGGGCGCCGAAAATATAACAGGGGCCGTGTCGTCGAAGGACAATGGGTATTTGGTGGCATTGACGAAACTACAGGGGAGTTATTCATGGAGGCAGTGCCAAATCGTACATCAGAAACATTAGTTCCTATAATTAAAAAGTTTGTTGAGCCCGGGACAACAATAGTTTCAGATTGTTGGAGGGCATACGATTGCTTGAAAGAAGAAGGATTCGTGCACTTGAAGGTGAATCACAAAATGCATTTTGTTGATCCCGATAGTGGTGCGCATACGAACAAAATTGAGGCCACATGGAGTGCGGTAAAGTCGTCTTTGCCGCGCTATCATCGCAAGAAGGCCTTTTTCCCAGGCTATCTGTCGAAATATTTATTCGTGAAGTCATGCAAGCGAAGAAAAGTGAATTGCTTTGCAGAATTTTGCAAGGAAGCAGGACACTTGTATGATGCTGAGAAGAGTGAAGAAATTGAAACTGAAGATGAATCTGAAGATCTCAACATGGAAGACATTGAGATGTTATAAAAACAAATGAGGTATGTATTTTTCTTAATTCATATTTTTATTTTCAAAATGGAAACATTTGACTTGAAAGATAATGCTTATAGTAATAATAATGGTAGTTGTGCCGCAGATGTTAGCAAATAAAAAATCACTTGAAACCTTCACCAAATTGTAGTATTATGTCTCCTGATCACAATTATCAAGTTTTTAAGTGTCGGTCTCAATTAAATAATTAATTATTCAATATTAAAAACTCACCTTTTGAACATAAATACGGCTCTGAAAAGCCTTTATAGTACCTTAAGCATAACATCATAGACGAACAGATAGAGCAATGGAGTGCCATCTACATCAGAACATCAATGGAAACTGGAATGGAACTGCATAACCAAACCTTTCCTAACCTGGCTAGATGTGACTGAACCACCTCTGTAAATATTTAAAAGGTTTAAAGTTAAATATTTAAAGGTATTTTAAAGGTGGTTCAGTCACATCTAGCCAGGTTAGGAAAGGTTTGGTTATGCAGTTCCATTCCACTTCGTTCCATTCACGCAGACTACGCTTCTGCACATGCGCGAAATGTTCATGCAGATTTAAAAGGTCGTGGCCCAAAAGCCTAAAACCCAGGCTGTGGCTAGGTTATGTATAATTATGTGTGATGCATCAAGTGATGAGATTTTGGAAAAAATTGAAAATGTCTTTATTATTAAGTAGATAAATTGCATGAGTAAATAATTAATAAATTAAAATGCAAATTATTGTGTTGCAAAGATTCATGCATTCTAAACACTCAATTAAAGTTAATTGCTGAAGATAGTCATTTTGGGGCTCTGTTCCAAAGGTAGGTTTTCAATATTGAATAATTAATTATTTAATTGAGACCGACACTTATAAACTTGATAATTGTGATCAGGAGACATAATACTACAATTTGGTGAAGTTTCAAGTGATTTTTTATTTGCTAACATCTGCGGCACAATTACCATAATAATATATCTAAGTTATTGTTTGTTATATAGAAATGTTTAAAATTGTTCATTTAGTTATTATACATTTTTAATGAAATGTTTTATAAATAAACATTTGCTGAATATTTCTATATAAGTAACAGACTGTAATAATTTCATTATCACCGCATGTTGAGCAAAGTGCTGTCTAATCTTGAAGATAAGATCTTTATGGATCTTACCATATAAATTTTTGTAAATATATTAAGAATTCATTTTTAATTTTTTTCACAGTAAAACACTGTATTGACTAAGTTCATTAAATATTATAATGTGCAATCTAATATCAAAACTGACACTGCAAGTTATTTATATTAGAATATTATGCTGGAGGGATGCATTTCACTTCTGGAGAGAAGTTTCTTCAGCCTCTTCAGAAGTAAAATGCATCCATCCAGCACCTCCAGTAAAAGTGAGTGAAAATAATATTTTAATAGAAATAGTGTCAGTTTTGATATAAATTGTAAAAGCAAATAAACTAGGTACCAGCTGATCAAACACATACACTACCATGTATATCAATTTGTCGTTCATGCATAATATGTCTTTTTTTACATGCTTTTATGTGTAAAGTATTCTTCTTTGCAGCCTGTGTAGTAATGTGGATGAAAATGTAATTCACATCATTTTTTAACAATCATCTTTAAGAGCTGGGGGTAAAAATGTACATATTGTAATTCAATAAATTTTGTTTAGGGTAGTCCTTCATCTTCTGTTTCAGAGAATCCACAAAACTCTGTGGAAACCGTGGAAAATCTCTTGAAAACCAATGTCTTCAAGGTCTACATCTTCAGATTCATCATTGGATTCAATTTCTTCATCCTTGACAGTGTTGCATCAAGATCCTGCTTCCTTGTGGAACTTTGCAGAGCATTTCATCTTACATGACTTCATGAATAGATATTTTGAAGAATATCCAACCAAAAACGATTCCTTCTTCAAACAATAAATTGTATGCTTTCCATAAATCTGAAACTATTGTTGTGCCAATCCCAACATTTTTTTGATATGAGTACTAATGTTTCTGATGTTTTGAGATTCACCTGAAGTTTTGTCAATGCTGCCAGCCTTTTTCACCGTTGACAACCCAGCCCATGTTATATTTTCTCTGGTGAATTTTTTTTTTTTTAGATTTCAACCACTGCACTTCCCCAATCAGCAACTACTGATGTGTTTTTAGCTATTTCAAGTTTTGACTGTATAATGTATTATAAGATAAACCATTTTTGTCCACAACAGTAAGCAGCCTAATATTTTTCACATGAGAAGAAGATTATCCTGTTTTCTCACTGATCTCATTTTACTGCAATACCATTTGAATATATCCATGTCTTTCATCCCTCCGTAATATTATTTTGTAAACAGGTCACTTGCTAAGGATCAGATAATTTAAAATTTGAAAATCCTATTCCATACATTTATCAAAAAGTCAAACTCCTTGTTACTTACTCAATTAACATTTTCAAATTGTATCACACCAAGCAACAGCATAATGCCTATTCTTACAATTTGAACCATGAACTGAAAAATACAATTAATGTAACCAGTATTTATAAATGTAGTTTATAGAATTTATATTTGTGTCAATATTTTGTGAAATTCTTGTATATGAATTCACTTATAATTTTATAGAATAGAACCAATTTGTTTGCTTTCATCAGTGGTGTTTTTATTTCAATGATCTAATCAAACACAACCTCACCTTGCAAGCAACCACAAAATGTTATGTATTTTATATAGCTAGCAAGCATAGTTGGGTTGAATATTATTATGATTTGGATTATGATTAAAAGAATCGGAACTTATATTTTGTAGTGAAAAAATCTGAAGAATAATGAATGTAATGTTGAACATAATTTTTGACTGTCAGTTTTCAATTTGATATTATAACAAATTTGACATATCTATGCAACCAAACACAACTCCTACCCACCTAACCACTACCTTACCAAAGCTAACCTAACCTAATCTTACCAAACCACTCTATGTCACTGTCATTATTAAGTTTTCAAATTTGAACTTGCATGTTTTTTGTTCTTATGTTGAAAAATGGCTAGTAGTGTGACAATGAATTTGAAAACGTTAAGCCAACCTAACCTTTCCAAACCAAAGCAAACCTTACCAATGCTAACCTAACCAAAACCAACCTAACCTAACCAAAGCTAACCTAACCTTACCAAACCAAAGCTGACCTAACCAAAAGCCAATCCAACCCAACCTAACCAAATCCAAACTAGCTTTGGTTTGGTAAGGTTAGGTTGGCTCAGGTTAGGTCAGCTTTGGTTTGGTTAGCTTGTGTTTGGTTGGGTTGGATAGCTTTTGTTGGTTTTGGTTAGGTTAGGAAAGCTTTGGTTAGGTTAGGTTGGTTTTGGTTAGATTGCCTTTGTTTTGGTTAGGTGGGTAGTAGTTGGATTTGGCTAATATCTAAAATTTGGTATAGTATGACAACTTAGACTCAAAAATTATATTCAACATTATATTTATTATTATTCAAAAAATATTGTCATTAAAATATGCTTGTAAGTTTAGGTTCAGGTTTTGTTAATTACTTGTGTAATTTCTTACCTATCTAAGTGCACTTACAGTTTTACAGCCTTATTGTGGCTTGAGATGAATTAAATTTTATTCATCTCAGATACAAAAAAGGCTACATCAATTGTGTTGATTTCCAAACGTCTCTATCAAATGATGGCTTGGACGCAGGAAGTAGCTCAGAGGTGCTAGCAATCACAAACTACCTCACTCCTCGTTTGTGTAGTATGCTCTTTGGACTAAAACATAGCATTGAGGTGTGAAGAATCACCTACAGGTGAATCAGCTATGGTAATATATAATACATACCGGTACATACAGTTTTATTACAAAAAATAAATTAAAGTAGATTTGATGCAATCAGTTCCTAAATCATTTTTTCTCAATTATAGCCTTGAGCTAACTCTAACTAGCTACTCTTTCACCTTAGGTCAACTACCCCTAATCTGACTCACCTAGATCCTGTAAAAAAATCTACATCCTATAGAGAAGGCGATTGTAATAATTACTATTTGTGTCCAGGGAGGGATGAATGTTTTGTACATAAATTTTTCAATTATGAACTATGGTGTAATAAACTAAGGTTTTTGTCAAGTTAACTATCTTAAATCATACCTCACATTTGTCAAATTAGGATCACAATGAATTAAACAACATAATAAGCAAAATGTGGAAAATTATTGTTTTGAATCAATAAAATCCGATTTTATGAAACCGGAGTGTTTTTCAATACTGAGCTGTTGAAAATTTCATTCAGAATCAAAATTTTTACAAGATAGAAAAAATACAAGTTTGTACTTGAAATAACTTATTATTTGTAAATTTTGTTTAATGTCCATAAAAATACTGTAGTTACCGATTTCTAACTTTTTATACGACTTCTTAGTTCATTTTACTTATAACCTAACCAATTTACAAGTAAAATCAATGAGGACGACGATTACTTGCTTTTTGTTAGTCGTGTCGAAAGCCGATAATATAATTTCTAGTAGTTTCGTTATTGGTACATATCGACCTTGTACAATAGTGTCGACAGAGCCGTATCGATAGTTGAGACCCTGTCGATATCGATTAGTCAATCCGATCGATCTAATGATTGCAAATATGTACGGTACAAGGCGAACTGCAAAGTGTATGTCATATTTACATTGTTTTAAAAAAACGTCTTTTTTTAATTACGTACATGATTAAATATGAAAAAAAGCATAATTTATGTGAAGATTGTGTCATGCTGCAGATAATTCATTATTGATTTTCTAAATGCAGTTTTCTGACACTTTTTGACGAATCTGCTATTAGAGGTTAGTTTCTCCATGTCATTTTTAATCGTTTTTATTTAATATTACGAAAAGAGTTTCATATTTGAAATTGTGCTTCCGCGGCTCAATTTTTTATGTATTTTCATTTAAATATAGTTTTGAGACGATAGCTTTTCAAATAGTTGAGTAATACGCCCGGCGCGCACGCTGCGATATATCCTTGTTTATTTATATATTTCGACAAAATTACAATTAGATGAAGGTATCAAACGATTTTATTCTGGCCTTTTTCTGAAATATAATTACCCAATACTAAATACAAGAATAGGCTCAAACAGGCTTTAAAAAGCCATTAAGTATTTTTGAAGAGTCAAAAGCAGGCCTTTTCATTCTAAAGACTTTTCTGTTTCTGTTATTACCATCGTTGCTATAAAAAAAAACAATAATAATCACTGAATCAAGCATTACCTATAATATTTTTATAGCAGGCTATTCCTAATTTGCAACAAAATTCATGGGCGCGAAGAGTACCGTACTACATAATTATAACTTACCACACCGTTACTAATAACTTTCATCATTTGACATTATCAACTAATTGATCTGGATTACACGTCAGTTATTGCTTGCCAAATTTCTGAAGTACCGTAGATTGACTCATACAGAAAACATAGAAGACTATAAAAAAATACTTGAAAATCAAGGTGTGAAATGGTCAATTTATACCATAATACCTCCAGATAAATTGCGCTTTCATCTTAGTTTTCAAAACGTTTCGCCTCGTAGCACAATTTATTATCTATTTGGTTAACTAACAATCGAAAACTACTAGTTGTATAAAAATAATTTAAACTTACCGTACTCTTCAAACTATAATATTATTTTTAGTCAAAATTATTTATTAAGTTCTAGAGAATGTTTTCAATTATCCTTTATTTTTCGAAAACAACTAGTAATATATCATTACATCATTCACCTTGCATTACATCATTTACCTCATTCCCCATGCACAAGTCTTATACTGTGGCCATGATTGGGAACGTGAAAAATCAGTACCAGTACGGTATAGCAAAAGTAGTAGTAGATGGAATAATTATGAAAACAAAAAGAGAAACAATCAAGCAAAACAACTACTGTATTTAAAATATTGGCAGTTACATGTTATTCTGATATAGCCTACCTCACATTTATGATATTATTATTATTATTATTATTATTTTTCCAACTTCATACAGAACTCCAATACCAACCATGCTTATTATTTACTCAAATTTGATTATCCTTGAACAATAATTTTGAAGAATATTATTTTGTTTCAGTAATAATAGTTAATTTGAAACCGATGATAGTATAATTACTTATAAGCAATATTTTTATCAAAATCGTAGAAATGGCTGGAACGATTAGCTGGTGAGCCAATGTATGGCATTGAGGCGAAACAAAACCGCAACATGTACCTTGCGCAGCTTCTCATTGCCATGCAGGATAACAAGGTGAAAGGTCCATTCTCTGGTCCTCCTCCTCGTGGCAAACTTCCTAATGCAGCTGAAGTTTTCGGGATTACTCCAAAACACGTAAGTCAGCGTTCCCATATTGGTAGCCTATTCCACTTTATTTATGTTCCACTAGTTCATATCCAAAAAGGTTTCCCACAATCATAATAATCATCATTTTGATAAATATAAATGGTTGATTGAAAAAATTATTATAATAATATAATTTTTTGTGATGGCGAATTAAATTTAAAAAAAAATACATCATTATACCGCATAGTCAAATATAGCTAAAAATCATTGAGATTATTAGATTGATGTTCACTTTTTATTCATTTATCTATTAAATCATTAATTTCATTAATTTGAAGTGTGATGATAATAATAACACAAGCTAAAATTATAGCCATATTATACTTTTAAAAAGGTTGTGCTAAACTCACAAAACTGACAGCACTAGTTTGATGACTATTAATATTAGGGTGTTAAATACCGTACTGATTTATTTTGTTGTATTTTTTCAGGCTTGAGCCTTTTGAATGATCATGGATTGCAATAATATTTGTAGAAGTAGAAGAATCAAAAAATTATATATAGAATAGGGTGAGCTACATTGAATATAATCTAATAAATAACAACTATAATTTGAACCATGTATTACATCTAGATTATTCCATACTTCCATAGCTGTTAATGGTGCATCAGGGCAATAATTGTTCATTTTTTTCACTTCAGGATGTGTTTTTGAATAGTGTCATTGTAACAGTTTATTTGATATTGCAACATGTAGGCGGTACATTGTAATACATGAAGTATATAGCTAATGAAGGATTTATTTTTGCAAAAAAAATGCAGTTATCGAATTGCAGAAGAGTTTCAAGCTATCAAAAACTATACTGACATTTAATGGAGCTCCAGTACGTTTTGAAAATTCATTCGGGCATTGGATAGATTGGCGAATGAATTAATCAATGACTATTATATAATTCATCAAAAAATAAATTCTGACTATAGGAGAAAATATCAGCTTTCGTAATAGACTATTGTATTTTCTCCAAATAGAAATATGCAGTATTCCAAAGGAATTATAATTGTTAATACATCATCAATGAATGCCTGCCCAGTGCATAAATGAACAGTGGCCAATTGACTGGTCGATGTTGATGTGGAAGCTGACCTTGACCGAGCTGATGTGTCGTCGATGAATTTACCGGTCTATTTTCAAAGCTACCATATTTCCAAATCTACCACTACAAAGAGTTATGGCTTTCACTGGAAAAGGGATGATCGATTTGTGTGCGTTTACGTTCATTCGTCAATCGTTTAATGAAACGGCTCCACTTCTTTTCCACAAAAAGCATTTTCAGAATATCAGTGAGCAGACAATTTATTTACGTCCCATAACTAGATTTTCAAAGTACTCATCAGGAATTCTTTTCCTCTGTAATAATCTTCCTGAACAGAGCTAATGCTTTTTTACGCATTACGACTGTTACCTTGTTTTGAAATTAGTGATAATTTCTGTGAAACCTCATTAAGAATCGTTAAGAAAACCCCTAAGAATCGTTTTATGAAACGATCTTAATAAAGCTTAGTGTAGGTAAAACCTCATTAAAGTTATGTGAAAACTCATTTAAAAGATATTTTATATTATAGTTCGAGCCATTTGTGTGATTCAATTCCCACTGAATCAGTTACGCTTAATAGGACATGTTGAACACAACGTGTAGCATATTACGTTTTACACGTGTATTAGAAGAATACTTGATAATTTCTCTCATTCAATAATTTTCTAATACTCAAAATAATAAGATAATCTTTATGAATTCATAATTACAGCCGTTAGAAAACATCAATTAGCAGAGTTTAAAGTCTCTTTCAATGTATTTGCGATGAAAATCCTTGCCGATTTCCGAAAATCATTTATTTGCATTTCTTGAAAATAATCTTGATTCAACCGACGTTGGATGATTTTCGAACGATAATCCTTTCGAGAGTTTCCTCAAGTAGCAAAGTAACAAGAAAATGCTCATGAATATTTCTGTAGATCAGGTAACGGAATATTTCCTCATAAAGTAATCTCTAAATGCCTGAAGTAAGATTGAACTATACTGGAACTCCCGAATTACCTCTTTTAATAAGAGATAGCTCGTAATCAGTTGTGCTGTTTTGTAGATCAAAAATTAAGCAATAACGTTTCAGTCATTAAAGTCGGTTATAAGTATTAACTCTTTTGGTGAATTCAACGACTTGCAGTCAAATTGACGCAGTTCGTCATGGAACAAGAAATCCAGGAACTTAATTCGGTTATAAGCTTCAAAAATTATTAAGAGTTTTAACATCAGCACTCAAGTTGTCTTAATGGATTCTTTCCTGAAATGTTTCAGAAGTGATAAATTCATTTGAAAACGTCTGGTAGTCTCTTCATTATCTAAAAATTACTGTTGACATCAATAATCCATACATTGTTTCTATTTCATCTTATCTACATTTGTAATCTCCTATATTGTGTAAATACATAACCAAAAGTGAATGTCCAATAAAAGTGAAAAATTATGAATTTTCTATTTCCATATTTCTATGCTGGAGAAGATCATGGGGCTAGTCTGTGAGGCATGGTTACTAGTCAATAGGAATAAGGAATAATTTTAGGGGTTTCTTCCGACTCCATTTTATTATTTATAATAATTTATGAATCTACTTACACCCAGCAAACGAAACGTTATTATATTATCCTCTCACCTGAAAAAACAATAAAGACAATTTCATTAATTTTGAAGTCAAAGTGATATTTCAATAAGTATTTTCAATAAAATTATATTCTTTCAAAGAGCTTGAATGCCATGTTATCGACAATATTTTCTTCGGTTTGCATCGTTGAAATAAGGAAGTAAGAAATAATAATTGTTTGTTATATGTCAACCGTTAAGCTAAATAATTAATTAGTGGTAGAGCCCTCTTATTTGCAGATGACAAATTAAAAATTAATAATAACAATAATTGTCCAATTCTTGAATCAGTTGAAATTAACAATAAATAGTAAGAAATGTCAATACCTTCCGTTCAAAAAAAAAACGTAATTCAAATGAAGATAGGGCTATAAACGTGCTTGTGAACGATAATCTACTAGACCAGGTAGAAAACATTGTATTTCTAGGAGTTTTTTTGGATAGACGATTGACCTGGGCTCCATACATTGAAAAAATATGTTGTAAGATTTGATCAAGAGTATTTGTCCTGCGACAGCTTGCTAGATTGAATGACAAAAAGTTACTTTTTACAGCTTACCATTGGCTCTTACTGTCACATTTCAGGTATGCTATCTTATTATGGGGTAATTCATCAAAACAAAACGTTGACTGAGTGTTCAAAAGATCCAAAAGAAAGCTGTTAGGTGTATGTAAAGAGTAAATAGATTAGATTCATGTAGGCCGTTGTTCGAGAGACTTGGTCTCCTAACGGTACCCTGCTTATAGATGTATGAAGCTACTTTATACGTAAAAAAGAGTGATTTTGACCAAAATCTTGACGTACACGATTATAGTACAAAAAACCGAGGAGATTATCACTTGGTGATTCAGAATAGTATCTTATTCAAACAAAAACCTAGTTATATTGGTAGGAAACTCTACAACAAGCTACCGCAGTTTTACTAAATCTTCAAAATATAGAAATATTTTAAAAACCATTGAAAAATTATTCAGTTGATAAAGCTTCTCATAGTGTTCAAGAGTTCCTTTCACATCGAAATTATGCCTCACCTCAACTAATTGATGTAGTATTATGGTAACTAGTGTATAAGATTGTATAATAGTTAATCTGACTTTTGTTATACTCCTTATACTGGAATCTCTAAGACGTAAAAAAAGGTAAGGCTCTGGCTGGCTTCGTTTCCTGCAGCCTTGGGTTCGAATCTCATTCAGCCATGGATGTTTCTTATCATTCACCTCATTAGTCTCCAAACTCATATGGGCATCATCCGCAATAAAAACATTGAAAAAATTAATCAAAATGATTGAATGAACTTAATCAGGAGAAAATGTTCTCTGTGAACTCTATCCCACAAATTGAATTTTACCATATCTCTTTCCTTCGAAATTGTTATTGGAACTAAACTACTTGTGAGATTTTTTATGGCTATCGTGATTTTGTTAATATCATAATGCATTAGAATAATTATACTATACATATTGAAATTACTATTTCAGAGGAGGAAGCTCAAAAGTATCAGAGTTTTATTTCACGATTTTTTATTATTTTTATTTCATTTTATTATTTTTATTTTCTATTTCAAGATTTGTTCACGGCTGTTTTATTATACCATTATCCATTACGTTACCAGTATTGGAATATTTCGATTAAATATCTACACAAAGAACATTGTCATTATTTTATAAAAAATTATACTTTTCGGTTATCATTTCACAACTTTTATCTCTCGTCACTGGACTGTATTTATATTACTTTCTTCATTTTTCCATTCCAACTCATCTCTTGTATTTTGTCTTGCCATTAGAAATACTATGTAATATCAACCATTTATCCTATTTCATCCATACTCGATCTTCTAGATATACTATTCAATGTCACTCTTCAATCGAATTGGACCATTCAAATATTTGAACTTTTATTTTTATTTCTCTACAAAATACTGAATCCATCAACTTCTAGAATTGGATGAGACGAAAATCTAGATTTTAACGAAATCAATGGTGAGGGAAACAAGTTTGTGACAGAGCGGAAAACTTAGTGAGCGGTCTTGGTTTGCTCAAGAAAAAGACAAAGATAGATTGGAGTACCTCAACAAAAGCTGACCTAAGCACAATTTCAAGATGCCGATAGACAATTAGATCAAGTCGAGTTCTATTCTTCGTTGGCAGAGTATAACTGGACCAAGATTGGATTTATTGCTCTTTATCTCTCGAACAGGAAAGTTTGAAAAATCTCATTGTAAAACTGGAATTTTCCGTCGTTAAATAATGAAAGGTTGTTGAAAAATTGATGATTTCGATAGCATTGCACTCATTTCATTCAGAGATAGATAACTGTCTTTATTTTTCACACTTTACATTAGTATCAATCTATGAATCCATTAGATAGTGTCAGTAAACACTTCAATATTGGTTTGTTAATTACCAGTTTTACATCATTTTTACCATCATTTTTACATAAAATGAATACCAACATTGTGGATCGAGTGGAAGAAGCCCTTCCACTCGATCTACAATGATGGTATTCAATTTATTTTGCATAAAAAATTATGTAAAGCTGGTAATTAACAAAAAAATATTGAGATCAAACCAACATTGAAGTGATTACTGACTTCATCTAATGGATTTATACACAATTATTTATTTTCGAATATCCTATTAGTCTATTGCAAATAAATAGAGTTCAATTCTCAAATTGTTCTTGATCAAGCAAAAAAACATTCCAAGGTTTCCAACCGGAATTAATTATTGAGCACAGCAATAAGTTTATATTACATATTAGTGGAAACAAGATGGATCTTCAACATCATAATTTTGCCGAGAGGACAACATTGATCCATACCTACAGGAACACTCGAATTAAGGTTATGAAATCATCCCTTGCCATATCATTCAATCACATTTGCATCCATAACCAAATCATCCCAAAATATGCAAGAATTTCTTTAAAAAGCAACAGCATACCTGCTCAAAAAACTGTGAAACAGGCTCAATTATTATTCATCAAAAACAGCATACAGCATCTACACAGACAAAAGAATGAACTCAACAAGAAAGCATATTATTTACATTTAAAACTCAGCTCTATTCTTCACTACACTGAACTACAAGAAATAATCACATATACAAATAGCATAGTCAATCTCATGAGCAAAAAATTAAAAACCAAACATAACCAAAAAATTGCACAACTTCAAAATGCACAGACCCCATTAATCACCACAGAACAGAAATTTCATAAAAGAACAATGAATACCACACAAATCGAATTCAATAGATCTGAAATTGAACTACTTGATAAGGGACTAAAACAAAACATTAACACACAACATGACCTCTCACAAAAACAATTGACTGAAACTATAATAGACACAGAAACTGCTATACAAAATACAAACATCCATGTACATGAATACCTGAGGCAGGACATATCACGCAATAAAAACACTTTCAAAGTCCAATCCAAAACCAACCCAGATTTTATAACCATGAAAAATATTAGGAAAAAACAGAAAGAACATAACCTGATCATAACCACAGCTGACAAAGGCAACATCACAGTCATTATAAATAAAACAGAAATAGACACAAAGGTACAACAATTCATTACTAAAAATAAAATCATGGAACTAAAGAAAGATCCCACTCCCAAGTACCAAACACAAATAAAAGATGCCATCAATCTTACTCAACACATCATTCCTCACAGCCACAAAAAGCACCTCAAGCACATAAATCCATCAGCACCAAAACTAAATGCCTTACCAAAAATTCACAAAGCAGATATTCCCATCAGACCTCTCATAAATCACACACATGCACCTGCACACAAATTAGCAAAACTCCTAGATAAAACAATAAGACAGAACATAACATTCCATCAGCACACAGCAGTAAAAAATAACATAGACCTGATAGACAAACTACAAAAAATCCATATACCACACAATTCCACACTATCTTCTCTTGACATTACAAATCTTTACACCAATGTACCCATACATGAAACACTTCTTCACCTTAAACAAATGCTCATCCAAAACAACACACCACCTGAACAGCTCCAAGAAATTTTAGACCTCACAACACTAGTTACCTCACAAAATTACTTCACATACAATAATAAATTCTATTCACAACCTCATGGCCTTCCTATGGGTTCCCCAATTTCTTGCATCCTAGCTGAAATCTTTGTCCACAATATAGAACAAAAACATATCCTACATAATACAGACAAAATCATCAGCTGGCACCGATATGTTGATGACATTCTAATTCTATACAAAGGCAATAAAAGACAAACTGAAATATTCCACACCAATCTCAATAAAATCCATCCCAATTTAAAATTCACCTTAGAACTTGAACACAATAATAGTATCAACTTCTTGGACATCACTATAACAAAGCAGGAACATGCATTCAAAACATTTAGAATTTACAGGAAACCCACAACAACTGATACAGTAATACATAACACATCAAATCACCCAACCCAACATAAACATGCCGCTTTCAATCACATGCTCCACCGACTAATAAACATTCCTATGTCACAAGAAGATTACAATATAGAATTGAATACTATAAAATACATAGCACAACAGAATGGTTACAAACACACACTAATAGACAAACTACTGCACAGAATATCAACAAAACCAATCACTCACACCAGCAACAAACAGAATGACAACCCCCATACATTCATCACACTTACTTACCTCAACAACAAAACTCATAAAATAGCAGCTTCATTCAGGAAACTCAAATATAAAATAGCTTACAGAACAACTAATTCACTCAAAAAACACCTGCATTCTCAGACAACATCTCAAAACAAGTACAACAGATCTGGAATTTACAAATTGAAATGTGATGACTGCAACAAGTTCTACATAGGACAAACTGGCAGGACATTCACCACTAGATTCAAAGAACACACAAGAGCCATCTCACACCCAAACACACATTCCACTTTTGCTGAACACATCATTTCAACAGGCCACAGTTATACAGACATTGACACTAATTTAGACACACTACACTTCACTCACAAAAGCCAGAAACTCAATGTTTTAGAACAATATGAGATTTACAAACATGCAAAGCAGCAACCTGACAACATTTTAAATGATCAACTTAACTTCTTCTCACATACTCTATTTGACAAAATAATCCCAATTTCAAACCTCCCGCCTACTCATCCCCCCACCCCATCACCATTCCAACATACATAACCCTCAAACTCATACCTTAAGTCAGTGTACTGTGGGTCGTCTGACGATGCTCTAGACAACAGAGCGAAACGGCCGTCACGCCATAACGTGAGTTAATTTCCATTTAAAAGTGGTTTTTTTTCAAGTTTATATTACATATTAGTGGAAA
This sequence comes from Conomelus anceps, assembly GCA_948455865.1. Classification (NCBI taxonomy): domain Eukaryota; kingdom Metazoa; phylum Arthropoda; class Insecta; order Hemiptera; family Delphacidae; genus Conomelus; species Conomelus anceps. Next base: position 32,096,728 of record OX418216.1, read on the forward strand.
CAAGATGGATCTTCAACATCATACAGCAATATCTTTTACTAAGAATATTCAACTTTAACAGAGGTGTGCTCATTGAACTTAAAATTCACAGCCTGCTCTAAATGCATGCGCTGTAACACTAAAGCAGACTTGAAACTCATTTCAGATACCTTGTGGCTATTTGTAATAAGTTGATCTGGCAAGTAGAAGTTTCTTGTACAACGATGGCGGATACGAAGTTGGAGTGCAGACTACTGTATTGGAATGAGCGAAGTGGTGCCTATTACACTACGACCAAAAACGGCAAGGAATTTACTTCAACAATACAAACTTCCTTCAACTTCTAATACATAGATCCCTTACAATTCGAACACGATTGAATAGGTTGTTAAGTTGAGGTTCTTCAGAGTTCATGAAAGCAGCTATAATTTCGGAATTCGATAAACTAGACTGTAAATTTGCTGGCTTTTCATGTATATGGAGTGAAACTATTCATTATGAATGAAAAATGAAGATTGAAAATAATTCTCAATATAATATAATAATCTATTATAAAGGGAATAATTTTAAGACTTGGGAAAAATTTAACATGTTTTGCGAATTATATTTGTTTTTCGAACAGGTTTTCAGTGGAGAAATGACTATGAGCCTATCTCTATTTCTTTATTATTGAGGAATCTTATCCATGACAATAAAATGGCTTTTGTCTCACAGACTCTTTTAAAACAAATAAAAAAACCACCACAGCATCAAATTCTATAATAATAATAATATAACAATATAATCCATTTCCATCAGAATAATAATAATACAGTAATCTATATTTTACATGTTCAGGAAGAAATAATGAACCACTATTACTAGTAGCGTGGCCATTAATATATTCATAAATGAATTGAAAAGTATTACTGTTAGTGAGTGTAAATTATAAGAGGTAATAAAATATTAAAATGTATTTACATCTACACTTTCATATTTTCAATGTAAATCTTCTATTGTCACATCATACTGTGTCCATGACCTTCAGTAGTTCACCCAGAAAATTTGACCAACTGAATTTGATACTTCCTTAATTGAATAGTATTCGTCAACATTATTTAGAATTGTCCAATTCACTGAAAATTGGTCCATTCCTAAGGCATGCTAGTAATTTAGAAATCAGAGCAGCACGAATGTGTACTGAAATTTCTGCAGTGAGAATTATACAGTCGCTTGGGCTGTGATATCTTAAACATGGAAATATTTTACCGTAAACTTGGATAATATTGTAACTTTGGTTAGATGAATTTTGTATATTTTTATATTTCACTTATTAGTGTGTGAAATAAAGAATTATTTTTATTAAACTTGATGCTGTATTGACATGAATAACTTGCATGGAAACCCCTTACTTGCTCTGTTAACACAAAAATGTACCGTAACTATAATATATTTTAAAAAATATGAACAAAAGCCACATTATACCTTACATATAGAAAAAAATTGAAAAAATAATTCTTGTTGATAGTGTAACGTGACCTTGATTCGATATGCAGCCAGTTCTGGTATTATTTCATTACACAAGAATAATCTCTCTGGAGTTTGTGAGTGATCATTTCTCACTCCTCAAAAACGAGAGCATCGATCGGGATTTTAGTTATTGAACAGTATTGAAAACATTATTGACAATGTCTTTAGCTATAAAAAATAAATTAACTTTTTTTTAACACAGTAATAAACGTTTAAAAACCAAGTACTGTGCGATTTTGGATACATTTTACGCGGCCTTCTCCTCAAAAACGAGAGCATCGATCGGGATTTTAGTTATTGAACAGTATTGAAAACATTATTGACAATGTCTTTAGCTATAAAAAACTAAATTAACTTTTTTTTCAACAGAATAATAAACGTTTAAAATCCAAGTATTGGGCGATTTTGGATACATTTCTTCCAAGTTTTATTACCACATAAGAATAAGAACAAATCACGTAATTTATCATGATATATCAATCAGCTGTTCTCAAATATAAATGGTGGGCCCTTCGCGGCGTTATTTACGCTGTCTGCAGACTTGTGTAGTCGGAGCATTGCAGTATTTTAGGAAACATATGTCTGGTGAATTAAAGCTCATCTTATGTTTTATCAATTATTTCTTTGTTGAAAAAAAAACAAAATTTTCTAATTTAAATTTATCAAAACAAAAATTAACATTTTAGGAAGGTGCGGTTTGTGCTAGGCTCTTGGGAATTCGCCAGGTAGCACTATTATTACCACATGAGAACAACAACAAATCACGTAATTTATGATGATTTATCAATCAGCTGTTCTCAAATATTCTCTCTGATAACTGTCACTGAATTGTTTATGTCCTAAGTTGTTAACTAAGCTGCTAACAACTTCATGATCGTTGCTATCAAAAAAGCTGAAACATATTTAGTCGTATTTCTAAACATAATCCGTACGAAGGACGGGTAGCTGCTAGTCTATATATATAAAAATGAATGTCTGTCTGTATGTATGTATGTATGTATGTATGTTCCCTATAGACTTCAAAACCATTTGACAGATTAGCATGAAACTTTGGGAATATGTTGTGTGAATATTGAGGATGGTTTCTGACCATAAATTTTAATAGAAGAGCTAATAATTACTATTAATTAATCCATTTTATAGACCTAACCTACTGAACTTGCCAGCCAAACAGCTTAAAGGAACAGCTGATAGGAGTCAACAGTTTTTAATCATATGGCAGGCCCCTTAGCGGCGTTATTTACGCTGCCTTTGAACAGCAAAAGACTTAGCACTTTGCATGTAGGCTACCGTTCAGTCGGAGCCTTGCAATATGTAGGAAACATACGACTGGGTATGATGAAATGTAATTATGACAGGTTGATGACATCTGCTAACCAATGAAGTGCTAGCTAGAAATTTGAAATGCAGCCTCAGCGGGAGGTGGCGAATAATAAATAAAAAACTAGCTTCTACCCTTATAGTCGTAGGAGGTTTAAATTTGAAACGTTTCTTCATTCAGAGGTGGTGATTAAGAAAACAACGAAGCCTCTATGATCAGCTGAAAGAGCCCTAGGACTAACTTCTTTCCTAATTTGAAATGTAACCTCAGCGGGAGGTGGCGAATAATAAAATCAAGGAGAATTTTTATGAGAACGCAGCAACGCGCGTCGAGCCAGCTAGTAAACAATAAAAAGCAGATTCCTTTTCAACCCCAGAAGTTAGAAATCAGCTATTGTAATCTAGTATTGAAATTCCTCTCCAATCCCAGAACTCAGAAATCAATAATTATTATTGTATTGTAGCCCTTTAGAATTTCTGCCTACACCTTTCAAGTGATATTCAACAATTGAGCCCCAATTCATTTTTTGCACTGCATCATCAGCCACAATAAGCATATTCCTTTCCAATCCCATCAATGAGAAATTATTTTTCAGATTTATTCATTTGAAAATAAAATTATGTTCCACAACTCAGTGCTCGCACACAAGTTTTACTTCTTCTGGCAGTGTCGATTATTGTGTTTGATGCAAGTAGCTTGAGATGGCTTTTAGATGGCTTCTACCTAGTTATTTCTATAACTAAGATAACCTTTTTACCTTGTTATTACTCTAACTAAATTCTTCAATGAGCTTCTTGTTGGATCTCAGTACAACATTCAATATTTTATTTTTTTTTCGGATGATGAAGCCCATATAGGTCTGAGACCTGTGCTTGGGTAATGATTGGATGATGGGGATTGATGAGTTGGACCTACAGCTTTAGGTGGGTTCCGAACCACCGGGATGTGATTTTATAGCAGAGAATAGAGTCTTTTTTGCTGGCCAATCCAATCGGTCACCCTTACAAAGAGTGCCCAGAGTTTCGTAGCTTATCTCTGATCGAAATATATCTGTGAAATGTTTTTACTTCGCCAATATGTCAATGCTAGATTTCTTGAATAATACTTTTGGGAAATAAAATTAAAATTTTAATTGTTGTGATGTTGCTATTCTAAAATTCTAGTCTCGACCTAGAAATTGCATGTGTAATTCCTTACAATTGAAAAAATCACAACAGAATAAAATGCATTTTTCGTAATGGTTTTTCCAATTGTCAAATTAAGATGTGTTATAAACATACTACTAGCAAGAAATTGATGAGCCTCTCTTGAGGCATTTCAACTTAGGGAGACTTGAAAAGCATTCACTCGAAAAGCTTTTCAAGACTCTCTTGAGTAGAGGAGGACTCAAGGAGAGTTCATAAATACGGGACATACCTTGCACGTAGTTCGTTCAAAACACATGCACATTTGACAATTGGAAAAGACAAAAAAAAAAATATTTTTATTCATTAGTTTGTGTATAACACATCTAAATTCGACTATTAAAGTAGGCGATACAAAAAAAAATCAATTTATGTTGAACGAGAGTTGAGTTTTCAGGAATGTTTAATATTTTGTCAATTGTTGTTAAGCCATCCATTAGAACTAAGTCCACGTTGTGAGGATATGAGAAGTGGCTAAACTCTGGACGTGACTAGACGTGGACCGCAGCCACAGCTCAACTCAATAAACCCTGTTTACATGCCATGACAGCAGAAGCAGCAGTGGTCGTGTTATGAGTGGCACATGCTATGAGTGGTGATGAGGTCAGGGCTGCGCATAAGCTTCATTATCAACCTACTTCGCAGACGGAGACTATGCATAAATCATCTTAATTATGGCCACGATTTCAAGCTATAAATATCCTGTCACTACCACTATACTACTTTCAAATAAACCTAGAATAGGTCTTGTTTATTTTCGAAAGAGGAATTATGAACTCCGTACTAATGGTGTAACTCTTTTAACCATTATGATGATGTATGACTCTTTTATCATGCAATTCTGTTTGAAATTCAAATGTAGAATTATGAATTCCGTAGCCTTCTAATGGTGTAACTCTTTTAATCATGATGATGATTATGTTTGACTGTACGTTTCTTTTTATCATACAATTTTGTTTGAAATTCGAATGTGGGATCATGAATTTCGTAGCCTACAAATGGTGTAACTCTTTACTTTATTTATTATGGTGATGATGATGATGATGTATTACTTTGTGAATCTTTTTATCATTCAATTCCTTCTTAAAAGGGCTTAATGAGAGACTCCGACTAAAGAAGTTTAATATGTAGTAGTACTGCAGATTAATTTCAATTATCTTTTTATTATTTTCATTTTTTTCATAGTTTACATTATTTTTGCATAATTTTAAATAATACACGGGGACGCTTCGGAGTTTTATCAGAATTTACAATTTTTCAATCGTAGCCCACAACAGTACAGAGGCTCTTTATTCTTTGGAGATCTTACTTTTTTCTTGAACTTTTCACTTATCTTTTATAAAATAAGTTAGATAAATTATAGATATGCTCTAGGGAACCTTTGCAGGTATAAGTTATATTTTTATTTGTTTATTTTGACAATATTACAATGAATGTGAAGGCGCGACAGACTGTCCAAAACTGTTCTCTTCACAAATTTTAAATATATAGTCTATGTTATATTGTCCAAAACATTGAGGTTAATTCTATGCTAAAAATTTAGATTCACCAAAATATTCCACTCCAAAAATAATAAAATGATTCCTTTTCACTTGACAGCAATTGATTTAAAAGTTCACTTAAAACAAAACACTGAAAACCGCAAATAATATAGAATTTTTCACTAATATTCCATGTATTTGCTACAAAGAAATCTAAGACAATACTTCATTTTATATAATGATTTTAATTCAAGATTTCTCCTTTTTCTTCCTTCATCAAAAATTTAATTTTGATAGGAATATATATTGTAATAAATTATGTTTCATTTATCTTTCTTCATTCATATTATTATCATTATTCTCATTGAAGTATCTTCATTTTTTTTTTCATTATTATAAGTTTCTATTTAATAATTCAATTTTATTATTTAAATTCATTTTTCTTTTAAATTTATATTAGATTATTTTTTATTTCGACTTCTGAGTTCTGTTGCTTGTATATTATTTTCATTAAGTATATTATTGTTATCACTAAAAATATCAGATATTTAATATTTTGATGGCAACTCCCGACATAGGCACTTGTCCTATGGATAGGTATTCTCGGGAGTGCCTACTTTCTCAATGAATATCACAATGTATTTCTTATGTTCTTGTGTATATTGAAGAATGTTGCAGCGTTGTTGTTGTTTATTGAGAAATAAAATTTATTATTTAATTTATTCATTATTTTAATAAATGGAATCTTTCAAATGAAGGCTAAGTGTGATGAACAATCTCCAAAAGTGGTTCGCTGAAAACATGTGATTTCTTATCACAATCGTCCTGATTCTACCAAAAGGTAGTGAATTTTTTAAATTAAAAACATATTTTACGTATGCGTTTAAGTTTGCGCACAATAGTCTATAGCGAGTGATACATGTTTCAAGATACCGTCAAGGTATGCAAACGTCCCCAGAATACTCGAATACACATGCTCTTACCGGTAAAAAATACTCTATAAATTGATAAAGAAAACCGCTGATACCATTTACTTGTTGCTCCCTCATTTCACTGTCAGTTTCCTCTATTAGTGATCAAGTTTAATGCTCGAGTTGATAAGCCCTCAAAGTTCTACCTAGACTAAACATTAGTCGATAGAACTTTCCACTTTGAAATTACCGGATTCGTCATACACAATGTAGACATGGCAAGCGATACGAATAGTAACTCATCAACGAAAACCATCAAATGTGACAATAATAGAAACAAGGGCACGCATGTGGAGTATAACAAAGATCAAATTGGCAAATCAAGTTTAGCGATCTCGGCAGCTTGATTTCCCAGTTGAGTACTCTGGCCATCAGTGATGGTATAATTGAGGAGGAGGGGGTGCTGTTATAGGGGGGTGTAGGGTGGTGTCTGGTGCCGTTGGGGTCGCGTACAAATTTAGTCTTCAACAATGCCAGTTAACTATTCATGTCGAGAGAACGGCGAGCTAACAACGCAAAACTTTCATTTGTAAGGATATGAATCAATGAAATTGCCTGGTTATGCTGATCGCAACGATAATTCTAAGATCATTATGAACTCTGTGCTGAAGTCATCTAAATCCTCTCTGGGAAATGATTAAAGTAAAACCAGAAAACAAGTTGGTAGGTTATCAAAGGATACTGTTTATTAGCCAGCATGTGATGAAACTCTTGCCCACTGCATTGTTCTAGAACCAACAGTTCATGAATATATCAATATCCTCTTCGTATGTCCTGATTTCAGTGAGAAAAAATCAATGATTTTCAGTATAAGATGAATATTTATAATGATACTGATTTTTTTCTCTTCGAAAAACGATGAACTATCAAATGAATGATTAGAGTCTGTCTAAGAATAGACATAATTTTAGTTCATTAGTGGATTTCTTATTGATGTTGTGGAACACCATGATAAATAAAATGATGATAGTTTGACAATTCCATAATAAAAGGTTGATTACTTTGTGAATTTTACATCCTTGTTACATCTTTACATCTTTTATTAGAGAACTGAACAGTTGCGTGGTTTCATTTATCACGTTTTCAACAGTACTTTGAAAGTATTAGGATTTCAAATTTTCACAGTGTTGTGGTGGCAAGTAAAGTAGAAACTGGTGATCTTATGAAAACGTGGATTGACAGACAATCCATGTTTGGTTTTATTATGTAATTCGACAACATCAATCTATTAGGGAACAAACATTATATGTTCTGTTCTTATTATATTTATATCTGTTCTTATAAACAGACTCCAATCATTTGACAGAGTTTCACTTTTTTCGAAAATCAGGATGTATCTAGTTTTCCATTTTGTTCTATTTTTCATTAAGAGCGGGGTTTAAACTGTTCAATGTCGACCAAACGCAGTACTAGCTGTAATTTTGAAATATTTTTATAATAATTAATACTGCTATAATCGATGCACATACCTCAGTTCCGTTACTAAATACATTGTGTTATTAAACATGGGATCACTTTGAGTTCGTCATATAACGGGATAAAAAAGTTCTATCATCATTGACCTTGAAAAAGCCTTCAAGCTGATAACCTGGATTGAACATTATCATAATCTTGATATAGCCTACCCCTGGATCGAGATATGATAATGAAAGACCTTACTACTTCTACTTCCACTACCAGCAAAAGGCACAGAACTATGAATATCTCTGAGTTGAGGCAGTTTTTCTCAGAACGGGCTCAAGCAGGTCATTCATTTCGCACCAGAGCCTGAAATGATAAAGTTCTACTTAATAAATAACGGTTAGGTGTCGGTGGGAAGGGGAATAGATGGTAGGAGGTCAAAGGGCAAGAGAAGCATTTTGGTAGGGAACAGTGGGTTGCGAGAAGAAGGAAGTGAGGGCTCCGGGAGGCTTTGTCTGAATAATTGATGCATTGCTCTTCATCACGGACCGCTCTTCATAACTAGACCTCTGTTCACCTGCAGATCTGCAACCAGCTCGCCTGACCAGCCAGCTAACAGGGCACAGACCCGGGCAATTCAGTCTCGAAACTGAACTGTTCTATCCCACACACCCCCCGCTACGCCCACCCCTAAACGTGTGTTCGAACTAACGACCCGGCTAATAGCGGTCAGTCACTATCCAAATCCACAACCAGGCTGCTATGCAAAAATTGACGCCAAGTCCTAATCACACGTTTTGGTCGATTTCTAACTTGGCTACAAGTCTATAAATCATAATATATTCACTTTATACTAGCTAACCTACATTTTGCAATACAATTATCAATATTAGCATTTCAAGGACTGCATTCGGAAGGCCTATTGAAAATTCTAGAAGTCTTTGTGATAAGGAGGATGATAAATAGCTATTCAAATACCAGTTGAAATTATCAAATCACTTCAGTCAATTTAACACTGCTAACCTAGTCATATTTATAATAGAGTAGGCCAATAGTTTCATTCACTCTCTCTAAATATTTTAACCGTTGATTACATCGATATTTACGATAATATGAAATTGTAATTAATTATTACCCCAGCACATTCTTCTTAGATGCTGTAGGTAGCCTACCTATTATGAGATAACCGACAAACTCAAAAGATTAAAACATTTTTGACGTTCGACCACCAATTTAAATTTCGCACGCCAAAGGTTTTACTAGCAAACTGTGTACGGCTGGTACTTTGTTGACTGTAATAAAAGGGAGGAAACCAGTCTGGCAAAAGAGTGAAAAGAGGAGGTAAGTGAAATGAAAAGAGAGGTTGAGTGGAAGTGAGTGAGAGATAGTGAGAGCGAGTGAGTGAAAGAGGGTGTGAGCGTGCTCAAACATTAGCTCTTGCAATAGAGCGAATACTTTTACATCATCACTCTTACGGCCCCCGTCTGCTCTACACTAGCAAATGTTTTTTCTGCTTTTCCATCGTCAGTTTCACCAGAATTCGAAGCGTCGAGAGACCGAACAAAAATATTGCTATACAGTAATTTGTTAACGGAACATGAGCTCGGAGGTTTTTCGAGCATGCAAGCAACACGTTCCATGAGTGAGCCGTAAAACTCACTAGGGATGAACACATCAATTTCACATACACCAATATGAATGACTCACTGAGAAAATTCACAACCAGCTATTTACTTGTTCATGTTGATTCATGATATTCATATTATTCCTGTATGGGAAACATCTTTATAAAATATCCTTCAGAAATAGCTATCATCTAGTATACAAAATATGAAATGTAGCGTATTATCATTATCCACCAAATATGGTTCAGTAGCCGCATTCGTTTACTGCAATCAGATGCTTGTTTCTTACAAGACTCTGACTGACAGCCACTACTGCGGTCAAGCGATCGATTCCCGTTCAGCATGAAATATTTTGAGTCATCAACCACCTCATCACACACGAACACGTCTCAAATTAATGTATGCATTATCTGGAAAAATTACGTACAAGAGTTTGAACATATTTAAGAACTGGTAATATAGTATTTTACAATATATGAACATTTATGATAATGATATCAGCTTCAGTCCAATTATACAAAAAAGCATGCTTTGATTTTGAGCTTCAGTTCAATTATCTAACAAATCATCCATCTGCTACCTTACCAAAAAATTAGAGTATGAATGTGAACTATATGAATAAAGAGTACTAACAAACCGTTCCATACACTCCAACAAATTGTTGAACACTCCAGCATAAGTTATAATCAATTATAACGGGGAAGTATTAAGTATTTAAAATTGAGTATTAGAAATTAGTATTAAGGGAAAGAAATTTGAAATTTACAATAATGATTCAACTTAGTGCACAATATTATGAACAGAATAGAAAATCATTTTCTGTATTTTGCTAATATAACATGAGATTGTGAGAATCAACATGAAATTAATGGACTCTACCACTCTACCTACTATTTCTTAAACCCGATTAATATTGGTAATTGCGGTCCAGATTAAATATTTGAATATTCAATACTAAGAAGCATTTATCCCACAATATTATGATAATAATTGCTCATATTTCACTAATTGTGAGCGCTACTAATTGATTAAAATTCAACGGAGTTTCCATTTCCATTCAACTTGCTTTCAAATGAGCTTCGATGAAAATTTACATACAAAAATAGGCAGCAACTGCTCCATCAAGAACAGTTGCGAAATTAAATTGGGTAGGAATGGAGTCTTCCTCGATGATTCTTGGCTCCTTTGCGAACAGCCATGTGAGAAAGAGATAGAGATATAGGATGAGTGTGTGTATGAGAGAACAGAAGCTACTAGCATGAAGTCTGTCGTTTTTATTCCGTCATTCAATGCAGCAGAATTGCTGGGCACTCAGTGAAGTGTTCCAGTTGGATCGTTGAATCTCTTCCTCGTTCTAAATCCGAGTGTTTGCGCTTGAGCGATGTCAAGTTGATATTATTGCGTAGTTTGGGCAGCAAGAGCTGAAATTTTGGGGATATCATGAATTGGATGAACGCAAGCGTTTCAGTTTGATGATGATGATGCTGATGTTGATGACGTTTACAATAGAAAGGATTCTGTCTCTGATGAGGAATTTGCCATTAATCTTACTTGGTATGTCGTTCTCGTTCTGGATTGTCCAACTACAAAACCGTTTTTTCATACGTGATCTTTCTCTAATCATTCAGACAATAATTCAATGGTTACGACGAAGGATTCAGTACGGTAAATTTTTGTACGCTATGTTAAAATTGTAGTAAACTTTGCTTACTGGAGAACCTCAACAAGCTGCGTTCTCGTAGGTCCTGTTTGTAACGGTGACCGATTCGATTGGCCAGCAAAAAAGACACTGTTCTCTGCTGTAAAATCACTTCCCGGTGGTTCGGAACCCACCTAAAACTGTAGGTCCAACTCATCAATCACCATCATCCAACTCATTACCCACGCACAGATCTCAGACCTATGTGGGCTTCATCCTCAAAAAAAAAAAAATCAATCATTCACTAAAATAAAACATTGAGATTTACATGAAAATAGTTTGCTTGTGTGTTGAAGTTTGCAAGAGCTCATTATTTTTCCATGATTTCAATGCAAATGTTATTACAGTTTTAGTCAGGAGATGGCCGGGCGTTTGTTGATAATCTCATTACTGAAAATCCGTAGGATCTTCAAATTGCCTGTATTTAATCTGGCTTGATGACATTTTTAGAATGTACACCAATGTTCATACATTTCCAGTCTGTATGAAATACTCATGTTTCAGGGGTTACTTTATGGTAAATGAAAAAATGACTTCTTGGAAGTGTATAATATTGGAATAGTATCAATGATATAATTTATGTCGCCTGAAATCATTCAATACAACATGTTTATTTGCCTACATGAGTCTGAGGTTTGTACGTAGCAATGAGATAAATGAACTTATTACCGCTGGAGTAGCAGTCAGTCTGAGTTTTATCAGAGTTAAAACGTATCAATCGATTACAGCACTGAGTTTATTTAAATTAAAAATCCATTAAATTCTAAATGTGTATTCAAAATTATTTTTCATCAGTCTTGTTAATGACGATATTGTGGTAGCTATCCGTAACGAATAATACTTATGTTGTCAAAGCCACTAAAAGAATTAACATTCGAGATACTATCGATTCGACAGTCATTTAATTGTCTATCTGTTCAAAATATCATCACTGTCATCTCTATCAGACTAAAACTAAATTACAGAGTAGCTCAATATATACACTCCTTAGACGAATACTATTGGTTTATAGACTAGGAACCTCTTATTGGTCAAACTCCATGTTGGAGGCCTGTCATTGGCTGATAATAGACCCACCCATTATTAACAAAAAATAGCTCCCACAATACGGAACAGCCTTAAAAGAACAAGTAGAAAACAGGTATCCTTTCGAGCAGACACAAATCAACAATAAAATAAACTTGAAAAACATTGAAGACCAGTAACTTAATAAAGGTCAAGCAAATGAAAAATCAACAGATACAAGCAAGTCTTGGCATTGACCTATTTTATGATAGAACAAGGTTGATAGTGTTTAACTAGTGGTAGGAGTTTTTTTATTCATATCATCAGTATAATTGTACTTTCACCCTAGTTACTTCCATAGCATCTAAAAGGTTCCACTTTCTGCCTTTTTCATCGAGGGAGGCTATTTCTTGTCAATAATAGGCGGATCCATTATCAACCAATGAAAGGCCTCCAACATGGATTGCGACCAATGAGAGGCTAGTATTCTTAGTATTCTTTTAAGGGTATATATTGAGTTAATCTATCTTTCAGTGACAGTTCCATAGGAATTCTCAATGACGTGGCTTTTGAAACTTTAATATATTATTACATATAACATAATATACAAATCATTTTAAGGGAACAACAGCCCGAAACTGTCCCTCCCACGGAAATGTTGTTTATGTCATCTAATATCTTCTGAAATATCACTGAAGTCGTCAAATTCACTTCAATTTATTATTTGAATCGTTTTCGACTGTTTCATACAAGATCAATTGAATGACCAGATCACGAGTACCGTCTCAATAAAGATTTTGGATAGATTTGCAAAAGTTCTCCAACATCAATAAGCAATCAATAGAGAAGTGATAGCCGTACTTACTAGGTGCATCGTTAATACGCGAGTTCAGACATCCCCAGGTATTTGTTTAATCACATAGAGATATGCTGCGAACTCCTGGGCCCTCTTTGTACGGGTTACCGATTGGATTGGCGAACAAAAAAGACTGTTCTCTGCTGTAAAATCACTTCTCAGTGGTACGGAACCCACTTTAAACTGTAGGTCCAACTCATCAATCACCATCATCTTCCAATTCATTACCCAATCATAGGTCTCAGACATATGTAGGCTTCTTCCTCCAAAAAAGGGCAGTAATTTATTGCTACCACAATGAAGCCACCCAAATAATATTTCTGAATCCGAGTTCGGGTATATGCCAAGAAATCAAGTGTAGTATTGTTTTCACGCAGAATATCCAGAAAGTTGGGCTAATTGGGGAAGTCAAATATTTTAAACTTGGTTCACTTGTCGTCGATATTTCGAGCTCAATTCATGAACCTGTGTGTGATGGATATTGAAAGGTGGCCTTGTTCGCCAAAGTGAATGTTGAGGACTTGATCATCGGCTCCCATCGTTAATCTCTTGACAAAGTTTCGTGTTCTTTAGAGAGTGAGCTGCATCGTTCCAGCCAACAAGACAAGTTTCTTACACACTGCTCTGCTAAGGATCCTTTCATTCTGCCAACCCGCTCATTGAGTGCTTTGCCGTGACAACACTTGCTTTACGTGCATACACTTGCTTGAACATTGGAAACTCTTACACATTACACTATTTAGAAAAAAATATTTCAGAATAAGACAATATCAATATTTTTGATATACAAAAGTAATGAAAACAGTAAAAAATCGTATTAAAGAAATATGCAAATACCAACATTTTAAACTGGCGAGATACCCGATTCAATTGAATCTGTATTTCTTCTACTACCTCTTCCTCTTCTACTTCTTCAACTTCTTCTTTTTCTTCCTATTCTTCTTCTTCTTCTTCTTCTTCTTTTTCTTCTTCTTTTTCTCAAAAGGATGTCTGTACTCGCATATTAACGATTCCACTAGTACATTTAAAAAAAATAAAAATCAGCCTGGTGCCTGTCCACTCCGATAATAATTGAATTGCTATATCCTGTATTAAAGTTACGAATATTAACATCAACCACATATTATAAAATAGAGACCTACATGAAAATCCTCTCTAAACATAATTTGATGTTTTCTGACGATTCTAAAAATGTATTGATAAGGCATAATTTGGGCATCATTAGAGAAACTTTTCATTGGCAGGAAAATAATTTTCATTCTGGAAGTTTTAAAACATTTTTTCTATTCTAATAATATATGAAGACATGTCCACAGTATTTCCTGTTTTCTTGATAAAATAGGGTTTATGTATTTCTTTGTTTTCATTTAAATTATCAATAGAGTTTGAAAATGATATTGTTTTAAGTTTTTCCCTGGTTTTTTAATTGCATCCTCTCAGTTATTTCCATAATATTTTCTCTTTTCTTGATGAATTAGGATTTATGTATTTCTTTTCTTTTCATTTAAGTTATTAATAGATTTTGTAGATGATATTGATTTGGAGTTTCTATGTACTTAATGCTTTCTGTAATCACTTTCAACTTTCATTTTTGTTTGAATTTTTGTTTTTCTTCATATTTTTACTGATGATTTTATATGAATTATTATTTTCCTGTAATATGTATTAAGCTAATACCTGCGGTCAGGCTCAGCCTTTGCGGGTATTTTATTTGTATTTATTGCAATACATGTACGCGGATTTATTATATGTATAGTTGAGTCTGCTAGATTTATAACTACTTTTTCAGACATTTTATGTTCAGTAGAATATTTATTGTATTTGTACACTTTTCTTTTTTCTTTCAATAAAGTTCTTCCTCCAAAAAAATGAATACACTTTAAATGGAATAGAATACATTGTACAAATAAAGTGACATGTACTGTAGAAATACAGCTAAATATACTGTAGGTGTAACTGAATTCACTTCTTATGTTAATAGAAATCCCGAGGAGTTTTGTGCACAGTGCATTCCACTGTTAGTATTACTGCTGTGAATTTAACTTCATTTTCACTATTTCATTTCTTTCCATTCAGTGTATTCTTTTCTTTCAGAAAAGATATGCTGTTTTATACCTTTCCTACAGTCATTTCCTACAGTCTTTCCTACAGTTACATTTCTTAATCTGTGCTACAGTTACCCAACAAAGCGACTATGCACTCATTATAATACGCAAAACAACTGATCCCTGCAATCTTTTACTTTGCCGCATTCCAGCTGACTTTGCCTCACTCATTGTACTTTGTCGCACTACAGGTGTGCCAACTGTAGAAAAAATTCAAGGTGCGTTTAAGATACTATTCAACACTCACCTTCAGCTCGAGCGTAATGTATTTCTCTCGTGTAGCAAAGAGCTGCTTTGCGCACTAGTTACACCAATAACTATTTTCTAGGCTTCCGGTAAAAAATCTTGTTTCTGCATCATTTTTTAATTTTGACAACTTTGCCATACTATTTAACGATTTGTGAGATATTTGTTGAGTTGATTACTGCTTATGTATCCACTGAAATATATTGTTTATTAATTTCGGATTATGAAACCCTCATAGTTCTGAGACCTGTGCATGAGTAATAAGTTGGATGAAAGTATTGATCGTAATCATAATTTTAATGATCATAATTTATATGGGATGAAATGATCCCATTATATGGATAATGTTGTTCTCAAATATAATCATTCAACAATATCTGGGAGAAGTCGCTTTGATAAAAAGCAGGCAACTTGTCAAGCCTTGTCTTGCTCCAGCTTCTAGCCTTGAAGCGATTTTCTTCCTATCATTGTACCCGAAGAATGAGAAAGGGTGAAATTGTTTGAAAAGATCTGGCCAACAGCAGTCAGCTCAAATTGGCGGCAAAGTAGGGTAATAAGATAGCGTCGACTGTAGGTGAGAGGGTGGGATGGGTTCTGGAATAGGAATTGCCGGTGCACTGTGGTAGAAATTGCAGGGTTCATGTGACTGTCGCTGTCACGAATAAGGAACGGAAGGAGAATAATGGAAATAATGTAGAAGACTATTAGACTAGATCAGTGTACTTTATTTATCAGAGAACTTTATTTAAAAGATTTTATCATGCATCATTCAAAACCGAGCTACCATCATCATGTAGATCGTAATGAATTCCATTTGTTTTATAAAGCAAAGGGTATTAATTAAATCGAGAAAATCTAAGTGACGCATCAACATTAAATGACGAAGTTCGGAAAAAATTTGTTCATTACAGTTCACTTGACCTTATAGGGAGATTGTGAAATATTGTAAAGATTTTATAATATTGAATTAGATTTGATAAGGTTTTGTAGATTGATAGAAAATTACTAGAATTCTCGCTAAGTTTTATAAATGATGCGACGGGAATACTATGATGGTTGTTTTTCTTTTAATTTGGTCAAAGACATTTGTCGACGAACATTATTAAGATAGCTCGACATCCATAAATTTATGTATCTGTAGAATCCTTGAGTCGTTAGAGCATAAATAAATTGTATCTTTCAAAATATTCCCGCAAGAAATTGACATCATGAGAATAAAAACAGAGCATCATTTGAAAAACGTTTTAAATTTAACAGATAGTCAAATATTCTGAAACATATCGAATAAACTTATACACTTGCACATTCAACGTCTGTGAAGTTGGCCCGCCTAAAATAGCCCCCCAAATGAAATTGTTATAAATCGTTAGTTTAGGTTTGTTTTGAACCTTTGGTAGGTTTTTGAACCTTTTATCAAATTTGACGTTTGTTTAGGTTTCTGAGTACTAGATTTCACACATCAGGAATGAAATACAGTGTAATTTAATTGTTAAATGCACACGAACATACAACACTTTAAAATCAGGGTTTATCATAATTTTTTAGGCAATCTCAAGTTTTGACAACCACAGACATCCGCTCCAGAGAGGGCTTATTTAGTAAAGAAGCAAAACGGGTATGACTCCAAATTCTTCAAATAAGCTGAAAGCAGGTTTCACTTCCAGCAACCGCTCACAATAAATGACTATGTATTTCTATCCGATATACTGGAATTCGTGAGGTTCACTGAGGTTCCAGGTTAACTAGGTGCTTGTTCATCATAGAACTATAAACTTATAGTTTAAAGTTCTATGTTGTTCATGCTAGGAGCAACGAGAGTGAAAGACAGAGAGAAAATAAAAATCACTTCTTTTCCCCTTGAAGGAAGAGAGAATTAAAACCAATATTCCATTGCAGCCTTCTGGTCTGTATTTCAGAATATTCCGGCAAGAAATTGACATCATGAGAAGAAAAAAAGAGCATCGTTTACTTTGTGTAATCACATTTTGTTTAATCAATGTTAAATAATTGTTTCAATGTTCAACAATTCCCTTTTAAATTACACCATGATAAATCAATGCTTTGGAATAACCAATTTTCCAAGAGATACTTGGATACATAAATTTATTGAAGTTTCTAAAACCTTCAAGTAATATCACTTGCAAATTACAGTATAAAATTTGAATAGAAAGCTCATAGCGTGTGAGGCCAACGATTCCGTGATATTTGAGCTCTAATCTTTTTATTTATTCATGCCAATGGTGTTATTAGAGTGGGGTAACAAAACATTCCCATAAACCAGGATTGTCCCGACGTATCTCTATAACAAACGGTATCACGGGAAACTTAGGGATGCTTAATCCTAGGTTTTGATGATCAATCATAGTAATTTGTCTTGAATTAGAAAATTTTGTGCTTGATATTAACTCATATAGCTTACAGATCAAGCTTGGAAAAATGTAAAATTTACCAAGACACAAAAATTGTATACCAACAATAATGCAAAAATAACACTTCGTAGTGTAACGGTCCACACAACTTCCTGATACTCCGACTCCGTCTCGTGTTTGATTCTAGATCTGGACTTGAGATTTTTTAAAACTATCATTGCCCTTCTCAATCACGCAGAACATACCAGCCTTGAGATCCTGTTTGAATCGTTCTTCGTTTTATTCGTGATAGAAAAATATTAAAAACCTTTTAATGAATAAAAAGACTTAAAGCTGTCACAACCTCATTTATTGAAAACCGTGAGATTCTAGTCTTGGTTATTACACCATTATCAATCTTAAACAAGTAATCTCAGTTTGTTTGAGATTGATAATGGTGTAACAACCAAAACTAGTATCTCACGGTTTTCAATAAATGTTGTTGTGACAACTTCAAGTCTTTCTATTCATTAAGGATATCTTCCAAAATATCACCTTCGCCACTACAAAGAAAGTAAAACCTTTTAACCGACTCGGTACTTTGACAATTAATTTTCCGCCAGTTTTCCAGTTTTCCGGAATATCGTTGTTTATACAGAAAAGTCGGTACTTTGGCCGCCAAAGTCTTCACCTAGATGTTATAATGTTTAAAACATAGATAAAATGATACGGAATAATCACTGAATAGTTTCCAAAAATAAGAACCTTTTATCATAACCATTCTTTAATTGTCTGGCAAATATATAAATTTGCAATAGTAAAAGATTGTTATGATTTCTTTGTCACAAAATAATAATGATGGTTTTTAAAATGACAATGATGTAAAAATGTTAAGATAATCTTTCTCTAGTTTACATTACAAAAATGATGTTCATTCCAATAGGGAATAATAACAAGCTGCTCTGATAACCTGATCAATACTCGAATGCAAAGTACTTGAGTGACCTGTTTTTCATGCGATGTATCTCTCAGAAGCCGAAAGATAAACGAAGACTTCCAGAGAGCGGAAGAAGAAAGAGTAAATCTTTACTTCTGGACTCGCACCGAACTTAGGAAAGATTTATGGGGGAAGCCTATCATGTAAAATAAGCGGAAGGGGAGAATCTGTTCCGATGTGGAAACGTACCTGGCTCCTGAAGCGGGACGAGTTACAGACGTAAACAATAAGATGGAGAAGATTGTGTGCAAACTTCGGCATTAACTTTTGAACATTTGCTAGGCAGGATTCGCGGAAGAAGATGGGAGAGACAGCTCCCTCCATTTTGCAACGTACCCTACTTCAACATTTTTCTTTCTCCTCCCCCCTGCCAACAACTCTCACACGCACACCCACACACATCCTCACACACACGTCTTCTCCACTCATGTTTGTCATCCTCAAGCGGCTGATCCTGCAAGATTCAACACCGTAAGACGTATACGGTGTCCGCCTACAGACAGAGCAATATCAGATTCCAAGTCTCTAAGTTTCCCTCTGAATCTGTCAGCCTGTGAGTCTGGATCGTTCTGGTGAGCTGGTTCGCACCCCTCTTGTGTGTTTGGTTCGTGCTGAAATCTCCTTGTCATTTATGATAATTAGTCACAAGCTGAATTTGTCACGATTTTCCAACACCTGATATTCTGCAATTCCGAAATGTCATTCATTAGGAATTGCGTAAACTTGCAATATGTAGAAATTTCTTGATTCTTGATTCCAATAATATTAAACGAGGAATTTCTGTACGTATGTCGGACAGACTTCAAAAACGGCTTTAACAATTTTTATGAAATGCAAAAATACGATTGCGCTCGGTCTCATTCCTGTTTAAACTCGCTGAAGGACACAAAAAGGAGAAATCTATCCTTTCCTTTAAGGAACAGCTGATAGAAGACAATAATGATTGAATACTTATTGTACAATAAATTAGTTTCGTATTATGATTTATTTACCCGTTTTGGTTCATTAATAATTGATTCAAAATTATTCTTAATTTATTCCTTTTTATTTATTGGTGAAATAATCATATGAAGCATAGACTAGGCTGCTACGCCTAGCTTAAATTTTTGCTTTTTGCAGATAATAATTAATTCAATGCCCACATCTCATTTAATAAAAATGCGACCCCACAATATATAGAATTTACAGGAAGGATATAAAGGATTTATACTTCACGCGGCTCAAATCAGGCGGCTCAACGGAATTGCCGTGTAGCAAAAAACCAACTGACTGCGGTTAGAAACCATATATGACTGCTAGCGTCGGACTAACTCTGTACCAGTAGTAGGCCTATTGCGAATTCGCGCATTAAGGATGGTGATTTTGCTGGCATGGTCCCATGTCTAGCAACATTGCAATTTTTCTGAGCCGCACAAATTGGTGGCGTGAATTGGGATGCGATTCTGGAATAACAATAATTAAAAACAGCAAGAGTGCAATCTCTGCAACTGGGATTTGATTGGTTTTCAATTTTCATTTTTCATTAAGACTTCCGTTTTCGATATCTTCGTATAATATTATTGATTGATGTCATTCAAGTTCATCAATGTGTTATTAACATTCATTATTATTATTTATCAATGTGTCTGCACAGGAGCGGTCCCAGCTGGAAAGTATGGGGGTTGACAACTGGGGGTTTTCTGACCATTTTTGGAAGACTGTTTCTCCTTCCTACCCCTCATTCAGTAAATTTCCAATTTTGTTACGGACATTACATCTATTCCTCCCCCCCCCCCCCCCACTGTGACCTCTCTTGTCTCTGACATATGTTTATTTTGCAATATCCATAATTGACAAAAATTGTTATAGATTTTATGAAAAAAACGTCCTAATTTATTACAATAGCCTATGAGGGTACAGTGAATTTCGATAAAAATGATAAAAATATTCTATTTATTGAAACTATTTTTATAGATAATTCTTAACATTGCGGTTTCTTCGCGGCTGCATGCTTTTATCAAAAATTTCCCCTACATATTGACAACTGAGTTGTATCAACGGGAATTTTTGAATGCTACTCAAGAAAACATAAAGTGTAAAATTCCACCAATTTTCGCTCAATCATGCTGAAATCTGCTCCTTGTCAAGGTAAGAGATCTTCTCTACGCACGAGATCTCTTCTATTTCTTACCTCTCTCTAGAGATGTGCAATTTCATGAAGCGTCGATTCCATTGAATTTCCTCAAGATCATGAAATTATCCCTCTAGGATACATTTGAGTGGCCTTTCAAGAGGTATGAAGTTTAGCTCTTTCTTTAGTTCTTTATATTTGTTACGAATTAAGATCAACTGTGTAGTATTGTCAATATGATTCAGTCCCACCTCCAATTGACCGAAAATAACACAAACGAAAAAACAATTCTCATGAATTTCTACGAAATAAATGTATGAGCGATGTCTTCCTATAGTGTACTGTCTATAGCTTGAACTATATTACTGTATAACGTGAAGGCTAGCATGTATTTGATAGATCAGACTTATTAATGAATCCCTGTGTGCTTGAGGCAGGAGGTGTCAGGTTTATACGCTAATGCTGTAATATATCGATCGAGTAGAAGAGGATTGCCCCAAGGGATGAATCAGCTAGCAGTTATTGCACTGGGTTCAGCTAAGCATCCCGGAACGGCAACGGCAACTACTTGGCAAGTTATCAAATCACCGGGGTCGAGAACCAGTGTTGCGCATGAGCATTCCAGCTCCCATTTTATCACTCAGCAAAAACTATCACTATTGTAGACAAGAAAATTGAAAAGTCAACTCTACTAGTGTTATTCTTTTCAAGACAATTTCTAGTGCGATAAAGATTGAGCTTGGTTTTTTTAATTATACCGTATTCCAGAATCGTGGAATGCGTGGAGTGAAAATAAATTAATGATAATTTGGTATGACTGGGAGCTTTTAATGTTTCAATATTCACACAGTGATTATTCATAATAGTGTAGCGAATATGAAATTGGAGAGAATAGAAAGAAAGAAGAAACAGTGGTTCTCGGTGTTATCTGTTATGTGAATGTTTACTTTTAAGCAATTAATTACTTTGCTTTTGACATTTTTATAGTGTTTACTTGGTAATTTGTAGAATGTTCTAGTTGTTTGATTAGACATTAATGGAATCTTTTCGAATATTGTAGAAAGTGCTAGTTTCTTTATTTATTTACTTAGAAGATGATAGAAAAATCCAGAGATATCTCAATTATGGAAAATCATATAAATAGAGGGACACTTTTGTAAATTAGTTAGTTGTCTTTGAAACTCGTCGTGATAAGTGGCAGTAGTGACAGTTCCTGTTAATACAGACAGTGAAATCCCGTTGGCGCTATTACAAACCATGCAATGAACTTCGTTGTCTGTAGTGATAATTCTCTTGACAGTTCTATAGTGATAATTCTTTTACCTATGACTGTATTATGGACTTGTGCTACGTGAGTTAATTGTTCTTCCTTGACGTTTCTTTTTGAATATTTTTGGACAGTTTATTGGACAGTTATTATTTAATATTAGATCGGCCTTTTGACATTTAGTGGTTGATTTTTTTGTACAGTTTATTGAAAACTCATTATCAGTTGAACAATATCGTGTTATCTGTTTTTAATTGCTTATTTTTCTGTAAGAAATTATTGAACAGTGTGAGTTGTAGATTATTTGTGTTAATAAAGTGCAAGTGATAAATACAAGTGTTGCCAGCGTTATTTTAGACATAGAACCCGTAACAATAGCAATTATTTTCATCGGAAATATATTGTTCGTTCTTATTTGTATTACGTAATCATACGTAGAAATGATTCTATATATCTATTATATATTTCATATCTATTCTCATTCTCGTATCTCGTAATGTAATCTTACAATGTATCTAAAAATGTATATTAAAATAGTACGCTACAATTATATCGTAGTATATTTTAATCTCCAATCTCGTGCTTTGGAACTGCAATTTTTCAATGTTCTTAACAAACATTTCCAAAAAATGTATGATGATTAAAGCTGTTTTGTTTCTAAATTTGTGACAATATTGTACCCAATGAGAAGGTTCAGTAATAAGAGAGTTTTCGTTCGTATTTTCCTTCATCTGACATGAAAATTCATATTTTCGATGGCTATAATGCAGTGGCGGATCCAGAAAATGTTTTTGGGGGTGGCTGGTTTGATACTGATGATGGTGGGAGGGGGGGGGGGGGGTAGAGGTGAACTGAAAACAAGTATTGTGAATGAATTTTTCATAATCAATCATACCCGAACTATAACTATTCATATGATTGGGAAATAAAAAATAGCTTTACTAGTGTTTTGAACCATATCGGCGATAAAATTAACATAAATTTAATGTATATTGGAAAATTTTGATTGAATTATGGCTGAATCTGGTGTGTTCAACAGTTTGTCAAGGAACATAGACCTAGTATTATTCCGGTATTACGGTCATATTATTCAATTTTTAAGAATGAAAATCAATGTGGGAGCTTTAATAAGATACAAATTTTTCAATGAACTAATGCTTCATCAAGATTTAATAGATAAACTTTGTGTGAATTCCACACTGTAAAAAGAGATGTTTTTCTAAAGTTTTTATCTGACGATTAGTTTTCCTCTTATAGAAATATGGGATCTGATGTTACAATTGAAGACTTAGTAGTGGAATTAAGTCATTCTTGCTATAATGAATATTTTACGAGCTTCAAACTGGAGGTTTGATTGGAAAAAATTTACACTCTGGAGGTTTTGGGGGGGGGCTTCAGCCCGAAAGCCCCCCCCCCCCGTAAATCCGCCACTGCTATAATGTTATTACAAGTGCATTACAAGTGTATCGTAGTATATTTTGACCTTCAATCTCGTGCTTCAGATGTTCAATTTTTCAATGTCCTCAACAAACATTTCTAAAAAATGTATGATTTAAGTTGTATTGTTTTTAAATTTGTCATGCTTTCCTGCAATTCGTGACGAATGGTCAGGCTTCTTTTGAAATCCTAGAATTTTTCAATGACCTACTTTTAACTTAGTTACACAATCAACATTTCTTCACCAATGTCTAATGGAGAGGATTGAGCCAAAATTTGTTACAATAATAAGTATAAATAGATTTTCAAAATATCTAACTAAGGAAAAATTATTCTATGTCAGCGAACTCGAATGACTTCAGTTTAGTATAATATATAGAATACTGATGTAAATATTTTACAATATCATCTCAAAGCTCTGGAATCTGTTCTAGTCTACAATTCAAGCAAATAGGGGTAAAAATATTCGGGTGGAATTTTCATTGCTTCATATTGAGAAGAAATGAAATTCCACGTTGTAGTTCAGATCGTTGAGAATGAAGCTTAACTTATCATGTCAACTCTTGAAGTTAATGTCATAGCATGCCAATCTTCAAGCTATTTTAATGTGTTCCATCTAATGTCTAGACAAATCGTATTATCTGACCAAACGAGCACTGTTTATTTACTCTTGCAAATATTCTACAATATCATCTCGAAGTTCTGGAATGCTAGTCCACAATTCAAGCAAATAAGGGTAGAGATATTCGGATGGAATTTTCATTGCTTTATCTTCAGAAAAAATGGAATTACACAATTGCAGCCCAGAATATTTTGCCGCTCTCATTGATCTTATAACTTCATCACTGAAATTAAAAACTCTAGTAGAATAAAATACTCAGCTAACCTAACACTTAAAATTAGAAGTAAGATTGAATTTGAGATAGTGCTTACGCTATTTTTCATGTGCTCTATCATAGCCGTGCACTATCTTTCTCTACAGCTAACTGCCTTTCTCACTTTTATAGCCCATTGCACATACTCTGTCTTTGTCTGATGGTAGTAATTTTACTATTTCCAACTCACTTTCTCTTTTTTCTTTTTCTAGAAACAGACAGCTTCTGCTGCGAGCTCCATTGGCTCGAGAAACATAAATGGAAAGCAGCAAGTAGCAGCAGCCAGCCAAGAGAAGCCATGAACCCTGGCTAAGTGCGCATTAGTATTCCAGTCGAGCATTTTTACGTGGCACTCTTGCGTTGTGGATTTGTGGTGAAACTTATCACTTTCTACAACCAGCGTCCGCCCTCATGAAAAAGAAATTACAACTCACCGTTATGATTCCACACCATTGCTGTAACACAGATCTCATACACAAACACACTTCGCAGGTTGTAACCAGAAAGTTTTTGGTTTCGCATGAAACCGAAAACACACGGGACACATCAGCATTTTGTCAATTTCTCATG
The DNA here is from genome assembly GCA_948455865.1 of Conomelus anceps. Classification (NCBI taxonomy): domain Eukaryota; kingdom Metazoa; phylum Arthropoda; class Insecta; order Hemiptera; family Delphacidae; genus Conomelus; species Conomelus anceps. The sequence goes on from OX418216.1 coordinate 32,121,714, forward strand.
TTGTTGATACATCCCGATTTGTTCCATGATACGTTAATGGAATAGTTTTGATAAAATGTGTTTCATGAAATTAATATTGTCATGATGATGATGATGATTAAAAAAATAGCGCCTAGAATTGAGTATTGTCGATTGACATTCTCAATACAGTGTTGCCTTTTATCCAGTGAAGCCATGCTATTTTATTTACAATAAAATGTTATTTGCAAGAGCATTTCAAAACAAAGTTTCTAAAAAATACAATAAATAGGAGGAGAAGAAGGAGGTGATGAAGAGGGAGGAGAAGGAGATGGTGGAGGAGGAGGAGGATGTGGTGGAATGAAGTGGGAGGAGTAGTGGTTGTGTGAGAGTGAGGAGGAGTGGGAGTGACGATCAGTGGGAGGTGGAGCGGGAGGAGTAAAAGAAGAAGAAGAAGACTATTTAAGAACTTCCGACTCTCGTGCACGGAATCAGATTGGGGAAACCAATTATATTTGTACCTACCGTAAAATAATATTTTTATTAACGTCAAAATCAACTTCCAATGAATTACTACTAAGTGTACTATAGTAACACTATATACTACTGGGATTAATTTTTGGTGCTTAGTATCGCATTTTTGAACCATCAATTTAGAGAAAATGCGTTTTTGTGTATGAGATTCTAATACTGTACGTGAAACTGGTGGTATTGTTTATGATCCTTCAATTTTTTTTTTATTTCGCCAAAATACAAAAATACAAATATAAGAAAATTCACAATATTAAGTGTATAACTCTTTGACTCAAAGTTTTGTTAGAAAACTATATTAAAAAGTAAATGCATTTTTAATATTCGGGAAGTTGGTAATAACACTATATAAGGCCTATAATAGTGAGAGTTCTAATGCTACCAATTCTACTTCTTCTTTCACCTTATCCCAAGTCAAGTCGGTAGAAAGTGAATATTATATTTATGGATTGTGGAATAGTGGAATTGGCATTGGTTTTTATGGCCGGAAGCACCCGACAACCCTTAGCCAACAGGCTGTGGGGAAGTAATGTATCCAGTTCCTTGTGGGTTCAACTTAATTATAATTTTAATGTCCTTTGTTGATTGAGCTGAGATTACGATTGATTAAGCTGAGATTGAAAACCGTACAGCGAGTTTAATATATTTATATATGTTCCTATTTAATGATTATAGCCTATATGAAAATGTGACTATAAAAAATTATTGATTTCCTTCACAAGTCATGTGTCCGGTAAACTTAGTATTAAGCTTTGGGTATCAAATTAATACTTTTAATTTTCCTGATACTGGAATTGAAAAGAATAATTTTTAAACATAGAGAACAGTTTACACCACTTGGTAATAAAACTTCAAATTAATACCTTTAGCGTTCTTTTTTATCCAGAACAATAAGGTGCATTAATAATTATGTGAAAATAGACAACGATTAGCCCAATTATATAATATAGTATTTCAATCAAAATTTCACCACGAGAGTGTTATTAAATGTACGATTTCTTACATTATTACTTCCGTCACCTCGCCTTTGCAGGCATGAAGATTGTAATGGTTTCGTCAGTAGTCTTATATTTTCTATAACTGAATAAGGTACCGGTACCTATAATAAATGTTGAGTAGCATTGGGATCTATTGACTTATTTTAAATCAATTTATCCAGTCAGTTAATGATTTATGGGTTTATTATGGACTACAAGGAAGAACTAAAGTTTTATTAATCAGCATGGAATAAATTAGTAGATCAAAATGTTTCTTGCACCAAAAAAGCTAAAGGGCTACAGTAAGAATGAGGAATACCAAGCGTATTCTCCTTGTTTACTAATCATAACACGTTTATCATTTCTAGTGTTTGAACCAATCGGGAAATATATTTTCAAGAACTTGAAAATGTTCTTTTTAAATAAATAGGTTTCAGGAAATTAACCAAAGTTCAAAATTTTTTATCCGGGTGAGGATTCTCTGAACCTTTCCAAATAAAAGTCCTTTTTCCTAATAAACTATAATAATAAGTATTCATATTTAAAAAATCCTACAGAAAAAATAATTTACTAAAAAATGAAATTCTAAGTTACTCGTTGATTTGTGAATAGGTGAAATTATTTCACTGTTCTGTGTCAATAACAAAGCTTTATCCGCTCTCTATCGAGGGGTGCCTGAACTAAAGTAACGAACAGCGTAGAACGTAGTTCACTGAACTGCCACCAGCAGCACCACCCAAACAGAAAGCAATCTCCTCAATACTGAATTCCCAAATACAGAAAAAATACTGTATATTCAATAATAAAAATACTGAAATATGAAATTATATTTTGTGATATAAAATAACTATACTCAAGTTCTTTATACCGCATTCAAAGCATAGAATATTATATTTTACAGAAGTACAGTGCCTGAACTGTATTTAGCTAGCATTCCATCAATGGAACTTGTATAAAAATATTATCCCTGATCATTCAACACAAATAACATGAAGTTATATGTTTTGTTATCACTTATCTGGTAGTTTCCAGATATTTTTTTGGGAAGTGATAGTCGACTGCCGTAGCAGGTATCTGTTCAATCAGAGATAAGCTACGAAACTCCTGGGCCATCTGTATAAGGGTGACCAATTGGATTGGCCAGCATAAAAGACTCTGTTCTCTGTTGTAAAATCACTTCCCGGTGGTTCGGAACCCACCTAAAACTGTAGGTCCAACTCATCAAATCACTATCATCCAATTCATTACCCACGCACAGGTCTCATTCCTATGTGGGCTTCATCCTCCGAAAAAAGTTCGTAGCCCACCTAAACTTTACCATCCATAACATAATTAGGAAAGTGAACCTTGAGCCGTAGCAGGTATCTGTCAGATAAAGATAAGTTACGGACTTTTTGGGCAGTCTTTTTAAGGGTGACCGATTGGATTGGCCAGCAAAAACAAATATTTTCTCTGGTGTAAAATCACTTTCCGTTGGTTTGGAACCTAACTGTAGGTTTGGTTCAACTCATTACTCACGCACAGGTCTCAAACCTATGTGAGTTCCATCCTCCAAAAAAATATCATCCGCGCATTGCACATGCACAAATTGCGGACTCGTTTGTGCATCATCAGCACAAAATAAACCACATAAACATTATTTTTTTAAATTCTTATTGGCCTCGTCTGATATTTTATATTTCTTGCAACTCAATAAATATTATTGGATAATATTATTATTCATTTCAATAAAATAAATCTTGTGTAGCTTAGAGGATCTTCAGGCCGAATCCACAATTTTTTTATCCAGTCAGTTACTTAATGATTAATGGTAACTTTATAGACCGTAAACTATTTGTTTTTAAATTTATTTCTAATTGTGTTGCATAGCTTGTGTTGTACAGTTGAATTAAATTAAAATCTGATTATATTATTACTAGCAAGCAGTAGTTGTGCAGGCAGTAAATGTTTTACAGATACATTTTTTTGTTAGGGGGAAATAAATGTACGAGTATTGTAATTGAGTGGTTGTAGACTCTAATAAAAGAATCATTCTCCATTCTAAAAGAAGTAATATGATAGTTCATCATGCGAACATTCAATATAATATTGGAGGCTTGCAGCTTAGTTGGAGTTGATGACAGCAATAGAAAAAAATATTAATAAAAACTAGAAGTCGAAGTTTCATAAATTGGTTCTATTTCGCCAAACAATGCCAGTCCTGTCATGATTCTAAGAGCTCAGAAAACTGTTGATTTTTGAAAATGAACAGACCCCGATTCTCTTTAGTGGAATAAATGTTTGACTTCTGGAAAATTATGACATGCAACAGTGCAGAGCAATTCAATCTATCTAGTTGCATGTACATCAGTAAGGGAAAACAATTTCAATTTTTGTGCTTTTATAGATTGAACAGTGATTTGATAGCTGCATGGCTGTTTCTGAATATTCTGTCTCAGACATTGAATTTCACGACACTTTAAAGTCTATTGGAAAGTGAATTAATCAATCCATTGTCATGATACTTCACTTTCAATCTTAAAAAACGTGAATTTGAAATTGAATCATATTCACTGAGATACGATTTATATAGTGACCCATAAGTGACTCTAGGAAGTGGTCTTTGTATCAAAATGAAGAGAAAGTCAGGAATAGTTTTTTCCATAAAACTTTTTCCACCAGATATCCGCCATTTTGTATTTTTTACATAACCCTCTTTCATCTTCCATTTGTTTCAGCCGATCTTTATGAAACTATGTATGCAAAGGCAGAAAGAACTATTCTAGGAAAAATTCTATTTTTGGTCCAATTTAACACCGCGAAAACATTTCTAAAAATTCACTTACCATTTTTTTTTTTTAGTAATTTTTTTGCGTTTTTATCGTTTCCTCGCCATTTCTGTTGAAAAAGTTTGGCACGACACTTTGCATGTTCTATATTATTTAATAGTCACGGTCAGTATCAATACTGTTGAAAAATGAAAGAAAAATAACAATGCTTATTTTATTTGTTAGCATGTAAACATTATGAGTAAATAACTAAGTTACCAATTTTACTGTACCCAAGGCTAGGTCGATCGGATACAAGATAGGCTACTAGAATAGAAATTATTATTAGGCCTATTTTTTTTTTTTTTTAGTTTAGGTTTTTGAGACTTCAGTTAAGGAGTATAAGACAAGTCGGATTAACAATTATACAATCTTTTACACTAGTTACCGTAATCATTATATCAATTAATTAGTTCAGGTGAGGCTTGATTTTGATGTGAAACACTTGTACACTATAAAAGCTTTATCAACTAAATATTTTCTCAATTGTTTTTTAATATTTCTAATTTTCAAGACTCTTTAAAAACTGCGGTAGCTTGTAGAGTTTTCTACCAATATAACTAGGTTTTTGTTTGAATAAGCTACTATTGTGACTCACCAACTGATAATCTCCTCGGCTTTTTGTATTATAATCGTGTTCGTCTTAGTAGCAGCCACTTTTTTATTCTCCTCCTCTTCTCTCCATCTTCCTTAATCTCTAATAGTTATAGTTATCTAGAAAGTTCGAGACAACTATGCAAATAGAAACATCGAGAACCCAATGAACACTTCGAGAGTTCGCCAGATAGTTCCAGATTATTTTATCAGTTTCCAGAACTTCCTGAGATACTTTCAAATAGTACATAAAGAGCAGTCCTTGTAAACAGTTTACTTGCTATTCCAATTGTTATGTGATAAACGACATAGTGACAGTTTGTTTTGCCAGTTTACAGTGTGACTGCTTTACAGTGAAATTTATTGTTATTTAGTGTTCATTTATTTATTGAATTATCCATCGACCTATTGACAGTTAGTGATTAGTTTTTGTACGGTGATATAGTAAATTCATTATTAGCTGAACGTTGTTATTCTTATTGGTTTTTCTTGAGAGACATAACTGATTTGTGCGTGTTGTAAGTAATATGTGTAAATAAAGTTCGAGATAAGTTTTAAGTTTTAATTATTTTAGTGATAGAAACCGTAACTGTAATCATTATTGATAATCAAAGTATGGGTTCACAGTTCGTGAGAGTAAAAAGTATAGGCTTCTTGCAAAAGCTGTGACTTCTGTATTCTTTCGCAAAAAAAGTACTTCTTACAACCATTCCATTTTGAAACCTGCCACATGCAGGTTGGTTGTGAACTTCTGTAGAATTTGAAGCTGTGTTGTTCATTAGTCCTGTAAACCTAGCTCTTTCCTGAAAAACAATGGCAATAATGTTCATCAAACAACATTAGGGAGGCCTTAGAAAACCTGGTAGCTTTGAAAGCTGTTTCCAGAGCGAAGTTTTGTCGGGTGCGAATCGATCCAGAGTCGGAAGTCCATTCTAATTAAATCTCTGTCCAGCCACATCAAACAGGTGAATGTAGTCCAGCACCAAACAGTGGACGGAATGCAGCAGTTGAACCGTATTTGTTTGATAAGCAGCTCCATCAATACGTGCATTAAATTTGTGCGCTTCACTGCTGCTTACTAACTTCATTGGATTTTTTTCCAGCAGGAAAAAAATTCTAAAATGGATTGGAGCGAATTAGAAGAGGCTGATCAAATTATCTGTCATGGCTTTCGCTTTTTCAAGGGAAATGTAACGTCCAGTCTAGCGTATTTATTCTGTGGAGTGTAGAGCATACAAGATTGAGCTGAAAATTGAATTGCCACTGGATTCTAGTGAAAATATTCGTTTGCTCCCATTTAAAAATATTTCAGTCATCCTGACAAATCAGGCTACATTGAATGTAAATTGCAATATTCCCGTAATTCCATATTTCTTCCACTTATACTTAAATCGTAACAGTGACCAACGAACTATCTGTAATCATCAGTTATGAGCTGCATTTCGAGTTTAAATTGAATGTGGTACTATTAATTAGATTTCTCTCTCAAGTGACAATTTAAGTGCGGAATTTCCATTGTGAACATAAACATATTGAGCTGTGATACTTGTTCGCCCCCTTGGTGCACCTTGCGTAATTTAACGCCAAGTAAGCTAGCAAATACGGTGGTCGGACAAGCTCCCTGACATCACAAGACACTATTAACTTTTGAATTTTACTGGTTGTCATACGATAAATAAAAACATAAATATAGCTCCGCTTGAATGAATATGTAATGACAATTAGGCAAGAATATATCTAGAAAATCCACTGCAAACATAGTCTTTAGCTGAATTTCTTGTCAGTGCAGTTCTCGACAATCTTCCACCATGAACAGTAACTTTTAACATGAGAATGAACTAAGAATCGAGAAATTAAGAATTTGTTCTTCTCAATGAGTAAAAATATTATTATTTCTGAATTTGTCTGCCAAGCTTCATGACGGACAGACCATGATTGACAGTTCAATTTTTTCCAGTTTCCGTTTTTAACAACTGATATCATCTCTTAATTATGTACAACACATTCAAAAAGCCACACATTTAATGTTTTATAGGATGCGATCACTTTCATATATTAAGATAACAATGAATTCATGTAATTTATTACAGAGAAAGGCCACATTATTTAAATCTATGTAACATTGCAAATTTATTACATTGGAATCATTTTAAAAAGATTATCCACGAAATTAAGAAAATCTGTAATGATAATAGCATTTGACAATTTTATAACTTCCAACTCACCGCCCCCCCCCCCCCCCCCCCGGAATTAGGAAATTTAAAACTCATGCCTCGATATTATCTAGATTATTAATTTAAAGACTTGCTTTTTCTAATACTGCCAATAGGGTGGATTCCCTATTGGTAGAATTAGAAAAGGTCCTAATTTACTACGGTTGTGACAACTGGCCAATGGGTTTCTTCTGGTAGTAGGCTAGTCGGACAACCTATCTCAAATGTCCTTGTACACTTTCAATTTCAAATAAATGTACTTTATCAGCAAACTTATAGATTAGTCATTGGTGACCAGTTTTAGATTATTATCATAGCGATTAGATAAAAATCTTGCTATTTTCTTGAACACCGTTCTGCTTGACTTTGGTAAGAAAGATCAAAAGATGATCCAAGGATAAGCGATTGGCTGTACAGTATATTGAGAAGTGTCCAATCAAAATAGCCTTCAGCTCTCGAATTTGAAAGTCAAAACAGATTACAATGCTGAGCAGACCTCTTCTGTTTGATAAGCTGCCGAGTGTTGAGTCATGAATAATCATAGTCAAGGGATGGGATGTTCCCAATTGCTTCATCGTAAAATAACAATTTCCAATCGGCTTCTGGTCGATTCCAATCAATTTCTTCAATTCGAAGCAAGGATATTGTTCATAAGAGAAGTAGTTACAGCAATTATTGCTAGGAAAATGTTGTGAAAAAGCAGAAAAAGTGAATTATGTGTGGAATATAGCAAACATTTTATCATATTTTAAAAGTGCGCTTAAACTATGAGCAATTCTTTAGACTATAGTATTTCAATGTACAGTAGACCTCACGCCCAAGAAACTGGATGCTAGCACAGAGGAACATACTCGATTTACTTAATGATGATCACCATTGCAAAATAAAACATAATCATCAGACCTAACCCTTTTGATTCAATTTGCATATTTCTTGACAGCTGATTGCTTAAATAAGATTGTATAATATGTGCTTTTTTATCAGATTCCACATTTCTGATTAATGAATTTATATAACATAAATTAAATTCGTATAATTGTCATTCACTTAGCACTTTATAGTAGCCTTTTGATTGAAATATTAGAATTGATTTGTTTCTCTCAATGTTATTCTCATGAATGGTGACTTGATTCATATAAAGACTCAAATATATGAATAAGAACGTCCGAGGGCTATCATCAAAAATCTGATTCCAATTGCATATGACTTTAAATATTCTTTAAAACCATATATGTTTCCTTTAGAAGAAGACCTGAGTACCTTTTCTTTTTTCCTTTTAAATATCCTTAAAATTCAAGCAAATTTTGAAAATCCATACCAATATATCGGTGGGCATCCCTTAAAGTAAGATCCATGCAAAATTTCATAGAAATTGGTCCACGCGTTTAGCCGTAAATGCGTTACAGACAGACAGAAAGACAGACAATTGCAAAACGGTAGACTTGAAACAGAGACCTCTCTTCGTGCGGTCAACAATTAAGTTTGATAAACAAGGTTTTATAACAAAGTTCTTTCATCACATTGTTATAAAAGTGACAAACTATTGACATGAATATATTAAAAATGGAACTTTAATTTTGGAAGCTATATTCCTTTGTGAAAAATATAGCCTATAACATGGTTTTAAAGAAGTGTTTTGTTAAGTCTAGCGACTTAGATGATGAAAACTGAAGAAAATCCAATAAATTATTATAATAAGTTGATTATTATTGATTAATTATAATGATTGATTATAATAATTGATTAATAAATGATTAATAAATTGATATTCTCGTTTGTCATATTGGCTATTGGCTTTCATAAAGGCTGAACACTGACTTCTTTTAAAAACCTTCATTTATGGTGATTAAAAGACGCATTAATTATAAGTAAAAAATACTCATAAATCAGCAGCAAATACTCAGAATTCAACATGGTGTAGTAATTGAATGTGATACTATCTTATTGTCTGAGAGTCCTATCATACATAGTTTTAAATCCGGTCTGTTTTCAATGAGAAATGTCTCATCTAAGGCTTCACACGAAGTAAATAGTGAGGGCATTCCAGTACCCCGACAAAACTCAATGTGTTTTTCTGAAGAAATGAGATTATTAAGTTGATCAAGGGATGCGTTAAAGAGCATTAGGAAGCCCAGAAAGTGTTCAAATGTTTAAGTTTAGTTGACCCCAATGACCGAAGGGAAGTATGCCTATCCTCCGGGATCACTAAATAAAGCTTACTCTTACAAGAATGAATCGATTTCTGGATGATTAGACGAAAATGTGAGCATAGGAACTCATTCCTATCTAGTAGACTACGATTTCATTGCTTTCTAGCTCTGAGTCCGTTATTTTTTCACGAATGTCTGATACAATCAATAGTATCTGAGATAATATCTATAGATAGATAGTATCTGAGATAATTTAGAGAATCATCTGTAATCTATTAAACAATAGATAATTTTTTGTGATAACTACACTAAAAATAATAGTGTTCTATCGTGGAACTGTCAATGTTGAGAAGTTGTTATCTAATCATAATACATTACATTGAACTATTGTACATTAATAATTCAATAATTACACTAATGATAATAATTTTCTATCCTAATAGAAGTTCAGATATTATAGATTAGATAATATATCAATATTATTGATATTATAGATAGATATTACTGACAGTTAAGGAAGTATAGATATTCTTCTTAGACAGTAATACTAATACTATCAATGTAAAAAAGTCACTGATATCTACTCATACGACATTTTATGATCCAATTTATCGTATCAATCTATCAGGAAAATAGGCATTATAAACAATAAAGGAAAGGTAAATCTTCCTGGAAGCTATAAGATCATCACACAATGGTATATCTACCAAGCAAATAGTTTTAAAGTTACCATACAATTAATGAAGATTAATAGAGTAGGTACTGAAATCGTTCGCAATTTCGTACTTATTCGTAGAGAACTTGTTTTTCAAGTGAAACTCTGAAGCCAATATAATTCAATTTTTTCAATTCAAAATTAATTTATTTCACACACAAGAACATTTTACTAACAGCATGGTCGTAATTTAATAGTAAACCTAGTGTAGTTAAAATAATTAATATAATAGTTAATATAATTTTTGTAAGTGCCAATGATTGAAAGGAAAGGAACCTTTGTTAACTTGTTGATTTGAAAATGTTTAAATTAAATTTCAACTTGCACTCTGTTGAAATACATTGATAATTTAAGAAAGGTTTCAAAAAGAAAGAAGGGCTTTTTAAAATTGTTAAATAAAATTATTTGCTCTTTGATATCTGGGAAGATTGGTTTAACAATAAATTCTATCTATTAATTTGATTGTGGTTGATCTATTATTCTAATAGTCTGCCCAAGTTGGTTAGAAATTGGGTGGCAGAAATCCTTCAAAGCATCTCAAGTGATCTCCAGAGACATTACATATTAATAAGAATATATGCGAGTTATTTTCCTCATATATCATATGACCGAGAAAGAAGAATACGACAGTTTAGTGATCCACACTTTACCAGTAGTACTTCCCAAAGAACATAAACTTCCCATGATGTGTCAAAGAGTGTTGGGGATCAAAAGTTATCCCAGCCGATTTCATGAACCTTTCAAGTTATCAAAGAGTTCTTTCAGCATTCACCACCGATGGGGAGGTGAGATACGCAGTTGACTGGGAGAGTGATGAATGATTTGGCAAATGCACTAAATGGCATCGCATCGGTGAATGGCGGCTAGCAGCGACGATGAGCCGAAATCCAATTCATCAATCCGTCTATGGAATCGATGAAGGCCTTTTATAAATGCACACACAACTCTTATTCTGATAAAAACCGTGACGCTGAGTGCTTTGTTCACTGACTCTGATAAATCGATGCTCTAATAAGGTTTCCAGGTGCAACATCTATGATCCACAACTCATATTGACACTGCTTTCCTTTAAACTTCATCTCTGTAAGGAAAATAGAATAAATAATTGTGACTGTCCATCAATCGAGCGCACAGATAATATAAAATATCTAGGAGTTACAATTGCTTGCAGAGCACGGCTTGAAAGAAGATGAATTGCCACAACTTAATATTCCAAACTATTCCTTGAAAGCATCGTAATGCAGGGCATCTCATCGAAGTGGTTTTCTATTTCTCTAGAAAATTTGTCGTATCGACTTTTCAGACATTACTTTTGTGAACAAGAATAGAGAAAGAAAAAACCAGAGCAAGACTATCCGGGATCTTTGCAATCTTCGCAATCTTCTAATGATTATCGTTTAGACATTTCAGGCATACTAAGATAGTATTAGTTTCAATGGGTTTTGAGAAGCCACAAGGCCTGTACGAGAAGGCTGCTTGAGAGGCCAGCGTGGCTACTCAAGGCCTGAATTGAATTCACTGTTGAGTAGCATCAGCGCATCTCACGGCAGTTAACGTGTTGCAAAAATTCAAAAATGATCCTGAAACACCTTTTTCATGTGGAGATTCATGTGGGCAAACATCCTTTACTGTACTAACTAAATTAATTGCCAAAAAAAATCCAATTTTCCTTCAAAACTTGTGAATTCATTTTTTATAAATGAAATTTTAATGTACCCAATAGTCAAGAATGCGCCTAAAGTTTTCAAGTCGAGTTATATTGAATCAAAGCACACCGATTTTGCACGGATGCTTTCTTCTTGCTATTCTTGAGTGTTTAGATCAACTTTAAATTCTGTTTTTATGCACTCTGGTTGCGTTATTCGCAGTCAATAACTAAGTTCATACCCTGCAATCTTAAAAACGCCTCCTTTTGGCCTTTTTGTACATTTCATAGAATAACTCAATAATCACGGTAGTCAATGTTTTATGTGATTTTTCAGCACATTTCACATCGAATGTATTCAATCCTCCACCTAAATGAGAGGGCTCTAGAAGGCTAAGGTTTTCTGAGTGGCTACTAATTTATTGATTTCCCAGTGATAAAGCTAGTTCCATTCTTCTGCTAATGTTATTATTGCTGTAACTATTATTTCTGTAATGAAGCTTTTAAGGAATAAGCTCTTACAATTCGGCAGATTCCTAGCGAATTTTTAACCCAAACGCCTGTATACCTTTTTTAGGGAAGCGATAGCCGCGAGCTATATGTTCAGTCAGATAAGATAAGCTGCGAATTCCTGCTTTATCTGACTGAACAGATACCTGCTACGACTTTTAGCTATCACTTCCCTAGGATAGAATAGGAAGTGAAGCGCAATTTAAAATTCATTCGACTTAAATTATCTACTAGTGATCAATTAACTTTATTGGTTAACCCTAGAACACATATTTTTTCGAAAGTCCAATTTAAAATTAGATTTCCTCCTCATTATAATTACATGACATAATTCGATTACAGATTCTGATGAAAAACAAAATAGAACAAAAATATATTCATTGAACTGAAATACTTTTTTCAAATAACCAAGAAATGTAACTGAAAAAACTATAATATCAAAAATCAACAGTTGATTTCCATCTTTTGATATAGTTCCCCGATTGGATCAAAAATGTTTACATGTGTGATAGGGTGAATAAACCATCCAATCATTCTATCGATATTTTAATATTTTTTATGTTGAAGATACATCTTGTTTCCACTGGTATATAATAAAAACTTAAAAAAAAACCCACTTTCAAGTTGAAATTGTGACTCACGTTATGGCGTGAAGGCCGTTTCACTCTGTTGTTAAGATCATCGTCAGACGGCCCATAGTACACCCTGTGAGTGTACTGTGGGTCGTGGGTGTACTATGGGCCGTCTAACGATGCTCTTAAGAAAAGAGTGAAACGGCCGTCGCGCCATAACGTGATTCACAATTTCCACTTAAAAATGTTTTTAAAGTTTTTATTTAATATTTTTCTTGACAAAAATTATTATATTTTTTGAATCCATCCTTTTTTATACATAAAATGAACAGTATTGATTCATATTTCTCCCAATTTCAGATATGATTGAAGTATAATGGAATGGAGCAATTTCCACAAAACTAGAGATTTCGTTTTGGAAAAAATACCTTTCAAGTCTATGGAATAGCTGGAAATTGCCTAATAACACTACGAGCCTCTTCGATTTATGACCGAGAAGCATCCAAAGCATTATCAGAGCACCTCTTGCATTTTTATCTCACATACCGTTCTACAGCTGCTCTCACGCTCTCTTCTCACAAACTCGCTCTCTCTCATTCCCTATTTCTTTCTCCCTCTCAATCTCTCTCCCTTCCCTTCAGTACGTTCATTTTACTCCTTCCTGCCCTTCCAATCTAACATTTGAAACAGGCTAATAATTTCCGTAGCAGGGTAACGTGTCCTTCCCCAATCAATCATCAAGCATGGCTAACAACCTTTTGATGCCCTTTCAACCCTTTTCCAATTCACTAGTAATTGACGTCAATCTACTAGTACCATAGGGAAATATGCTTGATAACCTGATACCTGTAGCCTATACTTCATTACAGAAATATAAAAAACTTCCCAATCAACTATATTCTCTAGATTTGGAATACTGTAACAGTAACATACTAGCATGAGAGTATGAAAACTTTTAAATAAAAAATTAATCAAAAATTTAAATTTAGAAAATTTTGATGTGGTTTATACAAATGTTAAAACTATTTTACAGAGATAATTGCATCATAAATGAAAATTATTATCATGCTATCAATGAATTCAAATTATTGTTCTAAATATAAAACAACAAAAAACAATAAACTTGCTAACTTGCGTATTTTCGGCTCAAAATTGTCAAACAAAGTGCAATAAAAAATCAAATCGCTTTGAACTGCTTATGTGCGTCGTTTTAAGTAAATTTCCAAATTCATATTTTCCAACTGAAAAAAATCAATTTATTTTTTTCTTAGCTGAAATTTTCCAATGAGAAATCTTTACCTACAAAGGTTTGTATTCTCTAGTTGAATCTTTGTGGAGAATGCAGTTTTGAGCTAACAATCTGTTGTGTCTTCACATTCGATTGTATTAATTTTGTCTTGAAATGAAGTCATTCTATTACCAAAAGAAACACATAAAAATTCATGAAAAGTGATAGATTTCAATATTGTCACTGGAAACAATAATATAAATAGTGGACAGGTGGAACTTCTATCATTTGTGACTGGGTCTAACAAGATTTAGAGACTTGAACTTTTTTAATTGCGGGTGATGCACACATGAGTCCAGAAACTTGTGCTTGGATAATGAGGTGAATGGGTTAATGATGAGAAACATCCATGACTGAATGAGGCTGCATCCAAGGCTGCAGGAAACGAAGCCAGCCAGAACCCCTTATCGTAGACAAGCGCTCCAACCAACTGCGCTACCAGAGCCTTGAATTTGACCTTGAATTTCAAGGAGTCAAGACCAATTATAATTTCCTCCATAAAAGCAATGCAACCCCGTTATTAAGTTGGAAGCTGAGTGATTTCAAGTTTTCCAAAGCATTCGTGTATTCATCTAGGGGGTTGAACTTGTTACAAACGACAAACTCCATCCTATTATTTTTTATTTCCAATCCAGTTCATATCATCTTGGTGAGACACAATTATGGTTTCAAAGCCCATCACCAAGATTTCCTGAGTAGACACAATCATACAGGGCGGTATATTCTCAAAACACAGAAAATATCCAATAAACAGAATTTCTATTACACTTTATTGTCTATATGAATAGTAATAAAGATAATAATCTGCCACTTATAAGATAGAAGATATCTTTTTACGCTTTATCATGCAAATTTACAATTCTCCATGAATTAACGACTATAATTAATTGGATATAATACTTTTCAGCACCAGCAATGCACTCCTGATAGTTTATAACCTAGGGCGATTTTGAGCACGTCACAATGACAAACTGGCTAGATTTCTGGATAATGAGAATAAGGCTTATTTTCATGACGACCTATTCAAACCTGTACAAGATTTATGTCGATTCACGTTGAAGCTTTGTTGTGAGGGTACACACTCAGTGATCACCATAAAATTTCGTTCATATTTTCATTCAGAATGGATCAAATACAAGGATAGAGATTGGTGCACTGGGATGTTGTTCGAATAACTGGTCAAATATTTTTCAGTATTCAAGAGGGAATAGTGCCACTCAACCACCGTGCAACGCCATTTTCCAATCTCCTCTTCATCCTTTATATCCTGTAGAGCCCGAATCTCCGTTCATCCTCAACTCATTCGCTCTGAAGGGCATTCAGCAGTAATAATTTCATTCCATGTCGACTGTAGCAGAGCGTTTTCAACAAGTAAGAGCTGTCTGCCCTTCCACATCATTTATCACCGCATAACAGACATGAACTCGGGGTTTAATAATAAATAGACATTTTCAATCGTATAATCAGTTTAAAATCATAAAAATACATGATACATGTATTGTCATGGGTCTATCACTAGAATAATGCTGGCAACACTTGAAAGTAACACTCGAACTTTATTTACACAATTAACTCACAACACACACTAATCAGTTATTATCACACAAGAAAACCAATAAAGAAGCATGAAGTTCAATAACGTCCAACAAATAATAAATATTTTATAACAAGATTAATCACTGCGCAAAACTAATTAGTAACTGCCAATAGGCCGATTAACATTTTAATAATAACTGTTCAATGTCTAATACACAGTTGATAAACGAAGTACTTACAAAGCACAATGTCTGTCACGGCTATTATCAATCACACTTGATAAGTGGAATCAATCTCACTGTCTATAGTGCTACTAGCAAAGAAAGAATTATCACATATATGAACTTCTTGAAGTCTAACTAACAACTGACTTCACTCCTAACAAGCACAGCCCTTCTTGTAAGTTTGGACTATTTTCAGATAGTGCCAGAGGGTTCTCATTCCAGATATTTCTATCAAATCAGATAATAGTTATCTTGGAAATGCTTGAACATACGAGAAACCCATTTGAACAAAAGTGATGCGAGGCGAGAAAGAGAAACTAAAAGTGTTCGCTTGAGATAAAGCAAGAGGCAATTTATGACCCCTCTGCAAATAAGGCGCTGCTATGCTGAGAGTCATTTCCGACTCGTTGCATTATAATATGGGTATGTCAATATAAATGATTGGAAATTTGCATGTCTCCATGATAAGGATGATTTTGTAATCGCTTTTCAAACCAGGAATTCATTGACCTTGATTGAATGAATAAATAGGAACAATGAACATTAGTTTGTTAATAATGCAATTTCAAAACTTCATTCTGATGTCACAATAGCATTTATTAGCTATTAAATACAGTTATTATTCAATAATTAACCTATCTTAGTTGAGCCTATCAGGGGCTTCCATTCTATAAGCCAATAGCTTTGGAGTAAGCCAACTGTCATGCAGAACATTCAAAGATACAAACACACGATCTGTTATAATAAGAAACCTTTTTGAGTTTAAAATTTATCGGTTATGTGTTGAATCTGAATGTAGGCAAACTTGTTACGGGTAGGTATATTTATGATTTAGAACTAGTCCGGTATTAAGATGATGATGATGATCATCATCATCATGTTGAAGATTACACCCTTGTCAACTGCAAATCGCTATTGGTCATTGCGGATTAATTCTAGCAATTTGTCTTCTAATCATGACACAAACTCAAATCCACGATGCATTCAACGCATTGGCTGTATTTATCATGATGAAAGCAACCCTGCATGCAGCACCCTGAATAGGTTCATTTCAAAGCAATGGACTTTGAGGCAAACCTCGACTATTGAAATAGGTTAATTTAATCTCTGAAAAGAACTCCGGCTGTAGAAGCAAAATGGAAATTTTTTTAAGTAATAGTTTGATTTTCGTTCGAATGTTCCCAGGGTGGAGCAAAGAATTTTATTCATTTTTTGAAAAAATGAACGGTTGAAATCAATATTATTTAACAATTCGAATGCACAATAGGTCACCAGGAAAATCAGAAATATATGTAACTTACATGAAAGATTATTAATGGCAAATGTTGAGTTGTTAATGGGAAATTTTTATTCTTGTTTTCGCATTTTTGCAACTTTGGAAAATAATGTATAACACTCAGTAATCTTTTATTTGTTCCAATTTCTGCTCCATTCCTCTATTTCATTCTTTACAGACTTGTGGTCCACAACAACTGTATCGGCCCAAGTATGCAAGCACGAAGTCAAGGATGTTAAAATCAACACAAACCCCAATTGAACTTCCACGAATAGGTAACATATGCAATAAAGTACTGTTACATAGAAATTTAATGGATTTGTGGATTTTTGGGAAACAGTTTGGTCATTAAGAACCAAATAGCAAATGGTGAATGAATTTATGATCACGCATTTTTAAACGGTAATGTAGTTTTTAATGATAATTTGACCGTGACTGTGCTTCCAGTATCCACAAAATTTCATAGTCATTATTCATCATTTAACTTGACGTTCGCATAACAGCTTTCAGTTTTCAAGAGTTTCCATTGATATCATTCATTCAACAAGCCTACTCCCATTTTTCACATAAATCAAGGTAAGTTGTGGTCTGAGAATATGATGAATTTTCTTTGTTGTTGATGGATGGTTGAATGAACGTATGTTTCAACGTTGAATGAGTGATTATGTGAAGCCATGTGATCAATTACACTGAAACTCATACTCCTCATCAACTTCTACTATTCATCAGCTCATTTGAATTTGTCACGGTGGATAATTTATTGTCTTGGAGAGTGTGAGAGTGGGGTAATGTGAAGAGGATTGGATAAGATGGAGAAGAGTCCGTGCGCGTAGCACATGAGAGCTGCAAATGAAAGTGTTTTTTCGGGGAGAAGTGCTCTCTTGTTGCGGAGATGGGTGGAATGTTGCCGATGAATTTTCATGGATAACAGAAAGCTCGGTCATAATTAGAAAAGTGGGAAGCGTTTTTTAAGACAAGAAACTCGTTTGCTAACAGGTGTCCGCTTTTCCTTAGCGTTTAGAAATAGCGGCGACAACGAGAGACAAGTGCCGATGAAATATCGGGCTGAGTGGCAAGACGGTCTAAACCCGCGGCCCATAAATTACAGAGTTTGTATCTCATCTCAAAGTGAGATAAAAGTAAGGAGGGGTGTGGGCTCTCGGCTCGCAGCTACTGAGTAATTCGCCTACTTTCTACCCGAGGCCCGGATTTGACAAGTGCTGCTGCTTCCCCACGTTTTTTATTTCTGTCTCAACTCAGGTCCAAAAGTAATTCGCCAAGAATTTCATCACTGTAACTGGTGCATCCATTTATTATCAGCGTCTACCTAACACGACAGCACAAACTATGCTGTGATGTTTTTATACGGAGCGTGGAATTAAAATGAGTACAAATGACAACGAGCTACTTAAGCCTGCATGTTGATTGAAATTAAAATTTATGGAACATTTTATATGTATGATCAAAACTAATTGATGAATATTATCAAGAAAGAAAAAGTGTCTATTCAAGCCTATTTATTGGAAAGAATTGAGAAGACAAATTAAAATTCAGTGGCTGTTTTGCCAGTAAATACACCCAAGATGCGACAGCACATTTAGTGAAAAAAAATTATTGAACGTTTTATACGATTGATCAAAATTGATGAATATTATCAAAATAAGGAAAACTGTCAGCTACTCAAGGCTGTTTATTGGAAACAATTAGATGGAAACAGGAGACGCATATAAAATGCACTGCCAGTTTTGTCAGTTTTGGGTAAATGTATCCACAATGTAATAGCATATTCAATGGAATGAAAATGTATGTAACATTTTATTTGTTTGATAAATAATAATGAGTATTAAACGAATAAGGAGAAATGACACCAAACTACTTAAATCTGTTTATTGAAAATAATTGTGAAGTCAAAGATAGAATTTTGTCAGTTTTGTCAGCAAATACGT
This sequence comes from Conomelus anceps, assembly GCA_948455865.1. NCBI lineage: Eukaryota > Metazoa > Arthropoda > Insecta > Hemiptera > Delphacidae > Conomelus > Conomelus anceps. The sequence goes on from OX418216.1 coordinate 32,140,656, forward strand.
AAGATATGACAGAACATTTATTGAAATGGAAATGTATGGAGAATTTCATATGTTTGAATAAAAGTAAAGAATATTGCCGCAGAGCCTAAAAAATTGCTCAATTGAAGTAACACAATGATTGAAATGGAAAGTTGATGAAATATTTCGTTATAAATTTAGAGAGAAAAAATAGTTTATGAGGGTACAGCCGAGTCTAAATTTGAAATCCTTTGATCATCCACTGCCCTAGCAGTGAATTTCAATACGACAGAATGCTAAGTAGGTTTCAATTGCTAGCCCATTCAACTCATAATGAAATGTTGAGGGCTGCACTCAATCACAAAATTCCTCCCAGTCCATGGACGTTTTCAATTCAACTGATCAATTTTACTCAGACAGGCTGTTTCTAATTGAGTATTGACTAACTTTTCAAACTGGGATTGGATAACTTTTTATTTTAAAATTTTATTTTAGTCGAATATTGAGTTGAAACAAGGTGAAATGAACGTACGCTATTTTTGTTTCCTCCTCGCCATGAATTTGTAAGTAAAATTAATGTGATCATTGAAATTTTCATTGTATTGTAATATATATTTAAATAAATACATGCCCCTCGAATAGCTCTTAGCTAGAGGAGTATTTTTTTTTTGCATTGCATGCTAAAACTATTGTGTGTATTTGATAGAAATAAAATAAATTGATAATTGAAATTGGAAATTAACATTGAAAATTGAAATTGAAAGATAAAATTGAAAATTGAAATTGAAATTGAAAATTATTGATGGAGACCCGAATGATATTCCCGTAATCACTAGATGAAAAGTTCTTCAATGAGAAGTTTTCACCTCTTGTGCAAAATATCAAAAGATATTTTTTATACCAGTATCAAGGAAGTATACAATCAGCCTCATCACAGGAAAGAGAGAGTTTCAGTCTCTCTTCGGTGGGCCCAGGTGAGTGAGCTTCATCTTAGCTCATTTTTGCTTTACGAAATAATGGTAAGATGAGTACATAATATCAGCAGTAACACGTCACCCTGGTTTGATCAGTCGTGTGGCCCTTTACCGGGCTGTTGAGTCCTTTAATTAAAAGCAATATTGTATCAGCATGACTAACCTTGGCCATTTTATAAAAAGTCAATTTTTTGCCTTGGTTTTTATGGTATTAAAAAATATAATTTCAATTATAATCTGCAAACAGCAGATATTCAATAGTTTTACAAGAAGCTTTCATTTCATATTAATTACAGGACATTCTGAATCATTTGTCAACCATTTCAGTTCATAACTATTCGAGTTATCAGCTATTTTAGCATTTACTAAGAAGGAATCATGTCAGTTGACTTGTTCAACTGAATGCAAGTTTGTTGTGATCTAGACCCAATACTAAGAGGATTGATAGCGTGTACATTTGAATTGTAAAATGAGTGGGTAGGAAGGATTGTATAATGGTAGAAAGCACAGCCGGCGGAATTGCTGTGAGAGTAGACTGCATTGTGCAAAAGACAGGATAGGAAGAGGTTTACGTTTGTTTCTAATTATGATTGCGCACTCAGGCAAGACTGTGAAGGATACGTCGAGACTGTGGCTGCGGGCAAAATCTCCTCAAAATTTATTCAAGTTGAGAGGGAAGGGTTGGGAGCTGCCACACAAGTGGGAAAATTTGCCTAATGTAGGCGAGGTGCCCAAGTGTCAGCACCATAGGATAACACGAAAGTGCATCCTACGTTTCCAGCGAAATGTCTTTATTTGCAGATACTTGGCTTGAAATTTACATTCTTGAATTTTCAGTTGTAATTGGTTTTATTTTTAAACAAGGCAATTACTGTTTATTTCTACACTTATAGGCTATTTGTTTTTTCGAATCTCATTAGACACATGAAAATCAAATTTCGGTTTCACCAGAATTATTAACAGAAGGGAAACAAAAAATACGCATTACAACTCGTACAACGAAAAATATGAACTGGCGGCATGATCTTGAACTAGATGGAAATAGTTTAAAATTTTCAGTTTAATTCTATCAAATGCAATAAAGATTCTCGGTATACGGATATTGACATTAGTGACAATTGGAATGCTAAAAATCGCATTTTTTTGTTTGTTATTGTAATCAATACTCATAGACAAAGAGTCTCCAGCGCGTTTGATAGAAAACTGAGAATTCGAAATTCATTCCCATCTAAAAAAATTCACAATTATTTAATTGTTAATAATTGTAATATCCCGGAATTATTTCCACCGGGAATGAAATATTGATCTTGAACAGCTCTATTAATTTTTTGTACCGCCTTTCACACAATCTAACGCCGATTGAACAGTTAAATCAAATGTTTGACTTTACAATAATTAAGTAGTTTATGAAGTCCCATGAGGTATTTATAATGTATCATATATATTTCTACTTGAATTTTGATGTAGCCTTGATGTACCGCTAAAGTTTAGACTGAAAAGTTCTTGGTGAAGGTGATCCTCTTCAAACTCAGACCATATCTTACTATAAAGGTTTGTTTTGTATCTTTGAACATATTACAAGAAGAAAAATCCTTCTTCAGGATTTGAAAAATTTTATTTTATTAATTGAACTGTAAGTGATTTGATGAAGTATTTTTATTCAATTGGCTACTTTCTCATGCGAAAAAAAGGTTATGAAACTTGATGAACGATTTTTTTATTTAACAAAAATATCATTCAAAGATAATATTGATTTTACTAGCGTATAATAGTAAAATTCGCGTTTTAGTTAAGATAGAGATAATAAAATCTCCTTATAAAATATGTAAATGAGAAGTAGTCTACATGCTTGAAAGGGTACAAGCCAGAATTTCTTTCACAGTAAAAACCCCAATGGCATTCAGTGTTTCCGGAACCAGATTAAGTTTCATGAAAAATAATCCCGGGAAGACCGAGAAGAAATACAGATGTTCTGTTTCTTTTTATCTCTGTATCACTTTTTGCATTAAAAATGTAGCCTACTACATAGAATCAGATGAAACGTTCTCCAGAGAGAATAATTTAGATTTAGAGCTAATGGTAATTACAATCGTGGGTCTTTCACAAGTGTACTTTGCAATAAAAAAGAGGGTTTAATTTCGGAACGGAGAGGACAGAATGAATTTTCAATGACTGTAAATCTCAATTAAAGTGTGTTGCTCTGTAAGCCGGTTTTCAACATAATTTCCAGAGTAGAAGCCTCCGGATAACACACTCGTATTATATTGGTATTGCTTGATAATTGGGTGATTGGATGATTTTCACGAAACTAGCATTATAACTGTACATGACTATATTTAAATTTTATGAACACAGAGCTAATTCTCTCAGTAGAGTTTCTACCCATTCGCACAGAGCTCATTCCACTAATTCCGCTGATACTGATTTTGTATATTCATCATATTCAGTATATTCAGTCTATAGCTCATACCATACCTATATATATTAAATACATAACAAAATTTCCGAATTTCCGCTTACTTTGAACTCCATAAGAAATAACTATAATTTAAGGGGCACTGCTAACAAATATTTAACCTACAACACTAATATTGAATGTATAAGGAGGCAGTTGATATTCATTAGTACTAAATTAATAAACCTTATCCCGGACCACTTCCTCTTCAACTCTAAAATTAGTGAAAAAACAAAACTTGATATAAAAAACTGGACCTACAGTAATTTTTTCTTCTATATCGATATGTGAGACCTATGATTTCTGCTCTTACTTTGAATGCCATGTTTTCTGTAGCTTTGTGTTTTTCAAGTTTCAGTGGACTTGCTTACCATTTTTTATTTTTTCTTCCTTTTTCGCTTATCTTCTCTTTCTCCTCCTTGCTTTCCCCGTTTTTCACACCCTTTCACTCCTTTCTTATTGCCCTCTACCTGCCTATTACATGGGAAACCATAGTTGGCTAGGTATTTCTCCTCCTTTCTTTTTTTTTCAGCACACTCCACCATATAGCCATTTGTTTTTCTGTTTTGTATATTATACTATTGTACTGTTGTATTGTAAATTTGTTTTCTGTTGTATTTTGTGTGTTTGAATAAAATTTGAATTGAAATTGAAAAATTGAAAATATTGAAGTTTGACATATACTAGAATATATTGTATAATATAGATCTCAAATACAATATAATATGCTGGGTGCAAGAATTTAACGAACACTCGAATAATCGAGTAACGAGTTCCAATAATCGAATAATCGAGTTCCAATGATCGAATAATCGAGAAAATTCGAGTTTCAGGTACCTTTGGTATCAGAACGAACAAAACATAAAATTATACCCTAAAACCTCAAGAGTTATGATAAGATATGCATTTTTCGTCGGTTTTTACAGAACGTTTTGGTCTTTTAAATAGGAGCACCTGTGCGTACAGTAAGGGAATACCCTAATTTCCTGTCAGCTGAATTATTTTCATTTATTATGTTGAAATCTCTGTCCTACTCTCATGTAGGCTACTTTTTTTTCTATCTTGAGGCCACATAGGACCACTTTAGTCAATATTTCAGTCATTTCTACGTCCTCGCATCAGCCTAGATTCTAATTGTAGGCTTCTTTACTATAAGCTGCAACGTTTTTTTCGATATATGAATGATTGTTTTTGTAAGATTCATCTGATAAGAAATAAAAATATTTATTTTAATTCAGCGTATACAGTATTTTAATTCAATAGCAAAACCGTAATTTCCCCACATAATTGAGCAAAATATTAAGGTATAACTATCAAATTTACTTTATGACCATTGAATCATTTTAAAAAATGGCAAATTTCATTTTAAGTGGAATGTTTTACCAAATCTTCGCAAATGTTTTTAAATTCAGATTGTATAAACTCAGATCTCACTTAACGAGGAAAATACCAATTCAAGATGAGTATAGCTCAATTTACAGATCAGTAGTGGCTGACAACGGCAATCCGAAGTAGTTTGGTGTTCAATTCTTCTGGAAAGACAAGCGAAAATATGCAATGGTATTTGGTAGGTTAGATCGGAATTCCGCTTGCACCATCTTGATCAAAATTCCGAAGCACTGAGTATTTCCTGGACCACAATCGATAGAGGAATGATAAGATGGTGATCCTTTACATCCTTCAATAATTGTATTATTAATTTGGCACTACTGAATTATTCTCGCCTTTCACTATTGTTGTATGCGACAACATGGCATTATAATATCAAAATACATACACACTTTTATGCAGTAGAAAATCTATAATGTTTAAGAAAAAAACAAGACAGATTTTCTAGCTAGAACAGACAAACCAAATTTAATTGCAGCAAATACTTCTACTCAAAATTGAGAAAGATACATTTTTAAACTGAGACTTATACAAACAAAAATAATGTTATTATTATTATTATTAATAATAATAATATTTTAGTTTTCTTGATTAAAAAGGATTGAAAACAAATAAATATGTATCAATAGTTTGAACGATTCATTTCACAAATACAATAGTAGTTCATGTCTAGAACATTCCTCAAAAGACAAAGTCCAATTTTTTAAATTGGTATTTCTGAATTACATGCATAATAATGACAATGTGCAATTATTGCATAGAATTTTTATTTTTTAATAATATTGTTGTCTTCATCATTTTTATCATGGCAGTGGAGAAAACATATCTGATAGATTCAGTACTTATCGATATCTTTACTCTAGCAGAATAAATTTACTCTAATATTAGTAAATTTCTAATTACAATGTTTTTCAAGATTCACCCATTTAAAACAATATTAATTACCATGATACTTAGTATCAATTAGTATACTTAGTATCAATTAGTATACTTTGTATATCCAATTTATTCTCTATTTTCCAAAACATAATTTTCATTCACATTCAACCATCAGAAGAAATAGGACTCGACAGGAAATAAGAAATTACAGACATGTTTGGATACATGAACATTGATTGTTGTGAACCCCACAAAATTGGAGTCTATATGAAGCATTCAGGAGGGACAACAGTGTATACAACATCAGCAAACAAACGTCACAAACACCCCTCGTCCGAATCAAGCTTCATTCACACCTACATGTTCAAATTGGCTCGAAGATTAAATCAAATATTGATAGAGTAATAGCCCACTTGAATAGCAAAGCTTAGGTACCAAACGCAAGCGCCTTACTATACTTCATACAATACACACCCACCCTATCACTCTTCTACGCATTCATATAACATGCTCACTATGCAATATTTATCTATAGAAACGAGACTACAATTCCAAACTCCACCTCAATGCCATCTCTCAAATATTCACCTACTCTCAAACTAAGAGTAATACAATAGGAAAAGCTCTTTGTTCAAATAAGAACAAGCCATAATAAGGTTTGGAGGATGCCGATCCATGAGCTTAAAGGTAAGCTTCCACAGTGAGAGAGAACCCAGAGAGATTTCTTGTTTCATTTTCATTCGAATATTTTGTGCTCAGAAAAGCTTTTATTTCAATCCATGTCTGAAGATGTAAGAGATCCGAACAGGTAATGAGCTTTTATTATTGTTGTAGAAGATTAGCTTATTGAAAAATATATATAGCCCACGGTCAACTACATTGTACTTCATGAATCCGTAGCTCTTTATTCTTGGGTTTCGATTCACAAGGCTCCATTCTTACATAGAAGACATAAAAGAAACGATTTTTTGATTTCAGTAGACTACTCTGAAATATTATTGATTGGAGAAATTAAAAATGGTAAAAATTAATTAAATTTCTGATAGAACGAGGTTTTATTAAGGATCTTTCGCGTTTTAAGCTTGATACAATAATTATAAAATGCATTTACAAAATGAATGGAAATGCACTAAAATAAATAAATGGAATTTACTTGAATTAATCCGAAATTTACCAGGTGCTCTCCTCTCTCTGCAATGAGAATAAACCTTTTAGACATAAGTCTATGCAATAAAATGAACCAATAGAAAATAATAAAACTAACATACCTGCACTCCTAATATATCTTAGACACGTTCAAACTCTGAAATCTCTTGGCATCATTGCGATTTTAATAGAAGACAATTCACTACAAACGTGCGACTCACCTGAAATAAAATAAACCATGATAGTGAATAAAGCCGTATTGTATGGCCTTAGTTACAATATAGAAATAATTCAGAATTGATGTTCAAAAGCAAACCATACCGGCATGATCTTATATTTATAAAGATCTTTATTAAAGATCTTATATTTATAAATTTGCCGGCATTTTACGTTAAAAGACGCATTTGCTGCTAAGAATTTAAAAATATATAATTAACGGAACAACATTTTTTTATTAAAATTCTTTTTCATTCTTTAGTTCAATAGAAAAGTAATTATTTATTGTGTCACCTCTACTCTCTAAAGGAAATTGGTAATGTATAGTATTGGTACAATATTAAAAGATGTGTACTAAGATAGATCAATTTTACTTGCAGTATATTGTAATAAATACGCTAGAATAGATAAATGAAATGCACTTAAAATGAATTTGAATTTATCAGGCACTCTCTCTCCTCTGTATAATTAACTATAAGGAGAGCAATCGTCTAAGGAAATGTTAATTAAAACATGCTTATTAATTAATTAAGCTTTTATTATTCTGATGATTGCGTCTATTTCTGATCACATTCTTGTAGAATCGACATAGTGTACACAAACCACGAGTTGTCAAGCGATGAAGTTTGCGATCTAATTTGATATCAAAATAAATCAATTAATTCCGAAAGTTTGAGAGCACGCTGCACTATCATTCCAGAACTTCCTTCTTGTATGGAAGTTTTTGTTTTTCAAAGTTGAAAGACAAATAGACATGTCTCAGGCATTCGACATACGAGCGTTGTAAGATACGTGCGTATATTGTTTCGAGAACAAAATGTTCATTAAGCCGATCGTCGGAATCAGGCAGAGTTGACGTTGGGGAAAACTTTCAGCAAGTTTGAAGCATCAAGATTTAGTTACTTAAGGCATGTTGTTGAAACCAGGATTAAATTTATTCTTGTTTAGAAACTTACATGTCTTTCGACACCGAATAATCCACGAAAATGTCTAAATAAGCCATTTAAGTTATTAATTCAGTACTTGAACATCGTCTCCAATTTTTTTTACAAATAATGGAAGTCGATCCGAGGAGAGTTTGTATCTGATTAAATATCTGGGGTTTTCCTTGAAAAGCAAGGTTAAGGCGCCTCTCTTTCAATGCTAACTTGACTAATACACGAATATACTACATAAATAAATAGACCAATAAACTGCACAAATATCTTGACAATTTAAATATATACAGATGCATAATTATTTGATATAATTATTTTGCGATACAAAGCAAAGATTAAACGTGTGTCAAGGTTATGTGAATCATTTTAAAAAATGCAATGACTGAATACAGTATGGAATAAATTGAGGGAAATAATACAACGAAAGTTATTCAATTTTATTTTGTTTAATGTTTGCAATTTTCCCCGTAACATTTCCATTTTCAATGAACGCATTGAAATTATAAAGAGTTCATTCTACAAACAACTTTTAATCCTCACTCAGTGGGGGCGATTGAACAGAACAGGCGGGGGAGGAGGACTGAATTGATAAATTACCAGTGGGGATAGTAAATGTGACTATTAACAATATTCATCAGAATAATCAGATTCACGGTTGTTAAATATTTTCACCAAGATAAAAAATCAAGCGAAATAGTGAACACAAATTGTCGAATTTAGGATATTTCCCAAGAAAATGGAGTAGACTACAATTATTACTTAGGTCATTCAGGAAAATATTCTCTCTATTATTAATAAAAATTAGTCATTTAAACAGTCATTTATTTATTTGTATAATGTACTATATAAATATGGAGTTCGTAGTGTCATAAGATCATTCACGTGAATGAACAAATCAATTTTCAAACAAGGTTATTTTAGCAACCATTATGATATATTATGGACATGTCTATACGGACAACCATTTTTCCAATTGATCCATGGTAGCCAATTGACTCACTGACTTGTTTAATGAGGAAGAAAATAACAAATATTAATTATTATTTCTCTTAACTTTTCATGTGAAATTTAACGACTTGCAGTCAAATATTTGTTAAGAATAAGTATAACTCACTTAATCTGTAGGCCGAGCGCTTTCGAATCTATGAGATCCATCTTCAGATGGCGTGGGTTCCTAGATCATCATGTCAGTTTTTGGTTAGAAGTGTTGTGGTTTTTGTAACCAAAAAACTGACATGATGATCTAGGAACCCACGCCTCTGAAGATGGATCTCATAGATTCGAAAGCGCTCGGCCTACAGATTAAGTGAGTTATACTTATTCTTAACAAATATTTGACTGCAACTCGTTAAATTTCACATGAAAAGTTAATATTAACAACGCAGTTCGTCATGGAACAAGAAATCCAAGAATATTATTTCTCGTCATATGATTTCTTTATTTCAAATCGAAAGCTACTGGAAGTGTGGTTTGAAGAGACCGAAGCAACACAGGTAGAGGTTGATGCACTGATAATATCTTTAATTGGAACGCCAAATTAATTGTACATCACAAGAGAGCAGGTTCTAGAAACAAGGAAATGTTCCTGACAGTTTAAACACAAATGTTACAGCAGACTGCTTTACAAAACCAACAGAGGCAACCGTGAATCTGATTATTCTGATGAATATTGTTAATATTCAACAGAAGCTTATAAAGCAGCACTGAAAGTTCACGTTTCTAATTAGAATGGTTGGAAGCCGTGGAAAAGGTTGATAGCCCTGAACAGAAATCGGTCAAATATTCCAGTTATCAGCAAAGCGCTATTTGAATAGGTGAGAAGATATTCTACCTGCCTCCTACACACAAAGAGAAGCTGATAAAACATAATGTGGAACGAAAATGGGAAATTGAATAGTATTCTCGCTGAACATGAGAGGTGAAATGGTGACATTTCTCCTCACCTTGCACAGAATATATTATTATTGTGAATATTGAGTGCGACAAAAGTGGCGTATATGTTATTCTCCATCACAAGAATTGTTCTTGCATAACAATTGTTCCGGAAGCTTTTTTCCTTTACTCAGCCTATTTATAAGAGAAATTTAAGGTTTTCTGTAGCGTGACAATCATAAATCAAATGATTCAAAAACAAATTATAAGTCATTGGAAATTATCAATCAATGTAATTTTGTATAAAAATGTTAAGTTTACTTGTTTCGATTTATTAATGTGCTTATAGTATATAGTTATGCTTTTTGAAAGTTCTGTAAAGAATAGATTGAGTAATTTGAATTTGAATGTATATTATAGAGCAAAATAATTGAATTATACTATGAAACAAATCAATAAACATAATTTGTATTATTAATCTCCTCGGTAAATCTATTACTGAAGCTAAGAACAATATGATTTGAACCATGTAATCAAATTAAATAATTAAGAATTATAAATTTCAATTATCTACAATGAAATATAATGTTTAATTCCACATTCAATGGGTGTATCCATTAACATTTTAAATTTGAATGAATCAGTGGCCAAGAAGTCTGTGTTTGTTTTATAGCATAGATAATAGAACTACATGGATATGCAAAAATTATAGTATTTTTTCGGTGATAGTGGACTTATAAGTTTATCATTTCATGAATTGAAATAGCCTATTCGAAAAAATAAGTGAAATTATTCCACAGTTGTTTGAAAATAAATTATGTCTTTAATGGAGCACAATTTGCTCTTGCAAACAATTTGGAGCAAAACAATAAGGTCTATTTGTCTATAATATGTGTAATAGTGAGAGAATTCACAATAGTTCATTGATTTAACCAGTATAGCGCATAATCATGGAGATCGAAGTAGTAGTATTTTCACAAAATTTACTGTTTTTTTTGCAATTAAATTGTTAATGACCTTCAGTGTCTAAAACTTAAGTATATTGAACATCCGAAGGTATATTGAACATACCAACAAAATTTATAGCATGCGAAGAAAGCTGTTCACCCAGAACATTATCATTGTCTGGGATGGAGATGTGCCAGAGAAGAGTAGGAGAACTTTTCCCATGAATCTATCACAAATTAGGAATATTTATATTTCCAATATAAATTGGGATGTTGAGAGATGAAGCATGTAGTGGAAAGATAATAGCGAAGAAATGAAAGGAGACGGCGGAAATTGATTTCAAAAGGAGCACGAGTGGGAGAGAGATGGAGAAGCCGATTAGAATATTCAAGTACGGTGTGAGAATAAGGATTGAGCAGTTTTCAGGAACAAGAGAAATATCAAGAGTAATGGTTTGCGTTTTAAGACGTGACCAGGTTGGGAGACAGAAAATTTTCGAAATGAGTGAGGAATGTAAGGAATGGAGAAGAATAAAACAGAATAATACAGAGGAGTGATGAAAGAGTAGACTCACCGGTGGAGAAGAAGTACGATGTGGTGTAAAGAATGTCGTTTTAGGACAGAAGATTGAAAGCGGTGATAGAAGGTACAACTTAAGGAATCTCTTAGGTACGAAGTTTACAATGGTGAAGAGATTTGTTGCTGGAGAAGAATCATGAGCATTCAATTATTTAAAAAGGAGACTGGAGGGAATGATTAAGATTATGTCATGTACTATTGTCACTGACTGAAGATTCATGTTGACTTTTGACTTATACCTGATTTCCATGATTTGCATTGTTGGACATGTTTTCTCTCAATTTTTTCTTGAAATTAATGTGCTCATGATTTTGGTTCAAGTAGAACAAAAACAATTGTTTTTAACGAGAAAAAATAATTGTAATTTTAAAAAAGAAATGTACTAGCGCCCCAAGAGCTTAGTGTCTAAGCTCAAGAATGATTTTTTCATTCTTTTTGGTGTTTGTTTTTTTTGTGTTTTCTTTCTTGAATTTGTGTGACTTAATTTTCACTGTTAAAAATTCAGTTTTTAAGTTTACTAAAAAACTTCACTTATGATTTCACTTCCACTTCCATATTATAAAAAAAACCGAATTATTCACTCGCTTCTAAGGAATGTATTCGGTTAAAAAATCACAATAAAAAATATGATAACAGAAATTTGGTGGAAAATTTGATTTTGCAAATGAAGTTCATTCTTCCATCAATTACTGCAATTATCACAAGCAGTCCAAGTATAAATTAACAAGTCTTTCTCAAGTAAAAAAAATGTCACTGTTTATAATTTTGAATTTGCACTGAAAATCTGTAATTTTATTAGTGAATAAGGTTGTTTTGATGTTAAATTATTACCAAGAAATTCGTAATGAATCAACAAATACTAAGTTTTGGAACAGATGTAAAAACAGTTGCGTGCTTCATGCCCCAGATAGTTCAAAATGTTCACTTCTCAAAATTTCTCCACTACTCCTGTGATAACATAATAGTAATTAAAGATTTGGTCAATTATTGTCAACACACTTTTTTCATTACATGTCCTACGGCGTAAGTTTACTTTGAAGCTCTCAAAAAATCTCAAGTTTGTATTTCGATTCACGTATTATAGAAATGAGGTTTCGACTATTGTTTGAATAATAACTTTCCGATACATAACCTTCCAATCCGAGAATCTGCAGCCAACTCTATTTGTGAGCATTTAGAATGACTAGCGTGTTCGAATTGCATGACCTTATTTTATTGTAATATAAAAACGGTAAAGGATTTTTCCTTTTTTCAGGCTGACACATTCCAATTTCCCTATGTTGTATCTAGTCAACATAACGTCAAGACAATTATCTTAAAAGGGAGGATTGTTCAAAGTCGAACGCAGCAAGAAAATACGGAAGAATCCAATATAGGAACATCTTACACGTAGTGAGTGACATAGATGCGTATCACATTGATACACATAGGAAGATCGCCTACTATTCGTGTAAGTTAAGCAACTGGAAAATGAAAAAACACGATTATTGGCTCACTTGTCAGCAGTATCAGAATGATCGACAGTTATAAACAATGCTTAGTGGAACACTTTTCTCTATTGTCACGCTACCGATGGAAATAGCACACTTCTCGTTTGACTTGTGTACCGTTCAGCACAATCCACCACCCCAGCAATCAATCCCTTTAACTGGCTGCAAAAGCGTTTCACGAGCTTGACAGCTATGCAATTTAGAATGTGTTCAAGTGTGCGCAAAAAGAGGCCGACGCCAGGATTTAATTTTTCTAAGGATGAAGCCCAAGCCCACATAGGTCTGAGAGTTTTGCATGGGTAATGAATGAGTTAGATGTCGGTGATTGATGAGTTAGACCTACAGGTTTAGGTGAGTTCCTAACCACCGGATGAATAAAGAAAAATCGAAAAGCACAATATCAAAGAAGTGGCACAGAATTGTGCAAAAGTAGGTGAACAATTATGAGTGCTTCATTAATTTGTACTTCCATACTACATTACAAAAAATTGAAAATAGTCTGGATCTTCTTTGTCTAGATTTTGTGTTGGCTACTGCATAACAGAATAGAAAGTGTCTGGAATCTGATGTTTTGTCTCCTAAACGTCTATTAAGGAATTTCAAAATACACTCTTGAAGTTAAAAGATTCTCAGTCCAGATATACAAAATGCATCAGCATTCCAATTTCTAAGCGAGTATTGAATAATACCTAATACTTTTGATACCAAAAATTCTATTACACTAACGACTAACTTATCATATTCCTTAAAATGGAAAAGTTAAAAAATTATAAGAAAATAATACAACATTTTCAACGTTTGCTCAATGGTGAGCTACAAGTCTATTGACTGAACGCTGGGCTGGAAAAATAAAAAATACCTATCGACTGACGGCGCTCAAAAGTTTCCTTCCTAATAGGACGTTTTCATATTTTTATATTATTGCGACAGTAATTAATTGTGGTAAGATTATTAGTGATAACAGAACTTCCTTTGCACTAGTGTCTGTTGTAACAATTATAATAAGCGTATGGCTCTTGGTGGAGAGACCCTTAAGGGCAGTTCCACCTCGCCGTTTGAGCCATGTTACGGGGAACAAGGTGGACCTACTATTTTAAGTGGTTTCCGAACTCCGATTATCGATTATTATTGTGATTATGGTACAGTTTATTGGGCATCTATTAATTATTATTGATCGGCCAACCAGATAGTTATTGATTAGATTTGGACAGTGATTGATCTAGCTAATTAAAGATATTAAACTGCTTGATTTCTTGATTCATCGAGTGATTTCTCTGACAGTTATTGATTAGTTTCCCAAAGTAATTAATCTAGCTAATTGAAAGTTATTGAACTGCTTGATTTTTATTAATTCAGTGATTTCTCTACTTTTTATTGATTTCTTGAGTGATAGATACTTATTATGTTTGCTGTTAATTTAATAGTGTAAATAAAGTTTGAGTGTTACTTTCAGCATTATTTTAGTGTTAGACATTATTATAAGATAATATTGAAAAACACTTCTGTTTCGAAGTTCCCGTGGTCTCTGAAAGCACAAGCATGTGTTTTAAATGCTATTCTACTCAAGTAGTTCCAAAAAAGAAAACAATAGATTCTAGTGAAGTTTTGAGGGGTACACTATATGGTACAATGCTTAACTGCTTATACTCTACTTATGCTTACATCAGCTCAGTGTGATGAGAGGATGAGAATATGTGGATATGCGTGAAATTGGAATCATTGATCGCGATTGTCATTGAGAAAATAGAAACGAAGAATTATTGGACAAAGGTAAGCTCACAGTGGAGACTTTCCCGGGAATTTTTTCTGGCACGGTGTTTGCCGCGTGAATGCCGCCTGGAACACGATGATTGCCTCTCCACGACTTGCCTCTTCCTATTCGCTCACAACCTTATACTCTCTCTTACCCTTTTTTCACTCTCTCTATTCTTGCCTCTCACACTTTCAAACACACACCTACTCACGCGCGACGGCGAACAGCCCCACATCACCCTATCTTCCATCTCTTGTTTTGCCCTTTATAACACATCACTTCTCACTATCGATTTTCTAGTTGAATGGTTCAAGGAAACAAACTTGCTAACAATACCAGAACAAATTCTTCTCGTTCATTATAATAATATTATTATCACCATTATAATAATTATCATCATATACAAACAGCATTAGGCTACATCATACATTATCGATACGGTAGCTATTGAACTTTATGCTCGTAATTTATAAATATAAATCATTAACAAATTTCAAATCCTTTAAGTTTTTAGGGGTAGAGGTAAAAGAATATAGTATAGTTTTTATATCAAATAAGCTGGTAATTACACTGCAATTCATGTACCAGCTTGAAGTCTTTTCCACTTTTAAGTTGCAATATATTATTTGTACAATCACTATGATGCCATGCTAACAGTATCTTATACAATGTTGTTCAAATCTTTAGCCCTTTAGCCGATTTTAGCTGTGGCTGGCTTACAAGAACTCAATGGTTTGTTTTGAGAGGAAAAGCAATGATCGACCTCCCATTTTAAACTATTATAAATTATAATATTTAACTCAATGGAATATGGAAGTTGTTACATGAATTACAGTGTAATTACCAGCTATTTAACACAGAAATTATACTGTATTCTATTACCTCTACTCCTCAAGCTCCAACAATTTGAAATTTTAACCACAAACATTTAGGTTTTAGGTGTAAAGCTAGTTCACACACTAGGTGCACCTTGCGTAATTTAATGATAAATAATCTGACAATTATGGCGGTCAGAAGAGTTTATGTCTTTCCAGAACTCACATATCTGACAGAAGTCACGGAACTCGCTATTAGATTCTAATGACTGGTGATTTCTTGCCTTACGGTAAATAAATAAATTTCGTGTACTGTGCAGGATCATATTATACTTCAGAGCATCATATCAATCTAAAGTTGAGAAATTTAATCCACCTGGTGAACAACAATTAGATGTCTGAGGAAGATGAGATTTTAGCACAATCATCATTTCCAGAGATCCCCGTTAATACGATTCTTACGATGATAATATTTCTACACGATATTACAAGTATTTCTCTTTTGAATGGAATGGAAGCTGTTACATGAATTACAGTGTCATTACCAGCAAATAAATTATACCATATTCTATTGCCCCATCACTCAAACTTCAAAGATTTAATATATTTGACGACGATTAATTTCCTCAATATGTACCATGTATAGCTCGGTTTTCATACGCATTGGTTGCTTACAGATCATTATTCTCGCATCAAAAATGGGAGTTTTGAAAATTGCAAACGATGCTCTCCCATATAAAAGTATGATAATTTGGCGAATATGAGAATAGGATGAGTTAAATAATAAATTTGACTGGGCGTTGCGCTGCGAAACAGCAGCAAAAGTTACAAATGAGAGGAAAACATTCAACGCGGAAAAAGAGAGAAAGTTGTCTCTCTTACCTCATTTCCCAAGGAGTAGATTACCCCCTGAGAAGAGCTCTTTTCTTAAGGAGCCTGCACTAGCGTTCATCTCTGGAAGAAAAAAGCTTATAAAGGAGAGATTAGAAAAGAAGAATGATCGATATCCTCTGACCTGTGAAAGGTCAGAAATGTTCATTGCAATAGAAGTAAAGTTACACTTAAATAGGATTCCACAAATTGAACTTTTCCTCGCTCATGAATGGTGTGCAAGAATTCAGGTAGATTTCCTAGTAGAAGACCAATACTAAGCTGTAGCCTCCTGAAAGAGATTTGCTTTACCCCTGAGAGAGTTTATCATCAACAAAATAGAGTATGGGATGAAGATTGGATGAATGAGGGGCAGGAAATTCAAAATAGTATCAAATGTGAAATGACCTCCATGATAGCTGTTGAACGATAATCATTCTATCACAATCGAAATTATTTATTCCGTTATTATTATTCTATTATATTATTTTATTTATATTCATTATTATCTATTTTGAATCTGAGTACATAATACTAATTTTCATTTCATAATTTTTTTTATTGCTGATGATACCCACATGAGTCTGAAGACTTGTGCGTAGGTAATGAGGTGGATTATGAGAAAAATCAATGGCTGAATGAGATTCAAATCCAAGGCTGCAGGAAATGAAGCCAGTTAGAGCCTCATCTCATCTCAGTCAAACGCTCCAACTAACTGCACCACCAGAACCGCCTCACATGCATAATTTGATATATGCACTTTAAATTTTCAATTAGTGTTTTAATGAATCTAAGCATGTCACTTGAACTGAAATTTAGTTCACACTTCCCGCTAAAACAATGTTGAATGATACTGTCACAGTTCCTGTGATGATGATGATGATAACAATAATCACTGCCCATTAAACTAACGGATCCAACTGAACTAACATTCACAGTTTACACATTTACTTGCTGCGGTTTACCATCACAACAAACACAAATAGGAACAAAGGGTTCAACGAAATCCTATCAAAGGGCATTCCCATAATCTCCGGCTTAGACCACAGTGCTCGAAATAGCTCCTTCTCAACCCTAACCCGTAACAGCAAATTATGTACTTACAAACATATTTGGTAACATTCAACAGAAGAGTGGTGTGAGTGTGAAGTGCTGATCATGTTGGCACTAAAAGATTAATATCAGGGCTGATATTAATGTTTAGTCAGCCTATTATATTTATACATATGGTAAATTCGAGTTCATAGTACCCTAAAATATTTCACGCTTTTTCCTGCAGGGGTTTTGTTAGCTGTTAGTTTAAAAACAGTGGGTTACTAATAATCCTTCTTCTCAATCATTTTGTTGTTGTTCCCTTTTAATTAGGTAAACTTATAGAGATTAGATTAGATTAGATAGAGAGAGAGAAAGATTCAGATTCAGATTCAAATGACATTATTTGTGTAAATTTTACAATGTATATGAATGATAGAAGTATTATTAATATTAGCAACTCTCAGATCCCTAGTTGAAGTTAAGTACAGTTGTTTTTTAAAAGTAAACATCATAGTTGAATAGTTTGAGTAGAAAAGATTATAAATACAACAAATATATATTTCAAGGTATAGTACAGCCGAAATTATGGATGCGATTGTTTAAAAAAATAAAAAACATAACAAAAATAGAACTTTGATCTGAGAGATGAATTACACAAAGAGGCGAAGTCTTGGCCATTGAGGCCATTCTTACACTTAACCTTTTACCTCAACATGACCTACTAGTTTACATTGATTTAGATGAAATTGTCTAACACGGATTATCTAAGTAAGATAAATCAATTCAAATGAAATAAATTAAAATTAAAAAACTTTACATTTTTACATTAAAAAAATGAAAGCATATTGAAAATAATTTGTGGATTAAAAAATGTATTAAAAGAATGAATAGATAAATAATTTAGATTATAGATAATAACCTAACCTAACTTAAAGGATTATAGTATCATTGATCATGCAGTTGCCTCAAAGCCGGACAGACGCTGCCATTTTCTCCAATAGATGTCTCCTCAGAGACAGGGAGAAGCCCACTCGGCTCTCATGATTCCTAATTGAAAGTGAAAGAGAGAGTGAGAGAGAATAGAATAGAATGACTGCCTTTATTTATTTCCTGGGAGGGCGAAGTTAGAGCGCAGCCGGCCCTCTCTTCCACTTAACCCTCAGAGATAGAGAGAGAGAGTGTGTGTGAGAGAGAGAGAGAGAGTGACGCAGTTAATAAAAACTGAAGACTAATCCCCATAAAACGATAATTTATTGGAGGAATTTTTCACATCATTTGCCCGGCTTCACTGCTAATAAATTTAGTTTTTCTTTCCTGTCAAATGACAGCTTGGACAACTCAATATCGTACAAGAGCATGTACAGTAGAATCTCGATTATCCGAGGTAATTGGGACCAAGACCACCTCGGATACGAAATAACTCGGATAATACGGAGATTAAGTGCTTCTACCAGGAAAAGTCATATAAAAGTGAAAAAACGTGACAAAACTTATTTATAACAAGGTTAAAACGTAAAATAAACTATTTACATACCTTTTTTTAACTGAGACCATGACGTTACATCATAAAAGTATGAAACGCTTCTTTCCACCGTATTATTGTTAAAATAAAAAGAGCTTTAATTTAATTTTTCTATCTCAACACTAGCTCGGATAACCCGGAGGCTCGGTTGACCAAGACTCGGATAATCGAGATTCTACTGTACTAGTATGCATTCCTCATTACTGTTCCGCTACACCTTCACAACCATATTCCTTTTTTAAATCCTACTTTCCACACGTTTACCAGGTTTTGCTGATTAAAAATATTCATTAAAACCTCATTAGACACCAATAATTGTAATAATATATTTTTTTAAAACGTAATAATTAACGCTCTGATTATTGCTAACGACCGGATTAAATCAGTTTGCTTAGCAATACAACGCTCCTACTATTATACATCATTCACCCTCAGTAAGAAATTCCGACTCAGTCAGTCTTGATCCATTATTCATGTAGTGCATTTTCAAATTCATCGATGAAGTAAACCTTTCGTGTCCGGGGTTTTGTTTACTTATCATTCCGGCGCCACACGAAACCCAGAATAAACGGATGCTTTATTTGTCGTAAAATAATATTAACAATCACAGCATTTGAACGTTGAAAATCATGCACCTTCCTACTACCATAGCACATTGGGAGGTTTCATAGTAACTGAGTTTTTATGTCAACCATAAGCTCAACTGAATAGAATTGTCAAGGACGCCCTCTATAATAAAATAAATGCATATATATAAATATATATATATATATAGTTTGAATAGCCTCGATTTTTGTGATGAGAACATGCATAACGTAATAGATAAAAATAAATTGGGAAAAATACATATTTATAGCAGAATTCTTATTTGTTTTATATCATTTGAAACTGCTGGCTGATAATTGAAACACCATTTGACATTGTATTACGCTATATCATTGCATTAGTCTATCAATATGCAAGCAACTAAATTTATTTACTAAATTTTATGTTTGTGAACATTTCAAATGTTTATGTACATTTTAATATGCATTGAATAAAATTAAAAATGTTGTGTACTTGAACATTTCAAATGTTCACAAACATAAAATTTAGTAAATAAATTTAGTTGCTTGCTTATTGATAGACTAATGCAATTATATAGCGTAATACGATGTCAAATGGTGTTTCAATTATCAGCCAGCAGTTTCAAATGGTATTTTGGATAAATTGGCAGAATTAGAAACAAATCTTCACACTAAAATGCTTATTGTATATAATATGAGTGACATCTTATGAAGGTTCGCATGATTTGCCATTTATTAAGGGAAAGAATAATAATTTATCCATCAAATACCATACAGTGGAAATGGAATAGAAGAATAACGCTTCTCACAATACTCTACCCGGATAAGTTTAGCTCACAGTCATATAAGTAATATTATTTATACAAGCTAAAAGGTTATATGAGTTCTTGAGATAAATATAACGTTGAGTTTCAGAACAGTATAACCTACAAAAGTGAGTTATGTAAAACATATGGAATGGCCAACTAAAGAAGCAATAAAATATTCCTCTAGTCAACTTCAAAACCGATTTGCTTATCAATATGATATTATACAATTATTAGTGAAATTATATACTGAAAATTATTTAATGTATTACTGCTCTTGTGCTTGGAATTTTTCAATTTGACTTTGAAAATCGTTAAAAAGTTTACTTCTTGTTGCAGAGTGGTAATTGAAATCATGGTTTTTATGGGCGTTCTCCCTTTTAAAGCGCACTGTTCACTTATTGAAATTCATTTTTCTCGATACAATGAGATATAAAATCTTATACCTTTACGGCCCTTTGACATGGAAGTGAGGAAGCTCTTTATAGCTACTCCAAGTTATGAGAGAATCGCATGGAATAAGATAATTTTAAGAATACTATTCTTTAGTCGGATCTCAGAAATATTATGTGAGCTCCATTGTTCCAAAGACTAATTCCTTAATTTTTCCAAGATTTCTTATCCTGAACTGAATTACTCTAAACATTTGTTAACCGATACATTTTGAAGATTTTTCAAGTTTTTGAATGAACTGTAATTCATTTATGTAAAATATAATCAATATAATTTCTCACACTGATGCACATTCCATGAACAGCCTGTAATGAGTGCCTGTATCTGCAAAGCCAAGAGACTGTTCATTGACCTCCTATAATTTATATTGTAATTGATGCAGACCATCGATCACTGAATAATGGAATTATTAATATAAAATTAATATTTGGAATTATTATTTTATAATAATAATAATTTCAGTCATGATAACATCTGCGTGTTGATGCAGACAGAATTGTGAAATTCTCTTCTTTGAAAAATAGAGGCCTTCATTGATACGAAACAATAATGAATATGAGAAGTTTTTTTCCATCAGAATGATAGCGATAACAAACGGGAATTACTGATTAATTGAACTCTGGTCAATTTAATCAAATTCTGATCATAATCAGCTTTTGATGAGCATAAATTGGCTGTTAACACTTCGTTACAATCACTAATTAGTGCCGCAGCTTCGAACCCGAATGGAGTCATTGGTTTCAGCTCTAATCACCTCTTCTGCTATATGAGAGAATTATAATATGTCATATTAGGACTATATATTCATTGACCCTATAATAGGAATAAAGTAATAAAAAAATAACTGCAGAATTTAGACAACAAGATTCATTATAAGTGAATTCCATTTCCTGATCATCCAAGCATGTACCGTACTTCATTAACTAGCTTCCTTCTTTTTTTTTTAAAACAAATTTGATACTTTGATTCTTCCATTTGAATGAGACTAATGACGAACATGTTCTCGGGTCATCAACTAATGATTATACCTATCATACTGACCTATTGACAGATCTAATTTCTTATCTATAGATCAGATTTGAACTTGAGATTAATTCAAGAGATTTATTTGTCTATAAGTTGATGAAGACTCGCTACCAGTATGATTTATTAACTTTCACATAAATTTAATTTAGTGCTAGGTCACTGGAAGGGGGATTTTCATGAGTGACCTTCTAAACAATTTAAACGGCCTTGGTCCTTTATTGTTGACGGCAACCGAGCCAGAAAATGTCATGGGGAGGCACATCTCATTAAATCGATGAATTTATCAAACAAAAGGAGTTCTAAGACAGTTCAAATCAGCAGCACTAATAACGAGTTTGCGTGAAGGGAAAATATGAGTCTGAGATACAGTTAATAAAATTGCAATAATAAATAAATCGCATCAATGCATCAAATAGAGCTGATGGACAGCCGCAAAATGTATTTCCAAATCCTTCCCAACTAAAAAACTACCATTTTCAGCTATTCTCACTTCATACGGTATGTAAGTAACAAAATTGAAATTCACAATGTGCTTTTGTTAAAAATCATTATAAACATTTAAAGATTAGAGATTAAAGTCTAAAGACTATTTAGTAGCCTACGCGGAAAAACCTATCCATTCCTCCATGGTCTTGGTTAAATTATCCCTAGTCATTAAATTAGAATTTATTGAAATCATAGCCGACGAATGTGACTGTCAATCAGTTGTGCGATTTCCTATTTAGGGAAATTAAAATTTTTGTAGACTCTCCTTGGAAACAAATTATTTTTAAATTATTTTTATTTCTTCAAAATATTATATCAAACTGTCATACTCTTATTGAAAAGAGAACTCAAATAAAATGATTCAGTTTCCTTCTATAAATCAGAATAAAAGAATAATGAATTATTACAATCGGTTATAGACAATTAATAGGTTAGCAATAAATTTTGTATAAAGTGTGATAAGAATAATCTCAAAGTTTTCTGCAACTGCCCATGATAGCATGAAAATATCAGCACTTTTACAACGAGGTACACATAGAATAGTGTTTACATACAATAATATTATTGTTGAGGCAGGTCTCAGTTCTATACTATGCTGACTTGTTGATATGAATGATATATTGTGAAAGAAGCAAGTTGGACCATGGCAGTCTGAATAAAATATTGAAGAATAAAGGCTCACTTTGACAAATTCGCTCCAGTTTATCATTTTACAAGCCTGTTGACATGCTCCAGATTCTTAAAGCTTTCAAAGTTTCAAAATAGATATGTTGAATTTCACAGTTCAGTGATTCAGAATAGAAGATGCAAAAGAGAACAAACAGTTCTATTTTGGAACACGTCGAGAGATTTGATCATCTTTCAAGAAATAGAATAATTTATCCTTTCCTGATTCGGTTAAGTAGTGTGTTGGAAGATCATTCAGGAAAAAAGTAGTGAATGCATAAAAAAAAAGGCAATGAAAGAACTCATTTGAATATCGAATTAAGAACGAATTTGTAATTCAAATTGAAATTAGTTCCACAATATCTGAATGAAATAAAATTAATGTGTTTAATTAACCGTAATAATACTCATTCTGCTTAGTCTGCTCTACTCTATTTTTAAATACTCGATTCACGCTAATTTTTATTATCATTCAATTGTATGTTTCAATATAATTTTGTATCGAACGTTGCTAGTTGCTAGCATGATTCGAAACCGCTTCTCATAAATGGAAAGAGTGTTGCGTATCAAATATATTTCAGGCGCAGTTATGGAAAGCAATTCAGGAAAGGATCAAAGTAGAATATCTTACACTTTCATCATGAAGCAGCGACCAATCCCAGTTCAACTCTTGAATGAATTAATAATGGATTCTATCCCAGGACGAAGTGTCTTGGTCTCACACTGAATGCAGTCTTACAGTAGATAGAACTCAGCCAGACAAGATGCTGGTACTGTACTTCTAAAAAATTCTCGCATACAATACTGATTAAATAAATATCAATATGATTGATTTAATATTGATGCATGAGGTCTTTGTACAATTCTCTACTAATTGAAAATTGGGTGCGTAACAGAAAAAATGACAGATGGACATCTACAAATCGATAGTCAACCAGGCGGAATGCACAAATTGAATGAAAAGCAAACAATCCCCAAAAATCTCACTATCAGTATCAATAAATCAAAAAAGATTGACTCTTCTTCAATATTTTCAAGTAATGACTCTTTTCTCTACTGTAAAATCACTTCTTGGTGATTTGGAACCCAACTAAAACTGTAGGTCCAACTCATCAATCACTATCATCCAACTCATTACTCAGGTTTCAGACCTATGTGGGCTTTATCCTCTGAAAAAATAGTTTTTGGCTCTACATTTTTACGATATAACAGTGCGATTTGTTACATCACGAGGCTCAAGTCCTGCGTAAGAATTACACCTTAAAGCTGAAGGTTTCATTTTTAATCGATGAAAAGTTGAACGATATCATACTAGAGTGCAACAACTCAAAGATAAGTGTAGATCTATGCATTACACATATGAGCTCGGAAGCTTTTATCAAAGCTGATAAGTTTAGAACTTTCCATTGGAGTGTTCATGGATGAGGAAACATTAATGTGTTGATAGCGGATCATTCGTTCAGAATTCGGGTCCCAAGTGTTCTGAATCGGTAGACTGTTTGTTTTAAAGTAATGAGTGCTGGATCATGCTGGAGGAGTCTGAGTACGAACAAGTTTAAAATGGAAGCCCACTTGTGAAAATCCAATTCCATGAAGTACTCTAAACTTTAAAGAGGCTACCGCTCCATATTAAAATAGTATGAAATTGACTTTTCTGATTAAAGTTTGGTATTACTGTAATTTGCAATTGACAGTCGATGGAGAAACAGAAAAACAGAAGGAAAAACAAAAGGAAAAACAGAATTAATGGAGTCATTGTGGAATATCATTCTCTGCTATTTGCATCGGAGCTGTATCAAGAGATACAGAATAATAGATTCCAGGTCTATCTAATGCCTAATTTTCTTCAATGACGTAAATGGAAACTTTGAACATTAATTTATAATGAATAGGAAGGTTCGAGAATGGTCATAGGCTCCATAACCTTAATAGCATTCTCAGATAATAGATCCCATGATCCCACTATAAAAACAACAATAAGAGAGACTCAAATAATAGAGAGCACACAATTAAGCTGAAAATATAATTTTCAATCATGATGTATAAAACGTAATTTAGAGTGTTTTTGACGTTTGACCTGCTAAAAAGCAATAGAAGTTCAAAGGTATTGAAAAAAGACAGCAAAAGAGAAAATGTAGCTATCAACCCACCATTGCTATAAATCGATAATCCATTATTATATTCAATATTTAATATTACAGAAAACAGATTCCACCAACAGAATATGATATGAAGTCATATAGAACAAAAAGCAACAGCAAATCAAACAAATGTATTAGAAAAAGACAGGACTATAGCTAAATTATCAACTTATCCAATCAATAAACCATTATTAATTTCAATATTCATTTCAACTTTATACAAAAAAAAAAACTAAACTTGACGGACAGAATAGAATATGGAGCCATATTTCCAAGCGGAAAGTCGTTGAAATGACAGGTAAAACATGAATTTTGAATAATCCTTTGCTCTCACAAATTCATCAAAATTATTAAATTTATAATAACCAATGTGAATGCTTTTAAGGCGAGCTGAATCAAAATGTACGATATTTTACACTTATTCTTACATAATCAATTTATTTACTCGTGCATTTTGTTCTGTTCTACGCATATTCTTAAACAATGAATCAATATCATTCATCTTGTACATATTTTCAAAGAGGTATTTCCTTTCTTGAAGAAGTCCTTTCATGTTCATGAGAAATAGCTATAGAGTGTTCCTCAGTAGTACCGCAGAAAAGGAATACTTTAGAGCTTCGAATGGTAGCTATTATCTGTAGTAGTAGGTTGGCCAAAATTTCGCGGGTCCTAGTTGCGGGCGCTCGGATTGCGCTTTGATGGGTTATCAAGTTACTGTAGCATGACGCTATCTGTTTTAACACATGTTGATTCAAATCCCACCTGAAACTGTAAGTCCGTAATACCATTTATAATACCATTATAATACCAATAATACCATTTATAACGCCATTGGTCATCATTCGCCTTATTACCCACACACAAGTATAGATTAATGTGCGCATCATCAGAAAAAATTGCACAATCATTGTTATATTTACCAATTACAAGGCTCAATATGGTTTTTTAAAGCCATCATTCATCATGATATCAATAAGACCTGATTTAATTCAATTTATTGCAAGATATCCTATCACAAATGACTGCAGAATTGCAATAATTAAATCGAAATTTCAAAAAAAGCTCTTATAAACTGATAAACAGATGCAAGAGTTTATCTTTCTTTGTAGTGGCGATGATGATATTGTAAGGCCTATAGAAGTTTCAAAAGTAGAGTAAATGAACATATTAGGCATTGGAAATCTCAAAAAGGGCCTCAAACTTTCAAGAGAACACGATTTCATTCTAGTATAGAATATGAACAAAGGAGTCAAGGACGGCCTGGAATTTTCTGGAGACAATACGTCTTTATAAATACGAGGATGCCAGTTTATAGAGAGACAGTCTTGAGTCAGGTCTCCTGATAAAATGTTCATGTGTGACAGTTCTTACCGTCAATCTTCATTTTTTAAACTACAACGCAGTGCTATACACTGTACAATTGTGTTAACGCGTTTTAGGTGTGAGAATAAGTGTGACAGTAATTAAGACTATTAGTTATAACTCAACTACTATTGGGCTAGTGTCAGTAAATGCTTAGTTTATGATGAAGTTATTGAGCATTTATTATTGAGATACTTAACAGTTTATTGGTAAATGATTAATTTCAATTGATCGGCTCATTCAACAGTTATTGATTAGTTTTGGACAGTGATTAATCGTGTTATTGGAATATTCTTTGTTAATTGAAATTTATTGAATTGTTTCATCGATTTCTTGACTGATAATTAATAATTAGAGTCTGCTGTTGAGTTGATTATATGAATAAAGTTTTGTGTTACTTTCAAGAGTTGCTAGCGTTATTCTAGTGTTTGAACCCGTAACAAAAGTATGATGTTCGTTGAAGCCTGGAATGACGAAATGATGTGCTGTCTTGCAATGGAGAGAAGTAAACAAATAAAGGGGACACTAATTTTCTACGCTGACCTATCAAACGGTCTGCATGGCAACATCAATTGGATCAAATAATGGCAGTCGGCAGTTGCTTGATATGAGTGAAGCCTGCCACTCCACAGACGCCCAAGTGTGCCGATGACGTTATATCTTCGCTAGTGTGTATCTTGTTGCGTCTTTATTTGAAAGAGACAGTTCAACTGTTATTATAGGTCTTATGGATATATAACACTTGTCTATAGATATATTTCTAAAGATACGTGTCTCTCTTGCCTCTGTTAACCTCGTTTATCAACTTTTCCCAACACAAACTATTGAGCTCCATTGGATCACAGAGACCGACCAACCTATCTTCAATTAATTAATTTTACCGCAACCAATTCAATTGCTCCAAGGCCACAAGAATTACCCAGAAATTCTTCTGCTATACAAGTGCTTGTAACAACTGAAAGTTACTGGAGCAGTGACCTACTTACACGAACAAGGACAGTCGAAGTTGTAAGAAAAAAAAATACAATTGGCTCTAGTGCTTTCATCAATTCGGGAGTTAAAAACAAGCAGAAAGGTTCAATTCAGGGGAACCCTTAAAAATGGCTTTTCAATGGAGAAAACTTGATCAGGAGGAGTCTAGTTTTGTAGTTTACATTTAAAAACACTATATTCAAGTCTATTCTCAATGTGTAATATAAGAAATAATAACTCCAATGTGTAGGGCTATGTAACCTACTGTTACACTTATAGCCTGGAGAAGTCTAAGAATTCACAAAAAAATCTCACTATATCAATCAATCAATCAAATCATTTTTTATTTTGACAATACAATACATAAATTATAATGAGCTATATACATCAACTGAGTGGAAAAAATCCAGAAAACTATATATTAGCAAAAATGTATACAGATGCATATTCATAAAATATTCTGTCAAAACAAAAATACTACTTGCTAAATTATTATTAATTTGTATGCAAGTAGGAGTACAGTTGAAAAAAAAACCTTTTTGAATGCTACATTCACACACACACTCACGCAACTTTCAAACCTTAATAATTCATGTGCAAAATAGTTATAAATATTGAAGGAACTACTCAACTGATAACAGCAAATAAACTCTCAATAGTTTCAGGCAAACATCGAATAAGCCATTTAAAAATCTGTTTTTTGAAGGAATGTTTATTTTTAAGTCTTTTTAAAGAATCAGGCACATGATTAAAAAATTTTGGGCTCAAAAAAACAAAAGATTTTTGGAAGAAAGTGTTATATGCCTTGGGGAGCCTCGCTAAGTTGTTAGCTACACTTCTTGTAGGCCTACTGTATAAATATTATCACTCTCAAACATTTGCTGACTTCGATTACCTGATATCATGTAGAAAGAAGACAATACCTTGAAAACATATAGCGCAATGGCAAACAGTTGAATTGTTGAAAAATTGGAAAAGAACGTTCGGTCCCACTCACACCCCTCATCGACCTTATTATGGACTTTTGTAGTACAATCAAAGGTTTCAGATGGGTTTTGTAAGTGGAGCCCCAACAACTGACACCATAGCTTAATTTTGAATCCACTAAAGCAAAATACAGCTGTCTGAGCACAACAGGAATGAATTTATTAAGGAAGTGGAACTTTCTGAGAAGATGGCGGAGGTAGTTTTTTAAATTATATATATGGTGAGCCCAGGTGAGTTTCTTATCCACCATTAGACCTAGATATCTAATGGAATCAGTTTGTACCACAGCTCCACAATCACAGTTGATTTGGTTACATGAAATATCATGGAATTTTAATGGATACAGTAGTTGCCAGGTAGTAGATAAAGTGAATAATATATATTTAGTTTTAGAAATATCAAGTGACAAGCCATTGCGATAAAACCAAGACAGTAATCGATTCAGATCCCCTTGCATCATGATATTCAAGTTTCTCTCATCAGTACTGCAATAAGAGAAAGCAGTATCATCCGCAAAAGAGACGGACATTCCATTGAATTTTCCTGAGAAAAGGTCATTAATAAATATAAGGAATAATACAGGACCAAGCACGGAACCTTGTGGAACCCCACAGTCCACCTCCAGGACCTCACTTTTAGCGTTTCCTATGGCAACATATTGTACTCTATTACTCAAATAAGATCTAAACCATTCAAGTGCAACACCTCTAAGTACCAATATCTCATACCAATGAAGCTTTGGGAGCCATGCTGCAATAATACCAGAAAAAATTAAGTGTTTACTTTCAGCTAGGATAGAAATATGAATTATATTTTCAAAAAAACAATTTTTCAAAGAAATCTTTTAATTTAGTGTTCAATACAAGATAGCTTTAGAAATTTTAAGAGCATGAATCCAATTCAGTAGTAATTATTCGTTGATGTGGCTAGTACGGCGTTCTGGCGTTGTGGCTGTTCAGCGTTATGCATATAGTTTATTATAATAAAATGAGACAAATTTTTTTGGAAGTACACCAACTAATATTTTTATCGTATTATTATTATTGTAAGAACCAAAGATACTGCTCTGAAATTATGTGTGTGTTAAACAGTTCCAGGCGGGACTACTAAATTTAATAAGAAGGAGGTGATTCTAGCCAGTAGGTTGCTTGACACGAGAGAGCATCGCACAAAGCGCGTTAGCGCATTTTTACCTTTAAATACTTGAGAATACTTAAGAAAGTATGGTGATGATATCTATTATTATTATTATATTGAAAATAATAAGAAGATACATAAATAGAATTAATGTGATGTACATCTTGATACTGGCTCACTGGATGACTGCTTGAATTATTAAAGAGCGTTTGCTCTCTTGATAAATGATTCTGCAGATTCGATAGATTGATTGTAATTAAGAATTCCAAAACAATTAATTCTCTTTGAGTCGGGAAGTTATTGTTCTTTGAGAGTTATTAATTACCGACGTTAGACGTATGAATATTCAAGAGACGCCGAACCATCACTCATCAACTTTGTGAAATTAAATGATGTTCTGCAGTTTTCTCCAATTATGTCAACATTGTTTCAAATTCAAACAACTAAAACAACAAATTATGTTACCCAAACAGCTATAAATTTGGTGTCAATGAAAAGTTCATGAATTTCCTTATGAACAGTAGGAATAATGGAATGTCTCTACAATATTACTATTGTTTATATTACTATTACTACAATATTACTATTGTCCAATATAAAATCGACAATAGTAACAACCAGAAGCATTACATTGACTATTGTAGTCAATCTTCAATTGTGATAGATGATTGATACATTTTGATTGAACATTATTATAAAATATTCACGAATATATGAAAGATCACCCAGGGTTAGTGTTAAAACCTACAAAAGGAAGACATGTTTAGGTGAATTTGGCCAAAGTCAAAAATTAATTGTCTTTTGCTTCTAGACCTTCAGTGAAGTAGCATGAACTTCAACAAAGGATGCACTGAAATGAGCACTGTTTAGTACTGTTGCTGCATGACGGTTTGATATAATAAACACTATTTTTGTTTTCATAAGGTGGGCCATAGACATGTGTACATAGATATGTTACATGCTTACATGCAACATAGTATTATAGTATTCATATAGCTTGGCAGCGTGTAGCAGATGGGACATGCTACATCTGAACCCAGCATACTGCTGCCAAGTTATATGAAAACTACAGTAACATGGACATTCTATATGCTATATAAACCGGCATACAGATGCTATAAAAAATTCTGAATATTATGTGCATAAGCATACAATAGCACACAAAATATACAATAACACACTAAGCCTACAATATATTGTAGTCTCTTTAGCGTGTAAAGAAACGATTCCCAACTTCTTACAAGATATCCTGAGGCTCTACTATTGTAAAAGTTGAAATATTTGTGGTAGATACTTCCAAAGATCAACTGAACTGAGCTTCATTAAAACTTCTATGGTTGGATGAGCATCAGAAAGATCATCAGAGTTTCAATTTCGATTCTTGCATAGAAGCCCTGGAGAGGAGGTTCTGCAATTTGGATATTCAGGAAAAGTCTTAGAGGTTCTCATTAGAAAATCGTTGTGAACATTTGCATTGAAGACGTATGGAAATTTCATCGGAAATTCTAATATCAGTTCAACACTCGTGGAAAAGCAGGGATAATAAATGCCATCTCAATTTCATTAGAGGATAGTCTACCTGTTTCTAGAGATTCAATAGCATTTCATCGCATTTATTTCTCATTAAAACGTAAAATTCGACATCATAGCTCAGCTTTCAAGGTAGACTATTATCCAATGAACATTATCTTCTCCTGCAAACACAATCAGCAGGGGATCTACTTTAGTGCCATCAACTATCACGTAATTCAAAATTGTACGTATGCAATTAGCATAGAACAACGTTTTAGTCTCGTTATTCTGTAAAGTCTACCTTAATGTACTATATTTTTATAGCCTAGTCAATGGACTGTAAAATTGTTCAGAGAGACACTCAACATATATTGCCAGTAGAGCCTATATATATTGTTCAGAGTTTCTCCAATAGGAGAAAGAATTCTACGTGAATTCCAGTAACTAAAAGTATTTCTAATAAAATACTGAAGTTTGAAACCACTTTTTTTATTTAATGGGAATGTCATTGCAGATATCAAAGATGAAATTCAGATGAACAAAAGTTATTAATATAGGTAAATCAATTATTTGATATTCAAATGAGACAACTTTATACAGACTCAATCTCATACAAATAAATAAAAATATGTTTATATTGAGACATATACATAATTGTCCATATTACAGTGCAATGCAAGGAATGTCATTACAGATATCAAAGATGAAATTCAGGTGAACAAAAGCTATTATTGTAGGTAAATCCATTATTCAAATGAGACAATTTCATACAGACACAATCTTATACAAATAAATAGAAATAAGTCCATATTGAGACATAAGCATGATTGTCCATATTACGGTACAATGCAAGGTATTGCAAAGGGTTCATTTAATAGCCAATGACATTAAGCTATTATAGAAGAAAGTCAATGAACAAAAGGAGAAAAGTACATCTCATCTTGATTCATCATACTCTGTTGAGAACACATTAGCAATACAATCTAAATAAAAATGAGCTCCAGCAGTGATGAAGACACTTCATACAATAGCTGAGCATCTTCACCACTATAAGGGGTCAGGTTACGATCCATTATTCAAATCAGACAAGTTCACACTGACACAATCTCATACTAAACGCACTCACACGCACACATCATGATTGCTGCATATCGTATTCATTTAATCCTACTATCCAAACTGTCCTGTTCCAATTTAAGTAGCTGTACAACTGAGTGCTTGATTCAATAACCATCAAGCAAAACGAGCCCTCATCCCAACTATAGCCATCAACTTGTTAATTTTTCAAACTAATTTCAAAGTTCTTGCGAAATACTGCCAATGATTCATACCATGTCTACATTAGAAACACCTGAATTCTGAATTAAAAATGTAATAAGATATTTGAAGCAAAGATAGAGGCCTACTATACAGGTGGAGGAAATTATTGGAATATCAACATTGCCCAATGAAAACACTCTTCAACAACACCAAAATGTGGAAGTAATTCAGCTGCTAAGCAATTCAATGCTAGTGTGAAAGTAAGTGATGTGGAAGATAGAAGCCTGTTGCATTAGAAACGAAGAAAGAGGCCTACTATACAAGTGGAGGAAATTATTGGAATATCAGCATTGCCCAATGAAAACACTCTTCAACAACACCAGAATGTGGAAGTAAGTAATTTAGCTGCTGAACAATTCAATGCTAGTGTGAAAGTAAGTGATGTGGCAGATAGAAGCCTGTTGCGTTAGAAACGAAGATAACTATACAGCCAACTAGAAGCCAACTATACAGGTGGAGGAAATTATTGGAATATCAACATTGCCCAATGAAAACACTCTTCAACAACACCAGAATGTGGAAGTAATTTAGCTGCTGAACAATTCAATGCTAGTGTGAAAGTAAGTGATGTGGCAGATAGAAGCCTGTTGCCTGTTGCATGAAAATTTTAATTTACAAACTACCTTCATCTATGATTGTATTTGTAGTTACAGCAAAATCTTAAAGAAATATTATTTGTAGATTGTAAATCAATTTGCAACAGGATCCTAGTGTGAACAACCCAAAAAGGCCACAGTAGTCCTCAGCAGTTGCAGTGTCTGGTATTTAATATTGAAGTGTTGTGTAGGAAATCCAAGGAAAACTGTATTATCTAAGGAAAATGAAGGCAGCTATTCAATTCAATTCAAATTTTTGCTGATGCAAATTTACAGTGACTCCATTTTATTATGATGTAGAAAGAACATTATTAAAACTTATAACTGAAAGTTGCACAAATAAAATATTCTTGTATAGAATTTTTCAAATCCCCACGTTGGTTGTTGAAGGATTAGATGCATTGACAGGGAACTCACTTTTATGTATGCAAAATTTGAGGGTTGCAAATCAGTTTATTCTACAATGACACAGTTAAATTTCAATGATACTGCTAAATAAACCCTATTGAGTTGACCTTTCTGCCATGTCAGTATTTGAATTGTACATCAACACTCGGGAATATTCATCCCCTAATTTCATTATTCATATCTTTTCTATTGAATTCATTTCCAATATTATTATAAAAGAATTTGGATGGAGTCATCCCCATCTCCACGCCATTGCAGCTTATCAATTTGGATGAAAGTTGTAGATAATCATCCCCTAATTTCATTATTCATACCTCTTCTGTTGAATTGATTTCCAATATTATTCTAAACGGATTTGGATGGAGTCATCCCCAACTCCACTGCAGTTGTGTTAGCATTTTGGATGAAATTTGTAGATATTTATCCCCTAACTTCATTATTTATATCTTTGTCATTTATTTCATTCCCAATATTAATCTAACAGGATTTGAATGAATTCATCCCCAACTCTATGTCACTGCAGTTGTGTTGACATTTTGAATGAAAACTGCAGATTGGTAGAAAAAACCACCGATCTGATGAAACACTCATATGTGAGAACATCGACAAGCGTTTTGACAACTGATCGCTACATTCTAGGCACGTAACAGAGGAGGCATTAGGGCTGTCACCAGTCCTAACTTAGAGAAGATTTTATTTAGGAGCCCTTAGGCTCAGGGAACGGGCGCAGTGGATTAAGTAGTGTGACACCAGACCATGTGGAATGATGAGACGAACGAGACCAGACCGGGCACTGAAAGTCGGCAATTCAAATCCGAAAACTGCTTTCCATATTGCATTAAAGAAGGGGAGACAGCGGAAGCTCTGCTTTTGTTCTATCGGAGAGGACACTGAAAATTCATAAGAGATCAACAGAAATATTCATCAGTTACGTGCTCAGCGGTGCGGCCTTTTCTATAGGTGGCCCATGCGCTGTTGCAATAACGATAAAGCTCGTTCGTTGGTAGATTGAAACCGCTGTTTTTTTCGTTTTGAAGAAAAACTCTCACTAAGTAAAGTGAATTTATCTGAATATGTATTTCTGTAACTGGGGTTCTTCGCTGGAAATTGTAATATGCTTCATGAAATTAAACCAGATGGCCTAACCAGAATCAGAAATCGATAGCATAATATTGTTAAATATATTCATGTAGTCATGGAAAGTTGAGTTAAAGAGACTAAAGAGAGTAACTACAGTTTTTGGACATATTTGATAACAACAGTTATGTAGGCTTATTGTGTTATTTTTCTTTTCCTTTTTTCTTCCTGATGCCCGCATGAGACTTGTGCGTAGGTAATTAAAAGCATGATGTTGCAATGATTTAATGAATTGAGATCCCTTAGGGGCCCGGGGGGTTCTGAACATTCTACTTTCTGTTTGAGTGATTCCTGCAAGATCTTAAATCTCAACTGATATTGAACTTTCTGACATTGAAGTTACAAAATCTTTCTCAGACTTTCCCATCAGTGCTAGCTTTCAGGACAGCCTTCTAAAAGTGGGATTATCTTTGAAAAGCCTGCGGTAATGATAATACTTCACACTATGAATGAGATGGAGAAATGTTAGATTACTTTTGAAAAAATAGAGACTGGCTCGCTCTGAAGTGGTCCAAAACGATGGTACTATACCAAAAAATGATCAATTCAGCCTATTTCTTTGATTATTCATTGGGAATATTCAAATATGAGAGAGTAAATTATTTTGCATCATTGAATTCAATTCTGTAATAATTCAGTGTAGGGTTTTTCAGAGGAGGATTTTTCAAAAAATGATCGCTTCAAAACTGGAATAAAATGCGAGTGCGGTTTTATATTCAGCCTAGAATTTGAGCGTTTGTAGCTGGACTCACAGCATCGCCAAATACCGCGTATATTGACTGAAATAATTTCTGTTGATTGTGCGAGAGTGTGTGCGTTGTTTGTGCGAGTGTGTGCGTATCGTTTGTGGGTGTGTGAGAGTGATAGTATGAATGAGGCAGATATAGAGAAAGGGTGAGAGAATGTTTGAGGAAGAGAGTTTGAAAGGGGTTGGCAGGGGCATGTATTTAGTTGTGTGTATTGTGTACACTTTCGAGCTGGTTTGACAGTGTTTCGGGGTGCTATGGGAGATTACCACATGTCGAAGCTTCCCTTCCCAGACAATGTGCTGTCTGTGCCCTGATGAACTACCTCTGTTCTAAGTGTCCCAAATGACTGTCATCACAAAATGTCAAACTACGCAAAAATCGTCACCATCAACTACTGTTAATCCATTCGTTAATCCATCATCCATCCATTAAAAAGTAAAACCTGGTCATTTTTTAAATATTCTTCATGGATGGAGGAAAAATCCTTAGATGAAAAATGAGAATTCGAAATGTATTACTATAAATATTCTTTATGACTTGAAACTTCAAAAATGCATCTAGACATGTTCTAATCATCTAGCTATCTTGGATTTAAATATTTATTTATTCATTGAACTAACATACAATCAATGTGTAAACAACAGGTTATTGCCCAAAACTGCTTTTCACAAAATTTCAAACTATAATAGAAATCTTAGGTTAGGTCTGTTTCACTAAAAATTCCACCTTGAAGTACAATAATTCGCGAGTCTTTTTCAGAAAAAATATTAATCTTGATTTTACTTTTAACAAAACACCATCACATCTTAAAAAAGATTAATATAATTTTGAAATGTCTGAGCCAAAAATCTACACTAGTTCCACTAGTTATTCAAAAGCAAACGAAAACAATTCATCGAATTCAATTTTTCAGCAAAGCTGGAATATTGGGGAGAAGATACAGTTATGCTGGGATAGACCTATTGCAAATAGTCAAGAGTAAGTCTCTCTCGAGACAAGAAAGCAGAACGCTTCTTCCAGATCATTGAATTTCTTGATTGGGTGGAACTTCTGTTAGCATCATCATCATCATCATCATCATCATCATATCCATCAGGACCCACTATACAGAATTGTTAACCCAGTACGATAGCTTCTGTTCGCTAGCATTTCATTATACGATAAAAATTTCAATATTGTTCAAGTACAATGTATAATGAATGGCTCTATATTGTTACATTATGCAATTCATTTCAATAAAAATTTTAGTGTTACACAAGTACAATATAATGAGTATTTATTTTCACATGAATGCATTTTAATTTCTCATCTATCAGGAAAATAGCAATACTGGACTACCTTCACAGAAGTATAGTGTTTTCAAAATTGAAGAGAAATAGATTTTCAAGTGACATATGGCTTGCATGCAAAAATGAAAGATAAGTTGCGATAAGCAATTAGATGTACGATATGAGAAATGAGATTCATTCTGCAGAATGTATGATTATGGTTTATAAGAGCGTGACGGTATTAATTCCTTTTTGTAAACTACAGCTTCGATAATCTGATGAGTATCAGAAAAAATAGAAAAATTACTCCAAAATAGCATTGAACTAATTAAAAAAGTAAACCGAAGTTCTCTTTGATCGTATTTTGTTATTTGGCATATCCTACATCATACATATCAATTACTGGGCCTACTGAACCGCCTTTGAAAAGTTTAAACGAAATCCATGGAATATCGTGATAGCCTAATATAGAGATAGTCTAATAATAGAGATCTTTACAATAGCTATTACTACGGATCACGCGATATTCTCGGAAAATGTCGTTTGGGATACGAACTACAAAAGATAGCGATGAGGGAGACTAAGGAAGAAAATGAACGATTTCAAAACAATGCAAAATAATAGCCTAGCGTATGAATCACACAATATCATGTGAGTTCAAGGTTCACGCAATAAGTTTTAGCACATCGATTGATCCTCTTCCTCCCCATACAAACGAAGTGTAAATAATAAATTATTCATGAGAGTCTGATTATTAAACTAGTTCGTCAATTGTGTTGAATAATGTTCACATGCTGAAATATCTTCTCACGTTTCAAAGATAATTGAGTTAGAGGATACACTTTACTAGAGAATTTTCAGTATGAAAACAAATTTGAGTACCTCATTATGAATGTAATAACATAATACCTTTAAATTATGCATAGAAAGGACACTCGTTTATTCAATGATGTTCAATTAAACAGCTTGACTCAAAAATAATCTCTTTTTCTATACAATCAAAAATTGGGCTTGTATTTTTATTGGAAAAGGAGGAGAAACCAAAGCCGAAGTAATGTAAAGCCAAAATTTGATTTACAACCAAATTAATATTTCCTGGAACCATTTTCTGGAACAATGTAGAAATAGATTTAAACTATAAAAGAATAATAAAATAAACTATTAAATAGAAAGAAAAAATATGCTTTTTTAAGAAAGGACTGAGATGTACTTAAAGACAATGGGACGGAAAAGCTATCTCAATCAAGCCTATGGCCTATATTATGTCCAATACTTTACCATTGGCTAAATTTCTATGATTTATTTAGAGTAAAATTTCAGAGGCTTATCATATTGAATAAGAAAGACGTGGATTGTGTAGAATATATACAGAGACGAAATTTTTTAGCCGAAGATATTTAGTTACTCGAAAGAGGATCACAATACTATGGTATTCGTCTTTTAGTAAGATTCTTACAGTCGATATGAAGCGAAAGTCTTTCTTATAAGTTATTCCACTCAAACAGAAGTTGCTGATTCAAAAGCAGTTTGTTGGCAAAGAAGTTAAATAGAGTTGGACCACTTAACCATTCTGATCTGGACCCTTTGATAGAGGTTGGGTTTGTTTAAAGAGGTTACAAATTATTCTCATCCAAAAGTCAAGGGGCTGTTCGCGTGTTTTTAAACTGCAGAGCTCAACGGCAGACAAGAGAAAGTTGGAACTTTATTAATGACCAACACTCAAACTTGGAATGGTGGTTAGACAGTGAACTCGGAGGGAGCTTGAATGACTCCGACTTGTACGGTTAGGTGTGTTTGATAGTTTATTTCTTCTCGATGATATGAACTAGATCTTTTTCAGATCTAGGTCTTTTTTGTTTGTATCCAAAATCGTATTTCTCAACTTTGAGTTCCAGCTATTCACTCAACGGTTCTCATGCATAAAGAGAGTTTGGCTATCAATGATATTACCATACAGTGTCTCAATCTCCAACTACTGCATTGCCATGTTTCTCTCAAATTTCCTAAAGCATAACCTGTCAGCTCTCTCTTTCACTTTACAAGTTTTCTTTTCGTCTTTGACTATATTATTTTGTCCATTATTTCATTCAAATTCGCAGAAATTTGTGCAATAACAGAATTTGAACAACTTTTCCAAAACGTCTCATAATCCATTCTCAAAAAACAATTTCATAAGATTGAGTAGAGCCGCGATATTAACGTGACACTGTCCATAACCTCTCACGCCCCGTTTCCAATCAAATTGAAAACTTGCTGAGAATTTTGTTGAAAGCTTGCTATAAACTTGTTGCAAGCAATTCTGCTGAGAGAGGAAACGCTCAACATTTTTGCAGCAAAATTTGTTTCAAACCGATTCTTGGTGCAACTATGCCTGAAACTATTGCGCGCACGCTCAAAGAGCACAATGATGACACGTTGCTGCAGTTCTTAGCTTTCTTATATTTCTTTATCCAGTACAACAGTGAAAAAACATGAAATTTTGAATACTCCAATTTTTTTACACTGTTATGACCTACTGGTTTTCCTTATTTCAGAGTAGTTCGATTTTTTCTCGTACAATGAAATTTAAACAATTTTACAAAACTATACGATTTTAAACAAAATTCATAAGCAATTCTAATTTTAAAGCTGTATAGATTGATAAAATTAAAAGATTTGATGAAGTGTTTGAATTCCATGCTATGAAAAAAATTCAAATGGAAGTAAAATACAATAGCATTTAAAAAAATTCAAATATCCTAAATCTTATGTTTCTACTTTTGTAGTGGAGAAAAAATGAGATGAATTACACACTGCAATTTCATATTACAAACAAGAAATATACTAGGTAGGCTACATAACTCGGCCTGTGAAAGGAATGCACTCGATCTATTTTTAGACGATAAACAATAGCCCAGGCAGACGCCAGACTAAATAAATTCATGTGAATCTGTAATGTTGCATTGAAAAAGTTGCAGAGTGGAAATAGTAACTTTTTTCTGGCAGTTTGTTTGCAACTTGTTGCATACTTGGTTCAAGACAAAAGAGGCTTGAGTAAAACATTTGAAAATTGATTATAACCGTATTGTTACGGGTTCTATGTCTAAAATAACGCTGGCAAAATAAAGATTTCAAGTGAGTACGTTTTGTCTTCAATAGAGAGTTAGTGATAGAAAAGGCATGCCAAGAAATACCACAATTATATGGAACTGGGATATAAGCATTGTGGGGATGAAATAGAACAGAGCACAGTATAGAATACTAATTCCGTTTCATGATGCTTGAAGGAGTGCACGGGGTATGAACAGCATTTTAAGTTATAGCGTTCCAACACTGGTATCAGTAGGTTTAAACCCTCCTGCTTCCTTTAAAAACCCTCTCCTCCCTTAAAAACCCCTTTAAATCACCCATTTAAAACACACTCCTGAAGCTCACTTTAGAGTTGAAACAGCTTCTTAGCAGTGAAATTTCTAAGTACAGTTTTATATTAATTTTTCATTCAACTTACACCAGATATAAATAGTTTTGGTGTTTCGAATTGCTTAGTAATTAACTTTCAGGTTCAGTGAATCCCTTGATAATATCAAAGATCGCATGAGTTTTAATGTGAGGCAAGAATATCGAAATTGATAGTATATCATACTGTGAACTACAGTAGTTCCTCTAGGCAAGGGTTTACGGTATTTTGTAGGTGCTGTGAAATTATAATGCGGAATAGACTGGCAGAATATGGGGTTTGGTTAATTGGATTTCAAAATGTTTTCTCAAGGTCCACAAAACTTGTTGAAATATAATGTTTTTATTGTCAGAATACAATTAAGATGCAATTTAGAATGCAAAAAAGTTGGAGAACCTTATAGGAGGTGAAGGAAACAACTTTAATTGATAAATGAATTGAGGAATGGTGTTCAAAATAATACTTTAATCGAATGGAAGAGAATAGGCAGATTTGGAAACAAAATATGTTTGAACTTTGAACATGGAAAATATTGAAATGCAGATGTTGATATCATTTTGACTATATATGATGTGAAATTACATTATTCGTGTATTGAATTATAAGAATGGAGTTTTAATGATAGTTTTGAGTTTTGGGGTCCGCAAAGAACTAAAAATAACAAAAAATAGACTGGCCCATAATTTTGTTCCCTGCTGTCATAAACAACGGTGAAGAAAGGCAGCCTAAGAATAAAACTGTAAATTATCAAAACAACAATAATAGAGCGTTAATATAGGTCGACTAAATTATTCTTTACATCACCAACTTCTCAATTGTTTCATAGGACAAAAAATAATTGAAGTTTCTCTCCTACTTGAATTCTTCAAATTGAAGCAATAATGTTATAATTTGAAGGTTTAAAAATATTTCGCGGGTATATTTATAAATATATAAATATTTCGCGCAAAAGCCTCAATGAAACATAATATTAAGTCAGCCTACTAGGCTAAATTTTGAAGATGAAAACGGCACCTCATTTACCGACCACCAGAGTGCTCCCTAGCAAGTAATTCATCCAACGAAACACTTTCCTTGATAAGCAGCTTTCTATAAAACTGTGTCATAAAGATACTCGAATTACGACTGGTATCTTATCTCCTTTTTCATACCCAATTTTAATCAGACATCGTCAAATTAGCTGGAGAAGCATCCACAAGACACATTGATAAGCCTACTACATATTATCTGTCGTCAGGAAACTCGACGGTGCATCGTTATTTTTTCTGTGGCAATGAAAGTAGAAACAAATACAACTCGAAATTTTCTGAGGTGTAGAGGAAGTTTTTTCCATTACTAAATAAGATGAATTCACAGCGGAACTTTTCGAAGATAACTCATCTTTTTTTATACTTCTAGAATAACTTTCAACCCTTTTTATATTACAGTCAAACTTTGAGAGTGGTTTCCTCTTTGAAATGATTGAGAATAATGGGATATAAACTAAGTTTCAACTATGATATTGCAGGAGCTAAACAATAAAGAAGAAACGATAAAATGCACTTAAAGCATTGATGACTTTATACACTATACAGAAATGAAGGTATATTTTGTAACAGATAATTTATCACATTCAATCAGTTATTATATTAGCTGAGGCAAAATAAATTGAAATACATTCCGTTTACTTGTGGAGTGACTATACGCTACTCTTTTGATGTTCCGTATTAAAACTTAAGTTTATTATCGCGAATAGGCTAAAATGAAATCAGAATTCATTATTTATTTCTGTGGAAATTCAACATGAATCGATACTAACTTATGACTTAACTGAGAACTGAGTATTTATTCACAAACTAACAATAATGTGGAAACAACAGGCTTTGACAGCCCAAAACTGTTTCCTAAATCCGACCGAGAGTATCCGAGAGTTCAATTTTTCTTGGGTGGAATTTCAGAGTATTCATCTTTCAGAGCATTTGAGCATTTTCAGAGTATTCATCTTTCAGAGCATTTGAGCATTTTCAGAGCATCTCATCCATCTCGCAACAAGGATAAATTTTATAACATCCATTAATATTAATTCTTTATTTAGTATGAGTTTCAAGAAATAAAATTAACTTATGAGCAGCTTATAGAATAATATATTTAAATGATAAATTAATATTATGTTTGAAATATATTTAGAATTAATCACCGCGAACATCAAGAGTTTTGAAAAACGGAATAATGTGATTAAAAAACCATAACTCATTCAGAAAGAAGTAGACTAAGTTGAAGTTGAACGACTTTATCTGAAATGGAAATTTTGAATACTCAACTCGTTTATAAAGAATGTTCCTAGCTGGAGACGCGTTTCATTACTCCTGAGACAGCATCTGCACGTTATGCGAATAAAATCACTTTTAGGAAGTTAGAGGTGCTGGAACAGCTCCAAAAATGCATCCATCTTGGGAACATGCTGCCGTGCGTGCATTC
The DNA here is from genome assembly GCA_948455865.1 of Conomelus anceps. Taxonomy (NCBI): domain Eukaryota; kingdom Metazoa; phylum Arthropoda; class Insecta; order Hemiptera; family Delphacidae; genus Conomelus; species Conomelus anceps. The sequence goes on from OX418216.1 coordinate 32,182,980, forward strand.
TCACAATGTAAACATCCAAGAGTGATTGACTTGGAGAACATAATCGCTCATCCAGAGTCATCTTATAGGCCTAGAGTTTTCAGGGTACGCATGAAATAATAATAGTAACGTGTCTGGAAAGTGCGAAACAATAACTTGTCCTGTCAAGAACAAAGTTTAACAAGCAAACTTCATTCTATTTGGGGCAAATGTGGGAGAGAACAGAAATTTCTTTTCAATATTCTTTATTTCCTTCAAAAAAGATACATAATCAATAACTATACAAGTTAAAAAAAAAAACTACAAATTTAGTTATTATTTGGGATTTGCAGAGAAACGCCAATTTTGAAAGGCTGAAAATATTTATGGCGAATAGCCAAAAAGCGTTGAAAAAATGAAAAAAATCAGTTCGAGAAGTCGTTATTTATTTAATTATTAGTCGTTATTTAATTTATTTATTTATTCATTTATTTATTTATGTAATTATTTATTCTATTGAGACTACAGTATCTTCAAGGATCGATTCATATAAAATGTCAGTTTCTTCTATTTCAAGAAATTTTTTTTATAAAATTCTTCTGTTTTAACATCACCGTTCTTTTTTAATGGCCTATCAAGTTCCAGCAACCATAGATGATCATGGCAATAGTAATCTTATTGGCTACAATGCGAGAAGCTTCCAATGACAATGCTCCAAATGAACGTGAGCCAGGAAATTCTTCGCTCCTAGGAACTTTTTTCAACTTCAACCTTATCCTCTATAATTTCTTCAGCTTTTATTTCACCAAAACACTGGGTAAACTCTCCAAATAGCAGTGTATGAGAAACGATTACAATCATGGGAATCAATTTATTTCAACTGATAGAACCAATAACGACTAAACACAATTCTAATAGCAATTTTCAATAATTGCATAATGGCTGCTCATCCTAACCTCAACAAAACACTATCCCTGGTGGCAGGTTGATGATGATTCTCCTAAGAAGCGAAATGCATTGTCAGTTTTGGTATTAGATTAACCAATACAATAACGTTGTAACCTCCAAGGTCGTATGCATACATTCCCAAAAATAATCAGAGCAAAAATAAATAAGAAGTTTATCAAAAGATTCCATGAATATTCAGTTACATTTTCTAAAAAATTAAATTCCATATACATTAAAATATATTCCTTATACATTAAAGTGTAATAATTGGACATTTTTAGATAATTCGTTGGACATGTAGTCGATTTTGGTCCTTTATTTCTTCAGAACATAAATTTCATTAGCATATGAAGAAATGTATTTGCTCACATAATACAACTATCATGTATTGTACTGCACGGTATTCCTCTTATTTCTCTGATACTCAATTCGAAGCAATGTAGCTCAAAATTTAGTTTTATTGTTTGATCATCTGTTTAATTAGAAGAATTTCATAATTTCTAGGTATCAGTGCTGGTACAGAACCAGTACAGATTTTATTCAGTCATTTTATGAACATCAAAACTTCTGGTGCGTAGCAGTTATGACGGTGAGGATGTTTGGATGATGCCTTTAATAACCGAGAGTGGCAAGCTAGTTGTGAAAAGTGAAGGCTCCCAACCTTTCTACATCTCGTCTCACAAAATATTCATACAAGGAATCTTGCATGCTTGCTCCATTTTATTTATTCTTTTCTTCTCGTACAGCATATGGAACTCCCTCATGGATTTTATGTACTCTGATCTTTTCTAGCCAACATTATACTTCTCTTCAAGGCTTAGCTTGATCCTTCCAACCGTGATCATTTTTGTGTTCTGAGAGATTTTACTTCCAGACTAGCTTACAAGCATCAAGCAATGAATCAAAACCACGGTTATTTCATTAATGAATAGCTCAAAATTGTAACTTGAAACAGCTTGTGTAACGCAGTAGCTCTGATTCCCAATGATTATTGTATTGTAATGGCTAAAATAAGGCTGGCAACACTAAAGTTCACACTTGCACTTTATTTACACAAATTTTTCTATTTTTACACACTAATTGCAAGTTCAATTAATAAAGAAAAACAGATCAAAAAATGACAAGCTAATACTTATTTTCAGTAATTATTTACAAGAATTAAAGAATAATTAATTACAGGCTGATCTATAATGAAAGAAACAAGGGTGCAATAAACTGTACAATAATGAAGAAAGAAATTATAAAAGAACTACTAATCACTCACAAAAGACAGTCCAATTCGTTATTTGACAGTCCTAAATAATATCACTTGACACAACGTATTTAAACTGTTAGTAAGCTGCACAAATAGTAAACACTTGTTTTTGAACGTTTCACTGAAATCGAGCGCTGCTTACTCCAACAACACTGGATTGTCTCTCTCACGAGATCTTTAACACAATCTGTCACGCGGGTTTGTAAAACTAACTGTCACACTAGCTTTTGTAAGACTCAACTAGCTTGTTCACGTGGACTTCTTTATATAGCTGTCATAGCTGTATAATTCCAAGAACTGGTGGCTTCTAGATGCTTCAAGAATGCCCTGGAAGGTGACAGAATATAGTAGAACACGACCTCGATTGTTCAGGAAGTTTGTAGAATTCTCGAGAAATTGAATTGAGTGAGAGAGCTGCATATTTGAAGAATAAGAGTGACAAAAGCAAGAGCATGAAGATCAGATTACAAGTCAAGTTTGACCATGAATGGAACGATGTATGTAGAACAAGTGTGTAAATAACTGCTTTGTTTACTTTCGTAACACTATGTATATATAGTTGCTGATCTGACTTGTCTTATACTCCTTTCAGCCAGAGTCCTCAAAACGTAATCATAAAAAAAAATCACTGATCTATGGATATTTGTAAGTGATATTCGTGTTCAAGAGTGGGCAAATTACTATTCATACTTTACCGTTTTATGTAGATACATCATTCAGATTCTCATTGCTTGATATGATTTGTTTGACCGATAAAATCATTCATTGTTCATACACCCTCCCTGTAGGGTGTAAAAGGTGGTGTGTATAAAGTAGATCATGTTGAGTATCTCATATTTTTGACTGTGCGCTTGAGATTAGATGTGAATAAACATGTGTTGCATCATCTAAATCTATAATCTATACATAATGTTAATAATTTTGTTCCTTACCATGTAAATTTACACGAATAATGAGGTTTAGTCTAATCTAATCTACCATTTGCACTGAGTGTCCAGCAGAAATATTGGTTAGCAAAATGCAAAGCTTCTGAAAAGATGATAATGGCTGGAAATTGAAATAGAAAAATCTGGGATCAAAAATGCACCCTGATAGCTATGCGAAATCAACGAAATACTCGCTGGATTATTACTTTATAAATATACCTATATTCCATGGGAGAGACACTGTTTATTTCCACGTTAATTGTGGAGAGTTATTTGTAATAGGAGTATGTAGATCTCTGACCACAAATTTCCACAAGACCAAGTGTACATAATTCATTTTCGTTAAACTACTACAAATTTCAGTGGAGATTTCGGCCATTGCAGACATTAACAACAGCAATTTAGTATAATTCTTGCATTTATGAGAAGTAAATAGATAGAAAAGATAGATTTTAATATAAATAATAAAGGTTTGTTAGTATAAATACACAAAAACTAACTTGTTATAGCTCTGGAAATCGGAAAAGAGATTTGGTTGGATTATGCCAGAAAATATTAGCTCATAGGTATAAAAGATTAATAGAAGTAATAATGTCTCAATTAAAGAAAATCATGATGATAAAGAATCATCAAAGAAATTAGAAACAAAACGTACTAGAATATTGGTTTTTATTAGGATTCAAATACTTGGAAAGGTTCATTTTAATGATTTTGGAAAGTTGGCTTAGGATTGTTTATAAAAATTTTTTTAGGTAAATAATAAGATTCAAGTTTTAGAATAATGAAATAAATCCAATAAAAACTTGTACACTAAAATTGAAAAACTTTCAGACACAATAAAAAAAAATAAGTTTTTACTCCCACATCTTCAGGAGGACCAACAACCGACCCCCAAAAAATATTTGATTTTTTTTTTAATAGAAAAACAAAAAAGCAATTGGTTTAAGAAAAAATTAAAACGATTCAAATGAGCTGAATATAACAGATGAAATAATCAAAAACCGTAACTGCCTCAGGAATATTTTGAAAAACCAAAATCAAAGGTTCCAGGAAAAGCCCAAGCCCAACAGGTACAGGGATGTCAGAAGATCAGAAAAAACCACTTGTGAAAGAATGATGGAGTATTGGAGCAGATGGAAAGAGGCAAATCCATAATGGCACTTTCGAAATCATAGTTGATTCAAAGTACTCCAAAATGGGTGAAACGTAAAAAATAATATCGTTTTAACGACCAGATCGGCGGCTCTGGTAGCGCAGTTGGTTGGAGCGCTTGTCTGAGATAAGATAAGGTTCTAGCTGGCTTCGTTTCCTGCAGCCTTGAGTTAGAATCTCATTCAGCCATTGATGTTTCTCATCATTCACCCATTCACCTCATTACAAGTCATCGGACTCATATGGGCATTATCAGTAATTTAAAAAAATATATTATCCCGTTAAGCATTAATAACAAATTATTAGTTAGGCCTAAAGAAAATATCTGTCAGAGATGCATCATGAAAAGCAATGACTCAACCAATGAAAAGGAATAATTCAGCTTTTTATATGGATTTTCAACATGAGAAAATACTTTTTCAGCACAGATTCCATCTTAATAGAAAAAATGTGAAAAAAATCAAACTCAAAAATAATGGTTTCTATCAACATTATACCGAAAAATCATTCAATAAATTGCCATAGCAAAGGAACTTTGCCAACATTGCAAGCTGTCAATCACACAACCGTGTTTGAAATATTGCTAGCATGATACCAACACCCTCTATTATGAAAGATGATCTGGAGGAGGACATTGGTTATATTTGGCGATTTTTCACCAGTGATAGCTTACAAGGCCGTCGTTTAGATTGCACGGCATCAGTATCATCATGCATAACGTTGATATCTTTCTGTGGCAGACAACGAACGAATCACTTGCTATTAGTGAAATTTGTAACTAGCATAACAACCCAACTACTCACCAACAACCCCTGAGAAGATAACGTAGACAAGATATTATAGAATATTTAAAAAATGATACGGGATTACTAGTAACTCAGCGTTTTAAAAATTGAGTAAGAGTAGCCTACTAGAAACTGAAACGAATCATTTATTTTCTCATCAAAATTTCTCTTACAGGAACAATCGATGTCAAATTCAATTAGCAAAACTTCAAAGAGTCCTTAAAAGAATTAATGACTGACGAAGAATAAGCCTACTTAGCAGAATATAGTTGATTGGGAGCGTAATCGCTTCGACAGCTACCGCACTCAGATGTTTAATGCGCATTTCTCAATGAAGGAAAAGAATCATTTTTGAGAATTACAAACATATATTGGTTCCAAAGCGTTTCTTGTGTTTTTCTCACCTATTTCTGCATTATCACTTTTTGCAGTTTTCAGTGTGATATTGCTAATTTTAAATAATACCGCAGGCCTACTTATAAGAGAAAACTCACATTCTTATTATATATTATATTGTTATGAAAGCAAACGGAGCAGTTATTTACGCACTTGTTCTACGTAGATTGTTCCATTGTTTTCATAGTCGGATGTGACTTGACATCTGATCTTCATTCTCTTGCTTTTCACATGTCTTTGTCACTCTTATTCTTCAAATATGCAACTCTCTCATTCAATTGAATTTCTCGAGATTTCTACACACTTTCTGAACAATCGAGGTCGTGCTCTTCTATTTTCTGTCACCTTCCATGGCATTCTTGAAGCATCGAGAAGCCGCCAATTCTTGGAATTATACAACTATGACAGCTATATAAAGAAGTCCACGTCAACAAGCTAGTTAGTCTTAAAGCTCGTGTCAGATTGTGTTACAGATCTCGTGCCGTTGAGTAAACAGTGCTCGATTCCAGTGTCAAGTGCAGAGACAAGTGTTTACTGTTTGTGCAGCTTACTAATAGTTTAAAGACGTTGTGTAAATTGATATTATTTGGGACTGTCAAATAACGAATTGGACTGTGTTTTGCAAGTGATTAGTTGCTCTTTTTATCATTTCTTTCTACATTATTGTACAGTTTATTGGACTCTTGTTTCTTTTATTATTGATCAGCCTGTAATTAATTCTTGTAAATAATTACTGAAAGTATTAGCTTGTCATTTGTTGATCTGTTTTTCTTTATTAATTGAACTCACAATTAGTGTGTGTGAATAAAGTGCAAGTGTGAACTTTAGTGTTGCCAGCCTTATTTTAGCCATTAGAACCCGTAACAATATAGAAATCTTTTAAGAAGAAAATTTTCACTAACAGCTTTCAGCTTGGTAGAAGTTGGTTGGACTACAGTTTGCAGTTTGCATGGGTAATTCTTTTAACGAAATTCAAATGTATTTGATCAAAATTATTTCCATTCACGGCTACGTTAAGTAGATATAAGAGGTTGAAACGTTACGTCAATACAGCCTACTTTATTCCACGTTTTATCAAACTAGTGTAATAATGAAGCTATTCTAACACTACTGTCACTTTTTTGTACAAGAGCTCAGGATTTCTTCGAAACAGTGTCGAAATGATTATCATACAATCAGCTGATTAAAACATTTAGAAATTGAACTGGATTTTAAATCGGAACATTTGACAGCAATCATGCATTGTTGGTTATGTTATATTTTGGGCAAGATATGGGATCCATTGGTAAGCTAAATTAAACGTAATTTGTGGAAGTCGGAGATAAAATCTTGTATGCAACGATTGTATTTTGCCTTAAAACAGCTCGTGAGATATTTAGAACACTCGCTTCGCTTAGGTTACATTTACATAGTATTTTTGTGGAAGAATGAACAGTGATTTTTGGTGTTATCTGCTTGTGTCAACAAGTCTTCCGATCTAAGCTAATTGTTTACTTTCCCCCAGCACTCTCTGTGCCTTGCAGTTTATCTAAATGTCATTAAAATGTTTAATTAGAATTTCATAGAAATTTATCGACTTATCGAATACTGTGGAAAATGCGAGAGTCCTTATCTGTTTATTTTGGAAGTTGATAGAAAGGTGGAGTGCAGTCTAGACCTTTGTATTAGACGTTTCCCCTTGAATTATTGAACAGTTATTATAATATTAGATCGGCCTTTTGACATTTAGTGATTGATTTTTGTACAGTAGTATAGCAAAATCTTTATTAGCTGAACATTATCGACTTATCTGTTCTGATTTCATTATTTTGTGTAAGAAATAACTGAACAGAGTGAGTTGTGGATAATTTGTGTTAATAAAGTGCGAGTGATAAATTTAAGTGTTGCCAGCGTTATTTTAGAGATAGAACCCGTAACAGTATTTTTTATTTTATGTACATTTATTCCATTTGAGGGAAATTCTGAAAACAGAAATTTATTTATCTATCAAGAATAAATGCAGTAGAGTATTATAGAAGAGCACTTGCACAAAACATATTTTATTGCAAGTAAAACTTGCTAAAAAGGATAACATCCGTACTTCTGTAATCCTAACTCGTTTTCCAATAATTTAACCCAAACATTTTTCAAGTGTTTGTTTATAGACTTCTTGTCATTTCTCTAACAATTTTGAGACTTCTGAAGTGTCTCTGGAAGCTCAAGCTTTCTCAAGAGGTTGTTGCGTTATGAATTCACATCTGCCTTGCAATAATTTGGAAGCAGAAAATTCAGTTGCACGACAGGTTGGATACTGCCTCCTTTCTCAAGAATTTCATAGCAAGATTTAACAATCCACTAGCGGGCTACCCCATTTCAGAAAATTCAGCGTTACTTTTAAAATTTGTTTTTCAATTATAATGAAGGATAATTTTAAAGGATGAAGCCCACATAGGTATACCATCTGTGCGTGGGTAATGAGTTGGATGATAATGATTGATGAAATTGATATGAATCAGTCTCAGTTGAGCAAGTTATTGATAAATTATGTCAAGCATGTTATTGCATTCAATTACTGGGTACACTTATTTTGCTATTTAAAAAACTAATTAAGTGATTTTAAGGCATTCAAGGTGGTTGATATTGAACTGTATAAGTTAAACAGTATATTTTATTTAATGCACATAACCTTCATTATCTGCAGAAGATCTGAAGTATATTTATTTATTAGCAGGAAAGAAATATTGAATAAGGTGTTATATATTGGTATGATTGAATAACGCTCACGGTACAAATTATAATAAATCATTAGACTACTTATTGGGCAAATCAAATTACATGAACTGGATTTACTTAGCACCATCCAGCACCTTGAGAGCTCTACTACTAATAATAATGACTTCATAAATAATAATAAAAATGACGTCAACTACTTTCATGTCATACAACTATTTTTTAATGTCATAAAGAGGAAAATTTGTATCAATAAAATAATCTATACAGAGCCATATATTTATAGATTTAATAATAGAGGATTATAATACAGTGTTTGCTCTGAACAAGCATTATGAATGAATGGCATGGGTGATATGAATGGTTTTGGTGAATTCATTATATTGGCTATATTGATAATACTGTCAAACATTTCCCAACTAATGAACACAAAATTAATTGGTAGATTAGCTTGATCATCATATTACGTGTCAATAGCATGTTTACTCGAAACTTCAACTTGGCCCACTCGAATGCAAGCAGCAAAAGCAGGCTTTCCTGTTCCCTTTCTACGCAGTTAAATCAGAAAGCCGCTCCGCAATCGCGCTCCAAAAGTTTGGCATTTGCTGGACTTGGCGCTTACAAAGCATTTTCTCATCGTCAATCAGTTCGAGGGTCGATGATTCCGATGAGTGAGTGGGAGGGGGGTCGTATAAGAGCTCAAGACAGAGCAGAGAGAGGTGTGAGAGGGTGGGAGATGTCGGCTATAGAGGTCTACAAGATTCTCAATAGAAAATGATGGGTGCAGGGAGACCCTGGGTTAAGATATTGACTGCGGGTGCATAGATATTGCTCTTTATCCATAATCTCCAGTCAAGCATAATATTGTTGTTGAATAGTGTTTACATCTATCATGACCTCTCCTTTATTGTAGAAATTCTTTTCTAATAAAACATTTTCATCACGATCATATGAAGGAAATTTGTTTCAATTTTTGTGTTGTTTAATAAATAGGAGAATATTATGATCGATTACTACCCTGAAAGTAATCACTGTACTCAATGTCTATGTTTCATGTTATATAGCTTAATTTGAAGAGTAGAGATGCATATTGCTTCTGTGATGCTCAATCAGCCTATTGAAAATAGACTCATCCGATGAAATATGAGGGAATTCAAATTCAGATGATTTTATTTGTGTAAATTTACAATGTATATGAATGATAAAAGTATTATTAATATTAGCAACTCTCAGATCCCCTAGTTGAAGTGAAGTACAGTTGTTTTTGAAAAGTAAACATAATGGTTGAATAGTTTATATTTAGTAGAATAGTTCATATTTAATGGTTGAGTAGAGGAGATTATAAATACAACAAATATATATTTTAAGGTAAAGTACAACAGAAATTATGGATACGATTGTTTAAAAAATAAAAAACATTTTAAAAATAGAGCTTGGATCACGAGATGAATTACACAAAGAGGCGAAGTTTTGGCCATTCTTAGATTTAACCTTTTACCTCAACATGTCCTACTAGTTTACATTGATTTGGATGAAATTGTCTATTACGGGTTATCTAAGTAAGATAAATCAATTCAAATGAGATAAATTAAAATTTAAAAATTTTACATGTATACATTAAAAGCACAATAAAAGTAAAATAATGAATTTATAATTATTATAAATTCATTATTTTACTGTACCAAAAACTACAAACTCTACTTAAAATTATGTTTTATGAGGTGAAATAAGATGGGTATTGCTATTAAGATATTCAGTTACAAGATTTTTCACTTCATATTTGCCTTGAACTTAACACATGTAAAGTTTTTTAGGTTTTATGTAAACAATGAAAATTGTTATCTTTATACGTTCAAGTTATCTCTACACAATGCCAAAAAGATTGCATTATTTAATAACCTAGTGTGCTACTGTTCCTTTTCTTTGTTTGTCTGGTCTGTTTTTATCTCCAATATTGCTATATAGATAACAATATTATTGAATATTTTATACATGTTTATTATTGTATATATTAGTATATTACTATATAAATATTGCTAATAGATGCAGCCAGTTTTAATAAGTGCTGAATTCAGTTGAAAGCCAACTTGATAGAATTCTTCGATGAAGAGATTACATTTAAATTAACATTGGCATAAATATTGAGTACGAATTAGCAAGAAAAGGATAAACGCACTGTTGAAAGCCATTGTAGAAGTATATTCTCCTACCTATATGTAGAGATAACATGTTGAATGTTTTGTCTTACACTGGAGGCCAATAAACTGGCAAAAAAACTTGGTATTACCTTGTTTAGAAGATTAAAAATACTTTGTATTATCTCTGTTAAACACAAAACTTTATCAAAATGGTCATAAAAAGACTGAGCTTGAAACAAAATGCAACTCGATAGCACAAGCAGTTCACACTACCTAGAGTTTGTAAACAGATATGAACGGGCATGTAATGCGAGAAGGTTTCCTTATCTGTTCCTTGTTTCCGGTTGATAAACAAATACGAGCACTGAGCATTCAACTTGTAATTCCGGCGATGCGAATCACCAGACCCGTGAAAATGCCCTAATTTTTCCATGAAGTCAATCTTATTTTAGATCAATTTCCGTATGAAAAATTCAAAAGACTGGAAAATGAGAGAGATCGACAACATCTTTCAATCATCAAAATCTTATCATAGGAATCACATACTGAAAGAGTTTGGAAAATTCGTGAAATCCTTTAAAATCAGTGATCACAGAAAGGTGAACATTGAACACCTTGTACCGGGGCAAGAGGGCTATGATCTCCTACCTCTCTAGATTCGCGTGAAAAATGGTTCCGAACACAAAAACACTGAGGAAAGTCAGTTGGCTCCTTAGGAATAATTGTATTAAATGTAAGTGGTCCCCTACAAATTGTCATTGAGTACCACAACATCAAAAATTATAGTATAAATTCTTTTTAATATATTCACTTTATTATCACAATTTAAAAAAATATAGTTTAATTAATTTCTAATACAGAAATAAATCAATCATTAACTGTTAAAGATTATTTATATTGATGTTGTGGAACTCTATAATAAAATTGAAAGGGATGTGATTTTGGCACTTTACTTTTCATTGGAGAACTGGGCCGGTTTCATTACTGTACTTTAAAACATATAATCTCAATTTAAATGTTGAAAATATGACATAACCCGGACTAGTGCTCCAATATAAAAGTAAAATTGGCAAAATCTGATCCTTGTTCATTTTCAACTTTAATTAAATAAATCGTTTAATTTATGATGCATTTATAGAACATGCAATTAGTACCTTTAATTTTGATGCATGTAATAAGTAATAAATAGCTGGATACATGTAATAAATTAGACATGGCTAATACAAAGCTGGATACATAGCTAATGAAGTGTATCATTTGGGAGGTTTTGTTTGCATAGAACTGTCAGCGTGCGGTTCAAACTTCTCTCAAGACTGGATAACAATGTCATGAAATGTCTGCTTGGTACTAAACTTGGATCGCACATAATTCAACAATGGTCCCAAATCTGAATTTAACTCTAGCCGAGTTACAAACCTCGAAACCTCTTCTAATCAATATCACTGCATAACTGGATACTTGAGCTAAATGAAACTGTGCCTTGAACACTACTTGAACTATCACAAACTATTCTTCTAACCACTCACAATGCCCCATTCATTCTATTCATAAAGAAATGAAAGCGTTATCAGTTATCATGTTTGAAGAGAAAAATATCTTCACATCATGTCAAATGTCACAGATCGAAGTGATATTGCAAAATACAATAGGTGCAGTGATACACGTAGTCGGTATCATGGATCATGAATGTAAACTTTCCCCAGCAACTTCATTCTATCTCAGACTAATATTTTAAGTGATCTTAAACAAATCTAAACAAAACAAACAATGTAATAGTAATTAATTATTGTTCCAGGTTATTGCATCGTGCTCAAATAGTTGCAATTGACGGCTGGCTGTGCTCACATTCCCTCATTAAATATGGCATTAATTATTTAACAAATATAATGATCAAATATGAATTATGTATATATTTTTTCAGTTTGATCTTCAATAGTTTGTATTATTGATATCATTGTAAATACATCAACAGTTGAGCAAAAACTGTTAAAGAATAAATTGAGGGAGTAAAAGGTTAAAAAACCTGAGGTCAAAAACTGTTAAAAAATAAATTGAGGGAGTTCAACGAGAGAGATTATTTTTGCTTTTCCCATTTTGGAGCTATACTTATACGTTCATTAAATATGTTCTCCTTTCTCTAGTTGATGAATGTTACGATTTGGATGAAAATAATGATTAATTTATTCATGACTTTGCAAAGCTTCATTGTTAAAGGCGACAATGAATAGTGAATCCAAATCAACAATAAAAATTTGAAATTCAAATTTTTGCTCCATTTGCTGCATCCGTTCTCTTGAGTCCTCACTGCCTACCTTCCAGGTTCTACATGAATTTCCTTTGTAATAAAAATGAATAAATTTTAATTATAATGTTGATATTATGTTATGATAAAATCAATATCAATCTAGCCGATGGGGTGGATCTGATTCACCCATAAAAAGGGATGTATAAAAAAATGCAAGGCAGCTCTGTTGAAAAAATGTTTCATTGTTTCATCAGAAAAATGTGTTCATTATCTAATGAAAAATAGAAATTGATCCAACTCCATTAGACTAATTATTTATTTACTGTTTTTTGATCCCCACCCTTTCTCGTGTATCTTTTAAAAGTTTAAAGTTGTTGTTTGTGTTGTTTCTTCTCATATCTCCCTGTTTAATAGTTTCTATACTTTTTACATTAATAATATTTCTTAAAGCTTATTCTATTTATAATCTATTATATTTCTTAAATAAAACGTTTCTCTAGACTCTATATTCTAGAAGTAAGACATGGAATATTACTTTGTATGACTAATTTGTCTTCAGTTTACAGTAAATAATTCCAATCTGTATACTATTATGGGAGCATTATAAATATGTTGTTTCCATTAGAATTCAAAATAATGAACAAATAATACTTTTTTCAAATATTTGTTTTTTTTTCATCTGGTTCTTTCCCTCATTCTCCCAAACAAATCTATACATGGTATTTCTTTACTCAACTTCGTCCAATCCATCATTATTCAATTTCCTCTAAGCACATACCTCTCATTTCCGTTGGAAATCATGAATATTAATAGCCCTTCCAAATTTCTATCCAAATTGTAAAACTTTTTTAGAACTATAATGTGAAACTGTTAAATTCAATGACTGATCAACTGTTGGCTGTTGGCTCCTTCAAGAGTTTGCGAAGGAAAAGGTGTAGTCGAATACGAAATGCAAAGTTCTTTTTTTATTATTTGGTTCATTAAGAACGGCTAAAATTAAACTTTATTAAAATTAACGGCTTGCAGACATTCTTTCTTTGGTTGTATCATGGGGTAGAAAATGAAATGGGGATGAATGTTTCAAAGCCAGAACTCTTAACATAATCAATAATATGTGAGTTTTAGATGCCTGCAAGACAGCAATTGGCATAAGTACGGTAGTGCTCTCTGCGTTTGATGTGTGCTTCTACAGGTGGAGGCTTGCAGGCTTCTCTCTTTCTGCTTCCACGAATAAGCCACTCTCTGAAGCTCAAAGCGCCAAGAAGCAGGAGTCTACTACACTTCGTATCTCAAGTTTATGCTGATCCGATCTGTAAACTTCTATTTTGCATTCGAAAAGCCATGAAGACGTCTGCCTTCATTCAGAACTAAAGTAGAATCATTGTAACTTGAAACTCGACTTAACAAAAAAAAGCTGCCTTAGAAAAGCTTATCCTGACAGTCAACTGAGAACACTTCTATGAAGCGGACGTATGTAAAACAATTTCGTAAACAAAAAAAAATAGAGTAGTGGTGTTTTTTCACAAACCGCATCAGTATGCAGGTGTGAGCGTCCTTGCCCAAGGGTAATGGCGCAATCCCACTAGTTCAATGGTGCAATCCCCATCCCTTTGAACAATACTCTGCTTTTTCTAAATAGGTTTATTCTTTATAGATACGTAACTATATCAGCAATGCTAAATTACAGAATTCTAGAGGCTGCAACATTTGAGCAATACAAAAAATAATCATGGGCTATCAAAATGGAAAATTATAACTTGTAAATAATTTCCAAATTATTTATTAATATCGAATCATTACGCAGGAGCTATGAAAACCAGAATTTTCAGTTGTACAATTTAGATTATTCTCTCTTTTTCTAATGAACTAGACTCTCTACTATAAAAATGAGGAAGAACAAGGAATCATGAGGAGAATTATAAAAATTACACAACTGAAAATTCTGATGTTGAAGATCCATCTTGTTTCCACTAATATGTATTATAAACTTAAAAAACACTTTTAAATGGAAATTGACTCACGTTATGGCGTGACGGCCGTTTCGCTCTGTTGTCTAGAGCATCATCAGACGACCCACAGTGTACAGTGTACTGTGGGTCGTCTGATGATGCTCTAGACAACAGAGCGAAACGGCCGTCACGCCATAACGTGAGTCAATTTCCATTTAAAAGTGTTTTTTAAGTTTATAATGGAAATTCTGGTTCATTAGCGAAAGTATTTTAAACAAATAATAAACAGAATTTATTAATTTCGAATTCCTCTAAGTGCTATTAATTATCAGTTACTTCAAGCTTACCTTTATAATAAACCTTCCATTTTGAGTATATATCTTTTTTGAAATTATTAGATAGATATAATGTAGATCTACGTAGTTCGTTTTTATTGAGGCCGGTTGAGATGAGTATTTTTCACTTTTAGAAGTTATTTATTTATCATACATTTTACATTGGGCTTTATTATTTCTAAAGAAAAATTTTTTAACATTTCTTCATAAGATTCGTATGAAAAAACATGCTGTTTACCTGTCACTGATTTTTTTTTGTAATGCAAAGTTTGTAAAACAGAAAAATGAACGAATGTAATTAGTAGAACTTGTGTAATGATATAAAGTTAGTGAAAATCGATGCCAAGTGAAATAGTAAATAGAGGTGGCATTATGGCATTAGTGTAGCTTGTTGACGTATAATAGCCATTCAAGAAATATTACAAAAGTGGTATTGCAATTTTTAGTTAATGGATTCATCGTAAAAGTTCGCGGTTAACTGATGCAGAAAAGGAGGAGAAACATCGGGATTTGAAAGACTTTTAAAGCACAAGTCTTTAAGAGCTTTAATTTTTAGAACCTCTTGAAAGTCTTTATGGTCTGTCGAATGGTCGCTTAGATATTGCTCAACATCTTTTCAAGGCTCATTTTTTTAACCGACTGTTGAAGAGTAACGTCCTTTTTCATGAGAATATTGTTACGGGTTCTATCTCTAAAATAATGATAGCAACACTTTAAATTGACACTTGCACTTTATTTACACCAATTACTTACAACACGCGCTATTCAGTTACGTCATACTAAATAAATAAATCAGAAACGAATAAATCAATAACGTTCAGCAAATAATGAATTTGCTATATTACTGTTTCAAAATTAATCACTAAGTGTTAAAAGGCCGATCAAATATTTAACAAATAACTCTTAAATAATTCAAGAAGAAACGTCGAAAAATAACAAATAAAACACTTACAAAGCACAGTATGTCACTGTATAAACAGTTAAAGAAGCCTGAATGATAAACTGTCATAATATACTGAGTTTATCACTAACACGTTAAACGTTCGTATAACACAGTCTGTAGTAACGCTCACTAGTATTATGGTTTGTATAAACGGAACCGGGAACTGGGCATATCTGCCACTTGTTCTGTCAACGAAGTTTGAACAATGAATGAACTGACTGTTTACATGAGCATCCGCTTATTTAAGTTTTTATCACACTCCAGGAGTCGCCGGAGAATTCTTTAATTTTCTATAACGATCTATTTACACATATAATGCTATTCTGAAACTCTCTCTAGATGATTTCAAGGCGAGGGGTGAACAGGGGGGAGTAAACAAAACATGCCTGTTTATCGCTCCGACCGGAAGTAGTATTGACACAGCACAGAAAATATTTCTTTCTTTTTCCTGGCGTTTCATAACAGGCCTTTTTCATGAGAATATTTTAGGTCGCAGACGCATACTCAAGTGTACAGTAATAAAATCAAAGTGCCAAAAAAATGTGTCTGAGCAAGTTGTCCACCCCCCAGTGCTCTTCAAGATCTGGAATTCAACAACACGTGTTCACCATGAAGGACAAGAGTGTGACGATTGAGTTATTTCAGTAACGCAAGGAACGAGCATCAAAGCTGTACAAGTTGACTTGGTTACGTTTTTATGAGTTGCAGTCGTTTCATGGCTCCATTCATTTATTGTCAAGAGGTCAAATCTTTCACTCTTCTCTCTAAGATTCTATTATGTCTCAATACATTCTTTAACTTATTGCATAGTTCTAAAAAACAAAGAGGGATAGTGTTTCAATAATTTTTCTGTTAATAAATGTGAATGGAATCTTACTAAGAAGAAAGTTACTATAATAAAAAATTGATGTCTTCTTACCGTTAATTTTGTTTTGTCTCTATTGTAGCAAAGAGGCTTTCAGAATTTCTTCTTCCATTTTTTAATACAGGTATTAACTTTTTATGGTAAATTGAATGACTTGCAGTCAATTTTAATTGAGAATAAATGTCGTTTGGCCTGAAATGAGTATATCTCAATTAAAATTGACTGCAAGTCGTTGAATTTACCATAAGAAGTGAAAGAGGCTTTATATATTTTTTTATAAATCCTTCATCAGGTGCCTGTTTTATAACATTCTACTTCTAGAGAACAATACTCAGTGCTAGGGAAAGGGAAACAACCTTAGTAGCCTATTCTTAGTACGTTATGGCTGCTAATAGACTAATATTGACTTCAAAAAACATGTGGAAAGCCAGCTCAGAGGTAAAAAAAGCAACTACAATAGCTCATAGTTGGAAAAGCAAGAAGGAAATGAAAATATCATAAGAACTATTGCCACATTTTTGGGTATTTTAATAATACTGCAATCTGTGATATTTTCTTAAATAATTTTTGCAGTCTTGAAACTTGAATCACAGGAAATAGATGCATATTCTATTTGATGTGCTTGAATGATCGAAGTTAGTAACAGGAATGCATTGCTTATAATTGAGAATACTTAGTAACATAATTAATTATGCTAATGAACTTGAAATCCTAGAGAAAAAACGAATTCAGTGGTGATGAAACAACCTCAGTAGCTTTTGGTTGAAAAAGAAGGGTGGTATCCTTTAGGACGACCTAACAATTAGATAGACCTACTGCTAGCGCAGCCTGCAGTCCACAATTCTGTGTGGTATATTTTTATATACTGTTCACCGCTGATAATTTGGCCTCTGAAGTATGAGATGAGGAAGAGAAATGCATAAATGGTGAACAACTTGGTAGTGTGACTACAACAGTGCCTCACTTATAAGCCAGTACAATATTGATTGTAGCCAGTAAAACAGGAAGAGCGATTACACAGGAAACAGTAAACAAGAAAAAATATATTGAATGCATTCCTCCCAGAGGCAAAGTTACCAGCGGTGGACAGTACCAACATAGTACTGGAGCTGCTATGCGTAGGGAAATGTGGACTTATCGGAAAACAGTTTGCAACCATTATTTTTTAATTTGACGCTTCGCGCGCATAACCAAACCTAACCTAACCTGGCTAGATGTGACTGAATCACCTCATACCTTTATTATTTTGATGCATGAAAAACATACTCCCAAAAAAGTGTACCGAAAACGTTTATTGTTACCACAACGACCGTTACTAATTTCCAAAATGCCTTCAATTTCCGAAGAAGACGAATAAGAAGATGTTGTTTACTAGTTCGGTCAAAACGACAGTCGTACAAATGGTGTCCGCCCGAAAAAGTATGGAAAGGGAAATATTATGAAAACCAGGTGCCAAATACCACTATTATGGTCCATCAATTCTGATTGCCTTTCACGTTGAATTTTCTCATTCAGCGATCTTGAAGACTTGAATGATCAAATTTAGAGGAAGGATTAACTCCTGATACCGTTGCAAGTTGAGAGCTGCCGGCCAACAATCGATTGCCATCTATTGACAGCTAATCTCCACTCAAGTCTCAGTTAAACAAAGAACGTTCACAGCTGCTAATGGTCAGATATAAAGCGGGCCGAAAACCAAGAGCTTTTCACCCTTATTCATTCATTGTTCATCCCTTCTTTATCTGAGTTGCTGTTTCCTTTGCGGCGCGTTTCCTCCGCTCTTTGTTTCCATTCAGATCAAGCTGCTTGCCGCTTTTCGATTTCGCTTCCTTTGAGGCGAGCATTCGATTCGTCGCTCTCTTGCATGCAATTCACGCTCGGAAAGGCCGCAGCGATTCTTCCTCCACCTCCTTCTTCTTCTATAACTCCTCTCCCGACATTCTATCCATCACACTTAGCTGGACGCGCATCGACAAACCTCCATCATTTTTAATTCACCACTTCTATTTATAAACAATACAGAAAGTTATCGACCGCTGACAACCAGGAATAGTCTGCTGACATTTTTCACGGACAGAGGACAGAGTATATGAGTTATGACCACTGTTTTGATAAATGGTTTGATGGTGTATGCATTAGAAATGATCATATTATGCATAAAAAATGGATGGCAGAGATATATTATATCAATCGGAAATTTTCGCGAATATTTTGGAAAAGCTGGATGAAGCATATAAATAGCCTTCCTGTATTCGTAGGAGCTTTTCTGAGAATTCCTTGGAGCCTTCAAGTGTTGAATATTTGTCAATAAATAAATCAAGTACTGACTAAACTTATACTTATTTTGGATAAATCGAAAATTGTCGCGAATAGTAGCGTTTGTAAACGTTAGATAAAGCATATAAATTATGAATATCCTCCATGTATTCGTAAAAGCATATTTGAGAATTCTTTGAAGCCTTCAATCACAGAATATAAAACTTCATACTAATTTTCATTAATTATTGAATTATGTACACAAAAAAATTGAAGCCTTCAAAATCCAGCACAGAATATAGATACAAAACTTAACTATAATTATGGATAAATCAAAAATTGTCGCGAATTGTAGCGCTTATAAACGCTAGATAAAGCACATAAATTATAAATAGCCCCCCATGCATCCGTAAAAGCATATTTGAGAATTATTTGAAGGCCTTCAAAGACTAACTATAATTTTCTTACTACTTATCTTTGCTTTAGTGCTCTCTCTGGAAATAGTTCAACAATTAATTCGTAAAACGCATTTTAATTTTAAAGTCATCTCAGTTAACTTTTTTAGAAAAATGAAAGTGAATGCTATTTGAACATGTCGAGAAAGAAAAAATCGTTTTCACAGAGCTATAGTTTGACACTAGGTGAATAGATTAATAGTTTTAGATTATCACTAAATTACAAGATATCACTAGAAAATAGTCTCTATCTGTAGTAGATAGAATAGAACGCTGACTTTTGTGTGATATTTCGTGTTATAATTTCATTTCATATGATATCTATATCCCTCTAATCTGGAGTCAAAAACTGTAGTTTAATAAGGCTCTGCTGAATAGAAAATGTAATATATGAGGTTCTTCATTTATTTAAATTTGAATTCAATTGAATCCTTATTGAGTTTTGAACCTCACCTATATAAACTTAGCCATTGAGCTGGATTTCGAAAATCAGCTATTCAAAGAAGATAATTTCAAACAAGTAGGTTCTTTTGCGGTGGGGGGGGGGGGAATAAAATCAAATGAACTTACAACCTAAATAGCATACAGGGAATGGGGTCTGAAAGGTAGAGAAAAGTTCCTTCCACTAAATCTTCAAATCTTTGTTTCTACACTGTTCTCTTGTAAGTCTGTGCTGTACACAACACAACAGGCATTAACCTACAGAGCTAAATTGTACGTGCTTTGTGTTAGTAAGCAACTGATAAGGCTGGAACTTATTACTTACTCTACCTATGATGCAGGGCTTAGAATGTTATCTCATAAATTTAACTGTGACAACTGAATTAGAAGCCACAAACATCACTGATATTCAAGACGTGTATGCTACTCGATTCAAATCCACTAGCACACTGGCAAAGTGACTTACACAAAAAAGCTCTCCACAGCTTACAGCAATAATAAGACTAACTAAAAAATATTTTCGTCGCAATTTTTTTTTATTTGCATTTGTTTGATAGCATCAAATTTGTTCGAACAAGAATCTGTTGTTATTATTATTATTATTATTATTATTGTAGGCAATCTGAACAACCAGGCACTTTTTGATTTATTATGTGATTCATTTTAATTCCAGCAAGATAAGTCGATTTGCTGCCCGGCATTATGTCAATCCTGAAGCAACCCAGCTACTTGACAATCAAGATATTATTATGTGAAGGTTGAAGAGGACAAAGTCTTTTGAATTAGTATATTGTACAGTACTCTTTACTTAACAATGGATTAACTATTTTCAGAACTCAGAAAAACGTTGATGGTGAGTCTTCAAGACTAGTTTTAATGGCATTTAACAGAAAAAATCCAATTTATTGCCATTTAGGCCAACTGAATAGGCTATTGAGATTTTTATAGTTTCTTCTGTGGTTTTCATCTTTGCATGAGCCGTTGATAATTATCGATCATAATGATGATAATAAACTTGCATTGACAACAGAACTGACTTACATTTGCGAGTACACCAGACGCGTTTCAGGAACCGAATCCCATCCTCAGCATACAGAGAATACGAACTCATACATCTATTTTCATACTTAGACAATCTGTCCAATTTCAAACTGTGATAGGTTTTTAGAAACAAGCTTTTTACACTTTCAATTTTTTTAGCATTTATCAGACTTTTAAGTTCTTAATTATTTTAAATAGTCAATTCAACAATAATCGAATGTTGTTTTTTTTCTGAGGATGATGCCCACATAGGTCTGAGACCTGTGCGTGGGTAATGAGTTGGATGATGGTGATTGATGAGTTGGACCTACAGTTTTAGGTGGGTTCCGAACCACCGGGAAGTGATTTTACAGCAGAGAACAGTGTCTTTTTTGCTGGCCAATCTAATCGGTCACCGTTACAAACAGGACCTGCGAGAACGCAGCTTTTCTCTATCTGATTGAACAGATACCTGCTACGCCTCGCGGCTATCTGTTTAGATTACTGTTATGTTCTTTTTATGTGGAAAACTTACAACAAAACTTTTGTAAATTACTTTGTAAAAAATGTAAATTTCCAAACAGAAAATGCCACAATATCATTCTATTACGCCTGCAATTTACCATACGAATTTTCTCGTTTATAACATGTGCATGAATTTTTATTATCAGAAAATTTCAAGTGACACCTTTCATTAATTCCAGATAAAATATTGATTGGAAACAATTCATAACGCATCCACCTGTTTAACAGTGCTCTTGTCTGTCTTTCAAACTTGATAGAGAAAGGCAACTATTATATTAATTTGCTGTTAAAATAATACCTCCAAATAATTCTACATCCTTTAAAAACTCAATATTTTTGTAACATTTGATTTGTATTGTTATTATTTGTGAGAAACAGGGACAAAATAATCTACTATATTTCTCACTGAATAGTAGGCTGTAGTCTAAATCTAATTATCTTTATAATATACGGTATTTCCAAAAGAACCATATCAATTTCTTAGTAGAGAATAAAAGCAGAACAAGTGATAATGATTGCATCATTGCAAATTTTATTGATATGTACTCAAGTTCAAAGTCTAAAGAATATAAATTTATCTTATACTGTTTTCTTACTATTTGTTTTATACTGTTTTCATACTATTCAGTGGCGTAGTAACGGGGGGGGGGCGGAGGGGGCGGACCGCCCCGGGTGACAGCCCAAGGGGGGTGACAAAAAACAGATTCAATTAGGCTTTAAAAGGAATGGTATTAAATGCTTTTTAAATATTTTCTAATAGATCATTTTTCTTTTTAATAATAGAGAAAAAATTATTCTGGTTAGGGGTGACATAACAGGCGACTGAGTTGCGTGCGACTGAGTTGAGAGAAATTTAGTGATACGGTTGATGGTGCAGGAGCAGTGAGTGTCGAAATGTGTGACACAGAGGTTGCTTATCAGCTAAATTTATTTTCATTTTTTGAAGAAATCAGTTCAGTTCTACTACACCTGCCACTGCCATCCACCCTTAGAGAATCAGTGGATTTGTTGATGTAGGTGTCAGAAGAGTAGCCAAGGAGCGTCCTCGAGTACGGACACCCTCCATTAACAATGTCTCAAGCACTTGATAGAATTTGATTCATAATGTGGGTTGAAATATTAAAATACAGCGTTTACATGAATGGTATATGGTTTTTGGGTGAGAGCTAATACTTTTTTGGGTTGGCTAATACAGAGATAAGTAAGGGTTAGAATAATGTGGGAGGAATTATGTATAAAAACGCTCAAAGTGCAATTTTAGAGGAGTTATTTTAAATTTTTTCCGCACACCCTCCCACCATTTAAACAAGAAAATCATATATTTTGTCAACATCTTGAAAAGACACCTTAATTTATTCTGAGTTATCAGCCTACTGTTAAGGTAGATGAAAAAGTTTAGTAAGGAAAGTTATAAAAATGATTAGTTTGATTTGTGAAAAGCAAGTCATAAAGTAATGTAATTGAATTTCAAGGCATATTATTTCATTTCAGTGAAAAAAGAATATTAAGAAACATATTTTTTAGAATAAATTTCAGTGGTAGGTCTTGCAGGTGCTTTTTACTAATTGGACTGTAGACCGTATATGGTGAGTCTATAGTCACGAAAGTGAGGCGCTCCCAGAGATTGGACCCAAACATTAGCCATGACTCAAATTGAGTCACTCAATTCTCAAACACAAAAAAATCAATTGAATTTTTTTACCAAATATTATGGTGTAAGATGAATGAGTTTGTGTCGAAAAGAACTTGAGAGGATTATTTTCAATTTTTCTCCGGATGAAAACCCCCGCACCATCATTCTACCATCTATAGAAGGGGTAGTTGTTTCATTTGAAGTGTTACAGGGGGGAACGGGGAATTGGCTATATCTGGAACTCACTATATCTGTGTTAAATGTCCTATGCTTATAAAACTGTTCTGAGGAGGAATTCGTTATATGTGTCGACTAGGGGAATTCCCTATATCTGGAATTCACTGTATGTCAGCCGGAGGAATTGCCTATATCAGGAACCGGCTGTATCGTCGCTAGCGGGAACTCACTATATCTGACGTCACACCTACGTCACAGCGTACTGTGACGGTTCCTCAGCTCCAGGTGGGGCCAACGAAACGGCGATAGAATACCAACACTATTCATTCATCTACCCCAGTGATAGACAAACTCTGTCGGTGAGAGCGCGGCAGAGCGCGCCCTGCTATTTTAAATTAACATAATTAAAATAAATAGTGACCGAGTATAAACGTTTTTTTACTTGGCCATTGTTAATATAAAAGCCAAATGCCACTGACTGACTGATTCATCACTATTTCTTGTAAACCATGCGGCTAGAAGTTGAAATTTTGTGCAGTTATTAAGATCCCTAGATGCATACTAAGAGCAGGTTTTACCTGAAATCCCACAGTTGACTTTTTTAATTACTAACCACCTTTTCTTAATCATTCTTATTAATTAGAATTTATACTTATAACCTATAAATAATTTTTTATATCATATTTTTATTCGCCAAACATGACAAAAAATCAATTTGCATACGTTTCTGAATACAATATGGCACAGCCAGCAAAGAGAAACTTGCGAGCTAGCTACAAGTTCATTATAATACAAAAAAATACATGAAAAAAATACTCTACAATCTGACTCTAACCTATCTGGTGAAGCCAGAAAAGCTAATTACCATTGGCCGACTGACTCATCACACTTTCTCGAAAACCATGTGAAATTTCCAGCATTTGGGACCAAAAACAACAATTTTTCAAGATATATTTTATCACCGTTTCTCAAGAACTATGTGGCCTTATAAGTTGAGTATCCAGGTTCATTTAAGACTCTAGTTAAGCAAAATTTTTACCAGGTGTGAAAATGTATTACTTTTAAAATTTGGTTGCATATATATCTCCGCCTCCCATCAGTGGTTTTAGTTGGACAGCTAAAACGTGGGAAGCGATCCTGCTGGCTAGTCATATAATACTGTATATTATGGTAGCAGAGCCATTTCCTCTGCAAATTTCAATACAGTGGAACTTTTACAAGCAAAGTGACATTGTTGAACTCAAACACTCGCTAGGGGGGTGTATACATTTATTGTTGTGCATGTCCGCACAGTTGATCTGTGTAATAAGGCGCTTACTAACGCCATTCCCTTTCGAAAAAAAAATTTGTCCAGACATTTGCTAACAATAGCTAATGGCTTATATGCTTCATGTTTATGAATTGATTGGAATGATTCATTTTCCTCAAAATTTCCATCGTAATTATTTTTGTAATTTTCCAAGATATTTCTTTTGATAAGAATTGTAGAACACTAAATTCTAAATTCGACAAGCCTAAAAGCCAATTCTTGCAGCTGGTCAAAAATGAACCATTTTTTGTATTTTGGAAAGTTGCTATTACCAAGTACTTTATGTACAAATATCTTGAAAAATAGCACATTTTTAGAGCCTTATTATACAGAAACACTACAGTCGCGGGTCACAATTTCAGGCTAAATTAATTAAACCAACCCATGCTGGAGGGGGTGAACATTTATAACAAAATTAGAAAAATTATTAGATAGGCTTGCATTAATAGGATAGCTGAACATTTTAATAAATAATAAAGATAGGAAAAAAAAATATTAACAAAAGGAATTTTAAAATATACATCTCATCATATAAACAATCGATATACTTTAAAATAAATTAGATACTGCCATAAAATAAGGATGAATATAGAATATGATGGTTGATCTATGGATACTACTACACTAGCGGCCTGGCAAGGGGGGCGGACCGCACCGCGTTCCAGCCCTAGGGAGATGACAAAAAGCTGATATAATATAATGATTATACATGATTGTATGCATATAATGATTATAATTTCAAAATTTGAATCAAATAATGTGATTTGTTAAACTTTGGTGCTAATATGGACTCTAAATAAGTGAACCTATAAATGCTATCAAATGGTTCGCGTGTTCTCCGAGGCTGGACCAAAACACTTATTAGAATTAATTTTGACCGATAATGCAGGATAAAATTATTGTATTAAGTGCCTAGAATCGCTTAGAGAGCGTGTACGAAGGGATTATTTTCGAAATTTTTCCCCCGGGATAGGATTTTAAGACCACTCTTATGTAGAAAAGTCCAATAATTATTGTTTGTTTTCAATGTATTTTTTTCTCTATGTTTTGTGTACTTTCATCACATATATATGATTGAATGAGCTAGTCTGACTTGTCTTATACTCCTTAACTGGAGTCTCCAAGACGTAATCTACAAAAAAAAGTCCTATGTTTTGACTCGTGACTCGAGGCTCGCGATTTTGTCTGTATGTTTGTATGTTCGATGATAACTTTCGAATACTTTGACCAATTAAATCAAATCAGAAATGGTTTTATTTCTCCTTCAACGAATACAATATGTATGTAGGTAAATTCATATAAGATACAAAATAAACAAAAAAAAGTATACAAACTATTCAATACAAAATATATAGTTAGAGAGCAAAAAATTCCTCACATGGGCCCTACGCCTGTGTGTGAAGAAGAGTCCATCATTACAAAAGAGTTTAATATAGAAGAATAAAAAAAAACTCCGTTGAAAAATAAATATTACTTTAAGCTGAAAAAAACCTGGGGGAACTTTAAAAAAAGGCTTCCGGAAGCAGGAAGGATCCCCCATCCATCAAACACGCGAATTATGGGCACAACTGAGAAAGAGTAGTAGTTTTTAGATTAGCTTCTGCCAAGAGCACCCTATTCGAATATTTCGGGATTTTCCAATTAGCCAATTTTCTAGAGAGCTACGACAAGCAATTGTATGGAGCCCAAACATTACTAGAATAACTTGCAATTGCATTCTGAAGGAATTCAATTAGAAATTTTGTCAGAGGCCTGGCCCGAGAGTACACTCTGGTTTATGAGCTTTTTCCTCACCTGACAATATAATCATTATCACAAAAGTATGATGAAATTTAATTGAAAACACACTTAATATTTGAAATATCAAGGAAACTACATTTTTAGACAGTTTAATTTGTTTAATATAATTTTGTAATATATATATATTTTTATTAATCACCAGTTATTTGATTAACATTATTTGTTTTAAAATAAACTAAATATAATTACGAACCAAGCCTAGTGGAGGTCATTTCCAGTGAAAATATATATTTAGATTTATGTATTTTGCTTAAACGGCCTCATTGGACTCAGTTTCTTGTCCTCCTTGATAAGTTCTCTTTCTGCATTGTCCAGTACTTCTACATTCGTTCTGATTTTCTCTATCAGTTTTTATCTATAAATACCCTTTGTACAATATGTCAGTTGTTTATTTTTTACATGAATATTGTTTTTATTTCTTTAAATTTCTTTAGATTTTCGTTGTAGATTTCCTGGGTTATTTTCAGTTATAACATATTATGGTTTTATACCAAGTCATTATAGACTTGGATTCCAGGGGGTCCACATGGAATACTATGTGGACCACCTTCTTTCCAAGAGCTTTTACACAGACAGACAGTCGGACAACGGCACAATTCCAATAAGGCCCTGTTGGGTCCTTAATAAGAAGAACCAGTTATATTCTTGTTTGAAGAAAACTATGAAGATATGTAGTGACTTATGAATGTGGCAAACATAAATACTTTAATATTTGATATTTCATTAATATCTTAATTTGTTAGTATAGAATTGATTAACAATATTTTCTCTTTTATTTGCGCGTTATTTGTTAGGCATGCGGGCAATGCTAAGCACGCTCGGAGAATTCGCCATTGGTTAGTTGTGAGTAAAGAGTGGTTAATAATGGTAAGCTTTTATTATTAAAGAGTAGTGGTGAATAAATTCGAGTGAAGAACTGTAATATATACGAGTATATTATCACCCCACTACGACACTTGAGAGAGAGTGAGAGTGAGAGTGAAAGATAGCGTGAGGGTGAGTGAGAGAGAATCATACTATAGAACGCCTACTTTTGTAGCCTATTGTACAATAACGCCATGCTTCATCACAAGAAACATAAAAATATAAATATGCGTGAAATAAGGAAATTAAAATGTTATGTAAGATAAATTTAGACAAGAAAGAGAGCAAAAACTCTTTAAAATCACATTCAGCCAGAAAATCACGCATCAATTAAACATGCAATCTTCTCTTGAAAATATTCTCTTGAAAAGGGAGAGGGATGGTGTGAATAGCCTACTAAATGAACTCTGATCAGAAACTCTTGACTAACAAAAGAAGCCAAATCTGTGACTTTTATGGAGGTGAAGACATTTTTTCCAGGTGAGGTATCTCCCAAACATTTTCTTTGTTTACAAATGCTCCAAATTTCTGAAATTGACTTTACGTAATATTATTGCAAATTTTACGGAAATGAACCGCGGCTTTATTTTTAATAATAATGAAGACATGAACCTAAGAGATTTGACAGGGGAAGTCAAAGATATGACACAATAAACCCTCATCACCACTTGTCCTTGTAATTCCAAATTAAATAGATCTCCATTTCTTCCTTCACAAGATACAAGAGACATAATAAATTTAGCAAAGTAAAAAGCATCCTGTGTCCGTGAGTGTCGGTATGAATCGAAACAGCATGTACTATGATAGGTATGGAAACTATAGAAACTGTGTATAAATGATGATTTTTGTAATCAGATGGAGAAATCTAAATACAAATAATAATCTACAAGCTACTCACAGGTAATTGACATGACAGAAACAGAAACAGTGATTAAGCCTGATCATGTTCTACTACACTCAAAGCGCAGAACAAAATACATGAAGTATTCAATTAAATACTGTACTTAATGAGAAATTGATATAGCCTAATATTTTTGAAGAAGCACTCATGACCATCACCACTGTACACACTGTTTTTCTCATGTTTTCTTTTTGAATTCTTATTCTTGAATTTTTGATGCACAAAAACTTTGTCTTATTTTCAAGAAAAAAAAATAATTTTAAATGAAAATATATGAATTTTTGAATGACATCCTATTCATGAGAACAAGTTGATAAGCAACTGACATTTTATAAAATAACTATAATTTTCATAGCTGTCATTAATAATAACTAGTGGCTTGTAGGGGCAAAAATCCTTGAATAAAAACACTAATACATAAAACAAGTCATTATACTACAGTATTATAAATCAAACGAACTAACAATCAAATTACCTATGAGTCAGAATTTCCCTGTTTACTAGATTTTTTGTGTGAGAATAGTCTTTTTGGTTGCTTTGGTTGTTGTTATTTACAATAAACAAATTGATTCCTTCCGGAGATTTAACTCTGCTAAATGCAACATATAATTGCCCATGAGTAAATACTGGTTTACTTAGGTATATCCCAGCTTTGGCCTTGGGACTTATTGATAGTAATACAAAAAGCTAGTCTGATTGGAAATTGTTTTCTTGACATATGGAAAGGCATATTAGGGTCTGTTGATATAAGCCTAATTCCTGGTAAAAATATTGCATTACCTTTCCAGATCCAGTTATTATTTCTAACTTTATGCACCTTCCGTAAAGGCCCAACACAATTCATCATACGCCATTGACCAAGCCTGACCCGAGATTCACATTCCTTATCAATATCACGATAGCGCCAATTTTTAGTGTAATATGGTGTTTATGTGGTGGCATTCCTGATGGTGTGATATTCTATTGGAATATTTAAAAGTTCAATGGGTTCATCAGTAATAATTTTGTCCACAATAAATTAGTTCTTTGCTTCTCCCTCCACGTTTCCAAGTATTACATTGTTAATATTATGACATTGTTCATTCAATGGACACATTATTATGTTGTTTGAAAACATATTAATGTTGTTGATAGTTATTTTTGTATGAAAAATAAAACTAATCATAGATTCATTTCTTAGCACAAACTTTTCTGGAATATCTATTATATCAACTCTTCTGTGACTAGTTAGGTCCGTTATGAGCTTTGTTTTCTGTTTTTGAAATTATTAGCTTGTCTTCTTCAATGTGAAGAAATATAGACAAAACAAAAAAATTTTAGAACATATGTCTGTCTAAATTTAGATTATACTATCCCAAGTAACCCACATGTTAATATTGAACACTGACTTGAAGATATAGCACGATCACATAATGTATTGATGTAAACAAATCAGACGTTTTTGAATTCCAATTCTATTCTTATGGAGAACATTTTACGTTATATCTAATTTTATGTTAACATTCTGGAAATTCCAATAGTTTTCCCACCATCACGGAATAGAGTCCTTCAATTTGATCCCTCTCCCATCTTTCTACAACTTGCCAAACGCCCCCAGTTTTGACGCAAAGAAATTAAATATATTACGGTGATGATGGCAACCGATCTAGGTTGTTGTTGTTGTGGTGCTTGGTCCACTTAGTTATCCGCCCACTTTGGCGCTGTCCACGTTCCAAGCGGTGGTAGAGTGGGGGTTCCACATATAGCGACTTCCCGATACAGCCAATTCCCGGGGAAGACACATATAGGCAGTTCCCCTTGCATGCAGATATAGTGAGTTCCCGATACAACCAGTTCCCGAAGAGTACACATATAGGCAGTTCCACTTGCAAGCAGATATAGTGAATTCCAGATATAGCCAATTCCCCCAACCCTTACAGGGCTTCTCCAAGCTAATTCATAATTCACATTTTTTTCCTCTAAATTCAATAATAGAGTCCTAAGTACTACTCCCAAAGTGAACCAGCTAATGATGTAATGGTAATGGAGTACTCTACTGTATCACATGCTGTTCAAGCAAGCTATTTCATTATTTTCAATTAGCTTGCCCACATTCTGAAGAGTTGCGATATGCAGGCCTGAGCTGAATATCAAGACAAACATCATCAAAATAGCTTAAAATTGCTTTCAAAAGACCTAAAAATCTAAAACTCTTACATGGTTGATACAAGATAAGAATCAGCTATGAATAAGGTGTCGTTTGTTAACTGTGTGTAATGTGGAGGGGAGGGGGGTTTGACAAGTTGTAATACCCCGGGTGCCACAAGACCTCGCTACGCCACTGATACTATTTGTTCTAATTATATTCATGTTTATTAAAAATATCGATAGGTTTCTCAGGGTTGGCGTTGAATTCGCTTTCCATATAAGCTTTAAATTATCTTATTTTTTGTGATTTGAAAAAAATAAATTTCTTTATTTATTGAGAAAATAGTACAAATTGCACATACAGCAAAAGCAAGTCAAACCAATTCAACAATAAAGCATACAAACATAAAACACAAGCACAACACATAAAGTATTGTACACTTCGAGTTTATTTGTCACGAAAATAAACAAAAATCAAGATTGAGATTATTTAATCAATCGAAATCACTCATTTCTTGTTACTTGAGGATAGAAAATGCAAAGCAGAGAATTCCTCATTGTAAGAACTCGCCCTATAAAAAAGAGGTAGGTAGTAATGAATAAAGGTGATTGTTAAAACTAGCTATACAATAGAATGGCTAAAAAAAGTATAGGAAATAATATAACTGTTTGCAGATACCTACAACAACTATTACAACTCGCCGCGGCCATCTCGCCGCCGGGTACCAACTCGCCGTAGCCATCTCATACAAGATACAAGAAGGACTGATTTCCCCCTATATTTCATCGTTATCGCTTTTCCATGATATTAAGATGCAGCTAATGATTCGACATGATAAATAAATGAATTTTTATTCAATCAATCGAACATACAATACTACTGTATTGGCCCTAACCATATATGAATGGCCCTAACCCTACAGTTTCAAGTGGGTTCCGATTCCGAACCGCTGGGAAGTCATTTTGAAAGGACATAACTGAAAAAACTAGGAAACTCAAGTCTATTAAAAAGCTAAATGGACTTGAAATGAAAAAATATTCAGAATGTAAAAATCAGATAAAAGTAAACTATAGAGGATCTCATTTAAATCTTCAAATTTGTAGATTACAATGATTACAAATTTGATTTGACCTCACATAGCATAATGCATGTTACATTGTACATTGAAACATGTTTGTAATAATTATTTTAACCTAAAACAGCCGAAACGATAGTTTAATTGGACAAAATTTATGAATAAAGGCATTTGCACAAAATAAAATAGTTCATCAAATAACATCCAATAAATCTTGCCCAATCTTTGACAAGACTTTATAAGTCCTGTCAAATCTTGGACAAGATTTGAAGCAATTTGATGGACTTTGAAGGGATTCGAAGCAGTTTGAAGCTCTTTTATTTTATTGAATTGGATGAAAAATTTCGTGTATAACCAGTTTAACAATCCAAAAGTATCAACTCTCAACAAATTAGAATGAAAACAAAATCTTGAAAATTCAGTTAATCTAGTGTATTTATTATTATTATTATTTTAAATAAAAAACTGTATTCTTTTCTTTAAAAAAAAATATATTTTTAAAGAATTGTTTTTTCAAAGAAATTTTTCATTATTATATATTAAAAATAAGAAAAACTGGGTACGGTATACTATAATTCCCAGAGGAATATTTTTAAAGCATTGTTTTGTTTTTCAAAGAAAAATTTGTAAGTAGAAAAGATCAAGAATATTTGTAATTCAAATTAGGAAAATTGGAAAATTCAATTTTAGAAAATTAATTAAACCAATTTAGAAATGGTAACTCAGAATAAATTGAAAGTCATAATCTAGAAGATATCGATCTGGGGTTTGACGGCATTAACAGAAATGACCTTAATAACAATTAGAGAGGATTTTTCCGTGGAAAATTCTCATAAGAACACGGCAATAACTTTGAAAAACACTTTAGAAAATATCTAATTGGATGGAAATGTACAAGAAACACTGTATGGTTACTCAAAAGCAAAGTCGGAAAATGTGTAATTGGGAATATAATATGAGAGAAGCTGAATAATAATGCGATATGACAAAAAAACTACTCATGATCTATGATATATCAAGATTAATAGGGGATAATACGAATTTAGATTTTTTAAATTGCTGTGACCAACTTTTAAGGCTTTTTAAAAGTAGTAATTGAAAGGTCTACGACCTAGACATGACAGTCTTACCGATAATTATCGAAAAAGTCATTATCACTTAAATAGCTTTTCTTTTTTCACTTTCAGCCTTAAAACGTAATCACCAGTGCACAAATTATAGTTTCAATTGGTTGGCTCTCTTCAAACAAAATACTGTATGACAGTTTTGCAAATTGTTTTCAACAAACAAAAATAGATCACTTGATTGAGAAATATGAGTCAGAAAAAGGGAAATTACAGGAGCATGTATTTAGTAGTTGAAACGTAATCCCAATCTTATTTACTCACTTCCCTTTTATAAATGTTGGACTTTTTAATATTTCATATTTAATATTTTAACATTTTTTATTTTAACATTATTTAATATTTTTCATTGTACAACTTCTGAGTAGTTCAAACATAGATTCAACTATTATAATATAAGGTTCATACCTGCCCATCTAATTTATTTTCAATAATTGTGCTTATGAGTGTCTCCTAAATCTAAATGATAATCTTTGTTTTTGTTTTACTAAATAAATGATTGATGTACAAACATAAAAAAAACAGGTCGAATATAGAACCTTGTTCTTTTTGGAAGTCGGTTAAAAATAACAAGTATTGCTTAATGTGCAAACGAGACTGCCAATAGAATTCAAGTACTGATGTTATCTCCTTTTTATATATATATATATACCTTTTTTTAGACCTATTTTCACAACAATACAAGATACAATATAGGCCTATACACCTTCCTCCTCTTTGATCATATTCCCCAATTCCATCAGTTACAATACTGCTGTAGGCATTGAAGAGTTATTAATATTATTCAGCTCACTTTACTAATCTATTGATAAATTCCCAGATAACAACGTCCAATCCGAAATTTTATACTGCCCCCTTTTTTCACCCCCCCAAACTTGGGTATCTGCCCCTTCCCAAATACAGGAGACACTATGAGGTACTAATGAAAAAATGAAATTTAAATGATTTTCAAATTCAAATTTATCTCACCAAATAGATGCAATAATAATTATTATTCAACATATTTTTTATATACATATCATGCACATATTACATTCTTTAATATAAACACATATAATTATCAAATTATACACAGATAAATTAAAAAATTATTTGTGTACGGCAAGTAAAGTAGGATAATTGTGTGCTGGCTGCAAATTTAAAACAAAATAAAAAATCAATTACCTCCTCAAAAAACTAAGTAATGAAGTTCTCTAACTGAATTATGCATTACTTTTATTCAATTGCAATGTGGGTTTCACAAAATACTTCTCTACATTAATACTTTGAATTTTACAAAATAAGAATTATTTCATTCAATATTGAAAATTATATTCATTTATTAAGACACCACAGCATAAAACTGAAAAATTCAGATTAAATGAGAAATTTTAAGTGTAAATACTCTACACAAAATGAAATGAAAAATATTGCAATAAATTTGCTTGCTTTGAGTTTTAAGATAGTTATTTCACTATTGATGAATTCTATTTTTATGCAATTCAATGGCATACTACCTTTATTAAGACACATTTGTTAGGGATAGACATTAAATATGAAATTTCTATCTGTCAAATGACTCGCTTGCATCCCTAGAGACTTTAGCCATTTAGCTGAAATTTTCCAGGCAATAAATAGTTCCTCTAAAATCGTATTCCAAGAGATTCTAGACTCATGTCTAGAAAAGCTTAAATCCATTCATTTTAGTCTTCATTATGGATTTTTGTTTTTGAATTTTCGATATTGAGAGCTTGATTTGAGGCTTAAAATCAGTAGTTTTATATGAGCATTTATTAAAATGAGGTTTATAAATTGAGGAAAGTGAAAGCATAAATTCAATAAATCATTGCTTTTATGAATCGTTTGACTAAGAGCTTGAACCCACTTTTCGTATATTGTTGGTTCATTAATTAGTTGTGAACAAATTTTAATGTATAAAATATAAAAAATAGGCTACTACGTTTATGAAGTGATTTTAACAAGTTATAGTGGTTTGAAATTATTATAACAGGGCCACCAAGAGACATTTTATTTAGTGGCCCAGGCAGTGACGTAGCCAAGATTTTGAAATGGGGGGAGGGGGTCGATTGAATTTTGGGGTCCGGGTGTACTTCCCCGCAAAATTTTTGAAAAATTGAGGCCCTAGATCGGTCTTTTTCAGCTCTCCTGGCATTGAAAATTAACACCAACGTCAGTGCTTTATCTTACTATGTCCAGGCATTTAGATTTCTTAATCTGTGGTCCAGGCTGTTTCTAATATGTTTATTTAATTGAATGAAAAGCGTTGCCAGATTGTGCACTTCAGCATTTTCATACCAAACCATAGATAAGTTAGTAGTTGATATATATAAATATGAATCTGAATAACCAATTATTGACCTACTAACTTATAATTTTATTACTGGATTTCTTGTTCCACGACGAACTGCGACGAAATGTTAATTTAACGACTTGCATTCAAATATATTGAGTCAATAATATTTGACTGCAAGTCGTTAAATTCACATAAAAAATTAATTATAATTTTAATAATAAGAAATAAGGAACAGCATAATTTTACGTTTAATTCAATGGAAAATTATATAAAATTCCGGACCGGAAGGGGGGTCCGGACCCCCCCCCCTGCCTACGTCACTGGCCCAGGGCAGAGTTGCGGCTGGAGGCTCCCTTACATCTTCACCCTAAACACCAATTTTCAATTAATGACTCGATTTTTCATGCTGGTAACTCCCAAAAAGAATTTTCTCGGGAGTACCTAATTTCTCTTGTCTTAGAAGAATTAAGTTTCGTTTGAATTGTACTTTATTTTTATAAAAGAAATAAAACATTTATTTATTTATTTCCCATATATAGCATTGATTGTCTTTCAGCTATGCCTAGTTGCCAACTGTACTAAAAAAAATTTGTTTAACTAATTTGAATTGTTTTTTTTTTCAATTTAAAGATGAAATGGAGTGTAGGCCAACTGAAACCCATTCCATGAAAAAGCTGTGGAAGATAGGGAAAAGGGCAATGAGTGGCACCAGAGAGAGCTATAAACTTCTCTTCTATTTTTGTCTCTCTTGAATTCGCATCGAACTACACTAATACTGGAATATGACTTTGAATGGAACTTGATTCAACTTGCAGAGAGAATAAATTAATAACACATCCAATTCCAAACTTTATCTTATAATAATTTTGTATTTACATATAGATGGTTACGGTACCCCAAAACATTGGGGATTCTGAGGGTCCTCCACCGGAGAAAAGAATTGTTTTCCAGGTCTTGAAAATGCGACTAAGCTTTTTTTGTGGTTATCAACCACTTCCCTCATATTATTTGTTTCATGGTGTGACAAATTTCACGATCACAATAAACTCTATGGGGTATCAGATCTGAGCAGTACCTTAAACGGTAAAAGAAATAAGCATTTGAAGCCCGCCGTCTGCAGAAATATTGAGAGGCCTTTTCTCCTTTCAAGCCTACAGCATCAACTTCATTCAAGTGGTCTGGGGGACCTTCAAACCCATGTTTGGGGGCTCCGAAAATACTGGGACCCACCAGCATCTCGTGGCCTCTGATGGCCAAAAGCCGAGGCAATTAGGAAACCTTTGTTTGTAAATGTAGAAATTTGAAATATTCTAGGTGCAGCCTATTTGAATTTCTACTTCACATGACTATACTTGCAATAAAAACGGGCCCGAAGGGCCCGCGCCGCCAGGGGTCTCTAGGGTCTGTTAAGCTTCTAAGGGGCCTCGTCTAAAGAGGTCTAAACTGGAGAAAAAAGGGGTCCTGGAGGCCCCTAGTCGGAAAATTTGGGGCCCCTTATTAAATTGTTTTTGTCACTTGCTTACATTTTGTAAAATGATGTGGCCCCTTGACGTTCAGGCCCAAAAAACTTGCCTTGTTCACCCCATTTTTAGGAAATTTAGGGTCTGGTCTGCCCCCCCCCCCTCCGATTGGTTATTGAGGTGGTCGAAAGTGATTTTACTTGCTCCCCCCCCCCCCCAAACTTGGTGTTACTGGTTGCAAAGATCTGTGCGGGAAGGGCTAAAGCAAGTTAGCACAGTCAATGGTTGGTATCCCTCGTCACTGCTGGCTAGCAGGCAGCCATCAATGAAAATTGCAGAGTAAAATACAGCACAGTATTGTTAATATGAAAAGCAAAGATTCTATTATAGGCTAATTATAAAATAGTGCTAAAACAAATAATACTCCCCAAAAATCCCCCCACAATTATATTTTATATTAAGAATAATATGAAAAAAATTCCCCCCCAGAAATGCCAGGAGCGCAAACTGCGCACCGGAACCCCCCTCTTGGCACCCTTGATTTGTGTTTCAGTATGAAAGGAGAGATCAGGAATTAGCAAAGTTACTATTCAGCAGCATCTGTGCAATGATATGGGAAAATATATTTGTTTGGAAATTCAATATGAGTTGATTATGGTTTTATACATTATTATTTTCATTTCGATTAAATGGAATAAAAATACAAGACATTCTATCAATAATACATGGAGCTGCGATTTTCGACACTAAGGTCGCTATAATAGAATTAAATAACTGAAACTGAAACTTGTTCTCCGAACTTGAACTACGTCTACATCGCGGTAGTGGTAACACAAGTCAGTTCGAAAAAGGGTACCCCTTTTTGTTACTAGACTGCTTGAATAATCATCGCGGCTATTGAAGAGTTGTCAGCATTAGCATTAGACTGCTATTTTCTGCCAGTTCTGAAAAGCATCTGTATGTTTTTAGGTCGAGAGCAACCCTAAATTGTTTTGTATCTGCTTGTTTTGTCCACCGGGGAGTCATAATCGATTGCCTCGTTCTATTCACGGATGTTTCGCCTTTCGTTCAGCAGAGCGACAGCCAGACCCACGTGTTGAATGAGAGAGAGGCTGAGTTATCTATCCGCTTTTAAAAACAAATATACTAGTAGCACAATTTTCAGGCATTATGCTTGGTACCATTATTATTGTCAATGTTTCATTCTCAATGAATAGGTTTATTCATTGCGTAAGCTTGGCTTGCACCCGGCAAAAATTAAAACGATCATTCAAGCAATTAGAACAAAAAAACGAAGAAGTTGTTTAAAATTTGAATATCTTCTCTACGTTAATATTGTCTTCTCCTAAAAACAATAATATTTTACAAAAATAATTTTGAACCTGTCACATACATGCTGCTAAAAGTTACATCCTTTTTGAAGTGCAAGTCTATCTGGTATTACTTAATTTATCCAATGATAAAAAATCTGTCGTTTTGTTATCTCTTGATTGTGAATACGGAATCATCTATCATCCATCACATAAATACTGTATACACTTATGTCACACAATAAGATGCGCTTTATAGACATATGCGCGTGAACCCAATCGTCTTCTTTTATGCACCGTGGCATCAAACGCCTAATTTTTTAAACCTTTATGTTTCATTGAGAATGAATATCGAAACCCCCTTAATGATTTATGTAATGTCAACTCAAATTCTGAAGTTCTTACAAGAAGTTTTATGGGTAACCCAATAACCAATGAGGCTTCTCCTTAGAAGCGAAATGCATTCAATCGTTATTTAAATAGAAATACAGTGTCAGTTTTGATATTATATTGTTCAAGTATTTCGTCATGGAAAACATTGAAGATCCCAACAGAAACTTGTATAATAATTATGAACAAAAGAAAGAAAAACACCCTTCCTGCCCCACCATCAACGAAAACGTTATCAATCTATAATACGTTTAGCTACCTTCAGAAAAGGACAGGCAATTACAAGAAAGAAGAAAAATTAGATGGAAGTAAACAAAATTGTTACGAACAAACATTAATTTTGTTTTCATTTTTCACTTGGAAGAGGCTGCAGTATTTTCAATGTATTATCCCACGTCCAGAATATCATACCAAGCTTGTTTTTGAAAGTTGATTGAATTTTCAATTTTTCACTCCACACTTCAAAGTGGAACCACTTGATTAATTCCTAGTGGGGTTTGCCGCTGTAGTACTTCAAGTTA
Organism: Conomelus anceps; assembly: GCA_948455865.1. Classification (NCBI taxonomy): domain Eukaryota; kingdom Metazoa; phylum Arthropoda; class Insecta; order Hemiptera; family Delphacidae; genus Conomelus; species Conomelus anceps. Next base: position 32,221,266 of record OX418216.1, read on the forward strand.
TGAACTTTCTTACCTACGCTTCAACATTCTGTACTTGAAACTTCTCAACCTAAAAAAGTTGAAATTAATCCGAAATGTTCAACAATAATAATTGCATTCCAACACAATCTACTGAACATTCAATGACACTTGAGAGGAAATGTTTTCCTAGGCTATCCATGGTGTAAATTGATTGACAACAGGACGCTGTATTTCTTACGTGTCAAACGCTTGCTAGCATTCCAATCTTTTCTTCCCTATACCTTATATTTTTCCTACAAAAATGAGAATTAATTGAGAAATTGCATGATGAAAGAATAATACTATTAACTTATTCCACCAAAATGTTTAGCAATGCATCTATTGGACAATTCAACGATCATCGTTAGTGAGAAGATTAAAAAATAAGAAGCTACAGTATCAGATTTAGGGTTAACTTCCAAGAACTGAGCATTGCTGGGAGCACTGAGGGTTTTGTATGTCAATCAAATTCAAACAATTCTTCCAGTAAAATGACTTTAATTATTTATTTTGGCTAGAGAAAACTGATCATTATTCCTAGTACTAGTATAGGCCTAACAGTAGTTAGAAAAAAACTACGAAATTTTGTTTTCAGTGTTAAAGAGCGTTAATAAATAACTTTTACAAGTACCCTGAAACAAAACTACAGCATTTGTCTATTCTACACGAATAATTAATAGTTGAGAAGATAGATCGATAATTCAGAATAGTCTATTTCAAAATAAGCACTCAGCCAGGAGCGGTCCCAGTTCGGGAGTTTAGGGGGCTCACAAAATGGGTTTTGTTGACCGTTTTGCAAAATTGCCCCTCCTTCCCACCCATTCTGAAGTAAATTTCCGATTTTGGGGGTAATGACCCTCATGGACCCCCCCGGGACCACCCTTACACACCACAAGTTGAAAAAATACGCACAAAACAATACTTATTTTAAACAATCCACTTATTTCTGAAATCTAAGAACAGTATGGTTTAAAATTAAGCAAATATTGATTAGAATCAATCAGAATGACAGATCTGATGAATAGGAATCGCCGGACCTCAAATGTCTGTTATTGGGTAATTGATTAGATGAACAATTTTAATTTATTTTTGCACTAAACAATGAGTGCTATGGAAGAAATGGAATCACCCCCTCTACCTCTAAAGCCACAAAGCTGAGAAGCTGAGACTACTATCCCATAGTTCATTAGCGAACAAGAAAATCGATATCCCGCAAACATTTCCGCTTTAAATTGAATCCGGCCAATACCAACATGCGCTACAGGCCACATATAGACACATGCCACACATCGATTGTCATTAGGACGCGCGTCGTCTCCATCTGTAAGTGGCAAACAAAACTAATGTTGCTTTAAACACGTGCGCAGCTTCCGTGTGACTTCCAGGTGCACTTACTCGATGTTGTCTTGTTCCCCCTTCGGTAAACAGTGAGCAGTGAGCAACAACCCTCTCGCAAAAAGCAATGGACGTTGACCTTTTTCCACCTCCGGTCACAAACTCTTCACATTCAAGCCTGCTCTGCTGTTGCATCCCCATTTCAAAGACCAGATGCTGTATTAAGCTACAAGCCAAAGAAGTTTCTTGCAGAATACATCACGCAACGGCAACTGTATACTATTATTATCTGAGATTCTAGCATGTCTTTTCAACTCTTCGGGTCTTCGTCTTACATGTCTTTTGTTTTGTATTATTTCATCAAAATTGAAATAAAGTAGGCAGAGTCTGCAACCAGGCGCCGGGGAAGAACCACATAGATCGAACGCGTCCGCCGCGACTCAAAAAAGTCTGTTCTGTACAGCAAGTTTCAACTTATACTGTTATAATTATATAACATATAGTTATACTGCAGTTCACGAAAAATGGATAATCACAAATTCACAACAATAAAGTAGGCAAATATTTTAGGTCATTTCCCACTCCATATGTTACTGCTATTTTGTTAATGTGTTAGAATTTTTATATTTTATTGTATTTTCTTAAATGTATATTGCCAGTTGTAATGACTTTGGCGAGAAATAAAGAATTGAATAAATAAAAAGGCAGTTTAAAAATATCAAAATTCAAGAGAAATAATAAATCTTTCTAGTGAACCTTTGAAACTCTTTCAAAATTGAAATGAAGTAGACAGTTGAAAAAATATACAAATTCAATATAAATAATAATTCTTTCACAGAAAAATCCTGGTTTAACATGGACATAACCTAAAATTTGGATTTTTTCATTTAAAAAGTGCTAAAGAAAGCAGTATGTTAGTGGGCTATACCTGGTGTATCTTTACTTGATTGTGTTTTGTGTGATGAATAAAATGGAAAATTATTAATAATCCAGTTTATTAAGGTATCTAAAATAGCTATTCAAATAAAATTCAGGCAAATATAATATTCTCTCTGTTTCGTTGCCACCCATTTTTCCTTCCAGTCGGAAAGAGGATGCTATTCTTCCTATATTTTTCATTCATTTCAAGGGCATATAAAAGGGGGGGCAGGGGCCCGGCCCTCCAAATAAAGATACATTTTGTAAAACAAACTTTTACACAAATTCGTATTCACAATTAGGCTATTAATTTCGCCAGAACCCTCTAAAAATAACAATGTTCTAAGAGTCTGATGTAATTTCATTTTTGAATTTGTCAAATTATCTAATAGACTATACTAAAACAAGGAATGCTAAACTTGTTATTATTGGTCTTGACACCCTTCGCACAATGTTATCTTTATTCGGCACTGATTCATTATTTGATTCCTCCAATAACATCTTGCATTATTTATTACAAGACATTATTACTTTTCCAGTTTATCTTTTTTCTCTTTCTCTTATCTTAAATCAAGCTTCCAAATTTTTTCCGTAGAATAATTTTCTATATTTATTATTCAAGACTTTTTATGTTTTTTTCAATTTAAGTTACATCATATTACATGTTTTTTCTTCATCTTATAGAAATATAACTGTTTTATTTCTATATTTGGAAATTCTTTTAAGTTTTATTTATTTATTGTTGACGAATTATTTTATTATTGTCTATGACGAAATTACATAAGCATAACATTTTGAAGTAGGATTATCAAATAAATAGCTCAATAGTTTTTGAATCCACCGAGAATCAATCTAACATGATTTTCACACACTCAGATATAATAAATCAATGATAATAATCAGAACTAGCCTATTGCAACGCCTTTTGTAATGAAATTTTTAAATACAATATCGAATATATCACTTATTTTTGTCAGCTCAAATTCACCAATTAGTGATTGGTATAGTAACTGCTTATTTTCATATTTAATATTTTCTCTCAGTTATTGAAAATTATATTCTTGAAGCTCAGGAATCAGTGAGCATTGTGACACAAATTTATATGGAGCTTATATGAACTCATAAAACAAAACAAATACGTACTAAGGATGAAATAACTTTATATTGAGTTGTTTGTAATTTGGTTTTTGTTTGATAATAAATTTGAGTTGCTCAACTCTGCCATCACATAATGACACAGTTTGATAAACATAGTCAATTTCTGAAGGCCATCATTTTTCCAGAATGAAAATAAAATTGAATTGAAAGAATGTTTCAATTTTCTGGGTGGGCAAAGTTATGGCGCTCTCTTACACTAGACCCTCCCTCCCGTGCAGATTTTTAACAAAATAAGGTTAAAAAATTGAGGGGAAGATGATGATAATTAAAATAATAATAATAATAATGTTTACTAAAAAATTAATTGATATTTATTGAACATTAAACATTTACGGTACGGTAATAGAGATTGGAATGTAGAATTATTGAATAATCAGGGAATAAAAAAACTGTAGTATCAAACTCTAGTTGAATCAATGGAGAATGGCCATATGTTAATTTTCTCGTCTGACCCCTCCTCCCATCCAAACAGTTCTCACAAAATAACGAATCCACTTTGAAATGGAGAAATCTATGAAAATTTATCAGGGGGTAATTATTCGTGCATTGTAAACCTTCTTTGAAAAATCTTAAAAAGTCAGTAGCATCTGTTATAGACTACTGTGGCATTCTAAACCTTCTTCACCTATGATAAATGGGGTACAGCAGTATTATAGTACGGTATAATTTCAATCATATAGATTTTATAAAATAAACATATTATTTGACATTTTAACCAAATGTCAAATGTCCTACACAAGCAAATAAATAGTTATTGAAATGTAATATTCTATAAAGCTTTCTGAAATTCGTTTTGTTAGAAGATTTGAAAAAAAGTATTTTAAAATTACTGACGCATGTCACTGGAACTTACTAGGTTGCAGTTGAAGCGCTTATCTGTAATTTGTAAGCGATTTGGACAATTTTAATTGCTTGTCTAGTGACGCGTCCGATTTCTTTTACGAAACTTGAATGAAATAGAGCGAATCCAACTATCGCTTGCGAATAATAGTTTAAGCTTATTCACTGAACGATATTAACGCTTTTGTTGTTGTTGTTGTTGTTCAATTTTGGACAATTGTGCTCTATTTCATTCAGTGAATAAGCATTTTGTATTCAATATCACCCACCTGAAATTTTATATTTCATAGAAGAGTTTATATATAGTTGATTATTTGATCATAATGAATCAATAATAATAACAAAGGATTAGTAGTAGCAGTCATTGTTGTAGTAGTAAAAATTCCTTATTAAATTTTTCAACATTACGTACATTAGAAAATAATAATAAGTTTTATGTAGCAATGACCTAATGCCATCTGCCAATAAAAATGGATTACTTAGGGTAGTAATACAGATATTTTCAAGTATTAAATGCTAAGACAAACTTAATTAAAGTCTATAACTGCTGGATATGATGCACAGAACATTATGAACATGTGTTGGACATGGGTGGATTTATGAAGAGGGTGTCAGGAACCACGTGACTTTCCCCAGCCAACATTCTATGTAGTGCATTATACGCTACTACAATAATAGGCTACTAATACCGGATGATTTACATAAGTCAGTACTCAAATAATCAATGGTTAAATAAGCTTTTTTAATTGGGAAAAGTGTTATCCTTTAATATTTTCTGCTATCCTGTTTAATTCTGTGGCGGATGGTGTGGACGTGGACGCTGTATGTTTTAGACAGGCCTGCTCCTGTGAAATTTTTTTATATACTTTAATTCATAGTAATATTAATTATTTTTCAATTATATATAAAATAATGGGAGTTGGAATAATAATTTTAGTTAAAGTTTCCTTCCTTACTTAAATTGAAAATGTAAATATATTAGAGGTTAAGTGTCAAGTTGAAGATGTGAGAAATGGAAACTTTTTTAGGAAGACATTTTTTGTATCTGTTTATTGTTGTATCTATGAGTCTTAATTTTTATTGTTGTTAACTTAATTTCAATTTTTTGTATCAAATGCGAGTTCATTTTTGTATAATTTGTAGGTAGGAATGTATTAATTGGTAAAGCAAGCTCATTAATTGGATTTTTAATCTGTTGGGCTTGTTTTGCAGGAAATTTTCTTTTATAGTATGTAGACTACATTAGTTTAATAGTTTAAATAGTGTACTCTGCAAGCTGTTGTACTGTTTTGTTATTTGCTTGTTTTCCTGTAATAAATTTCTATTTCTATTTCTATTATTTACCACATAGTTTGTTTTCTATGTTATTTAACGTATTCAGATTGCATTCATAAAATATGTTAAATTTGTCTCCAATTTTCACTCGTCACTCGATGGAACATGTTTGCAGATACTCGCAGAGTTTCGAAAGGGCAGGAAGCTGTGCCCCCCCCCCCCCACAAAGATATACCAAAAATGTGTGTTTTGATATTAATATCAAACAAAATTTCTTCATTTAATTAGATAACATATCATCTCTATAACATAGCAATAAAAATCATAATTGAGCCAAAATTCAAGCAATTTAACGAATATGACCGATTTTTTGCCGCTTGCCCCGCACCATTGGTTGAACTGAAATGTCGCTCCTGGATACTTCCTTTAGTAAAATGACTTTAACAAGTATATTTTCATCTCGCAAAGATTTTTCTACAGCCAAAGAGCTGTCCCTTGATCTCGAAACTCCATCTTTTAACTGAAACCTGTATCCTCCGATTCTCAAATATCTATTAAACTAAGAAGTCTGGTCTTACATAAATCGCATAAAAAATATCAGTGTTAAAGAACGTGAATAAATCATTTTCACAGCACATAAAAGTGCGGCACAGTACCTTGATTTTACAAACAACTTAACAGCGGTCGCAGCTGGAAAGTTTGGGGAGACACAATCTTACAAACTGGGGATTTGTTGACCTTTTTTTTGCGAGATCGCCGTATACATCTTCACATCTTTCCTACCCTCTTTCACCAGTAAATTTCAGATTTTTCAAGGGACTTAAGGGACTGTACTTGATAACAAAAATGAATTGTGCAAAATGTGTGTCCATACCTATTGAGTCCTGGTTGAGGTCAAATTGATTCTCATGTACCTATCATGAATCATGAAAGTGCTGCCCCGACACAGTACCATGATTCTACAAAGAACTCAACAGCGGTCCCAGATGGAAAGTTAGGGGGATCACACTCTCACAAATTGGGATTTTGTTGACATTTTTTGCGAGATTGCCCGCATCTTCACATCTTTCCTACCCTCTTTCACCAGTGAAGATCAGATTTTTCAAGGAACTGCCCTTGATAACAAAAATGAATTGTGCAAAAATGTGTGCATACCTAGTGAGTCCTGGTTGAAGTCCATGTCCAAGTTGGCTCTCATGAGTGAAGTTTCCACTTCAGCGGTGCTGCCAGCTGCAGTGGCTCCGTACTTGGCTTTTTTGTCGTCGCTCCTAGTCACTTTGAAGCGTTCCATGTTAATGGACGAGGACATAGCAGGAATGGCCGGCCTGACACCAACTAGGGACTCGAAGTCCAAAAGGGCAAACACAACACACACTCTCAACCGTAACCCGTAACGTTCCCCGGGCTGTCACGCGTCGTACTGTCAAGTTGAAAGAACTCGCACCCGAAGATACGACAGATGGCGAGAGACGCGCACTGCGCATGCGTACAAGACAGCCGGCCGGCGTCGCGTGCGTTTCAGCAGAGCCTCTTTTTGCCTTCCTACAAAAGTTTGCACATAAACTATTGCGAACCAGACTAGACGAGCTTCCTGAGAACAAAAATCCTCACAGCATGTTGAACTTGCAGAATAATTCTGGCTGCAACTATGCACTCGACTCCCTCCCTTCTTCCCCACAACCCAACCCTTTCAAGTCGGCGCTGTCTCGTGAATGCACTAAGTGCAGAGCCTTGCTTGTGCAGATTCTATAATAGACACAATAGTCTGTCTAGACCAGACCTCTAGGTCAGTATTTTTCCAATTATGAGCCAATAATTTATTGTTTCTATTGTAGCCTACCAATACTGTGCAATGTTCAACTTTTTGTGGTTGACAGTAGAAGGTGCGAATCCAGGGAGGGGGGATGCCTGAAGGACCTGAAGGTCATATGCCTGAAGGACGTTCCCCCCCCCCCCTACGCCATATCATGGAAATTTTCAACTGGCACTCAAATAAAAGCTTCATTTGTGTCTTTTAAGAGAGAGTGAGGCCTTCCCTGAGAGTGATATATCCCTCAAAATATTTTTAAACTTGATAACCCTCCTCCAAAAAATTCTGGATTCACCCATGGACAGCCGTGGTGAACCAGATATTTCTTTGGGGGGGGGGGGGAATTATCTGAGTAAATGTTTTAGAGGATTCCACCTGATGTATCCTCTACTCTTATCTTCTACAATTTAGCTTTTTTAAAGAGTGTTGATTGGAGATTTCGGGAAGGGATACACTCCTTTTATCACATCTCGGGTCGCGCCTAGTTGACAGTTTTCAACGCAATGCATAGAAATAAGCATTCACAAATACATAGTCTTTTTCGACAGTAATCTTTTTTCTTTCTTATAATGCCTACATAATAGGCTTGAGCGTGTGTGGTGAATGATGATATAAAGTATGCCAGGCTAAATATGGGAATAGACCTCAGGAGTAGCAATCAACCATAGAGATACCAGGGGTGCCCACCCCCCCTAAGCCTCATGACGCACCCCCCCCCCAAATTTAGCACCAAACCCCCCCCCCATAAATTAGGCCCCCCCCCCCCCAAAAATGCGAAAAAAGACTATAAGAAGATTTTTATAACTATTGAAAAAATTCAAACCCAGTCGATAATATACAAAATGTATGTATATTTCTTGAGATTCTTTACATAGGTAACATTTTTTTGTAAAGGTAAAAAAGAAATATCAATGAAATGAATATATGAACTTCTGCTCAATAAACTTAATTGCAAAATAGCTAAATAAGAATTTGAACCTAAATGGTTTTTAAACAATAAAATATTATTACAAATACACAATGTTCAATAAAAATGAAATACCTATAAGTTTATGTTCGGTGTACCAATTAGATTAAGGTTAAATAATTCTACAAAGTTGTTCCTTTAAAGGAAGTGAAAACAATGAGTTATAATAACTTCATTTGTAAAACACAAAAATTTAAAATACTAAGTCATTTATTGAACAGTAGTTAAACAACAGGTTATTTACTTAGTGTAGTATCTTGGGAGAATTTATGTATGGATGAAGTACATAAAAGGCACACATTTCATGTATAGTTATTTACAACACACAATCGAAAGAAGTGTCTTTCAAAAACAAAATAAAGACATAGTTATGAAAAATTACTGAATTTTTAGTATTTAGTAAGTTTTTCAAAAGCAGTTCTTACTTATTAGTAAGTAGTTATCGTAAAATACATGAAAAACATCAACAGTTTGAAGACAAACATTTTAAATTTGTAGACTGTGACCATCTACAAGTTAGCTAGGCACCTTCTAAGTTTTTTTTTTAAGTTTTTTTTTTGAGGATGAAGCCCACATGGGTCTGAGACCTGTGCGTGGGTGATGAGTTGGATGATGGTGATTGATGAGTTGGACCTACAGTTTTAGGTGGGTTCCGAACCACCGGGAAGTGATTTTCAGCAGAGAACATTGTCTTTTTTGCTGGCCAATCTAATCGGTCACCGTTACAAACCTGCTACGGCTCGCGGCTATCACTTCCCTCTAAAATCTATTGTTAAATCTATCTCTCTAAACCCCACATAGAAGTTTTTGGGATGAGGACACAGAAAACCTTTCAATTATTTCTTTGTTAGAAATAGACTCAAGTACATCTGCACAAGTTCCTGCACAAATCCTAAACATTATTATTTTAGCTAATTCATATTCAATTGTATAATAATAATAATAATAATAATAATTATAAATATATTTTCATTAATTGACATTCTATCTGGTGACTTCTTAGTATATTTTTTAATGTTGTCATGTTAAACACGGTTTCAATCAACTTTACGACCCCCCCCCCCAAACGTTTTTTGGAACCCCCCCCCCCCCCAAGAATTTCAATGACGCAGTCTGCGTCATAGCCCCCCCCTGTGGGCACCCCTGGAGATACGCACTCTAATCGATTCTATATTAGCGGCTGCCAAAGGCAGTACAAGTTTTGTTAATTATGTTCTATGTAAGACCTCAAATAAAAATTCATATAGACTTTAACAGTACATTGGTGTTTACAATACACTGTATTCGTATTTGAATTATGATATTTACTATAAGTTATACTAGAGGGATGCATTTCGTTCCAGTATTAATGAGTAGAAATCATAATTTAAATAGGTCAGTTGTAATATTAGATTATTAATTGTAACATTAGATCGTACACACCCCAGAGAAAATTAAAGGTAGCCTTTGATATTGACACTATTGACGGTAGCCTACACTCTCACAGTCCACTGATGATGACTGATCCGATTCACTTGGATTGAATGGGATCTTAAATAAGAAAAAAAAGTGAAATGACTTGAAGAATCAAATAAGTTAAAATAATAGAATTTGATTAATACCAATAGTATTCTGTGATGTTTTATATGACCAAATACGTAATGAACAATCTTATACCAAAACTGACACTGTATTCGTATTTGAATTACTAGCTGGCTCGACGCGCATTGCTGCGTTCTCATAAAAATTCTCCTTGGTTTTATAATTCGCCACTTCCCGCTTAGGTTACATTTCAAATTAGGAAATAAGTTAGTCCTAGGGCTGTTCCAGCTGATCATAGAGGCTTCGTTGTTTTCTTAATCACCACCTCTGAATGAAGAAACATTTCAAATTTAAACCTCCTACGACTATAAGGGTAGGAGCTAGTTTTTTAATTTTATTATTCGCCAGCTTCCGCTGAGGCTGCTTTTCAAATTTCTAGCTAGCACTTCATTGGTTAACAGATGTCATCAACCTGGCATAATTACATTTCATCATACCCAGTCGTATGTTTCCTACATATTGCAAGGATCAAAGGCTACATATGCAAAGTGCAAAGTCTTTTGCTGTTCAAAGACAGCGTAAATAACGCCGCTAAGGGGCTTGCCATATATGATTAAAAACTGTTGACTTCTATCAGCTGTTCCTTTAAGCTGTTTGGCCGGCAGGTTCAGTAGGTTAGGTCTATAAAATGGAATAATTAATAGTTATTAGTTCTTCTATTAAAATTTATGGTCAGAAACCATCCTCAATATTCACACAACATATTGCCAAAGTTTCATGCTAATCTGTCAAGTGGTTTTGAAGTCTATAGGGAACATACATACATACATTCATTTTTATATATATAGATGATATTTACTAAGTTATAATGGAGCAGTGGCGTAGCCAGGATTAGATTTCGGGGGGGGCTCACCAAGGGGGGGTGTGGGCAGTGGCTTAGCCAGGATCAAATTTCGGGGGGGGGGGGGGGGGGGCTCACCAAGGGGGTCTGGGGTATAGGAGGGTCCGGATTTTTTTTTAATTTAGTGGTGTGAAAAGCTAATCTAGACAACTTGTTAGGCTCTAAAGTTCAAAAGAAAGTTTTGAAAAATTACTACCCAAGAACCTAGGTGGCCAGGTTTGAAATGATAAAGTTTGATATACCGATATCTGTGACTATTTTGAGTCAAAACCCTTGAATTGGAACTAATCATACTTAACTAATGTACTGAATCTCAAAATTAATACTAATTATTATAAGTTTCATTTATAATTTATGTCATTAGCCTAAAACGCACCCAACCCAAAGTTCATGAAATCGGAATTTTTTTTATCATAGCACACTGATTTTACACGCTTGCATAGAACTTGCATTTATTTGTGTGTTTTCATTTATAAAATCCCGATTTTATGAACTTTGGGTGCGTTCAGGCTAGTGGGTTATACTGAATTTTAACTTAAAAACTAATTTTTCTACAAGATGAGTTTATTCGAAAAGGTGATTTATCAATAATTAACAAAGTTAAGCCACTTCAAACTTGAAAATTGCATTTTATTTAATGTAATAAATAAATAATAATTATGGTAGTCACAGTTTTCTAACATGTTTTATTCGATTTCTTAGCTCATTTTAAATTTAAATTATCCATTTGAGCACCTAACAAGTTTCTATATGAGTAAATATTGAAAAAAAATTTGAAAAATGCATTAATCTGACTATAACTGTAGCTATATTCCATTACACAAACAGGGTTTCTGTAATCTGTTCGTTATAATACAACAAAACAGATAGAACCCTTCGGCTTTATTAAGTCCTTATCTATTGGTTATTTGAGAATTTTTTATTTCTGAAATTTCGGGGGGGGGGGGCGGGCCCCCCCCCCTGGCTACGCCACTGAATGGAGGGATGCATTTCGCTCCAGTATAAATGAGTGGAAATCACAATTTAAATAGGAATACAGTCAGCTGTAATATTAGATTATTAGTTGTAATATTAGATCGTACCCACCCCAGGGAAAATTTTGTGTGGACAATCCCTTTAAAAACTCGTATTCAGTGACTCTAGACTCATGTCTACAAACTTGAAACCATCATTCATTTTTTCAAGCAATAACTCATCTGAAACCACATTTTAAGGTATTCAAGCATGCATAGTAGTTCAAAGTGTATTGTACCTGATGCTTGAGTCTACCCTCAAAATTAATTTAAGTTAGGATGAATCGTCCGCAAATACGTATAGACTAGTATTTAGTAGCCCGCAGTGTTTTCCAACACTAAGCGAAATTTATGACGTTTTTTTTTCATCTGTTATTATGTCTCCCATGACAAAATACATGCAGTACTCATTGAACAGAAAAGAACTCATTGAAAACCCCACTCTGTATTTCATAGCCGTTCTGTTGAATCTTCTCCTTACTTGTCAGAAGTATAAAATGCATTTCTTCAAAATTTAGTGAGTTAAGAAAACTATATCAACAGTAGTCGGGTCTGACTACAGTGTATTATAAGTTTTCATGTTAGATAAATTTTGCTGTAAAATGGATGCGAGGGCCTTCTTCCAGACAAGTTTTGAAAAATAATCCATCTACAGCAAAGTTCTAAGTGATTTGGGCATGAATCTATTCATTTTAAAGCATATTATTTATTAAATTTCATCTAGTGTTTGAGTCATTGCCAATTTGCAATTTTTTGGTTCAACGCAAAAATTTCATTAAAAAGGTTTATTAACTTTTTGTTGAAAATTCAACGAATTTATAAGTGATGTCAGTAAAAGTGTGTCCAGTTTGAATGATATGGTCTGCAAAAGTCGATTCTGTTTTTGTATGTAAGGCTTGTAAATTTTTTTTGTAGCGTTGTTTGAATGCGCGGCCTGTTTGTCCTATGTAAAATTTGTTACAATTAGGGCAGTTCTGTTTGTAGTCCCCGTTTGTAGAACTGCCCTGATTGTAACAAATTTTAAATAGGACAAACAGGCCGCGCATTCAAACAACGCTACAAAGAACATTTACAGGCCTTACATACAAAAACAGAATCGACTTTTGCAGACCATATCATTCAAACTGGACGCACTTTTACTGACATCACTACCAACCTTTACTACACAATCTAAAAGACACGAACGCAACACCTTGGAACAATTTGAAAATTACAAACACACCACACAATAAACAAAACTTCCTCAATGAACAGTTAAATTTTAAATCACAGAAACCTTTTGACCACATTATACAAAAATCACAATTCTTCAAACCAACAAACCAGCACATCACTATCTAGGTTGCCTTGAAGATGAGTTTCAACAACTCGAAAACGTTCGGCCGATTGTGGGTACATTTATTATATATTCACAATCTAAAACTGACTGCAAGTCGTTAAATTTACAACAAAAAGTCATTAGCTGTAGCCTGTCCCCTACGATTCAAAACTTGAAAAAATTAATCCCGTAGTATGTTCTCTTTCCAGTAAAAATGCATATACTTGGGCAAAATGAGCTCTATAGTTTAATAAAAGAGCTCTATTTTAATAGTTGGTTGGTATGAGTTTCATTTCAGCCATTGAGATTGACAGTGTAATTCTATAAAAAGACGAGCCAAGTGAAAAGTTCCATTCAAGTAAAGACAGTTTTCAAACACTTTTAGATGGGGAGTCCGATCCAATAGATGTCAAATAAAATCCTATCTGTTGAGGCATCAAATCAATACTACCCTATTTATTTAGAATGCTACTTACTGACAGAGTTTTGCAATAATATTTAAAGTTGGAATCGATAAGATTGTTTTTGTATTTTGTCTTAATGAAAAATATTTTTTAATTTGTTATAAAAATGTCATACTCATTGACAATCAAAGGGTTATGATATTACCCAACCAAAACATACAAATAATCAGTACCGTACCGTGTAATTCATCATTACCTTTTATTATTTGTAAAATCCGTTTCCTGTTGAAAATAGAATCCATTCTGCTAAAGTGGCCCATTTGGAATTATGTTCTAAGACAATTAATAAAACACTCCACTTAATTCACTGAGACACACTAAACTTCACTGCTTCTCAAGTATTGGCGCATTTGTATAAGAAAACAATATTAACCGGGCTCTAAAAAACGAAAAATTCAAGCAGAACTGTGCGTGTGTGCATTTTATAAGCAACCGACTAACTAAAGCTTTGTTTGGAAAAAATGATTGTTTCGCTTATCTAAGTTTATCTCTGTGCAGTACCGATAAATCATCAGTGATAATAACTCGACTCCCACTCTCAATCGCAAAATTGTTCAATGAGCCCACATTGACACTACATACAAATTAAATTCAACTTCCTCAATACAATTCCAAGCATAATTACAAATCAAAGCTGATATAAAATTCGATTTGACTGATTTTAATATTGTTGACACCATAATTTAAGTTTTAAATTATTGAGTGCTATAATAGTAATAACTGATAGGTTGAAATTAGAAAATATTATCAATCTATCAATTAATAAGATTAATGATTTCTATTCTACTATGATTCATTGCTAAATCTCAACTAGTTTGATTTAGCAATGAATCATAGTAGAATAGATATCATTAATCTTATTAATTAATAGATTAGCATATTCATTTATAATACAAATAATAAAACTAATGTACATGAAATACGAGCTTAGGGCTCGTTGCACGATTCAAATTTAAAAACCTCTATGATTTTGCATCAACTACAAAATAACTATAAAATTAAAAATAGTAATTTGATATGAAGCAGGCCCAGGACATCGTAGTCTAATTAAAGCCATGCAAGCTACCCTATGGGTTAGCTGGAGCCGACCTTGTAGCTATCTAGAGGTTCCTTAACTCAAAGGAGACGTAAAAAGGTTCATAAATTCGGTTCTAATTTGGTACAGCTTCTTAGTTTTTTGTTTTTGAGGATGAAGCCCACATAGGACTGAGACCTGTGCGTGGGTAATGAGTTGGATGATGGTGATTGATGAGTTGGACCTACAGTTTTAGGTGGGTTCCGAACCACTAGGAAGTGATTTTACAGCAGAGAACAGTGTATTTTTTGCTGGCCGATCTAATCGGTCACCGTTACAAACAGAACCTACGAGAACGCAGCTTATCTCTCTGATTGAACAGAAGTGATAGCCGCGAGCCGTAGCTGGTATCTGTTCAATCAGAGAGATAAGCTGCGTTCTCGTAGGTCCCGTTCGTAACGGTGACCGATTAGATTGGCCAGCAAAAAAGACACTGTTCTCTGCTGTAAAATCACTTCCCGGTGGTTCGGAACCCACCTAAAACTGTAGGTCCAACTCATCAATCACCATCATCCAACTCATTACCCACGCACAGGTCTCAGACCTATGTGGGCTTCATCCTCAAAAAAAAAAAAAAAAAAAAAAAAAAAAAAAAAAAAAAAAAGATACCTGCTACGGCTCGCGGCTACATTCGAAACATGAAAATCGATTTCTGTGTGCACATTCAAGTTGGCAGTTGTGAGACAGAAATGAGAAGAGGTATCAATGCTATACAAATGGAAAAGTCTCCCAAGATCCATTTGTAGTTCACGTCACCAAATTGTGCAACACAATTGCGGTGTTGCCAGATATGGGACCTCGCCAGCAGCTGATAGTGGAGAATCACAAATTGACAACACTACTCGTACCTTGTTGTCTAGTCCAAAAGTCTGACGCTAGCAGTCATATGGCGCACCACAGCAGTCATTTTATTTAGTTTTGCTAGACCGCAATTTCTTCAGGCCTAATTTCTTGGCTGGCGTGGAACATAGTGTCAATGAGCACAAAAACACAAATAAAGAGAAAGTGGAAAACTATCGTAAAGATCTAAAAATCTCACCATATGGGGATCAACTTTTTCTCAGATTTCATTGTTATTTTCTTTCTGAAATGCATGATAACTGTTATATTCAGTTTTTTTTTTTTTTGGAGGATGAAGCCCACATAGGTCTGAGACCTGTGCGTGGGTAATGAGTTGGACCTACAGCTTAGTTTAAGGTGGGTTCCGAACCACCGGGAAGTGATTTTATAAATTACATTATTACATTTTATAAATTTAGTTTGCACTCTATTTTATTAACAATCAAACTTCTGGGAATGAAAGTTTATTATTCAATATTGAAATCATGGCAACCAGCAAACTGAGGGCTTATTAGGCCTTGGCAACGTTTGTTTGATGCTTCTGTTTGTTTGGATTAGGACTTTAAATATTGGCTGAAAGTTTGATGTAAAGTTAGCAGTTCAATCAGGGAAAAATGATTTATCACATTCGTCCTACAAATATTTAAAAGATATAATACTGTTATTGGTCCCTATGTTTGGTCCCAGCAGTGCAATCTAGAGCATCAGTTTTAGTTGTGAACAGAGAGGAAACTAAAACTATGGAACTAAACTTGAAAAGAGGACCTTGGATAGATGGTTCCTTGGAAGACCTTGATGTTTATGTAGTTAGGCTGTGAAGAAGCATATTCACTCTTAAAGGAATAATGGTGGTGTAAATAAAATTGAGTATTTTGAATAAGTGGGCTATGCTGATTGACTGGAGTCGACTGTTGATATTTTGAGTCAACGGGAGTCTGAAGGCGTGAGAAGCAGCTGTGATTGACTCAATTTTCATTCACATCAAATAGATTCTAACAAGAATCCCAAGCACCGAGTCAAAAATATGAGCTACTCAACAGACTCAACTTTATTCACACCACACAATGACTCAGAACTGAGAACAATCAACAAGTGAGTGAAAAAGTGATGACTCATATCAGCTGTAAACTGCTCAATTAATTTCTACCAGTTCACACTGAGTTATACCACAGTCGCAGTGTCACACTGAAGGCTCCTAATGCGGTTCGTTACCGTAATATTAATTGTATTTTTGATTGTAATTGTTAATGTAAATTGTATTTCTGAGTCCGATCCCACTGAGAGTCAAATCTGCAAGAAAGTTTTAGTTTGACCAATCTGTCAAAACAAAACAATTCAATTGTTTTCCTTAATGTTTTAACTTAAAAAAGTGCATGATAACGTCGTTATGCTGCGCGTTAATTGACGTTACAGACGTTTGTGAGAATCATATAAGCAGCCTGTGTCTGGCCGTATTTGCCAGCTCATTTAGCTATACGTTACGAAGGGTGATCCAAGACCAATATCAGGAAGAAAATTTCAGAGATAGCCCAGCAAAACAATGATCTAGAGGCAGGGAAAATATAATAAAATTACAGTTTGATTCAGTGATCAAACTTGAATTTAAAGGTTCTAAAATTTTAAACAGAAGGACAACATGAAAATTTTCCACTTTATTTTGAATTAAAAAATTATGGTTTGATTCAACAAGTAATTTTCATAAAATCAAGTTTATTTTTAATAAAGACAATCATATTTTTAAATTATGAATAGAGACGTATAGTTTTATCTGCACCGCATGTCAATACCCACGGTTGAGAATGATGAAACATAACCTCGAATATTCCAAAGTCATTGTTATTTTTATGACTACTCAACCGCTTCAGAGGTACAATCAAAGCGTTTTGCATGAGGTCGCTGAAATAAAAAAGAAAGCACAATTAGCAATTTAGTATTTTGGGTAATTATATAGACACGTTACTTGTTGAATTTTGAGGCGATTTTTTTTGTGACATCTACACACCTCAGGAAGCAATAATCCGTTGACATTTTTTGGGAGTCGCGATTATTTCACAGAAAAATTGAAATTTTCGAAAAAACATTTTTCATGAAAATTTATATTTTTATTTGAAAAATTCATAATTTGCAAACATATGAGGAGCTCCAAATCTCAAAACAATGTAAATCAAGTGAATATAACATTTCCAAATTACTACCGCCCCCAAATGCAGTGCGCGCAAAGCGCGCATAACCAAACCAAACCTAGCCTGGCTAGATGTGACTGAACCACCTCATACTTTTATTATTTTGATGCATAAAAAACATACATCAAGCTAATTTACCATTAAACGACATAGATTAAGAGAATTAGAACATTGCCAAAATACTACCGCCCCAAACGCAGTGTGTGCTCCGCGCAAAGCCTTACAAAACCTTCCCTGGGTGCCTAACAAAGCTAGATGTGACTGAACTAACTCACAAAAGACCTAACCGCGCACCTAACCTTTGCTAGCTAATCATTAATTTATTTCACTGTTAATTAATTTAATCACTTCACACACGCCATAACTTACCACACAACAATAACTTGAGCACACACACAAGAACAGACTCTTACACCACAACATACTCCAAAAGAATGACTAGGTTTCTCTGTTTCACTGTATGCAGCAATAGCCTAACAGAATTCCCCAGGAAATCATTAAAAGCGAAAATGAGTTTTTTGTTTGTTACGCTTTTACACGGAAACTACTAAACCGATTATTATTTTTTTACTTATTTTAAGAATATTGCAAAAGACGTGGAACACATTTTATTAAAAAATAATAATATTTTTTTGAACATTGTCAGGACAATCGATTCTATTCTACAGGGAAACACAGCTGATACACATCAATACATATTTTTTAATTCACTAGAACTGAGAGAAGGCATGCCTCAAAGCCGTGCCCCAAACAAGAGTTCTTTATTAGTCAGTCAGCTGATTCTCAAACTTGAAGAACGTCGTGATTTTTGACACTGCGGCTTTTCACAAATGGAAATGTGATCTTCTGCCTAAGAAAAATAGTACCACTGGAAAACTTAAATTTTAATGTTAAATCGTCATTGCCCCAATTAAATCACACTGTATTATTATTCAGTTGTTAGGTGTTAGGTTGAAACACGGAAAGTTTTGTTAGAAAATTTGACAAGTAACGTTTTTATACAAATACCATATTTTGGTAAATCTAAATTTTCATCATTAAAATTAACCTCAATGTTTTTGACAATATAGAACATTCAAAATTTGTGAAGAGAGCAGTTTTGGACTTGAGTCTGTTGCACCTTCACACTCATTGTAATTCTGTCACAGTAAATAAATATTTGCAAACAACTCAATTTTAAAGAATTTATCATTAATCAAGGCACCAAAATAAGCCCTACCAGCATTTTAAAATTGACAATTCAACTTGAAAAATCAAAAGAGTTGAGTTTTTCTTGGCATGTATTTAGACAATATAAACAAATAGTTATTTGATTAATTCTTATAATAGAAACATCACATAATTCAGATTAAAGTAAATGCACAAGATTAACGTTCATTTCATCTGCAAATTTCATTCCAAACTAACATTTGTTTGTACTAAAACCACTGTCTTACATAAAAAAATTTTATTCATTCACTTGGTTTTTTAAATTTTCATTCTTCAGTATCTTGACATGATTGGAAACTGAAATTAGTAAGAACATGACAAATAAAAAAAGATACTGGACAATGAATAACAAAAAGCTACATAAGCACAGACCAACTAACTGTCATTTCAGACAATTCTCTTGACTTTAATTTCTTCATCAGCCTTGATCCATTGCGCAAATTCTGTGTGAAACGTGTAAAAGCTCTTCAAATTCAACTATGTATATTTTTTGCAGACTACTATAATATCTCCAATATTTATTTTTTACACTCTCATATATTTACTCTAATTCTTTTATTTTCTTAACATTTATTTTCCTCTAAAATCTTAGTACTCCTTTTATTACGTTTGAAATATGCTCTTAGAATCTTTTTGTTTTTCTTTATATTTCTTAAATTGTGTAGACCAGCCTATGAGGTAAATGTGGATTGTTTCGACGTTAAGCTGTAAGCTATAAGAAAATGATGCTGCAAAAATCTGAGTGCTGATAATTATATTACAATGAACTTCTAACTATCCGGAATCTGAAACTAGTTATCTGACCTACTTGAACAGAAGTGTAATACTTACTCATACACCATGCCATGACTGACGATGAGACTACAGTCGTCAGCAACAGAAGCAAATAAAGGATAACGCCGGTGGTACGCAACAGAACGCACAGCAGTATTGTGCAACCTTAGAACTTTGTATGGTTTAGTTGACAAATCAAGATCCAACCAAACAACCTTTGCGTCGTAGGAACTAAGAAGCAGGTTGTCTCCACCTGGAATAATACGAAATTAAACAAATAATATACATTAAATCAATTTAAGGAAATGACATTTGTTAACCAAATTGTTGCGAAGCATTAAGGAGTTGAAAAATATAATAAATTAGTTACATGCCAAATATAAAATAATGACTAAACATATCACTAGTATACTGTATACACTATATAAAATTACACTGACTTTATAGTTACAGTGACTCTATGTAGTCACTGTATATGAAATCAATTTTTTAAATGTTATTGGCTAGCCAAACCGTGTTTTAAAGTTTGAAAATATTAAAAATCAGCGAAAATTATATGCATGCATAAGCTTGCTACTTGCATCAAACGGTAATTGATTCAATTTTCAACAGATTCATTTTAATTTTCAATAAGCGAGTATTTTTGTTGGTATGCTCTAAATTACACTGTTGAGGTGAGAGTTGGTTATTGATTTTACCATTGAATTATTTTTAATTTGTATTTTCAATTAGAGAGTATTCTTGTTGACATACTCTAAATTATACTGTTGAGGTGATTATTGATTTTACCATTGAACTATTCGAATCATACGTTTCATCAGTACAGCAAAAATAACAATAATTGCAGGCGTTACCGTATTTCTCTGTCGATGTTCCAACTTATCTTATTTTTTGCAATATTATCATATTTTAATGCAACAATCATGAACTATAGACGTTCTTAATTCAAGAGATTGCGAACTGAAATGAATTTATATGACAGAAATGTCATAATAAAAAACATCTCGAAGATTATTTACCTGGATGAATTGCCATATTCGATATCCATTTACAATTTGAATACAGTTTTTTGACCATTTCTTGTTTAACTAGATCATAAACTCTGACATTCTTCTGAGTCTGAAAACAGAAATAAAAAGTATATTACAAAAGAAACGAGACTATTCTCCAAGTAAGACGACTAGACAAGAGAATTAGATAGGTGGTTTTGTGAATCCCCTCACAGATTCAAAGTACATATAATTAGTAAATTGACGAATAAGAAGCCCATAGCTTTTCAAGCAAAACTGCACACGATATAGTTAATTGGCATAATCAATTGGCTAGTTAATTGGAATTTTTTTCCAAATATTGAAAGTAATTAATCAGTTGATGAATTGGATCTGAATTGACGGATTTCTTATTAAAATAATTTCTGCGAAAACTTTTTATTTAATTAATCAATCAATACAGCTTTGAAAGATGAAAGAAGCGAATTTACTTTTTTTATAATTTGCATTTCATAATTAATTTGGAAATTCTGTACTCAAAGTAGAGTTATCAAGTTGCAGATATTCAACAATACATTTTTACCTAATAAAATTATCACGAATATAATTCGATAATTTATTAATGTATTTTATAAGAATACAGGTGAGGGCAGAAGGAAATTCCCTTGATTGCCCTCTTAACACAACATGAAATATTAGAAGTTGTAGTTGCTAAAAAAGTAGAAGAATAGAAACAATACATGTTGATTACAATAGTAATCATGATGATGATGATGATGTTGATGATATGATATAACCTAACATGACCAACAAAAAGTTAATTTAAAGTTAATTTACTAATGAATACTTGAATTTTCCATTTAATTCAACTCAAAAACGCAAGCAAGCAGTTTGATAGGTTTATGAATTAATTTGCGCAGTATTTGCGTACTATTTCAACTGAAAAGAAGGTATATATTGGATAGACCAGTAGTTCTGTGTGTTCAAATTCAGTTCCTTTGTATGTCTTTTTCAACTATAGAGCTTCAAGTTAATACTAAGTTAAGTGCTTTATCTCATTGTATTGTTCTGTTGTGTGTGTGTAAGTTTGTCTTTTGTATTAACATTTGACTTGGCTTTATGTACTTCTGGCTCAATAAAAAATTGAAACTTGTGTACATAGACCTCACGCCCACGAATAAGGGTGTTTGCACAGTTGAGCATCCAATACTCGTTGATAGTCACCATCACGAAATCTAACATGCTATGAAATGGTGCTGAGTGCCTTTCCTTTTAGATATTCTTATATGCGAGGAAATTTTGAAAATCCTTACACATACATCGCTCGGCATCCCTTAAAGGCTTAAAGGAACATTCATAAAAAATTGCTTACAGTTTGGTTAACTCATTTAGCCGAAAATGCGTTACAAACAGATAAATGCAAGACTTGAAACGGAGACTCCACTTCATTCGGTCATTATTTTCAAGAACTTTGTGTTCAGGCATTGTTAGGTGAATTGAGTTAGTGCTCCAGGCATTCTATGGCGTTTCAGGAGGTATAGCTTAAGGACAGAATGAAAATAAAACAAATACGCATACTTACAGCTACAAAAAAGAATGGCCTAATTGGGTGGAAAATAACACACTGAATGAGTCCTCTAGATCTGTTGAAGGGCAGCTGAGATTTTCCTTTTGAAAGCTGGTGAATTACAACTGATCGGTTAGCCCCGTCCGGCATCACCGCTGCAAAATAGTCACCTTTACCATGCCAGGCAATCTGAAAGAACATAATTGTTTTTGAACAACTAAAGATAAAAAAAAATAATAATTCTGTAAATAAATCAAAATTTACGAAAATTACTTGAACATTGCACTCTTGTTTATTTTAAAAATACTTGTAACTTTTTCAATATTTTTGAGAGCAGGTTAAAAAATTGAAATTTAAAAATACAAACTAAACTTTTTTTTAAATTATAAGAAATTTAATTTCATATTGCTGCAGCAATGGGTGGTGTGAATAAAGTTGAGTCAGCTGAGTATCTCATATATTTGACTTCAGCTCTTACTTGATGTGAATAAAAATTGTGTCAATCACTGCTGTTTCTCACGCCTTCCCATCAAACTCCCATCGACTCAAAAGTTCAACAGTCGACTCCAGTCATTCAACAGAGTCCACTCACTCAACTTAGATCAATATTATACAGAGCCACTTTAGTCGCCGTCGCGCGCGACAATCACATAGATCTTAGATAAATCTCAGCTTAATACTGAGCCACAGGTTAGGCCACGCCCTCTTTAGTCTCAGCCACGGCCCACACGAGTCACCTACCTTCGCTTCTAGTGGCAAGCCCATGCGACTGTCGTCTTGTTGCTATGACGCTTATTATACTGGACCACTACAGTCACCCTCGAGAGCCATATTTTCAGCTACATACAGTCAGCCATGACAGTTCCATACTAGCTTGACATCATTGGGAGGTTATGCTTGGTGAATGAACTGTATGCTACATTCACATTGGGACCTATTGTTTGTTCATTGGTATTGGTATATGAGTAAATATGGTTATTGGTTTCAGACTATAGATTAATTATCACCTTTACTCTATTTCTATTAAATTGCTAAATGTTAGCGAAATAATTAGGGCCATTTGCATTAAAAATCCCCGCTAGTGATGGAAAGGTTTCTAGACGATTATTTTGTAATATTTTTTATAATCATATAAAAGTTTATATTTAAATACAAATATACATAATCATATGAAAAGCAATAAAATTAAAAATTTTCTACAGCAAAAAGGCTGTACTCACCTGTTTGATTTCTTTAAAATGATTGATGACGATAAGAACACCTTCCGACCAGGCATCTTCTTTATTCTCACATGCCCAATGCCACTGTGCGCAGGCCTTCACTCTATCAGGAACTGTGAAGCAATTCAAAAACATGTTGAGCATACAGTTTTGTTAAAAATCTTTACACAGTTACAAATATTGTACATTATTCTATTCCTTACGTTCACAATTTTTTAAAACCCGGTAACAGGTTTTCAATTTTTCTAGGCTTTTATTATTCTAGGTTTCCTCCGCTTCCTAAAACTAAAGTGACAATTGAGCAAATGAATGGAAGTATTCTTATAAAATCATCATTTTGAACGAAAAAAAAAACATTTTAAAATAATACAACATTAAATTGACCAAGTATATCGTCAATGCATTGTTGGCAGAAGCAGGAACCGGTTTTAGCGCATGTCAGTCAATTTTCACAGCTTCCTTTCTGTCACTGACACACCGTCTGCAATTCTTCCACTACTATCCCAGTTGCGTGGTGGAACTTCAAAATAGGTGTTTTCTGCGCACTGCCAAGAATAACTTGACAAGCTCTACATGTTGTCATGCTGTC
Organism: Conomelus anceps; assembly: GCA_948455865.1. NCBI lineage: Eukaryota > Metazoa > Arthropoda > Insecta > Hemiptera > Delphacidae > Conomelus > Conomelus anceps. Next base: position 32,245,232 of record OX418216.1, read on the forward strand.
TAGAATACAAGTGAGTTTGATCATCAGTGAAAAAACTCCATCTTGAAGCTGAAGTACTTGCACATAAGCTGAAATGCTTTAAAAAAACAAACAAAATGGAACAATGAAAATAAATTATTTTAGCCTAAAAATAAACTGATAAATGAATAATAATAAGCTATAGGTTATTTCCATAAAATATTTTTTTATTTTATTTTTTTTCAATTTTTTTAAATATTTTTTCATTTCCATGAAATATAATATTTTCGTGAAATTTGAATAGAGAGTTACTTTTCATGATTCATTCTGGCTAATGTGGAAAATATGTTTTGATCCAACTAGTAACATTGTCTTACACTTCAGTTCAATGAAAATGAAAACACCGCAAGTTTTAAATTGGAAAAATAAATTTCACAAAAGAAAAATTATTACAATGTTTTAGTTAAATGCATAACTAAACGAATTTGACAACATACACTTTATTCAATCTTCAATTGTAGGGACAGATTGATATTTTAGAGAAGAAACGAAAAGGTAAATCATAACAAAATAAATGGAAAGTCGATTGTCGATATACAGTACAGACTATTTATAAGACTTACTGATTCCAAATTCAGGTGGAGGCTCTTTGAGCAATGTGTCTGTTTTCGAGACTACCAATGAGTCTCCAAGTCCTGGATTAATGATGTAGCACTTGTTATCGGCAGCCACAGCCACAAGAGACAGTGTCTGGTTCGGACACCACCTTACGCATCTCACCACGCCCTCTACTGGTATAGTTTTGAGGCATCTGCCTGTGCTGAGCTCCCAAACTGGAAAAAAGCATAACAAATTTCTTATATAAAAATAGTAAAATAAATATGGCAATTCTCCCAAAGTTTGCAAGAAATGATTAAATTCATAATGAATACTTTGATTTTGACTTGAAGCGTCTGATATAAAACACCACATATCAATTTTAATTGCTGGATAAATTGTATTTTTGTTTTTAAATTTATTTTTCGAATGTGCAATATATTTTATAAGTGTAAAATAGATCGTCCATGTTTAAAATTGTATAGGCTAAATCATTTTCTAAGTGTAAGTAAACTTACATTTGACTGTACTGTCATCTGATCCCGAAACAACATATTGCCCTAACGGGTCCAACGATATCGACCTGACCATGTCTGTATGACCTTCGAATACCAGAGCTTGCATTGTTGGAAACGGCTGTAGATCTCTTGGGCTAGGTAATTTCGGTAGGAGGTCCTCTGGCTCAACTGTAAACTGAAAATGAACAAAAAAATATGATTTAAAAATCGTCTGGATATTTTAAATAATTATTAGATCAACTTTATTAATGAAAGAACAATTTTCTTATATCACATTTATATAATTATTACTATTATGTGATGAAATATTAGCCTAACTGGATATTATTTTTTTTTTTAATGTATACATGAAAATAAAAGATTGCAATAATTTATAAAATAATTTTGCAAGTAAAAAAAAAGCCACTGATGTTAGTTAATCATTAAAGGTCAAAATACGGACACAAAGTTCTGTCTTACACTGAACCTGTTACCATTTGAGATAGAGAGAAATCATCTAGATGTGAAATTCTTGTTTTCTATGATGAGTAGTTGGTGGATAATACAAATCTTACACTCATTTTATTCAGTTTATTACTATGGACTTATATCCTATTCGCTTAAGCAATGCATTCATCAAACAACTTATCATTACTACTATTATTATTAATTATCATTACTACTATTGCATTACTAGAAAATAATCTATCGTATGAGCATTCTAAATAAACATCAGAATGTTACATGTTTCTAAGTGAAATTATTCTTTATAATAAATATCTGGAATTTTTTAAAGATTGTTTCCAAAAAAATGAGCATTTCTGAGAATTTATGAAAGGTAATTTTATCAGGGAGTTCAGATTAAAATTGAGCTACAAATATTGATTCAAGAAAATTCGGAAATACAAAGAGAAAGGAATCTATGCTAAATAAAACAAAATATTTAGCAGTAAATATATAGAAGTGGTATGAATAATCAAAAATTTCAATTACCTTCATCTTTGTTGCTCTTGGACATAGATACAGATCCAAACAACGGTTGAATCTTTCAATGAGATACCTATCATAGGCTGGCACTTTCCTTAAACAATCATACTTCTTGGGAATAAAATGTAACTTCTTGTTTCCCACAGATCGTTTGATGTCTTCAAATCTTTTCAACTGAAATGAGAATTATGACATTAGTTAAATTAGTTGAAGTGATCAAACTTTAGATAATCGAGTCACCTGAGCATTTTTGCCTGTGCTTATTTTTCTAACTGATATGCGTTGTAGCTGGTGAGGTGGCGAGTCATTTTACAAAGGGAAACTGATTGTTATGGTTCAATATAAATATATAATAAAATCACCTCTTTAAATTTCCTCCAATGGTTTTTTCTATGTTCTATTTTCAATGTGGAAACTTCTGAGGTGATTTAATGTTTTGCTTGCATATTGATCGTGCCAGCTCTCTGATGGAAAGTTTTGGAGAATGCCAATCAATGACAAGGTGGGAAGAAATTGAAAAAAATAAATTAATTAACTAATGGTGGGAATAGTTAAAGGATATTACAATTATCAACAATATATTGTTGAATCAATGTAGATGGAAATTAATCTAAAATGAATAAACCAATACAACACAGAATCCAAGGACCCGACGAATTAACATGAATAATAATAATAATAATAATAATAATTATTATTATTATTATTATTATTGTCATCAGTTGTGCTGATGCACTATTATTCAACTGCTCCCATTTCTATAAACATCATTGTGCTTCCCAATTCACAAAAAATGCACATCGATAGTTCTTGAAAAAGAGTTTTGTTTCTTCTTCTTCTTGTTCAGATCTCATAATACATCATGCCTCAGTTTTATATCTTTTTTCAATTCGACGATTTAAAATAATACAAGAAAATATTTCAACACAATAAAAAATGAGAACGTCGACGCATGCACTGTAAAAAAGTAATAAGGCTAAGCATCAGCCTTCGAAATGTCCAATGTTTTGATTTTTAAATGTACACAGCGACAGCTCTAGCTACCCAATGTTTTTAATTTTCCCCAGCCAAAACTAACCTAGAGCCTGTAGTGGAAATCTGTTTTGCATCGTTATTTGACCCCCAAACTTAAAAATCAATAGCGACCTCATTTGGACTATAAGGAAGCTATATACCATGTTTCAAGAGTCTAAAATCTTCATTTCAAGCGCTAGGGCACAGATGGACGGATGGACAACGGCATGATTTCAATAAGGCCCTGTCAGGTCCTTAATAAACCTTGGACATAGTGTATATTTTTATAGTAGTTAGTAACCAATGTGTTAGTGATAATACAAATGATCATGAATAATGTTTATTGACCAATTTTATCTAAAGAATATTCTGAATTAATCCAATAAGGAAAATTTCAATTGATTACCTCTCTGTCGGTGAACAGATATTCTTCCGGTGGATTGTATGATTCTGCATGACCGGGCAATGGTCGTTTAGGGGCTGAAATATGCCTGTGAATGCGTCTCATCTCTTCTGCTACGTCATCACTTTGCCACAGCATATAAAATTGAGGTCCTTCTTCTTCCTTCATCTTCTTTTCTTTTTTAATTTGCTGGAAATTTCGAGAAACAACACAGTTGTGGAAATGGATAATCACACTGCATGTTTCTGTATTAGTTTTACAAAAGTAGCCTTTAGTAGTTCCCCATAACATGGTTCAAACGGTGAGATGGGACTACCCGTGAGGGGTTCCCCAACAATAAAAACGTATTATTCAACCTTTACTACAGAAGAAGCAAATAACGTACATAAATAGTTGATGAAATACTAAATACAACATATCTTCAAGTTTCAATTACAAGTGTTCAATGTCCCTACTTCTAGTTACATGGCAAATCTCCTAGATATGAAATCAATTTCTGCCAAATCCTAACAAGCATATCTTGATCTATGGTTGCTACTATTTATTACCTAAGAGCTGTAATATTATTAGGTTATTACCTTCGACGACTTCATCCAACCCATTTTCAATGCGTGAACCATCTTAGCTACTTTACGTTTCTCATCCAAGCTGGGAATAAATGATTTTTTAGATTCAGGAAACTTTCTCAAAGGCATTTTCATAACTTCTGAAGTGAACCAGTCAATCCATGGCTGAAAACAGAAAAACAATTCAATAGAAGTGGGATACATTGAACTAAGTCATGTTCTGGAAATGAGAAATTTTCTCAATTAATGAAAGATTCAATTAAAAAAAAAAATCATACAAAATTATTTATCAATAGGACCTTCAGAGAAACTCTGCTATTAGGCTACAATCAAACAATCAAAATAATCTGCTTAGAAATGTGGTTAGGAATGGTAAATTTCGAATAGCCTAGTATCTCAACGCAAAATCAGGTTATCAGCAACCAAATCTACGACAATAATAACTATATTTGCAGGCTACGTACGGTTTATGGAAACTAAGCAACTAGAATAAGAACTACATATAATATATGTATTTTACAATACATTAACTTATATTGTAAAATTGATGATTTTGTGAAACTCTGCTATTACTATCAATATATGTTTATGATAGCAGTATATGTTAAGAAATTGTATATTTTTATAATGGACTGATAGCTCAAATCAATTCAAGTTGTCAGCAACCAACGCAACAAGAAAAAAGTGAACTTTCTCAAATAGAAAGCCTGATTACTTTTTAATATGTTCTATATTGAAAATTTATAAATCATCGATTGAACCGACCAATAACATTTTACAATTAAAATGTGGATCCTTACTCACAAGGTGAGGAATAGAATAATTCTTGATGAGTGGTGTTTTAACAATAGCTGAATCCAAGATTCTTGGCATTATTCGGTAATTGATACAGTAATATGCAGGAGCTTGATAGTGATTTATAGCCGCTTAAAATATAAAACAAAAATAAAAACCAACTTACAGCATATTCATCATAAGCTTCATCAGGTATCTTCTGACTTTCTAAACGTTGGATCAATTGGACATCCTTATCACTCAGGACTACATCTTGACCGGTTTTTGGATCTCTAACCGTTCGCCTGAAAAAATATACAAGAAATTTTTGAGATCCTCCAGTCAATTTTAATTCACAGAAAGTTTTGTATCTCTTTTTAGGGTACATCCCTCAAGCTTGGCGCCTCAGTAGGGTGGTCTTCATTCCCAAGAGAGGAAGAGCAGACTACTCAACTGCAAAATCATTTCGCCCCATCAATCTTACATCGTTTCTCTTGAAGACACTGGTGGAGAGACATCTAAGAAAGGGAGTGCTTTCAGGTACTCCTCTTCATCGGAATCAGCATGCCTATCAGCCTGGTAAGTCCTGTGAAACAGCCCTGCATCAACTTGTGAGCAGGGTGGAGGACAGCCTTGCTGCCAAGGAGATTGCTCTATGCACCTTCATGGACATTGAGGGTGCTTTTGACAATGTTACTCACACGGCCATGGTCCGGGCAGTGCATGGGCGTGGTCTTGAGTCTGCTATATGTAGGTGGATTGAGGCCATGCTCCACTCCAGGCGGATCAGGGCTGATCTTCAAGACAAATCGATGGTGATCATACCTGCAAAAGGTTGTCCGCAGGGAGGTGTGCTTTCTCCTCTTCTGTGGAACCTTGTGGTGGATGGTCTCCTCTGTGAACTCACTAGTAGAGGTGTCTTTGTCCAGGGCTATGCAGATGACATAGTCCTCATGGTACAGGGAAGGTTCACAAATATTGTTGCTGATGTCATGAACGTCAACCTTCAATTTGTTAATGACTGGTGTCTTGGAGAGGGACTAAGTATAAATCCCTCAAAGACTGTAGTTGTTCCATTTACAAGGAAAAAGAACCTGGAGTCTCTCTCCCGGTTGAAACTTGGACCAACACAGCTCAAAGTATCAGGTATAGTCAAATACCTAGGGCTGACTATCGACTCCAAGCTGACTTGGAACAATCATTTGAATAATATACTGCACAAAGCAAAATGGGCGCTTATGACGTCCAGGAGATTTGCAGGCTCCATGTGGGGGATCAAGCCTCACATAGCGCTGTGGCTGTACAAGGCAGTAATAAGGCCTCAAGTCACATATGGATCACTAGTCTGGTGGACAAAGGTGAACCAGATTACAGCTACAGCCAAACTCACAAGTTTACAAAGGATGGGCACACTCCTAGTCACTGGAGCTTTCAGGAGCAGCCCATCAGCAACTCTTGAAGTTGCTCTTGGCTTGCTGCCCTTGGATATTTTTATCAAGGCAGAAGCACGAAAATCAGCCTATCGATTGAAAGTCACAGGCCAATGGAGGGAAGGCCTGTCTGGAACAGGCCATTGCACAATCACCAAAGCTGTTGCTCATAACCCTGTGCTTGAAATGACTTCAGATGTCATGAGTATGGAGATGGTTTTCACTAAACCTTTTTCTGTTAAATTCTGCTCTAGAGAGGAGTGGAGGTCTGAGGAAGGGCCCTATATCAGGAGAGGTAGCCTTGTCTGGTACACAGACGGCTCTCTTATTGAAGGGAAATCTGGCTATGGGGTGTACAGTGAATCACCCAGAACAGAAATCTGTGCAAGTCTGGGACAATACTGTACTATCTTTCAAGCAGAAATTTGGGGCATCATGGCTTGTGCCAATATAGGCATTGCCAGACGCTATTGCGACAAGCATATAGTAATCTTGTCAGATTGTCAGGCAGCCCTCAAGGCTCTTGACTCTAATGAAATCAAATCAAAATTGGTGTGGGAGTGTCACAAAACACTCAGCAAGCTCGCAACACACAACTCTGTGCATCTTGGTTGGGTACCTGGCCATGTAGGCATAGGTGGCAACGAGTGTGCAGATGGGCTTGCTAAGCAAGGTTCTAGTAGGTCATTCTTTGGCCCAGAGCCAAGCTGTGGCATAAGCAAAACTACTGCCTTTCACACAATAAACAAATGGTCCAGGGACTTACATCACCAGCAATGGCAAGGTCACTCAGGCCAAGCACTTGGCAAAAGGCTGCTAGCAGACACAAGCTCCTACTTCACCAACTGGCTGGTGAGGCTGGGTAGAGGTCAGGTTAAGCAGCTAATTGCTCTGATAACTGGACATGGCCACTTCAGGAAACATCTCCACACAATCGGACTCAGAAATGAAAATCAGATGTGTAGGCTTTGCAATCAGTCTGAAGAGACTGCCAAGCATATCATACTGGATTGCGAGAGACTCGGGGCAAGGAGAATGGCTCTGTTTGGCTTTAAGCAACCAGGTGATGAATGGGACGTTAGCATAGGGAAGAAACTCCTGGATCTTGTAAAGGGCACAGGTATTGGTTTGCCTAACTAACGTACTAGGGACACACAATAAGCTTCGGTTGACGTGTGAGGATCTTTGAATCTTCTGGATCTTTGAATCCGTCCCTTCAAAACATAACATAACATAACATCTCTTTTTATGCTAACATAAACAATTTATTCTCACTTACATGCTGCATGAAATTCAATCTGTCATTCTCAAGTGCCTTACTGTTTCTCAGTACCTTACTATACTACAATAACTGAATAAGAACTACAATCAGTAATTGAAAGACAATTTCACAACTCAACGATAACCAAAACCTTCACCTTGTCGAATTATTCTATTTTTATCTGAGTCATCTCTTTCCATATAGTTTAAAATATGGCCAAGACAACATAATAGTAATAAAGGATGTATGGGTATGCCTATTGAAGACTGAATGAAATATGTTCAAGAAAAATCACAAGAGGAAAAGAAAGAGGCAAAGATAAAAATAATAATTGAAAACATTCCAAAAATCAAATTAAAATAACATTCAGCTGCAGATTACTGCTAAAATCTTTGGGTAAAGAGCATTATTGTACAGAGCCACTCAAGTCGCGGTCGTGTGCCACAATTTAGGAAACATTACACCAACCGGGTAAATTTTATTCAAAAATCAACTGATGACTGCAAACATTAGTATGCCTTTTTGTACTTTGAAATTGCTGAGCTCTGTTTTCTACTCAGCTGATGTAATTTAACCTAAATTACGACGCGCGGCCCTGACTGCAGTGGCTATGTATAATAAGGCTCTAAAAGTCCAGTCTCATGACAGACACTGATTTGAAGGTTGTTGCAATAAATAGTGATAGAAGGCAAGGTTGTTCCATAACTCGCTGAAAATAGAAAAGTCATGACGCCACTCTGTTCACAATTGTCCTTAACTTTACATCACTTAAAATAATCTTGCAATTTTTAGCTTTATTAGTACACTTTTTCAGTATAATAATGAAGTTTTTTGCATACTTCAGGTTTGACTCTACATCTTAATCAGCTGTCAATGATATGGGTTACTCAATGCTACTGAACTGAAAAATTTCATACTCCACCATTTTTCCAGTTCTTAGAGAACGGAACAACCTTGGTAGTAAACACGGTCGAATTAATCACCCTATTAATAGAGTGGTGATTCAGTTCGGTTCAATCAAAACACAATCTATCAAAACAATGTAATTTATTATGGATTTAATTAGAATATATATTGGAAGAGCGCAAACTACAGCCGACGATGCTGCATGCAGTTTTAGATGAGATAGTAGTAAAGTTACTAATTTATTATTTTGCTCGTTTTATCCCACAAAATTTTAATCTAATTTCTATAAGACGCTATCAAATTACATACAAACTAGTCTTGTATCACACATCTCAGTTATTACATTAATTCTGTTAACTGGAGTATTTTATGATGTTATTTGAAACACAATCTATAGAAGTAATGTAGCCTAATTTATTATGGATTCAATTGAAAAAAAAAATGATAATATAATGAGAATAATACCAGAAATTCGGATCCTCCATTCTTCGTAGGAAATAATCTATCTGATCTCCGTGGTCAGGCTTTATAATTTTCTTTCCTTCCCAATCATAGCCGATGTGCTTGTAATCATCATACCAGTTCACTGGTATATTACCAATTGTATTTCGAATATCCTGTGGAGAAAGAAAAATGTGTTGAAATTTAGCATAATATATTCGCTTGCCTAAATCATGAAAAGACCATACAGATTCAAGCTACTTCAATTGTTTTGATTGAGAAATTAGGAATCGATATTATTCTAAGAAGCAATTGTTTTGCATAATAAAAATAATTCGAAAATGGACTTTTAGAGTGCTGGTAGATTTACCAATTGTTTAAAATTGGGCAGATGCAAGGTAGTAGGAAGAGAGTCTTCTAATTATCTTGTGTGGAACAAGATGATAGCTGGATATGTATATTGAATAAGTCTCATGCTATAAAGTACTGATACTCAAATAAAATAACTTATTTTTTGTGATATTATAGAAGTAATAGGATTAAACTAACGAAAATGGAATGAGCCATTGGTTAAAATTAAACCAAAATTATTATAGAATAATACTTGCAGATCTCTTGCAACTGATAAAAAAATTATTGGCGTCTCAATTGCAAAAAATTAAACCTTTTTATAAACCTTAAAAATATGTTTAAACAGAATTACATAATTTTGGCATACTCTTCAAAACTAAAATAGTATTTTTGAAATACTTTTATTATTTCATCGAAAAAAGTGGTATCTATGTCAGAATTCATCTGTGAATAATTATAAATTTTACATTCTTATTAATATGCCAAAGATGTCGTACTATGTCAGAATTCCTCTTTGAGTATTTATAAGTTTTACATTGCTATTAATATGCCAAAAATATAAAGTTGATAAGTTCCATTAATAATTTAAAGTTTATGTTGAGAAATATTGTCTTCAAAGTGAATTTTTGTAAGACAGCACTTACCTCTTCATCTGATGAATCTCCACTGGCATATTCATCCTTCTCGGTTACCTTCAAACTGCTGTTTGTTTCTTTCGAAGAATTACCATCATGACGACCCTCTTGCCGTTCATTTTGTGTTTTCGTATCCGACGATGCTTTCTTCTTTGGTCTTTTCAATTTGTTTTGCAACTTCTCTTTTGAGGGTGATTTCAGTTTCATTTTTTCAATAGAATTAGTTGTGCTTTCCAAATCTACTTTAGATTTTCTTTTACTCGATTTGTCAAATTTTTTAACTTTCTTGCTTTCTACTTCTCCCTTTTTATCACTGTTGGAATCACTATCACCACTATTCTCCTCTTCACTGCTGAAAACAAGAACAGAATCGTTGTCACTTTCATGGAACAATTCTCCCTGTTCATCGTCAACGTCCTCATCATCACCATCATCCTCTTCTTCGTCTTCTTCTTCATCACCATCCTCCTCCTCCTTCTCATCATCATTTGCCGAGCTTTCTTCAGAATAGATTGTACCTGAGTCATCAGAGTCTTCACCATCTACAGAATCATCAGAGTCATCTTCCTCGTCCAAACCTTCATTAATATCTAAATTTTCTGTGTCTTCATCTGGATGATTTCCATTTTTCCCTCTACTCTGCAGCTCACTTTTATCAGCCTTGGCATCCTACGAGAGAAAAAAGTATATAAAATATATAATAGGCTACTACACGAACCGTTTAAATGATAAGGTGAGCCTATAATTATAAAACTGAAGAATTCAGTCAATATGAGACATATATTTACTCATATTGAAAAAAATCTTATATTTAGGTTTTTGGTATAGGCTACTGTATCTTGAAATTATATGAGACACGAATTTCAGGTAAAAGGTGTAGTCTGGTAGGTTGAATGCAGATTACTGAGGGAATTTTATTGAAATGGCGATTGAGCAAAGGCAGGAAGAAATGATGGCATTTTTCTTGAAGAATAGCCTTCTTCTTTGTGGAAAAGTATTGTAGAGCCTTGATCGACCGAGGTAGCCTAATGTGGACCAAGAGTAACTCGGATAATCGAGGTGAGGTGAAATGGGAAATTAATAGAAACGTAGCCTAAGGTGTGAAAAAGGCATGTAGTCACCACTGAGGACGGAGTAACAATGCGCTGTGTAAGACAAAATGTTTTATTTACATTATTCTAATCCATCGATGATTGGAAAAGGCTTGTAATTTAGTACTCTGCTGTTTTCAATACCAAACAAAAAATTTTGTAACCAGTAGCTCGGTTAATCGGGGCTCTACGTACAATGAAAAATGCAGTTGAAGATTTCTTAAACAGTGCACTCAAATATATAGCTTATGATGATGACCATAAGCCTGAGACTTGTACGTGGGTAATTATGACGGACAATCTGTTTTAGGTGGATTCCAAACGACAGGGAATATGAGAAATGCATTATGCATTAGTGAGAGGATTGATCTTCAGCTCAAAGATCTAGAAATTTTAAATTGGACTACTTACAGCAACAATCATCTCTCAAGTTTAATACAGTATATTGTATGAACTTAGATTGTACAGATCATGTTTATTTTTATAGACAAAATAACATGTGATATTTTCCATGACGAAATACTTGATGAACAATCTAATATCAAAACTGACCTTGTATATCTGATTTTCACTCACTTTGCTGGAGGTATGCATTTCTCTTCTAAATAGAAGCTTCATCAGCCTTCAAATGTTTGAATAACAAAATATCAATGAATGGAAAGAAGCAACAGATAAAGTCCAAAAACTGTCCAACTGCAAATTTTTCTTGACTATATTTTTCCCTTATTATATACTTTTGTAGGCCTATACTAAAAGTGAGAAATAAACTGGATGTGATCGTTTTTATGTAATTTTTTTTACAATGGCCAATGTTTCTTGAAATTAATTCGAGGTGTTTGATCTGCGGTGTTTGTTCACGTAGCTACACCAATAACTTTCTCCATGAAAATATCAACGACGATGAAAGGTATTGAATCAATAGAATAATAAAACACCTAGAAAATTAAACCAAAAATTGTAATTTGTTTGAAATGTAGTATTATTGACAATTGACACTACTTGATTTTTAAATACCTATTATATTGTAGTGACAGTTTAGGTTGCAGTTTCAAAATAACGCAAATAAATAAGAAAAATAACGCAAATATAGAATCAAAGGTTTATAAACCACGTGGAATAGGCAAGTAATCATAACCTCAATATTTTTCAACAGACTAAATTAGATACTTACTGCAACAGCTTCCGAAGATTCACTCCACTTTCTATTTGCAGAATATTTTCGTTTGAGTTTCTGTTTATCTGCAACCATTTTAAAAAGACAAACTAACTAAAAAAGTTAATAGAACATGAAGCATAACCAACAAATCGGCCCTTCCTTGTTCTTCTGTTTCTGTTTATAATGTGACTATCGATGTATCGATAACATAAATCGGGTGATATATCTCGATATCGATACATTGACTATTGAATATTAATCGAACTTCCACTGCTCTAGATATTATTTCATGATAATAACAATTGATAATCAACGCTAAATATTGAGAATTTCATGAAATATGATAAATCATGCATCATAAATATATAAAACATTCATGAATATATTCTAAAAACTACCAACGGCTGTCTTGTTCTACATACATAAAATGTCATGCATGTATCGAATCACTGGACTTAAATTGTATAATTATCTGAAAAAATAGGGTTTTTCAATTTTTGCACATTTTACAAAATTATATTGAAAATAATTACAATGAAAATTGTTGTGAACCAGCTACTCAGAAGTTATTTTTAAATATTCAGGATTCAGCTGTCAGTTCGATTCAGCTGTTCAGTTGTCATCCTGTGGCCCATGCAGAAAGCAGCAAGTCGTCGTGCGTGCGTGGTCCGGAGGATTCTTCGAAAATACAAACTTGGTTAGATGTTAATGTTTGGGAGTTTGGGTATGAACTAAAAGTTGAGCTTAATTTTCTGTTGAAGACAATGTTAGATCAAGCTCTAGACTAGATGCTAATAGCCCAACATTTTTTTCTGGTTTGATCTGAGATTGTTCTTTAGAAAAAAGTGAAACTCAGTTTTGGTAATGCAACTTTTAGCTTAGTGTGAAGTTACTTAGTGAGTGATTTGGATACAGAGTGTCAAATTAAAGCAGCCGTCACCATGTCAAGGATACCTCTGTGTTTCAAAATGAAAGTGTATTATGCCGCCAGAGATGGCTTAGCAATGACTGTTGTCTCTTTGTTGGAAGGTAAAAGCCCAGACGTTGTAAATGAAGTTCTAACTCAGGTAAACTCAACTCAATTTCATAGTACATTTTGTTATGTTGTATGTATCCATTATTACGGAGTAAAATAAACTGATGATTGTATAGAAAATTTTTGTTTAGTTAATTTTAATTTTGGGCCGGTACCGTACCTTTAGTACAGATTGTACTGTATAGCATGGTAGAATTTTGTAATTCAAATTATTCATGGTCGATATAGTATCCAAATTTTATGTTTTTCTAATCTAAATTGTAACGGATTCTATTTCCAGCTAATTCAGGATTCATTATACAAGCAATTCAATTGAGTTATAGTATGAAAGATGCCAATACAAGAGAAAGAAGATGTGTGATTTATTATTATCACAAATTAGTTAGATGCTTATCTATAAATAGATAGTATGTTTTTCTCAACTTTGAAAATCAACAGCATAAAAAACATGCGATTCGCTGATTGTACTATAATTTAGATTTAAAAATTTGAAGCATTCTTAAGCTTTATGCTTGAAGATACCGTAACTAGACATTGTTAGTGCCTAAACTCGGATACTTCCCGACCTTCCTGTAAGAATTTTTCATTTCAACAACACGTGATTAATATCTGTTCCGGGTATGTCCTATTTATTACTCCTCCTTCCTCGTCTCTTCATCCTCCTCTATCTTGTTGCAACGTAATAGATATTTTTAGTTCAGTAGTGTGCGATACCTATCCACGTGTTTGCGTCTGCGCCTATCTTATTCTATTATTAGACAACTAATTTCAGATCAACCAACCACAACACTCCTTGTTGTGACCCTCTTGTTAACGGGACTCTGATTAATCGAAAGCATTGTCCTGGGCCCATGTTATGTAAAACTTACCACCAGTTCAAGTCCTCAAATGGTATCTACAAATAGAATATTTTTTTATCTGTGAAAAAATATTTTTTATATATTTTCTGTAATTACCAGTCATGATTATCTATAAAAAAAATTAATGAATATATTGGCCATTTTGATGTCACGAGCAGGTACTCTGATGCAATACAATGCTTACTGTATGCAATTGTTTGCAGTGTTTGAGTATTTCGACAAGAACTGTTACGTAATCTTTATGTTATTGGTTATTAATAGACCTAATCAAGTTCAACGTCGAATACCTCGTGAATCATTTATTTTGTATAAAATAGAATGTCTAAAAAGCTGTAGAATGTCTACGATGTATGTTTTCCCAAGGTTCCCAATCTTGCTTTTCACGTGCTTCATAACAGGAAATACTTTCAGGGGAATACATTACCGACTTCGGCGAAGCAAGGTTTATTGTCTGTCACTTGATAAACAAATATCTATTTTATATTCTCAAATCTAAATCTCACCTTTGATTGGAAAATTAGGGCAAGCTCTAAATTTCTTATTATTTGCTGACAATAGCCTACTGTGTCTTCATATTGACTGAAGTTTAGTCATGATGAATAAATGATGTTCTCTCATTGTTGTTCAAGAAAGTATAGATGCTCTGCAGAGAGCTCCTTTCAAACTGTAAAATATATGTAGGGATTTGACAGTCTCCACAGCTAAATTAAGAGTAAAGGCATTAGTTTAAGGGTGAAGATCCGTTCTGAAGTCAAAATCCCATTTTTATTACCTATGTGAGCTTTGATGTTTCCTATGATAAAGACTTGATAACGATACAAATTGCAGCAAGATCATCTTGGTTTCAACAAATTTTTTTGAATCATTGATCGATTACTATTTTACTATTTTATTGTAAGTTACTTGCAAGGAAACCATGGTTGAAGTTCACAAGACGATGGTGGCGCCAACACTGTTATATCGCAGTGAAACGTGGAAGCTTTTAAATAAATTCAATTGGGTTATAGTACGAAAGATGCCAATACAAGATGGAGAAAATGTGATTTATTATCATCACAAATTAGTTAGATGCTTATCTATAAATAGATAATAATGTTTTTCTCAACTTTGAAAACCAAATGCATAAAAAACTGCGATTTGCTGATTTTTTTTTTTTTTGACGAATACTATTGCTATCTAGTCTCAAGACTAATGAGCAAATTTGTTCTATCCTAACTTACTAGATCTAATTTAATACAGTGAAATTCTCATTAGAATTTCTAACTGCGTTTAAGAATAATTTATGTACACATGATAACTGCACTACAAGCTAGATTTCACTCAACATTGCTCTGCTTTTGAACTGAAACACTTGAAAAAAGCACTACACTAGTTCAAATGGTTTCCTCCTTTTGAGCCTCCGCACCAATCCTCCGTTGTCTAGCAGCTGGATTGCTTCGACGTTGTTGTGCTGGTGGAGCCGTGTTTCGTGGTTCTCTGCAAACCTCTGGATCTCTCTGGTTACCAGGTCGACTCCCAGGTCTCTGTGGAGGTCGTTATTCCTGACATACCAAGGTGCATTGACGATGTTTCTCAGCACCTTGTTCTGGAACCGCTGTATGATGTTGATGTTGGTTTGTTTGGTACACCCCCATAGTTGTATACCATACGTCCATACAGGTTTGAATATTTGCTTGTAAAGCAGAACTTTGTTGGGTATTGAAAGTGTAGAGTTCCTTCCAATTAGCCAGTAGTGAGTCTTATACTTCAAACCAAGTTCTTCTCTCTTCTTTTTAACATGCTCCTTCCAGCGAAGCTTAGCATCTAAAGTCATACCTAGATATTTTGCATTATTAGCATATGGTATGACTTTGTTATTTATATTTATTGGCAGGTAATCAATTCTCCTGTTAGTAAAATTTACGTGTACTGATTTAGCCTCATTGAGCTTCATCCGCCATTTTTTGGTCCAATCTTGAATTTTTGTGATAGATCTCTGTAATTTAGCGGTTGCTTCATAAGCATTGCTGTCTACTGCCAATATTGCCGTATCATCTGCAAATGTTGCTGTGGTGTTATCTTCAAGGCATGGAATATCACTAGTGAATAAAAGGTAGAGTACTGGCCCTAATACACTACCTTGAGGAACTCCTGCTTTAATCTCCTTCAGATCAGAATACGCATCTTCCTGTTTGACTCTAAAGTATCTTCCTGTCAAATAGGATTGCAATATATCTGTAAACTGGTGAGGAAGTTGTCTTTTCAATTTCTGAAGAAGCCCTTTATGCCATACTCTATCAAAAGCTTGCCCTATATCCAAAAAAGCAGCAGAGCAAACTTTTTTCTCTTCTAGACATTTCTCTATTATGTTGACTATTCTATGTACCTGGTCGATAGTAGAATGTTTTTCTCTAAAACCGAATTGATGATTTGGAATTAGGTGATTTCTTTCTATTATTGGCTTCAGTCTATTCAGTAATATCCTTTCGAACAGCTTAGACAACACAGGCAATAATGAGATTGGCCTATAGGATGATACTTCATGTGGCTGTTTCCCAGGCTTGAGTATCATTATTACTTCGGCTACTTTCCACATTCCTGGTACATACTTCAATCTGAAACAAGCATTCATAATGTGCGTCAGCTTGTTTAATGCATTTCTTGGCAAATGTTTCAAGACTAATCCTGTTATGAGATCAAATCCTGGAGTTTTTTTATTGTTGATATTTTTTATTTCCTTTTTAATTTCTTCCATCGTGACATGCCTGAGTTCTTGACTATACTGTATAATAATTTCTTCTACTTCTTCGTTTTCCTCTTCATCTTCATCGTGAGGCTGAAATACATTGACAAGATGGTCTGAAAATGTTTGTGCCTTTTCTCCATTATTTCGAGCCCATTGACCATTCTGTTTTCGGAGTGGAGCTGCTTGTTGAATAGGTTTCTTCATTTTCTTGGTTGCCTTCCAGAGGGAGTAGTCAGTGCTGCCTTCTCCTGTCAAGTTCCTTAAATAAGTACTGATTGATTCACTCTTGATAATCTGAATCTCTCTTCTGAGTTGCTGTGTGAGATTATTCAAAAGCGTTTTATCTTGAGGAGACCGTGATTGTTGCCATTTTCTCCTAGCCCTTCTTTTCTCTACTATCAGCTCTCTTATTTCTGTGGGGTGCGATTTGCTGATGATACTGTAATTTAGATCTAAATGTTTGAAGCATTCTAAAGCTTTGTGCTTGAAGATGCCGTAACTTGACATTGTTAGTGCCTAAATTCGGATACTTCCCGACCTTCCTGTAGGAATTTTTCATATCAACAACACGCGATTTATATCTGTTCCAGGTATGTCCTATTTATTACACCTCTTTCCTCGCCTCTTAGAATAGAATAGTGTCTTTATTGAGGACAGAAAATAGAACAATACATGACAGTTATAATATGATCAATTTGTAATAATTTCAATCTTTTAATAGTATGACTTTAAAACAAAATTTGCGCAGACAAGAACTCATGGTCTGTCGACCGTCTGAGGTGTTGGAGGTTGGAAGCCTTTTCTTAGTAGAACTATAGTAGTTGTTCTTCATGACCACGTATTGTACCTGTTTCAACGTAGGCCTATTTTTCATCCACATTTCGAATATACGTTATATATCCTTGATATTATCTACGTCTTTTGATATCTAATATCCAATCAAGGGCATTTTTAGTTCATGAAGCTTTCCTCTAAGGATTGCCAATGACGAATAATCCAATTAACCGTAAAATAATCTAACTGTATAACTTTTACCATGTTTAAATATCCTTGTAATGCTGATGAAACTGCAGTGCATACAAATGTTGTTTTCTTTTTCCTATCGTAGGCTACTCATGTACCAATAAGTTGGTATTATAAAGTTGACAATTTTCTCTGCTTGCTGTAAGGGCAAAGTTACAAAAAATCCTCATTTATAATCGCACTTACTTGATAGTCTTTGACTAGATGACTATTCCTACAAGGTAAATTCATATTTGGATTGCCCCTATTATTAATATATGAAATAAAGGATTTAACTTCGAACAGAAAAAGGCCTCGGTCACGATGCAAAAAGAAGAGAAAAACTAGATGTCGTGAGTAATCGGCAAGTGCCGACCGCACCGAAGCCGCACAGTTTTACTTTTTCGAAAAATGGGTTTAAAATGGCTAAGACACGTACTTCGACGGCGTCCAGCTCAGACAGCGCTAATTGCTAGTTGTTTCATGTTATTCTATTCTACTATGTTTAATATCTTCTTTTTTTTAGGATGAAGCCCACATAGGTCTTAGACCTGTGCGTGGGTAATGAGTTGGATGATGGCGTTTGATGAGTTGCACCTACAGTTTTAGGTGCGTTCCGAACCACCGGGAAGTGATTTTACAACAGAGAACAGTGTCTTTTTTGCTGGCCAATCTAATCGTTCACCCTTACAAAGAGAGCCCAGGAGAACGCAGCTTATCTCTATCGGATTGAACAAATCACGGCTCACGGCTATAACTTCTGTTCTACTCGTTATCTGTATTCTTATGATCATGTCCTTATGTAATATGTCCTTATTGTCGAATGAAGTTAGTTACAGCAGAAAATGCAAGTATTGAATCATGAAATGAGTGGGCTGTGTGTGATAATGGAAGAGAGCAGACACTTGAGGCTGAGAGTCAAGCAAGAAGCATACTCCCACGACTATGACTTGAGAAGAGATGACATACCTGAAAGTATTCTGACTCAGAGTCTGAACGGTATTAAAGATACCCTCTATATAATATACTGCCCTGTTCAGAGTAATTTAAATTCCCAAATCGTAAAAGCAAACTCTTACAATTTATGAAGTGAACTGATAAAATTGATGAGGTGACAGTAATGTGGAGAGTCACAATAACTTACTGGGAATTCCGGCAGCAGGTTTAGTATCAAAAGATCGTAGCATTTGAGGTTGGCTTAGTTGGGTAAATTTCGTTTTCGCGTTACTTCTACATTACTTTTGCAATTAAACATATATAGACAATAAAACAAATCAAGAATTAAACTAGAATTAATAAAAACATTATTGTAATTAAACTAATAAATACATTTTTTCCAAAATAGAACGTAGCCTATACTTTATTAATGTAAAAGAAATTCAAAAAAATATATATTTTTTAAACCCTTTCTTTTAAATATCTTTGTTCAAACATTGCATTAAAATTCAATCGTCAGTAATATTGCAATGTTTATCGTAATATTTCTGAAAGTTTCAAATATATTTACAAAGTACGTCTTTGTTGTACTTGTTGGGGAGGCATTCAAGAAGATGGTTCAAAATCATCCCTGTCTTGGTGTCTTTTGCACTATTACCATTTTCCAAATATCGGTAGACCTACTAATATCTCCAAAAAAATATCAGTTGGCAGAAAATCTCATTCGTTCCTCTTTTAATTTATTGAGCCCTGACTGTAGTAAATTCGCCGTCGAGATTTGACCCAAGGTCATTTCGATATTTTTGGCCCAGAACTGAATTAACAAAAGACAGCTACAATACTTACATCGCAGATTTGCGCTCATTTCTGAATACGTTATAGATCTTGAACTGAATCATGCAAAAGGAGGTACGTCTAAATTTATGGACTAATCATTTGATTCTAAAATTTTCGAAATTGGCGTTAATAATCCAAGGATATGACAATTATTAACAATATTGTTGAAGCAAAGTGGTAATGAATTTCGAATTCTCAATATCACTCTATCAAATGCACTGAAGATTTTCTGTATACAAATATTGATAACAATAACAAATAGAAATGCGAAAATTTGATGAATGTTATTCCCCCTGTTGGCAATGGCAAGATTTTTTGGGTAATGGCATTCATCGAGTTTTCGCTTTTCTATTTTTTGTTACTGTTTTTTCAATATTTGTATACAAAACGTCTCAAGTGCATTTGATTAAGTTAAGTTGAGGGTTCGAAATGTATTACCATCTAAAATGTACAGGAATTGGTGATTCAAAATCAATTTGAATCGTACACATTTAGATTTTGAAAGGAACTGCACAGTAAAATACATTTAGAAGTACAGTAGAATAACGATGCATTGGTAGAGATCTAAGACAAAGCTCTTCTTGTATAAAAAAAGTGGGACTTATGAAAATTCTACAGTAAGTTGTATTTATAAAATCATTGGAGTTCATAGAAGAAAATTCATAGTAGTAGTTCGTAGTAGTGAATTATTTTAACAGTTATGGCGTTGAAAGTTTGTTTGTGCGAAATAGCACATTTAGTACAGATAAAATGAGCTGTTCCTTGTTTTCCATGTGTTGTGTTCTATAATTCTTCAATCAAACAGCTACTAATTGTCTCAATCTGGAAAACTACCATGCTAACGAAGAGTGAGCGAGTTTCCACGTTGAAAACTTACTTCGCCTAGCTCTTCAAATAAAACCGTTGCAGCGTTATCATTGTAACCGTATTTACAGTTCACTCTCAATTGAAATGATTGTAAATTGAAAAAAAATTATTGTAAGAGATAAATTTGCCGAGCAATTATTTGTCGTTTACTGAATACTGGAGAAATTTATCATCTATGGTTTTAATCTATTTTTGAAATCGGTAGGCTATTTATATTCAGGAGTTGTCCAACAATGATACATTTTTGATTTGAGGATCCATTTTGATTGTTCAACTGATATAAGTGGTGGCAAAGCGTCACAGAAGCACAACTCAAAAAAATACTGAGTTGGCCCACTGTGCAAAGAGCTCTGAGATGACTCGACGCCAGCATTAATTGTTCGATTAGGTCTCTCGTGAAATAACAGTACCGATTTGAAAATCTGGCGCTAGTAGCAGAGTAAATTCTTATTTGATTATCAAATGAATTACTTCCATCGCGTATCAACGCTTATAAGAAATAATAAAAGTGTTGCTATAAGGTATAAAATTGTAAAATCTAATTTATTTAAATGTTGGACAATTTACAAAGTTATTTTTATCATTCCAAATTTGCTATACGGAATAAAATTGTAAAATCTAATTTATTTAAACGTTGGACAATTTACAAAGTTATTTTTATCATTCCAAATTGGCATATTAGTCAATAGCTCATCAAATTGACGAAGTGTATTGATACATGCCGTAAACTTGCTGTTTGGTTTAAATGCAGACGTTACAAAAAATAGCTCATTCTCATTAATTATTCCGTTTTTTAATATATACAAGTTTATAAAATAATGTGATTCAATGCTGTTAATGTCTGAACAGGTTCAATTATCGTTTATTCACTTGTTTTCATACTATCTAAATACTACTAAATAAATTTTATTGAAACATAGCCCACTTATAAAAATAATTAAAGTAAACATAGATTATGGGCTCAATTTGAATTTCGTAACTTACAATAACTATCAATGTTGATAGTGGAGTAAGCTTACATAAATATCTACATTTAGTTGAATCTACAAAATCACATTAGTGTCTGATGTAGCTCGTGAATGACAGTGGTGCGACAGCTTTGAAACATGCTAGACCTACTGTGCCTTTTCCACAGCAATTTACAAACTAGTTTTATGAGTACTTGCATTTGTAATTACTGCAAATATTATGGAAGTTATTATTAGCAGATGGTCATTGTAGTCACCATCTATCCGTATTAATATTTGCTTTAGTGTTACACAGTAGACTCCAAGGGTTGCTATATGGAGGACTAGAGGTCTTGCCTATGTTTGATGATAATCACAGATACTTTTTCAAAAGAAACGTCTAGAAAAAGATCTTATTAAAACCCATTTTTTTTTTGTTTATTCATTCACAAAAGCAACTTTTTAAAAGTTTTAAGCTTGGATTAAAGTGATGATTGCAATAAAAGGATGTATACACAGATGAAGCGAAAGATGATGATATGAATAGTACTTAAACAGTGGAAATAAAGAACTGACTGAGGAAGCCAAGGCATATATATATAACTTGGATATCTGCCTCTAGATAATGACAGGAACAACTAGATTAATGACAAGAGACTAATTGTCTCGCAGAAATATAAGTTATGTAGCTATACTAACAACCATACGCTAAATAAATAAATAGTGGAAATAAAGAGGTATTTTAGTTATTATTGTATAATAAAATTAATATTAAATAAAATTAAGTCATAGGTATCATAAAATAATAATTTCCTTTTCTGAAATTATTTTGTAAGTTTTTTAAAATTATTTTGTTGCAGAAAGTCCCCGATGAATTCGGTCAGGATTATACTCCCCTGATTGTTGCTGCTAAAAATGGACATGAAAAAGTTATCAAACTACTTCTATCAAAATTCAATCCCGATCTCGAGCAGGAAGGCTCTGTCAAAATAGAAAACTATGTCATTGAGGGGGCAAGTGCTCTGTGGTGTGCAGCTAGTGAGTATCAAAATTAAATAAGAATAATTGTATACAGTATACACATAAACAATTATTTTTATGTCGCATCAATTAATAGGGTTGTCTGAATAGTTTAGTAATAGCAGGCCTATGGGGAGACCGATACGGGTAGTTCCACCTTGTCGTTTGTGTCATGTTCTAGGGAATTTGGTGGACGTACACTTTTAGGTGGGTTCCAAATGCAATGGTTCCGTATTTCCATCAAACAATTAACAAACCAAATTTTAATAGATTTCTGATAGATAGATAAGTTTTAAATAAATAGGGAATGTGCAATTCTTTAAAAATTCGAGTAGGTGAAAGGCTAACTCAATTTCTGTTAAGACAACAAATTCTTATTTATGGAAATGGTGCATTCATGACGGAAAAGCCAATATTTGTAAACTATGTTCAAATATAACGATGTAAATATCCAGGATTCTCCCACTATCTAGACAGAATTAGAAATTCCCACTATCTAGACAAAATATTATCATTAAAAACTCTCTTCTCTCATCTTTCCAGCCTGAATTTAAATATCAAATCAAATAATCGGTATTTTTCGTCATGAAAAAATAACAAAATAGAAATTTAAGATATCAAAATGATTCATTATACAAAGATCAAATGCTATTCTTGTCTGTGATGTTTTCCATGACGAAATACTTGAACAATCTAATATCAAAACTGACACTGCATTTCTATTTAAACTATGATTTTACCCACTTATACTGGAGGGATGCATTTCGCTTCTAATAAGAAGCTTCATCAGCATGCCACCAGGGATCGTGTTTTGTTGAGGTTAGGAGAGAAAACCTTTGAATAGCAAATTCATTTCAATCTTTTACCTGAGTCTACACTGCAGATCACAACAATAAATAAAAACAACTATCAATTATAGTACTGTAAATACTACAATAAAACAAAAAAGTAAAAGTCTTTGAATGAAGAAGAATCATTTTGTTACTTTTCGATTGAAGTTTTTAAATTTTTAGTCTGTGTTAACCTCAATATTTTCGACAATGTAACATATTCAAAATTTGTGAAGAGAGCAGTTTTGGACTAAGTCTGTTGCTCCTTCACATTCACAATAAATAAATAACGTAGATTGCCCTGTTTTGGGTTAACCACAATTAAAATTACATAGATAGAAGAAATTACATAAAATTGCAAGACTATGGAACTGTGTGTTACAGTTCCAATGCTTAAAATCCTAGTACTGTACATTAAAAATTTTATAATTACACTTGTAAAATAAGTTCACATCAACACCTTTCTTAAATAATAATTGCAATCCTAACTTAAAAAAAAAAATACTTCAATTGACTTGAAGTTTTAAACAGTAATAACTCAACATTAAAAACTCAGCTTTTAAAAGTGTAATATTTTCTTTCTTTTTGTTGGATTTTAGTAAGAATTTTTATTTGTCCCTAAGGCTCTTTATTATTTACAAATAAATAAACATCATCACAATCGGAAAGACAACTGCCAACACTTCTCAAGAATAAAGATGCCAAGTTATCTCCTATAAAATAGTTTTTCAATGGGTTTTTGTCACTACAGACTTAGATTTTCTTGTTAGTAAAAATGATCTTGAAAATCGTCTATGCTTTCTGCACATAATTTTTTTCAATTTCTATGTGCCGTTATTCTGATAACTGATAGCAAAGCACAACCTATTAGACACTGTAAGCAAAACTCTGATCATGCGCATGCATGTAGCATGCAGGGGCTGATTCATTATCTTCTGGGTTATTCTGTAGCCGAGAAAACGTATTTAAAACACAAATCTATTCAAGGTTTGCGTTCCGATTTGTTTGTTACGATGCATGTACAACAAGCTTACTTTACACTTGTATGCATGCATTTAACATCAAACAAGTTATAAAATATGTTCATGTGTGCAGTCTTTATTCAACTCTTTGTCAGCGTACCAATGTCGATAAAATTTTGGCAATTGTTCAAATTCTTCGAATAATGTACACTTGACAAAAAGAAGAGGATTTATTTGTTTTGTTGTTCAATACTGGAATACGTGCGGTGGGATGTGACTTATTATCACTCACCCAGTGATTTGGAAGACATCTAAAATTATATGTTCACCAAGTTTCTCGAAGCTTGGCTTAAACGGCGAGATAAAAATAACATCCATTCCCACCCCACCAATAAAATCCATACGCCTAATTATATTTTTCATTAACATACTTGAAATACCAACTTCCATGGAATTAAAAGATCAATTTTGAAGATATTATAAGATTTTTTTGCTTTTGTTGAGTATGACTGTTAATATCCAATTACTTGTACCATTTCTAAGCCATTCATCTTTGTTCATCTTTGTTAATGAGTCTATTAGTATACTATTCCAAGAGTGCTTTTCATTCTGGCCTATTGCCAAATCCCTTTGGGTATTAAATTTGGTTGCGCAACATGGTATATCATGGATAAATGTGGAACTAGAGCCTCATTTTCAAAGAAAATCTTCTTCATAGTGTATAATATGTTATTGTTGACTTTCATATACGTTCAATTTCCAATTAATAATGTTGGATGTAATTTAGAAGTCATCTTCTCTTCTAAAAACAGTGTTACAGTGTAGGATTTTCTTATTAGTATAAGGTCTTGGGATTTTTTAGAAATTGATAAGTATGTCTCTCCAAGAGTTTTCATTCTCTCTTGTTATGTAGGTAAAATGTTGATTTAAAGTGAGTACTATTATTCAAATGTAGTATATGCTCATCCGTTGAACGTTGAAATGTGATCTGAAATAATTCTCTAGAAACCCTATAAAAATAATGAAGGTACAATAATACTTTATTCAAATAGAAAAATCAGATGATCTTCTTGGTATTGGTGGTGGTGATATTGTGGTAGATATCCATAATGAATAAGATTGAATAAGACGTTAATTATACAATCTCAATAAAATTGAGATTGAAAATAATTTGGCTGTTGAAACTATAGTTTCTCGTATGTTTATAATTAAAGCGGTTTGGAAAACATCAGTCTCATTCATTTAAATCAGATAATATTTATGTTCATGCTAAAGCCAGGATTTATATTTTCTTTGTCGAAAAGCAACTGCTCAGAAGGATGTACAATGAAGCACTCTACTTATGAATTCAAGGAGAAAACGAATTAAGATATTTTCAGGCTTCTATTATTTTATATTTTCAAACTATAATCTAAATTTAATCTTTGATTGAAATTTTGCATTTCGCTGTAGAAACATACATCAGTTTGTTCTCCAACTTCTATATGTATTGTAAGTTGGTATTAGTATCGCTTAATCTTTAGAATGTTGGTAATAATGCCTTAAAATAAAATAGTTACTACCAGTACCTGGTGATCAATTAATTGATTAACTCCAACAAATTACAGAGAACGAGCAGTAGTTATAATTAGGTTGCTACCTCACAAAATAGTACATGTTAAATTATGACATTTCAAAATAACACGATTATCTTCTCCGATTTATGTATTTCTTACTTAAATCATGAAGGAGTTAATTGATAACTTATCATCTATTTTAATGTATTATTTCAAAATTCCCTACAACTCCCAGATCAAAAATAAATAAAACTATCTGAATACTGAAATCTTATTCTAAGGCTGAAGGAATACTCAGAATTTTCTTCGAATGTCGAATACCAACTATTAATATCAGTAGCATTGAAAATTTTAGTTCGTGTTAATAACGTTTTAAAGTGGGAGAAATAGTTCAAAGGCCATTCATCCAATCTTGTATTTGTGCCAACTTGAAGGTTGTTGTCCCATCTTCCTAGTAACTTTCAAAAATAATATCTACAAACATCCAACACCATCCTTTGTTTTGAGCATATTTTAAGCCAATCAAATCGTATTAATCCCATCTTATGGCATCAGTATACAAATCAAGACTCATTCGTTTTACTCGTCTCTTTTGTTCTTCACTATAATCCTTTTTCTCCTATGTGACTTTTGGCATCACACTTGAAGGAAGTTTTCGATTCTCATACACATTGGATATCTTGAAAAATATTGTTTACAATAAGGTTATTAGCAATGTAGTTACTTTAATTCCTGAATTCATTTAAACTTGTCTTATTCATTTTATACTTAGTCTTCTGTGTTCTGCCCTACTGTGGTTTTCTGTTATTACTAATTAACAATTCATCAGGAATTTGTTAATCATTCATTTATATCGATAACAAATATTCATTTATTAATTATTAAATGAAGATATTCATTCAGTGTAACATTTTCAATTGAAGCTAGATAGTCGGGAACTTGAATTAAAAGATTTCAGGATAAAAAAACAATTATCCTTTGTAATTTTTCATCAGAACAATTCATAAAAAATTATGATAAAATTAACAGCTATTATACAACCTTGAGTGAAAGAAGTTTTCTTCATCACTGTTACGAAAAAGGCTACATCAATTGTATTGCTTTCCAAAGTTGCCCAGAGGTGTGCTAGATACACCAATTACACTTTGCCCAATGCAGCAAGACCCCCTGTGAAGTAATGAGGGTGTACTGTAAATAATAGAGCATCAGCATTTTTTTCAGTAGGCTTGGCATACTGATATGGATCTTTTTTCTCAGTGAGGAAATCATCACATCTCAGTCATGGTTTGCGTAGTCTGCTTGTTGTACTAAAACAAACTTTTTAAGTCTGAAGAATCACCTAAAGCCGAAATCGGCCAAAAGCACAGGAAAATAAGAGGAATGGCTCAATATACGCATTAAAAATGGTTTATTCTATTAATAATTATAATTCAAATGTAACGAGATAAATGAACGATACAGAAGCATTCCCTTCTAATCACTTCTATATTGAAATTTTGTTTATATGATAAATAATTAACGTTAAACAGACGAATAAATAACCGATAAATAAAGCATGGCATTGAGAGTTTTTCTTTCGGAACCTCGCATTTCGGCAGTGTGCAAAGGACGTAAAAAGAAGAAGAGGAAAGGGGAATGAAGTATAAATAAATTTGACAAAAATAGAAGTTGTTTGCTTATGTAAGTGTTTGTCTATATGAGAGATATAGTGAGGTATATCTTCTTGATAAAAGAAGTTTTAAGGAAATATACTTTTAGATTAATTGAATATAAATCTACTCTTTTGGTGTTTAGACAAGTAGCAGCTGTTTTTAGGTCATCAAACTTCAGCTCTGATTGACAGCCAGTTACCTCTTAGTGACCTTAGTTACCTCTTAGTGGCAGATTTTATATGTTGGAGTTAAAAAATAACTCCATATTTTTGCCTATTCTACTTTTGCCTACTCTAGACAATAGACGTTTTTATAGAGCAACAGTATCTGAAATTAACAAACCAAAATAATATTTTACAAGTTGAAAAATGTAATATAACAACTATTTATTCTTCAACAATTTCGCCTTAGGTGTTTTGAAACGTAAGAGAAAAGTCATTAATTTCTTAAAAGTATTTTAAAATTACTCGTGAAATAGAACATTTTTATTAGTCAAACTAGATAGGATATTTGGAAAGTATAGCACGAATTCTTATGTTAATTTTGGATTAGTTGAGACTCGATCTAGTCTATCAATTTTATAATTACTAATCAAACCAATTTTTTTTTTATTATTATTATTATTATCTAAATTCAATATTCTTCCGTCATTTCGGACACATTTTTTGTACAATAGAGCAAGAAATATTTAATAAAAGGAAAATTACATCCATAAGAATATCTAAGATTTAACCATATCTAGTCTATTTTATTTGAATTTTAACAAGTTTTGCAATTTAGATTACTTCGATACATAAAACATTTTTTTTATTGCTGATGATGGCCACATGAGTCTGAAGACTTGTGCGTGGGTAATGAGGTCAGGTGAATGATGAGAAACGTTCATGGCTGAAACCCAAGGCTGCCGGAAACGAAGCCAGCTAGAGCCTTATCTTATCTCAGACAAACGCTCCAGCGAACTGCGCTACCAGAGCCTCCAAAGTTGAATTTTTAAACGCAATTCCTGAAGATGGTTTAATTTTTTATTTGATTTGTGGTATGTTAATGTAATTGATGTCGATTTTTATAGGATATATTCCTTTATTTCATCATTAAAATTGAAGTTAGATGTTTAAATCACTCACTAAAATATTTTGAATGTTTCAGATGCAGGCCACTTGAATGTTGTGAAAAGTCTAGTCAAAGGTGGTGCTAATATTAACCACCCAACTCTGTCAAATTCCACTCCATTACGCGCAGCTTGCTTTCAGGGCTATTTGGATATAGTCAGGTATCTTACTGAGCATGGCGCCGACCTCAATATTGCCAACATATATAATAATACTTGTCTTATGATTGCAGCTTTTAAAGGTAAATTATTCATGCAGTGGGCTAGTAAATTGTCATCTAATGTAACTTTTCTAATTCAAAATTTCAAATGATTTTGTAAATATCTTTCTTTTGGAGAGAGGTTGGTTGACCACTTCAATTTATAGTATATAAGTTATCACAAGTATTCAAGGATAATCAATTACAAGTCCTTTTTGATCCATCTTGTTTCCACTAATGTATAATAAAAACTTTAAAAACACTTTTAAAGTGTTTTTTAAGTTTTTATTACAAGTCATATAACTTTGGCTTTCTTTGTATGAAATTTCTATAATTCCAACTGAATTTCAAATGCACTTCTTTGTAGAGGGATATTTTTATATCACTTTCACTTCCATGGTAATTTGGTTACTTTATTCTAGTTTAGTTTAACCTAGATATTTAGTGGTAATAATAATAACTTCATTATAAGTATTCAAAGATAATTAATCACAAGTCATTTGCTTTCTCTGAAAGAAATTCATGGAATTTTCAACTGTGTTTTAAATGTTCTTCTTTGGAGATGGCTATTTCGTTTCTTAAAGCTCGTAATATATTTTAATAATATGAATCTTCTTTAATTTTCCATTTTTCCATTCCCATTTATCTTTTCAAACGTACCTAATTGCATATAAGACAACATATGCTTAAAGCTTAAAACATTCACGTACAAAAATCAAGTTTTTTAGCATTCAATCAACATAATATTCTTCTTAAAATGTTATTATTGCATACTTGAAATTTCAGAAGCTTAATACCAGAAGGTGCGTTAGACTTTGCAACAAAACACTGTTATATAACCAAGTTGTACAACTTTTCACAAAAGAATGCAGCTTCCATAATCCAGGTGTTATGTAACAATGTCTTATAACTTATTTTTCATAAAACTCTGTTGAATGAAATTGTTATAAGTCTAAACGCTCCCTAGACCTCAGAAGAAGCCTATCCACAGGAGAATAAATAACATTTCATATTAAGTATTAAAATGTACTTTAAGTATTAAATGGAGCGGAGGGGATGCAGATGGCAGCAGGTCGAGGAATAGAATAGAATGACTTATTTATTTGTTGACGTGGCGAAGTTTGGAAGAGAGATGGTGGGAAGATCGAGGAAGATGGAGAGGCATTGTTAACACCCAGACCCGGTATTAGCTGGAACGGGATCAGGATATGTATGTCTGTATGTATTAAGTATTAAACTTAGTGATTACATCATTTCATGTTTTCAAATATATACTTTTATAAAATTTTCCAAAAGATCTATTGTTGTATTTTGACTGTATAAATAAATGAATGAATTTATTTATCGATTTACAGGTCATTTTCATATTGTTGAACACCTATTGGAGCAAGGTGTAGATCCTGATGAGAGAGATCATTGTGGAGAAACAGCAATGCACTTTGCAGCTGAATGTAACCAAGTTGATATTATCAAGCTGCTATTGAAACATAATGCTTCGTTTGTTCTCAACAAATACGGTAAAATAAATTATTTCAAATTTAATTAATGAGTTAGTTGAAGTATTCACTGTTTCTTCCTCGATATGAAGCATAACAGTAACTACATGTGGACAGGGCCATTGAAATTGAAACTGAATTTATTATTCTCAAACATTACAGATACAGAAAAGAAAGCATTATTACATTTAAAGAAGGTTCCTCACATGTGCAGAAGCCTGTGAGCAAGGAACTGATTCATTCTGAACTGTTTTATTATTTCAAATTTATCGTGGTTTTCAACTGTACCGATAAAAAATATTGTAAAGAACGAAACAATGCAAAATCTAAGAAAATACCGGATGATTAAAAAAAAAATATTCATTTAGTTACAGCATTAGCATAACGTTATCTAATTAAAATATCTGTAATTCATGTCGTACGTCTGTGCTTGAATGTTAACCAATTCTGATCATTTACAGTTTATCATTTAAAATACTCAAATTAGATCTGGAATTAAGTACTTTATTTGAAAAATTCTGGGAACATAAATATAATGAGACAATTTTTTCCCCTTCAGAGGAAGATAAAGACAAATATAATTTTTTTTTTAATATTTCCAAATTCAAATAATACTATAAAAGTATACTACTATTGAACAGGGTACTTTTTTAGTATATCTAGTAACTCACGTATATGGATTCGGTGGATGATGATGTGAACTTACAGATGTGTGAATACGGAACGGATAACCTTAGTCCCTACAGATAATTTGTAAGGAAAGGCAGATCTTGTAATCCAAGAATATAAAAAAATGTGAGTCTGTGTCTTGATGTTATAGCATTATTCTCACTCACCCGGTTTGGAACCCCTCCTAAAATTGTAGGTCCACCGTGTTTTCCGAAATATGTCTCAAACGGCAAGGTGGAACTATCCGTAAGGGTCTCCCCACGCTTATTATTTTTTTCAATAAAACATTTTAGGAAACTTTTCATTTATAAATATTTGACTTTCTGCTGAATTTGAATTTAGTTCTCATTTTCCAGCTATTTTCAATGTTTATGTATAGTCCCGTTAGCCGGTTCCGACTGTGGGTGACTAGACCACAAAATTATGTTATGGTCCGAAGAGCGTTTATTTTCCTTTCTGCCAAAAGTACGACGTTTTGAATCGTCCATAAGATTATCACGGCTCATATAACTTATTTCAATAGTAGCCTAAAAAGGAAAATACCTGCTACTTTAAAAATAAATCAGTTTGAATGCACATATTAAACTACCCTAAGATTTAATTTGTATGAATTTTATTTTCTATATTATTCAAAACTCTAATTAATTTTTGTACTGAATAATCCTCATATCTTCTGGCATTTTATGTTTTTTTCCTAGGTATGACTCCACTATTAACTGCAGCAGATAAAACAAGTGGAGAGGTTGTCATGTACCTTGCTGATAGACATGAAGTTACACTCAGTGAAAAAATTGATGCGCTAGAGCTATTAGGAGCATCATATGCCAACTCTAGTCTAAATTACTCGATACAAATGTCATACTATTGTTTAAGTGAAGCAATGAAACTCAGGTAAGCCTGATATCTTATCTTTGATAGTCTTGATATTTCATTTGATTTGCAATTCTATTTGTTTCATTTGAATTGAGTTTCCATTTCAAGCTCTTGTAAGACCTAAATCTTGAATTTTAAACCTTAAAGGCTGAGCCAATGTAGTGGCGAATGCGCGCCAAATTGAAAATTAAGCATATTACTTATTCATCTACATTTTTCTCTACAATAGAAATTGCATCACGAAAAATCATACATATTTTTCCATGTCGTTTTATAAATAAAATTAGAGAAAAATTTAAAGAAATTGCATCATGAAAAAATCATACATATTTTTCACATAAGTCGTTTTATAAATAAAATTGGAGAAAAATTTAAAGAAATTGTAAAAATTAGAAACTTTTTACAGGTAGACAATGTGAAAAATTTTCTCCGTGAATTAAAAGTAGATGAGCCCTTTTACAAATAAATGTTTCTGTATTGGGACGGATTTGCGGTTTGCGATTGTTTTAGCATGAAAAAGGCAGAAATCAACGTTCTAGAAAGGTGGATGAGTTTGAAAGAAGTATGTGGAATCTTTATTGAAACTCAGTATTCTATTTTCAACCTATCTCACTCCTCGTTTGCATAATATGCTCTTTGGCCCAAACCATGATTTTGAGGTCTGAAGAGTCACCTACAGTCGAAATCGGCTATTGTACTATACTTACATACACATAAATTTTGAAGTTATTTCCCTCAATCAGTATAACTACTACATAAGCCTTTAGTTTTGAAATATTTATTTTTTCTTTCTTTTCTTGAATTGTTTAGACCAGTTTTTGAGGTGAATAAGGATTGCTTTGGTGTTAATCTGTAAGCCTCTATTAATTGTGAATTTGAATGTTTGGAATAAATAAATAAAAAATTATGTCTCTTGCCATTGTAATAAGATTTTATTACTAGTTTTCAATGTCATGACCTTTGTTTTAATATTATTCACTCAGTCTAGTCCGGATAGTAAAATAACTTCTATGTAGTCATTTAAAGGCCTTTCTTTTTCCTTTATATTTTCTGAAATTGTTTACACCAGTCTTTGAGGTGAATGAGGATTGTTTTGGCACTAAGCTGTAAGCCTCCATTGGTTGTGAATTTGTGTGTTTTGAATGACTAAATAAATAATGTTTCATCGTATTATCGTTTATTTCGTGTCATTGTAATAAGAATTTATGGCTAGTTCCCAATGTCATTATTTTTGTTTTAATATTATTTACAAAGACAATAATTTTGAAATTAATTTTCGTAAGTGGCAACTATACAGTCAAAATATCATGAATGTGTACATTTATTTCTATTGGATTTTAGATTTCTCGATGCTGATAATCCAATTCTGAAGCCAGAAACGGAGCCTTTACAAGCTTATAATAATTGGCGGGAGGCTCAGAACATGTTGCAGCTGAGAACATTAGATGGAAACAGCGAAGCTCTGCACATGGAGTCTCTAGTGATACGCGAGCGCATCCTTGGCCAGTGCAACCCAGAAGTTCCTCATTCTGTGATCTATCGTGGCGCGATCTATGCCGATAATGCTAGATTTGATAGGTGCATAGACCTTTGGTTACATGCGCTTCACCTTTGTCAGATGAACAATGTCTCCATTGTCATGGATCTCTTAAGGTTTGCTCAGGTCAGTTTGCATCCCACAAATTTCTTTATTTACTAGCAGATCGCCATTCAATTTAATCGGAATATCTTGAACTTGACAACCAGTTTAAAAATTTAATTTAATAGTCTTTTTTCTACGTCTTCTTCTTTTTCCTCATTCTTCTTCCTCTCCTCCTCCTCCTTCAATCCCTTATTCTCCTGTGCTAGAGCTTTGTCAATAGAGGACAGCTTGGGCCGTTGTATAATAAAATTCTTCAAGCTAAAATTATCGTTTTGATAATGATAAATACTCATCCTCTCTGAGAAAAAATAACAATTATTAGTCCTTTCTGCACCAATTAAAGTAAAAACCTCACAACTGATTATATGCTTGGTCATCAGATGTTTTTTTTCTTCTTTTTCCCCCATTAAATCAAAAAATGCTCAAGCTATTTAATCTATCACCATCTTCATATATCATATTCTATCTTTGATCATCATCATCGTCTTTATCATCATCATCATCATCATTATCATTATCACCTTATAATTATTGTTATTTTTCCAATGCATTTTTTTCATTTTTTCCCAATTTCTTTTCTCTAATGTATAATGACTTGTTTATATATTTTTTCTACACATATAATAGTGACATTTTTGTGTTAAGAGGGCAAGCATGGGATTCTCCTTGTGCTCTCATATGTACTCATGTCAAATAAATAAATAACTGAATAACTGCGAGCACTTATAGAGCTATGCCACATATCCGTTGTTCGATAGTGTCCGTAATTTGGATGGGTGAACATTTAGTGGAGGATAGTGACTTGGGAATTCCCTAAACTGTCCATTGTATAGGAACATCCATTGTTAGAGATTCCATGATATTATCACAAGATAGTGTTACCAAAAATAATGTTGTAATAATCCATAGGTAGTGAATTTAAATTTTAAATTGTAAACAAAAATTTATCAAATTATTTTAAAACATATTAATTTATTGCAGGTCTTCTGCCAGATGGTTCATCTTGACATTGAAATACCTTTCTATTATGTTGAACGAGTTTTAGAGGTAGCAGCTCTAGAACTAGAAAGGGACAAAGAAAAATTACAAACTTGTAAACCTAATGAAGAAGCTCAATTGAAAGTAAGCATGATACCTTTCATATTTTACAACTAGCCTCAATTAACATCAAGGCTTCCCTGTAATTGATTTTGTTCTTATCACAGAATTAGTTATTGAAAATATCCATTGATATAGAGGCTTTGTATATATCAGTGAAAGTATCATTCAAAATCTAGACAAAATCAAAATATCTGTATGCATTGAGGTCGATATTGTTTTTAGAGATTTTCCCTGCCTGTTGGCACCTGTCCGAGAATTTGGATGACAAATTAGGTACAGTCTCGATGGATTTATCACAGAAAAAGTGGCTATGAGGCTCTTTTTAACTGCCCTCATTCAACCGCCTAGCAAATGAAACTAATTTCTCACGGCTTTCAATAAATGTGGTTGTGACAACTTCAAGTCTCATTCATTATGTATATCTTCCACAATATCACCTTCACCACTACAAAGAAAATTCTTAATTAGGCGGACTGTAGAATCTTTTCTACCTCTCAAACTAAACGTGTAATTTATTCAGACAATATTTAATAATTATTTCTACCAAAGAAAGTAATGAACTGCTCTACTAAACAAAGCCAACAATGTGTCACTGAGCCAAAGTTTTCCAAAACATTTTTGAAGATGAAATTATTTATTTAGTGAATATGCATTTATCTTCTCATTATCTTTTCTTCTAGGATGAAATGGAAAGAAATGTGATAAGTGCCTTGTACATATTAGTCATATCTACCAAATTAAACAATCAATACACTAAAGACGACGACTACAAACTTCGTAAACTAATATTCAAATTAAATAAGCTGCAGGTGAGATCGAATTCATTAATATTAATTTTTAACAAATTCCTCGATGATTTTCAATTCTCTATTAAAAAAAAAAAAATGTAAAATATAAGTATTTTCTGTGAGCTCAACCTTCATGCCTTGAATGGTGGAAAATTACATCAATGGTAAGCACAGTTTTAAAATCTAAATAATACTAGAGCTCTCTTTGTAGGAGTTAATAACTTCAAATAAGTTTCAGGTTTCCATGTATGGTCCCTTTTTTATTATGAAATCCGAGGCATATGTATTTATTTGGCGTATGGCAAAATACACAACTTTGTACTATCCACAAAAACAATTTCATACAAACATCAGCAACCATATGAATCATCTTAGGCAAGGTATAAAAAAAAACACATACTTAAAATAAGTCAATTTGTGTCCATTCACAAGCAAACATTCAAGAAATTAAAATAAGCTATTGACTCTGGTGTAACCATCTTTTGGTCTACCCTTTTTAAGCTGTGCAAGGGCATTTTTCCACAATATCCAAGGCACATACATATGCATAAATCATGAATTTTAGAATAAAATAATACTAAGAAGACTCGCATTGAAATTCAGATCAATAGTTTTTTTTTCTCTCCTATTTCATTTGTATAATTTGAGACGATCTATGATCTATGTTTAATCTATGATCCAGTTTTATAAAAAATCAATTTTCCAATTTCTGGTATCTGCATACATTGATACTATAATAGAAGTTATAGAAATTCATTTATCATATTTCAAACCCTGAAATGCTGGAGGCCTTAATCAATACCGGAAGTTGTTACTTGGATGTTGATTACAAAATTAGCATACTTTTTAAGATTTATGATACGGTATGATTATGATAATTATAATAATCTTTTATCATTTAATTGATAATTATAATTTATTATTAAATAAAAGTAAAGATAATATTAATTATTTATCTTCATGCTACAATGTTTCATGATTTGTAGCTATTCTGTCAAGTCACTATGTATTGCTTACTCATAAGTAATGTTGAAATAAATTTCCAATTTCTTTTTTTGAACTGTTTTCATTTCTCTACACAATTACTTTAAATATTCATATATTGTTTCCAGGCTACCACACGGCTTGGCCAGACTTTCCTGCATCTTTGTGTTAACCCAGATACCCCAGTTGATGACTTTCATACAAATGATGTTTGTAGGTGAGGATTAATTTTAGATCTTTATGTTTACATAGATTTGCTCTAATTATTACATTGCATTTGTAGATTACTGATTGCTTCGAATTATCAATCTTTGATTATAATACATTGATAACGAATTCACTGCTTTAGATATTCGAATTAAAAACCAGAAGTTGAAAACGTGTCAACAAAAACATGTCACAAACAAGTCAAGAACAGAACTGCTTGGCAATAAACAAGTAACTTCCCTATTGAAGGGGATGTTAACATGATATCATATCAATAAAGCTTTCTCAAAGTCAATATTATTGAATTTAACAAATGTATAGAGTACATCAGTGGAAATATTTAATTGTTGCCTCATTAATTATAGATTCGATTCAACATTTTTTGCTCCAGATCTAGATAATAGTGGATTAAGGCAAGGTACAGTAAAAATAAAGGGATATTCCATTTCAATATGTGTATTACAATTTCATTTTTTACTCGAGTGTGTGAAAAGTTCTTTGGGTGCCAATGTTAACTCGTCATTCATATTGTTTATTGACTGTAGATTGTGCTTACTGAAACTAATTTTCATTTTTTCACAGATTCCCTTGTTCAGATACTGCCAAGCTATTAATTCAATGCGGTGCTAACGTTAATGCAATGGATGATGAAGGAAACACACCTTTACATGTGATAGTTCGTGAGCACCATGTCAGGTAAGAAATTAATGTTTTTTTGCTTATTTTAGTGGATTAAATCAAGTATAATATAGTAATTGATTATTGAATGCACATCACAACGTTAAGTCTTGTGGTAACTTCCCATTTATTTGTTGTACCTCTATATAGATTGAATTTTTCGTTTAGAGAACATTGTCGCATTAAAAACCCAGCATTGTAAACATGAAGTTTAAAAATTAAAATTAATTGTAAACGTGAAGCTTTAACATTTTTTTTGTTACTAGAATAATGTCACATTTAAAAAATATTCCATTAGTATGGATAAACTGGACGTTTCTAATAATGTTTTTTTTTTTTCAACATTTCCGTGTTTGGTTATTCTCTGAAGGGGCCCACACACTAGCGAATCTGGCTCGCGAGTAAGACTCGGCCAGCCGGGCTCGGGAGAAAATCACTAGTTAGTGGGCTGTTCTCTCCCGAGCCGAGCCGAGCCCAGCCAGACTCGCGCAGGGCTACAAGCGCGGCTGGGCTCGGCTGGGACTCGCAAGTTAGTGGACGTCTCCCGAGCCGAGTCAGGCTCGGCACCTCATTATAACATAGCAGATCGTCAGAAAGCAAGTATTTGCACTGTTCACAAGACGTAAAAATAAGTTAATTGAGTTATCTATTTAAGTTTGTATATTTACTATTACTATGACAATACTATGACTGAAATAGGTACCGAGTTAAACTAATGTATAAACAGAAAAATAAGAGAGAAACCCTATATTAAAATTTGAATATTCAAGAAAAAATAAAAATGATAATATTGCAGTGCAAAGCTTATTTTTAATACAATACAAATAAATATTCGAATGTTGTTTTTTCAACAAAAATACCTACAGTAACATAAAAACAAAATTCTAAAAAATAATCTCAATAATAATAGCTGCTAACAGATAAATTGTGTATAAAATAAATAAATAAATAATTATTGAATAATAATGTTGATAATAATAATACATCCCTTTGCATGTAAGCCCAATGCCCATTTTATATTTATTATTATAACATTATCATTATAAATATAACAGTATTTAATAAATTTCAATATAACAATTAATTACTTCGATACAAATGAAAAAAATGGAAGTAATTAAAAAATAAAAATTGAGTAAAAAGTAGATGAAATTAATCCTATATTTCATCTGACCTTTCGAATTCTATGGAACAGGCCCCCTATTACACTTTTGCATATTTAATTGTAGATGTTCTTCTTCTTCTTCTTCTGAGGATGAAGCCCACATAGGTCTGAGACCTGTGCGTGGGTAATGAGTTGGATGATGGTGATTGATGAGTTGGACCTAAAGTTTTAGGTGGGTTCCGAACCAACGGGAAGTGATTTTACAGCAGAGAACAGTGTCGTTTTTGCTGGCCAATCTAATCGGTCACCGTTACAAACAGGACCTACGAGAACGCAGCTTATCTCTATCTGATTGAACAGATACCTGCTACGCCTCGCGGCTATCACTTCCCTAATTATAGATCTATATCTATAATTATGTTATAGATCTATAAGAAAGATACTTAGAGGTGGGAAAATAATTGTTATAAAAACATAAATCGTGCCTATAAATGCTCTGACATCTTTTTCTCTTATGTCAGAAAAAAATTAGAAGAAATAAAACATTCATTAATAATAATAATAATAATTATCAGAAGAAATCAGACAGATGTGGGGCCAAAATCAAGTGTTCACAATACCTATAGTGATTTCTTCAACTGCTGTGATTACAAAATGACTACATAAATATATCAAAGATCTTGATCTCCCACCAAAAATTTACATTGCCCTGCAGAAGTCGATAGTATTGGATACATGCGTGATAACAAGAAAATTTTTAAGCATATAAAAAATGAATATAGTGATGATAGTAGACTAGGAAAAAAATAGTGTATATGGTATAGTGATAATGATAAAGTGAAAAAAAACACGAACTGTAAACACAGAAAACACAAAAATGTAACTGTATAGCAATTGTGTAACTAAATGTATATGAGCACCTTAGCAGCTTAAGAAACAATTTCATGAAACTACTTTTACAATATTTAGTGGGTACATACTTGATCAATATCCGTATGTACCCTTAATACCAGCCATTAGGCTGTGAGATCGGCAATAATAATAATAATAATAGTAATTAATAAAACAGAATTTCAAGAAGTATGACATTTTAGCAAAACCAATACTCTCTCTAGAGCATAAAATGACCTTCCAAATGAGATATTGATTGTCATTTGAATATTTTGAGATTAGATGAGCTATATGGATCAGAATTAACATGGGCGCACTCCAGCCGACCTTAAAAAGTAGCCGAGCCGGACTCGGGAAGTTCACAACACGTTATTGGTGATTTTCTTCCGAGCCAGACTCGCTAGTGTGTGGGCCCCTTGACTCTGTTTAAAAAAAGATTGATTTTCTGCTTAGCTTGAATGGTGAAGAGATTGAAACTTGGTACTTTATTCAGAGTTAAAATGCTGATTCTTGAGGGTGATGTGCCTACTTCTTTATTGTCTGTAGCTTGTAATGTATGGTAATTCATTTTACTGTTGTTCCTATTCGCTTGTATGTGTTATCCAATAACTAGACTATGTCGTTTAATATTTGTTGAAGATTTTTTGCTACTGCTACATGATGAACTCCTGTGCGCGGACAGAAAAATTGTTTTTCTTTGCGTACAGTACTTTTGCCTTAATATTACTACTTTTACACTGTTCTGAAAATTGCAAAAAATTTTGATTTTGTTTATTTTGGCAATAAATATTGATTGATTATTATAAATATATAATATTTATTTTCTGAATTTCTATTTGATTTAATCGCTTCCATAAATATTTTATTCTCCTTATGTATTATTGTTTGATTCCAGGGATTTTATCGAACTTCATAAAATTGTCAACAGTTTAGCGGAGGCTGGAGCACATATTGATGTAGTTAATGCAAAGGGGAAAACGCCTTTAGAAGCAGCTACATCTGGTGAGTTTCTTTATTGTTTTAATTCCAATTCTGTGTCAAATTCGACCTACAGAGTGGCATTCAGGCGCTCTAACCAGCCTGTGTCAGTTGTATAATAATGTTATGTACCATTAAAAAATATAATATTGTAAGAAACGAAGAATAAATGTATAGAAGGTTTATTGGGGAAGTAGGAGTTATATAGATAAACCCGTTATTTTTACATTACATAATATACATGTTGCTTCATTGTATAAACTCATCTGTCCTTTCTCTAACTCACTAAATATAACTTAGATTCTCATTACTTAATGTCATTAGCTTTACTAAGCTATTCTTTTGCTTAATACCTCCAATACTATGTTAAAATAAAAATAGCCCCGTAACTAGTCATGCAATTTTATAATATCATTGTAAATGTAAGTAAAGTAATCTAATTTAACTCCATACATAAAATGAGGGAAGAGAGAGCGTGAGGAAGAGGGAAACGATGAAAATGTAGTCTAAAGGTATTGAAAGAATCAGCCAAGAAACTAAGGAGCAAGAACAAAACTGAACTTTTTTTTTTTTTTTTTTTTTTTTTTGAGGATGAAGCCCACATGGGTCTGAGACCTGTGCGTGGGTAATGAGTTGGATGATGGTGAATGATGAGTTGGACCTACAGTTTTAGGTGGGTTCCGAACCACCGGGAAGTGATTTTACAGCAGAGAACAGTGTCTTTTTTGCTGGCCAATCTAATCGGTCACCGTTACGAACAGGACCTACGAGAACGCAGCTTATCTCTCTGATTGAACAGAAACCTGCTACGGCTCGCGGCTATCAAGCAGTCCAACGCAGCTTAAAAGTAAATGCGTTGAGAAAATATTTATTTTGAGGTCTGTTTCATAAAAATTCACAAACTAGTTTTTTTAAAACGCGTATTTATAGTTCCTCCAAATATTATTGAAGTTATTATTTGTAGATGTCAATTTTAGTTTGTAAATTCATGCAACAGATTCCAGGGGTTGCTATTTAAAAGTCTAAACATCTAGAGGTCTTGCCTGTGTGTGCTGCGAGATGATAAGCATAGAATACTTTTTTTAAACAAAAATCTAGAATATTTTGTTCAGTTTTCCGTTTTTATATTCTGCTACCATGTGATCAAAGATTTGATCGAAACATTGTTTTGTCATTTATATAATTTAAAATGGAATTTCAATTTGTAAATTTCTGTGCTGCAGGTCCCTGGTTGACAACTGCTTAATATGAAGTCTCGTTGGATTTCTCTTTCATAATTGCAACCTTTTTATTGCTGCTCATTTTCACAATTACGATGTAATTTCTGTATTCTTTACAGGTTTTGCTGAAAACGTTATCAAAATGCACACTAAGATAAATCTAATGTGTTCGGCAGCAAAAGTAATTCAGCAACATCGTATTCCCTACTATGGACAAGTGCCTCAATTTCTCGAAGAATTCATAGATCTGCATGGACCCGGTAAGTGTTGAAGGCCATCTCAAACCACGGCTGTATGTTTGCTGTAGTCCGTACTAACCTTGCAATGCATTACAGTATTGGGCTATGCTATTTCATATGGGAATATGAGAATTTTTCGTTCACATTTTTTCTCTCGCCTGGTGTTTGAAAATTTGACTAGGATTGCTCGGCTAGTTTGCAACTTGGCAACACTGTAAACTGTACAACACCGTTACTGTAAACTTAAGGTTTTCGCAGACAATAGATAGCCGAATCCCATTTTACAAGGCTGCGACTATTGAACTGCTACAACGCGATGCCAGCTTCTTTCTCTAATTACAATGTAAATAAACAACATGTAGGTCTAGTAGATTACAGTTGAAATCTATAACTTATTACCAAATTTTTTTAGCTTTAAAATTATAAAAATATTGTAAGATGTTTCAATTGATTCCTTCTCTTGAAAAGGCTATTTTAAAAATAAATAATTTTGTTTTCCAGGTTCTAGACCAGAGAAAAAGGACCGAAAATCTACGCTTATTCATATAAAAGGACGGCGATTGGACCACTTTTGAAAATATCGAACGTGCTTTGCTCTCTATAAAAATGAGCTGAACTGATACTATTCTAGTCCAATTATACTTTTTTAAATGAATTTTGGTAAGAGATGATATTTTTAATCTGATGAAAACCTAATGAAACAATCAAAAGTGCGGACAAGCACACAGTATCATTTTAACATATATATTAAGTAGTCAGGCTTAATCCGCAATTCATTTCTTTTTATATTGAAATTCTCTTCAATTATCTATCTTATATTTGAAATTGCTGTAATTTTATTATTCTTGTAAAACGTCAACACATTCTATTTCAATCATTATGATTTTACTCTTGTTTCATTATTCATATTGATAGTATTGAAACGGTTCTTTATTGAACAATGAACTCATCTCATGCACTATTATGAAAAGATGATTTTGATTCAACATTGTTGAATTATTGTTAGAGAATGTTGGGATGTCATTAGTAACATTGCTATTGTTTGAATAAAAGAAAAACGTGTATCATGAAGTGAGGTGAACTAGTCAACG
Source organism: Conomelus anceps (assembly GCA_948455865.1). NCBI lineage: Eukaryota > Metazoa > Arthropoda > Insecta > Hemiptera > Delphacidae > Conomelus > Conomelus anceps. Next base: position 32,287,799 of record OX418216.1, read on the forward strand.
TTTTGTAATGTAGTTTTAAGAGAATCTATACCGCATAATCTTAAAATACATACTGTATTGGGGTTAGATGGATCTTTAGATTTGAGTAACACAAAAAACATCACCAATTCCACCAACAGCACATGATGTTCCCAAACAGTCACCAGCTGGTCATACCTCATTAAATACACCGGTTCTCTTCCGATCACCTAAATTAAGCACCGTCGGGCGTGATCAGTAGTTGGATGGGTGACCTCTTGGGAACACCACATTCTGTTGGTGGAATTGTTGATGTTATGTTTGCTGTGCCATTCAGATCTGAAGATTCTTGTGATATTGAAAGTTTGTATAAATACCTAATTGTATAAAAAATTTCAGTATTTTAATTTTATTGCCACTTTTTTCATCTTTTTCATTCTCAGAAGTAAAATTTCCATGAAATTTTCCAGTAACAAGAATTTGAAATTTTTTATGCTACCGGAATCTACTTATGAATTTCAAAGCAAATTGTATTTGCGTTCATTGTCTGAATTTACGTTACTTACTATGTTTTCCAACAAATCAGTTATATAAAGGTGAATAATAATATTGATCGCTCAGCACAGAATGTTCACTAAGAAGCAAATTTATAGCAGAATGCTCGCCACTCAGTTGAGCCGCATTTTGTTGAATAGCTATTAAGATGTAAATCATTCGATATACTGTTTTTATTTTCAATGTAACTATTGATGATCGTTGCATCGCATGATAGCTGTTATCATCTCATAGTTTTTTTGGAAGTTACTTCATAACATAATTTAATGAAAGTCAGGAGAGTGGCTTTTTGTACGTTAATAACAGTTATGAAATTAAGTTTTTTTTTCAGAAATTTGTATAAAAAGTATTTTAATTGCTCATTATTTTGTTTTATATGAATCATTTATTTTGTTTTATATCAAACTTAGATTTGAACCTATTTTTTATCGATTAAATTTTCTTTTTGTTGAATTGACGTACTTCTTTTGTGCACTCATCTGTCCCATAAATGCATAGATCTCAATTCTGAATTTAATGAACACGAATATAGTTTTTGGAAACAATAATAAAACAAAGGAATGATGAAAATTATCCAATGTAATGATGCCTAAGCTCAGCCAACTGGCATCCATTTGTTTAAGACGCTTGGTCACCATGACGCTAAGTAAATTTCGGACTGTCTTCGATTCTTCCTTGTGATCTATAGATGGTTAAAACAAAATAAAGAATTGCAATTTATCTATACAAACATTTTTTTAATAATTCACTCATCACAACAATATTGAAACAAAATACTACATCTAATGTTATTTAATTTATTCACATAAAGCTACCGAACAACATAATCTTTGGGGAGATCCCAGATTTTTGGATAGTTTTTCACTTCATCTTCAGGCATCTTGTCTAACCTCTTGGGAACATCACGAAGTTGAGGAATAACATTACTAATGTTTTCTATTATATCTTGCGGAACATTTTCTTCTGCATAGAGATGTAAACGTTCCATCGTGTGACGGCGTTGTAAGTTGCCTCTCATTGATGAATAAACAGCTTTTTTCATAATCTGTCAAAATAAATTACTATATCAGTATTCATACGGGAATGTGAGATGATATTCAAGTTGATCAATAGCTACTACAGCTTATGAAGCATCATTGTAATAGTTGAGAAGTGTCGAACTGTTAGATACATCTTCGAAATGTTATAAATTGGAAAGTTAAAATTGTTCCAGTAGAGAAAAGGAGCACAAAATTCTCAACTTCTTAAATAAATAATAATATTCTTCAATAAATAGAAAATAAACATGTGAATAATTTCAATTTTTGTAACTAATATAATATTCTTTTTATTCTACTAAGAATTTTCTCAACTGTAAAAAATAATTCCTCAACATATCACATCTACACTATCGGCTTAAACCAAAAATAAATCGAATAAATGTATGAAATGTAGGTTGAGAAGCAGTTATTGAAGGAACAATTATTGAATAAGATATTCCAAGAATATATTTCACTGAAAAAGGTTACTCTAAAAATGATATACGATTAGTGATAATAAAAACATGTGCAAAAAAAATAACAAACCATTAGTGGATTCTTGTCATGTAGCTCCCAAGCCAATGTGTATGTTCCTCCTCTAGCATAGCCCGTATGGTGGAAATAAGCTCTTTTCCGCCATTCATCACCCCGCATTGCAATTTCCTTGCAGTTTATCACTACTACATGATCGCCACAGTCGGCTGAAAAAGTATAGACAGATCAAAATACAGTTGAAAGATGATGAATTGAATAAGACATATCAGACATAACTCTACCGCAAAAACCTAAACAGGATTATTAAAAATAGTGGTTGGATAATAACAAGATGGAACGCCGTTCTGGAAGTATAGCTTGTCCTCATTCTTGGCAGTTGTATTAATTTGCCTCGCGCATGTTGACTCCCTATTACTATTACTACTACTACTACTACTGTTATTCTACTTTACTAGAAGGATTTGGATGCTTTCATAATTATCCTTTGTCCTATGGAGACTGACTAGCTCCTGTGGCAAGATCACCAGTTGCAACTGAATTTATGGTACAATTGAGATCACTTGTAATTTTTAAACTGAAATCAATATTTTCAACTCTCTTCGAATTAATTTTACTGTTTCATTTCAAGTAATCTTTCAATTTAACATTATTCAACTTGAAAAGAATCACGTTATATTTATTGGTGAGACTTTTACCTAATCTACAAAGATTTCTCTAGTTAAAATTTTGTGAAGAAAGCAGTTTTGGGTTCAAAGTCTGTTGTATATTCACAATACATTGTATTTTATACTCTACGCCAAGAAATTAGGCAGCTCAAAGAAATTTCGGTGTAGTAAAAAACAAAAACTCCATATGACTGCTAGCATCAGACTTGTAGACTAGGCAACATGATATGAGTAATGTTGTCAATTGAGATTGATGATTCTCTTGCTGGCAAGACCGCAATTTTCAGAGTCGCCTAATTTGGTGATGTGAACTGTAGAATTGATGGGAAAATAAATAAATGATTCAACATTCTGATAACGAAGGTTTGACCAAACTCTGTGGCACTGCGAACCCTTGCCAATCATGCTGATTTATATATTTTCTTAATTTTTGACATAGATATGACTATGTTTTTATGCACTGTGTTGATAATGGCGCGATCTTTCCAGTGATACCTGGCATTACTCAAAATATTGTAAATTGGAACATGAAGAATACTATTAGAAGACAATTTTGCTTCAAGCAGATGAAAAAAGAAATTAAAAGAAGCAAAAATTTAATCTGGTTGGATCCAAGAGAAAAGAGTAATACTGTAGTTTTCATATAACTTGGCAGCAGTATGCTGGGCTCAGATGTAGCATGTCCCATCTGCTACACGCTGCCAAGCTATATGAATACTACAGTAAGTTAATGTTGAAAATTCAACTCCTAGTGCCCGGCACATAAACATTCTCTCTGGCTGGTGAAAACGATAAATTCCAGAGTCAAAATTGAAAATTTCAGAAGCAGATTGATTTAACTTATTATTTTTTATTTTTATGGATGAGAGGAGTGCGTCCCAGAATGCTCTTGAACTAGCCGCCAATCTTCAACTGTATCAAAAATAAGCAGTGACGTTCTACTGTATATTACTGTAATCATTGCAACTGTATTAAATTGCATGGATTTTACCATTATAATTTTCAACACCAAATTCGTGTATTTTCAGAATTTTGATAACTTACACAATGGGTGGTAAATTGGCTTGTGCAATCCTTTCAAATATTTCTGTATGACCTTTGCTGACTGAAAAGGATCCTGCCATTTTGCATCATAAAGATGCCACATTCGTGCGAATGTATTCCATTGCTAAAACAAAAAACCGTAACATATATCTGAATAGTTTATCTTTAAAATGATTATCAAAAATTCTGGATCCCTAAACTCTACCCAAAAGTTATTGACATTCTGTAAATTAATCTAGATAATTATCATGCTGCACAAATTCACATGTTCATACTTTCTTAAATGTGACATATTCGATAAATCTGTATCACAAAAATCTAATCTATTATTTATAAATAAAGATTATAATTCTTTAGTAATTGAGCAGCTTGGGAAAAGAAATATGGATTTCAAGCTACGACTGCTATGACGCGCAAGTTCAAACACTTCACAAGTTTACTGAAATAGAATTTCAGCTATATTATTGTAAATAATAAGCTACAGCATATATGTAGTTGCTAAATTATATCCTTTTCTACTTTTTTGAATACTAAGAAGCTGCCGACTTTCAAGATTTCTAAGCATGAAGGGTGGCACCACTACAGTTAGTTATTAGCAACATCAAAAAATAAAAAACCAACACAAAAAACAACATTAATTATCAATTACCCAAAATGATGAGAAAAAGCTGTTGCAAAGAGTAGAAGGGCCTGTCTAACAAAAGCAGCCTTGCTGAATTGAGTGGGAGGGAGTCATCACTGATCCTGCCAACCTATTAAAAATCTCAATTCTCAACTCTAAACACCAAGTGGGAGTTCTGAACTCTGGATAACCTTACCCTAGGGATGTCAGGTTCTCTCCTTCTGCGAGTTTCATAGTCATGGGTATCACTTCTTGTGCAGATCTTAAAATCATAAGCATTTATCAAATACACTGACGCATGGTGTTAGGAACTACAATTATGTCAAGATATCATAAACGAAGGTAATGGAAAAGTTCAATAATTGAATTGTGAATCCTCAGGGAAAGGAATAGGCGTTTACACTCCTCCCTGGCTGTGGCTCCCATAATAATTAACCACTTTGTTTCTGAGATGGAAGCACACATAACACACGACTACTTGGCCACCCTTACTGTTTTTACGGAAGCAGTTCAGCAGCAAAATCGTGAAGGAACTTTCGAGCCAGTTTTCTAGTGTAATATTGGCTGTAGGCATTGATATTATTCGTCTTTTAATTGTTATTAAAACGAATATGTCACCTCCACCATTTAAGTTTCGAGAATTCACACAACTGATATAGCTGTGTTACAAGAAACACAGAGCCAGACCAGAAATAAAATGGACTTTGGTATTAAGATTCTATGACTAACATCAATGCTGAAAACCAGAAAAAATGAATGATAAAAATTACCTTTACTCTTTCGAACATATTTCTCATGGCTGCTTCTGATATTCCTGCAAAATGATAAGGCAATAGATTAGATTGACATGCTTGAAAACAAATATCTCAATATTCTCTACAAAAATAGACTAATAAATAAAACAAAATAGAAGGAAGAAGCAAAAAGAATGTGCATGAAAACAAGGCAAATCAGGTATTGCAGATAAAAAATAGACAGGGTACCGGTTCATCAAAAGGTAGATTTCCAATAGCAAAATCATTGGATTTGAAATCACTACAGCTTTGTCAACATTCATTATTTCTGATCCAACAGGAAATATTTATTTAAACAATGCTTTTTGAACAACTTTTGAGGTGTTAGCCGATTTGAAAACATTTTATCTGATAAATAACATGAAGTAATGACAAAAGAATGACAAATGCATCTTATACAATCAGATTTCTCCTGGCTTTTGCAATAGTAGGCGCACTGAAAGGATGATTGCTCGGTTCCTGAGGAATTAGCATGACACATCACATTAATGCCAACAAGAAAGTAAGTTATTGGAACACAGGAAGACGTTCAAATTACACTAGAGATAACCGGTTAATACGGTAAATAATCAATTCCCAAAGGGGAAGATGATTTTCGCAGACTCATGCCTTGTTTTTACTTCAGCAAAAATTGTGAAGGTTGGGCGAATACTAAATTGACTTGTTTTCTTGTACATGAGAGATTTTAGGTGCTCAAAATCGCAGCATACGCGCCGGGCGTATTACTCAACTATTGAAAAGCTATCGCCTCAAAACTATATTTAAATAAAACTACAGAAAAAATTGAGCCGCGGAAGCACAATTTCAATCGTGAAACTCTTTTCTTAATATTAAATAAAAAGGATTAAAAATGACATGAAGAAACTAACCTTTAATTTTGTTTTCTTGTACATGAGAGATTTTAGGTGGTGTGTTGGTAGTATCTAATAATAAGTAGTATAGACTCTTAGATTCTAGTAATGACTATCAAGCCCATGAAAGATTTTGACGACTCAAATTCACACACATTATTTAGAAATGAAAATTTATCAATTTGTAATCAAATAAAGTGCATCATAACCTAAGAGTGCATAACCTATAATCGCTAGTTCAGATTCCATATCCATTTAAACTGAAACATAAGATACTAAATAGCAAACATTTGAGGATATGAGAGACTAATGATAAACTTACTTAATACACTTCGCTTTCTTGAGGAGAAACGCCTGTAAATAAATACGGCAGAAGAGCGAGAGACTCCTTCAATGCTTCAGCTTCAGATGCTGATGCGAGTGCCAAACATATCGAGTTTCACACATCGCATGATCGAATCTATATCAATCTTCGACCAGAATCCATGGTATATCATGGTCGAAGATATCGATAGTTGCAACGATGCTCGATGTTTTGCTCCGACTTTCCGGTATTCAGCTGATTAGTTTGAGGTTATGGTTGGCGAATATCTTGGGCAGTGCAGGTGTATTTATTCACGTGCTAGGAAATCGAGAATTTCAAAGTGCTATTTAATTCTTAGACTTTTTATTTTACTCTGAGAGTCAATATTTTATCATGGGTAAAATCAGAATTAAAAGGAAAACTCAACGTTTGGATCCAATCGGGCCTCGGAAAGAAGAGAGTCCGCGAACTACCAATGAAGCTCTACAAGCCAATATTGGATCAGTGCTCGAACAGGTATTGGCATAATAATCCTGTAGTTGTAGCGTAGTTTAATAATGCCTGGAATAAACCTTCATGCCCAAACAAAAATATAAGTAGGTGAAAGATTAAAGATTATTTATTTCACTGCAAGCATTTACATTCCAATAAACATAAAAGAAATTAAGCAGTAAAATATTGTACACTATAAAAACAAAATATAACAGCAGTACATCCCTCTTTAGGTTCAACCTGTGTGGAGGGATGGCTCGCACTCTAAATAAGCTACAAAATAATTATTATAAAAGTGATAGAAAACATAAATAGTAGGCCAACAATCTTGACCAATAATGTAACAAATTTATAGCAGTAACTGGCAGTAATAATAATTATAGAACAGTAAATAATACATGTAGCATATAATACAAAAAACCGACAATACAAAGAGATTGGCTCTCAAGTATTATTTTGCTGGTAAAATCAATGGAGCTTCTTTTTAAAAATGCTGAAGGTGGGTGATCCTGAGAGACCCATCGGTAAGAGATTAAACAACCTAGGTTCTTTATAAAAAGCATGACAACAAGCAACCCTAGTTCTTGCCCAGGGCTCCATCAGCCTTCTAATAACATTACCACGAGTCAAATTTATATGCTCGTCTGAAAAGGGAAACTCACTACGTCTTAAGTATACAGACTTCATTAGACTTAGTTCATATAAAGTATTAATTCTAAAAACGCCAAATTCTTTATACACTAGATCAGTAGGACATCTAATTGGCTTCTTAAGACAAATTTTTATCAATTTCTTATGAAGCAATATAAGAGGCAGCAAGATTGTAACTCCACATCCTCCCCAAGACATGATGCCATAACTAATAATAGATTCTACAAGTGCTAAAAATACCATTTTAAATTGATAGATGGGAAGAACATTTCTCAACTGAACAAATTTATAAATCAATTTCCTCAATTTTGAACACATGAAAGAAATGTGTGAATTCCAACGCAAATGCACATCTAATATGACTCCCAAATATTTTATCTCATTTTGATGTTGCAATTGAGGACAATCACACCCAGAACCAGTACAACCTGTCTCATGTATCAATATTTTACAATCATCACTATTAGGAGGTAATCCCGATGATAAATGTGAGAAAGAAAGAACTTTCGTTTTCGTGAGATTCGGATGTAAAAGGTTACAATCCAACCAAGACTTGATAATACCAAAACTATGATTGGCTCTCTTGAAAGCAATTGGCCAAGTCTTCCCCCAAACCATAACCACTGTATCATCTGCAAATGAAAATAGGGAGCAATTTTTTAGATTGAGGTTTAGTAGATCATTAATATAGATCAAAAATAGAATTGGCCCAAGTACTGTGCCCTGGGGCACTCCAATATTCACATTCAGCAAACCACTAGTCATTTCATTCACTCTAACAGCCTGCTTTCTTCCATCCAAGTAGGATGCAAAAAATGACAATTGGGTTCCTCTTACTCCAATAGCTTCATTTTATCTATAAAAATTTTATGGTCAACCGTATCAAACGCTTTCTGTAAGTCTAAAAATATTCCTAAACATTTATCCCCATTGTCTAATCTGCTTGAAATTTCCTTTGTTACCTTAAAAATGGCATCAGAAGTGCTCTTTCCATCACGAAATCCATATTGTTACTAAATAAAATATCATTTTTTTTTTCAAAGTACGATAGGCTATTAATCTTGATTTAACACACTTTTCAATCACTTTAGAAATACTAGAGAGTAGGGAAATAGGACGATAATTACCAAGGTCAGTTTTATCACCACCATTGTGAAGAGGAATTACAGTAGCATGTTTCATTCCTTCCGGAAAGTACCCTTGTTCAAAGCACAAATTTATAATATATTCTAATGGATAACATATTCCAAGAGCATTCTGTATCAAACAAGTGGAATGGATACCATCCACACCAGGTGCTGTCTTCTTTTTAAGTTTCAGTATAATATCTCTTATTTCTTGTGCATCAACTGGCCTAAAGAAAAATGATTTTCCATTACACTTTCTTAATCTATAATTAAATTTGACTGTATTGTCTGTTCTTGCTTCTTTAACCCTTTCTTTAAGGTAATTTAACGTAATTTAACGAATGGAGTAGTGTTTTTGTACACTGGCACAACATGAGATTGATTCAAGTTTTTGCTGTATTAAAATGCTGTTCAATGTTAAACATTTGTCAAATGCTTTAATTTTAATAGTTAAAGGGTGCCAAGCTCGTCATGCGCATCAATTGCTCTAAATCCTACAAAATCCCAACAAGTAGTCGGTGGCATCGCTACTAATTGGCTATCGGTAACTACATTGTTGTGGAAATTCAATGTATTGGGAGTGATGGCTACTCGCCGTGCGCGGTGTTGGGGCGATCGTGATGTTAAGTCTCGAACGCTCGGAACTGCGCTTGGAAGGATGACCGGTAAAAATAGCATGGCATTATCTGCTTTATCAATTACCTAGTAGCTCGAAGCCCACTTGAAACTGTAGGTCCATTATCCATGGCATCATTATAATCAACTCATTACCCATACCCAAGTCTCGGGCTCACGTGAGCATCATCAGCACAAGAAAATGTAGGAGCTTCTAGCTACGATTATTGTAGAGATGCCAGCCGGAACACTTAGCTAGCATAGTTATTATTGTGTATAATCCATCGTTTCCGTTTTGCTATTCAATCAGTGCCACGTCATTGTTATAACTAAACAATTCTATCCTACTTACAATAATAAATAACTTATTCATCGTATCATGTTATGAAATGAAAATGAAATGAAAATATGCTTTATTAGGCGGAGTTGGGACTTAAGAGTCCCCTCTACCACTCAACCTTATGGTAGTGTTATGGTAGTGTTTTGAGTTATCATATTGGAGAGGTATTGTAGATATGAAATCAGATATTGGAATTGAATTGCAATCTATATCTATTTTGTTGTTACTTCTAGTTGAAGAACCTGGATGCAGAGGAAAATCTTCTTGGTCTGAAGAAATTGTCCACTATATACTTGAACAATGATAGCACACCTATTCCCGTTGGAGATGGTAGCAACGATTTGAATAGGAAATGCATTAAAAGTGCCGGCACATTTTTAACCAATAAAAGGACAGATATCAAACAAGCAGCTATTAATGCTCTCAGGTAATGGTAATAGATTTTCATCATTAAAAATTTATTCAAATGTTGAAGACGTATTATGAAGATATGATATGTAGCCTATATATAATTAGCCTATAATTATATAGATCCCCCCCCCGTATTCTATATTTTTTAAGTGGCCATCACATATTTTGATATGTGATGTATGTGGAGATGAAGATGTATTCAAATGGTTATCAGATAATTAGTTTATTATTCCTGGATGTTTAAAAAAGGCAGAGACCATGAAGCTGGTCACAACAGAAAGAAGAGACTGAAGTTATTCAGGTACTACCTGAAAACTGTGACATGAGTCAGTCAAGTTTTTGCCATTTGAGGCCCAAAGCGAAAACGGGAATTTTATAGCCTAATAAGCTGTCTATCAGCCCCATTATATAATAACATAGGCAGTTTAGAATTTATACGAAATTTTTTTACGTGACCGAAAGAATTTTACTGAGGCCACTCCCCTGTTTCGGAGGATACGACCCATCGGTCCCGGCTGCATAAAAAACAGTCGTTGAGTCATATTAGAGGTCCTGAATTTTGTTCAGAAGCGACCTAAAAACTCTGACACCAGACCTGAGTTTGCCAGGTCAGTCGATATTATTTATCATTACATGAATGCTTAATCTTGTTCATGTTTTATAGTGGAAGATTACAGCAGATTTAGGTACACTACGATATTTTCTGATTGCTAATCAGTGCTGCCCTAGACCATGACTAGTCGTTAAATGATATTCTTTTGATATATTTGCTTTCAAATTTTCTGCTCCTATGTATTTCATTATTTTTTTACAAGATTTATTTATTGTTGTTCACGGATACACATTTTCATTTTTTGAAGATTCTACTAGCTCAAATACCTTGGACTTTTGGCTTTATTGCCTTATATACATTGTATAAATATGTTTCTTCTGTAGTTGTCATTTTTAGCTTGGCGCCTTACGCTTTGCACTTACCAGTAATGATTGAACAAGATTTTTGTAAGGCATTAGGTTTTTGATTCTGTGCAGTATGCACTATAAATCGCAAATAATATGTATCTTTTTGTTCTTTTATCCATTTTCAGATGTTTGAGTGCTGTAACAGACCTATCTCTTAGCGATATTCTAGTTGAAGATGAAGTGGTTTCCAATCTGATTACTCTTATTCAAGAGGTATTTCTTTAACTTTTTCATTTTTTCTAGAGGTTCAATATTTCAAAAATGCATTTCTTAATTGAAATATCACTGTTTAACTTGGGTATGAAAACTATGAAACTAATATGAAAACTATGCAAATAAATTACTGAGTCCTTTGTAGTCCTCCTCCAGTAATTTAGTGCTGAAGTTGTTTTGAAAAACAACTCAATTTAAAGTTAGTGTAACAGGCCAAGATAGCAAACTGAATTTGGAAAATCAACGAAAAAATAATTTATAATAGTGGAGACATCTAGGGAAATTCATTATTCCCTAACAGTTTAGAGTGTTCTCCATGGTGATTTACATAATGATCAATTTTCCTTGTAACTCTGATATTTTTTACAAATACTACTGCTGTAGGCAAAAAGATTGCAACTTACCATGTAACAGTTCTCATCCAATGTTTAACACTTTTCTCTTTGTCTAGTACGATAATGACTGGGCGCAGCAAATGGATAGTGAAGAACAACAATGTTCAGAGAAAGAAAGAGAAAAAGTTGATACTCTGATACAAGCTATTCACCTCATTTCCAATCTATGGTAACTTACGTTTTTAAATTTTTATAAAAAAATATTCAGTTAATCATAGCTCATTCAAGAAATGAATGTTGAATAAGGCTCCACTTTTGAAATATTTTAAGGAATACAACTAAGCAATTTTGGTGAATAATTTATGGATTTCTGATGAAACTTCTAATATAAAATTCGTACCTCAAGCATTGAAATTTATTATTCTATTTTCAAGGAGAGATATTAATTTTGGTTCTGTTCAATGTGGATCGCGATAGATCAAAAATATTGATAGTATTGACTGTAAATATTGAAGTATTTTGTGATTGGTGGCACGTTTTGTCTAATCTGAGCTCATCACATCTTGGTTAGATTTCATTTTCCAATAAATTCATTAAATATAATATATAAAGTAGTTGACTGATGAAAATTTCAACAACTAATAAAAAATCAATGACTTCTCTCTTCTTCCAGTGAAGTAAATGACAAAGCTGTGGACATGCTGAATTCATCCAACGTTATCCAAATATTGTGGAGATTTATCAATCCTTCGATTGCTGGAATCGATTTGGCCCTTTGTGTTGGTAAGAGAAGCTGCTAACATTTCCAATTATCAAATAGAGAACTGTTGACTTGCGATTATAACACTATTATTGTAATTTATAATGTTGTACTCAATGTATCAGTGTGCTCTTGAATGTGATAAAGTTTAAATGACTTGGTACTTAGTTATTTCAAATTTCGGTATCCATTTCAAGCTCATGACTAAAAAGTGTTAATGTGACGATAAATATTATGCTCCAACTAGAGAAAGTTTGAAAAATGTACGGTGACAACCGTTTTCAACTATATAAGCTAACCCATTGTAATATAACATTACTTTTGGAGACAATATGGTCACTCAATGCAATGCTGACAAACAATAATAATTCTGAGAATAAGTTGAATACGGTACCTCATTAGAAACAAAAATGCATTTCTGATATTGTTGATAAGATCAATTTATTACTTTTAAATAAATACAACGTCAGTTTTATGTAAAATTAAATTTTGCCATTCAGTTGAAAGTGAAGCCTTGAAATTTTCCATTTCAACTAACATTCAAAACAGGGTGACTATTACATAATCATATATTTGCTGTTTGAGAAATATTCACGCCGATTCAATACAATCATTCAATGTGAAATTTCAATCATTTTAATCATTCAATGCCTTGGTATAATAGTAGTAAGTATTTTGTAGCTCATTCTATTCTTTAATGTAGCCATACAAATTCTTACGTACTTCAATTGATATGTTATATATTTTTAAATATTTTAAATGGTTAGTTAGTAAGGCTTCATTTGCTAATTATAGGCTATTACTTAAATATACGTTTCATAAATCATATTAATGTGAATTTTTTTTAATGTTTTTTGTGGTTTCTTATTAAGTTGATAAATTTTCCTGATTATCAATTTTCGAATATTCTAGTCCTCTAATTTTTACTTTTCATTTTACAGCTCAATGCTTCCTCACAATATCCGAAGACAATGAAAGTGTCATCGAACATTTGCAACGCTCGGAAGATGAAATCGCGAAATTATTGAGCATTGAAAACTCAAATCAAGAGATAAAATTTCTGCACTTGAACTTACTCTCTGCAGGTAATCCTATATTTATATATATATATATCCTAATATTTATATAAAAAATATGTTTATCCCCAATCTTGAAACTGTAGATAACTATGACTATAAATTGAGTTACAAATAATTACAATTATCGTGAAATTAATTGTTACTCAACTTGGTGGATTATTTTCATTTCTATCTAGTTGTATATTCGTCCAATTGTTCCCTGTGATCACAGCCTAGTTGATCGGATTGTTTGTCTTCTTGTTTAAAGTGAAATCTGCTTGCAGCTGTCTAAAATAGTTGAAGTTGTTGCTGTTGGTGTGTTGCTATTTTTCTGCCTATTGCAGGAATCTGTGAGAAAAGTATTAATAGTAATTAAGGTAGAGAACTAGAGCCTTGGCTGGTTTTAGATGATATTATGTTTCACACGATGTATCCGTTGTAAAATAATGATCATCATTATTTGGATAACATTTATCTTTCAAAAAGATTTATTAATTTTATGGGGAATTGAAATATATCCAGATTTGTGACTCGAAGCCGTATCAAGATTAATTAATTTGCTTTATTTCAGGGCTGCTGATGAACTTGAATCAAGAACTTCCAATCAAATATCTTAACAAAACATTCGAGCTGATCGAAAAGGTTGTAAAACTTGATCCCAGACCAGATGTCTGCAAACTCTCAAGTCAGATTCCTCTTGACAAAGAAAGCATATTATCTTCAGATGTCGTAGTTTTGTTGGAAAAACTTGTAGATACAGTAAACGTATTGACAACTGCTTTTGAAATTTTGACTAATATTTGTTCAAGTGAAGGTAAGTTTAAATGAAATAATTCATCCCTTTCAACTTACAATTACCACGTTAACAAATACAAAAGTCATTCCAATTAAAAAAATCAAATATAATTGTATATTACTTATATACAGTAGAATACTGTAGTATTCATGTAACTTGGCAGCGTGTAGAAGATAGGAGGACTTGCTACATCTGAACCCAACTGCTGCCAAGTTATATGAAAACTACATTACCATAGCCGATTTCTAATGTACGTGATTCTTCAGACCTCATCATTATGTTTTAGTCTAGAGGAAGTACTGTTTATAGCATAACATATAGGCCTAATATTAGCCTACTTATAGTATATACTAGGAATATTTTCTATTCTGTTATTTCCCTAGAAGGCACTCATATACTACATTGCTTCATGGCTTTACACTTACTGCGTATATTACTTATGTACAGTAGAGTACTGTAGTATTCATGTAACTTGGCAGCGTGTAGAAGATAGGAGGACTTGCTACATCTGAACCCAACTGCTGCCAAGTTATATGAAACTACATTACCATAGCCGATTTCTAATGTACGTGATTCTTCAGACCTCATCATTATGTTTTAGTCCAGAGGAAGTACTGTTTATAGCATAACATATAGGCCTAATATTAGCCTACTTATAGTATATACTAGGAATATTTTCTATTCTGTTATTTCCCTAGAAGGCGCTCATATACTACATTGCTTCATGGCTTTCACACTTACTGCGTTTTCATCTTTAGACGACAACTATTAATTTAAAACGGACTCAATATATTCTCTCAGTAAAAGTCAACTTCCATTCATTTTCAAATATTTCGCTATTTGGCATGGGTTACTTGGGTTCCAATGACACTTCCATACCACAATAATTACAATTTTATGAGAACATCAATAATATTCTCACATGTTATGAACAGTTACCTCCACAGCATAGCATTTTCCGTTGTTAAGTACGAGTCTCATTTCTTGAAGAAGATATGTTTCACCTCATATTATTTATATATTCTCCAGAAGTTTTTAGAATCAAATGAGATTAATTTTTTTACTAAGATAATAATTTATGATGTTGAAGATCCATCTTGTTTCCACCACCTGAACAGCTACAAGAAATTTTAGACCTCACAACACTAGTTACCTCACAAAATTACTTCACATACAATAATAAATTCTATTCACAACCTCATGGCCTTCCTATGGGTTCCCCAATTTCTTGCATCCTAGCTGAAATTTTTGTCCACAATATAGAACAAAAACATATCCTACATAATACAGACAAAATCATCAGCTGGCACCGATATGTTGATGACATTCTAATTCTATACAAAGGCAATAAAAGACAAACTGAAATATTCCACACCAATCTCAATAAAATCCACCCCAATTTAAAATTCACCTTAGAACTTGAACACAATAATAGTATCAACTTTTTGGACATCACTATAACAAAGCAGGAACATGCATTCAAAACATTTAGAATTTACAGGAAACCCACAACAACTGATACAGTAATACATAACACATCAAATCACCCAACCCAACATAAACATGCCGCTTTCAATCACATGCTCCACCGACTAACAAACATTCCTATGTCACAAGAAGATTACAATATAGAATTGAATACTATAAAATACATAGCACAACAGAATGGTTACAAACACACACTAATAGACAAACTACTGCACAGAATATCAACAAAACGAATCACTCACACCAGCAACAAACAGAATGACAACCCCCATACATTCATCACACTTACTTACTTCAACAACAAAACTCATAAAATAGCAGCTTCATTCAGGAAACTCAAATATAAAATAGCTTACAGAACAACTAATTCACTCAAAAAACACCTGCATTCTCAGACAACATCTCAAAACAAGTACAACAGATCTGGAATTTACAAATTGAAATGTGATGACTGCAACAAGTTCTACATAGGACAAACTGGCAGGACATTCACCACTAGATTCAAAGAACACACAAGAGCCATCTCACACCCAAACACACATTCCACTTTTGCTGAACACATCATTTCAACAGGCCACAGTTATACAGACATTGACACTAATTTAGACACACTACACTTCACTCACAAAAGCCAGAAACTCAATGTTTTAGAACAATATGAGATTTACAAACATGCAAAGCAGCAACCTGACAACATTTTAAATGATCAACTTAACTTCTTCTCACATACTCTATTTGACAAAATAATCCCAATTTCAAACCTCCCGCCTACTCATCCCCCCACCCCATCTTCACTCCAACATACATAACCCTCAAACTCATACCTTAAGTCAGTGTATACTGTGGGTCGTCTGACGATGCTCTAGACAACAGAGCGAAACGGCCGTCACGCCATAACGTGAGTCACTTTCCATTTAAAAGTGTTTTTTTAAGTTTATATTACATAATAATTTAATCAGATAACTTATAATTCTTTTTCAAATTTTTTCAGAGGAAGAAGATTCTATGGAGGTTGAGTGTGATGATGATTCTGATGACATGACGTGTATGATGGAAGACTCTAATTTTAATAAGCCGGAACCTGATATTAACTCTGATGTGAGCTCATTATTCAATCAGTTCCACAATAGAAATTAGCTTACAGTAATAATATTTTTCTAAAAATCTACTCATTCGACTTTCAAAGATAGACGGCTAAGATCGTGATGTATTTTCTGAAGTCAGTTTACTTGTTTCTTTCAGAATAAGGTTATAGAAAATCTTAATTTAAAATTTAGCAATTATTATTTTATTTTTAATATATTATTATTATTTTATTGTTGAATAAAGTATTCTCTGAAGTTAGTTTACTTGTTAGTTTCTTTCAGAATAATGTTCTTGAAAATCTTGATTAAAATATGCCAGTTATTTGTTCTCTTTAGCTGAGTATTTGTTTTTTCCAGTCTATGTATATATTAATTTTTTCCAGATTCATGAAGCTTTAGTGAAGTTGAATCTTTTTCAACATTCATGCAACAAAACTGTAGATTTACCGGACAACGTAGCAGAAATTTTAAGGAATCATTTAGATACAGAAATCCTTGTAAAAAAGTAAGTATGTAACTTATTAGCTCTTGTACTATTCATTTACTTACCGCCATCGATCGAATTATTGACATTGAAATATTGATCTGATTTTTAATTTCCAATAATGTTGTACATTAAATAAACATTATATAGATTCCCATTGATAACATATCTTATATTTTTTTTCGAAGTGCCCAACTCTTGAAATGAATCCTACAAAAATGTGAAATTTCACTGGTTTCATGATGTTTTATTCATCATGATTCTAAAACTGGTAATTTCTTTAATGTTAATATTTTTCGATTGTCATCTTTTTTCTATAAGATTTATTTCAATTTAATCTTTCCAACTAAACTTTGTACTTTAATGTGTTGTAGTGTATAATTTTTAAATAAACCAACAATGGGAAAACGTTTTCAAGACCAGTGGTGAATAATTTTGAATCGTTTCATTGACGAATATTCATGTATTATAGAGTATTTTGATATGATAAAAAATAAATCATAAGTTACATTTATTGATCTTATCATAATTTTTTCCAGATATCAATTGATGAGGAGTCGTTCATTTCATTTCCTCAACAACCTTTTCTTGGTATTAGATAATGAGACTATTGGAGGTGGTGATAATCTGTATGCATTATGGACAGGAACGGCAACTTCACTTGTCAAATTAGGTGTGCTCTTCATAGTTTCTGTTACACAAATAAAGCATGTTTAGCTTCAATGAAGCTTGGTCATAGATAAAATATTACATTTTATAAATTTTGGACTTTTTCAACGATATCATTCATACAAGAAATAGTTATGCGAAAGTACCTTCAATAAATGCAGTTAATTAAATGAATGATAAAAGAAAGCAGTTGTGGGCGATGGCATGTTGCATCTTTGCTTGATTGTATTTATTTCATGAATGAATAAATAAATAATACATGCAAATAATGTTTCTTTTAAACTTCAATAAGTTAAAAATTCTTCACTTTCTAATTTCATTTCACAACAGTACTTCTTCGGCTTTTTCTGTTTTATTGAATGTTGGACCCATTCTATAGAGAAACGTATGATTTCCAATAACTTTCAAAGAAACTATATCGACAGAATGCATATAAGCTAGCATGGGCTCTAAACCACGAGTTTCTGCCGCCGACATTCGGTCCGTATAGAATGGGTATTAGCCGATTCCAGCTGTGGGTGACTCCTCAGACCTTTACAATATGTTCTGGTCTAATCTAACCTAGATAAATAGAATAATTACACTTCAGAGATAAAAATGGTTCGTAGTATTGGCAATTAGTACTATAATACTAGTAAATATACTTATCTAGTATACTAAATATAAGTGTACCAAGTATACTTATATTTGGGCAGCTAGTTGAGCTCTATGTGGTAATTTTTAAATACAGTATTGTTAATCTATTAATATTTCAATATGCCTGTTACAAATCAAATTATATACTTTTCAATATTGTGTCCATGGCTGAAAATTCTGGGTCGTCAGTATTGTCAATTAGTACTACAGAGTGATCGTAAAGTCACACAAACCAATGTTTAAAGCCGTGTAGGAATGAAAGATAAATTTGTATAGTATGATTTCAATATGGGAATTTTTCTTTCATTTGTACAGTATGTGGCAGCACTGCTAGATCATGCCACCGGGTGACAGTGAGCCACACAGCAGTTGGTTTGTTCATTTTGAGTCTCAATGTCTTTTGCGCAAGAACAGCGCATCATTCAGTAATTTCTTGTGGTTTGTGGTCCTTGAGTCCTCCTGATTGTTATTTGTGTGGGTATTTGAAAGATAATGTATACGCAAACAACCCGCATACACTTGATGAACTCAGAAAAAAGCATTAAAGACTGTATATCAAATTATCACTACTGCTGCATTGAAAAAGGTTGCTTGCAATGTAAGAAAATACGTTGATGCAAATCATGGTGGACATTTCCAGCACTAATTATGAACTTGTAAGTAAGTAAGTTGTAAGTATAACTTGAATCATAAACTTTGAAATTAAAGAAACAAAAATATTCCAACCTTCTAAGACTGTTATCATTTTGGGTTTCGCGACTTTACGATCACTCTGTATAATACTAGTAAATATACTTATTTAGTATACTAAATATAAGTTTACCAAGTATACTCATACTTGGGCAGCTAGTTGAGCTCTATGTAGTAATTTTTTAAATATTGTTAATCTATTGATATTTCAATATGCCTGTTATGATACAAATTATATACTTTTCAATATTGTGTCCATAGCTGAAAATTCTGGGTTGTCAGGCAATGAAGAATTGGTAGAAGCTATTACTGCTGCATTGAGAGGGCTGATAGGCCATTTAGTATCATTAGATTATCCCGCTCTTAAGAAGACATCTTTAGATGAACTACAGGTATGTTATATTCATGATTGTCACTCAGTAGGCTGTAATGATAGTGAAAGTTTTGTTTCTGCTTTTTAACACCTTTATCTAACGTTACTAGTCAGTCTGTGAAAGCAATGTGATTACGATATAATTCAAAATTAATAATGAGCAATTTTCCTGCACTTCATGAGCTAATAAAAAATGCACACCTGTATGTACGTATTGCGGTTATACAACATTAAAAATTAAATGTAAACTGATCAATTATCACTGAAAGTACCCTTATACATTTATTCTACTCGATTAACTTCAGAAGATGACGCTGTCTCAAACTAAAATGTCAAATATATAAACTACTATCTCTTAACAATAACTTTTGTCAAATATATGGAATTTAATGCTGGTTGTTCGATATGAAATCAATTGTGGAACTTGAACTCTTGTACTGTTGAGTAATAAAGTTTTTTTAGTCCAGACTTATGCATAAGTCAAAGATGCCAGTCGAAAAATGGGGATGGAAACCGTAGCCGTAGGAATAGCAGTCCGTCATATGTAATTGTTCTAACCGATTACACCAACGTAACTATCAATTTCACATCTTAAAAACTTTTTTTTGCATTTAATACTCAAATTTTAATTATAAAAAGTCCAAGAACAATAAATCTGTAGGCCCTATTCTGCAAAATCTGTTAGTTTAATTAGTGCGATTGATGCATGCTTGAATATTGTAAGTACAATAATATTTTATTCCAACTTGAAAAGCTATTACGCCACTATATTATATTGATTTTTATATATAAGTGACTAGTAATTTACCGATCTACTTAGCTGTTACAAATTTGCTTATTGTCTTGAAATGATTGATCAGATTTTATTACTTGACAACTTATCGATTTAACATTAATAATTATAACTCTATCAATATTTTCTATATATATAAGCAAATATATTTTCTTAATGATTTTTACACTAATCTGTTGTACTTAATTTTCCTATTAAACTCTATTATTATATACTTATAATTTAAAACCCATCTTTTTGCAGTTAATCTTCAAAATCGCTCAAAAATTTTCAAAAAGTGTAGCTATCTGTGCTAACGTTATACAGATTGTCTGCAAATTAGGCGTATTCTTTGCAAAGCAAGAATTGGATGATTTACTCAAGGTAATATAATTATTTGTAATCATTAATTTATGACTAATCTACAACATAATTAAACATCAATTTTTTTATTTCAACTCCTAACTCCCTGATGGTTCAAGCAAATACTTGAAATTCATAAAAACTGCAATACTTCATATTAGCATCACATTTTCAATCTTTCTTGGTGCGCAGTAAACAAGATAAACAGTAAGAGGCTAACAGCTAATGAATTGTATCATCTGCCGTTTAGTCTTAATTTTTTCATCGGCGTCGCAATCACAGTTCAGATGAAATATAGAGGTAACATAAACCTTTGAGGTACGCTCATGAGGGCAAACGGAATCCGCTACTTTGAGTTTCTATTTATAATTATGTGTACTTTACTTTATATCTTTGATACGATCCGATGCTAATGCTAATGGATCCAGTTAATTTTATCTATCTATCAATCTTGTAATACATTTTATTCGCCATTCAGTTAATATTTTCCAGTTTTTCTTGGGTCCGGTCTCTCTCATAATTTGAAACAATTTTTCCCCAATAATTAATTTTTTAAAAGGATGCTTTGTTTAGTCTGCCAAAGGCTAACTGAGGGTTGTTCATCCTTTAACTCTACCTGGTCAATGAAGGAAAATAGATGTTTATAATAAATTTATAAACTTTTATTATAAATTTATAAATATATTATATTTGAATATCAATAGTTGTGTCTCTTACTTGATAAGCAGTTGAAATTAGTTGAACCTTTCATCAAATATTGTTTCACTCATGGTGAATATCAATATTATTTCTATCAATGTTTTTAATTTCACAGTTTTTATTACTTTTTCAGGCTATAGGCAGCTTCCTTCTGCATGTAATTAACGATATAAAATGCAATGTGTGCGTTATGGCTGAAGCCCTGGATGCTTTAATGGATGTATTTGCTGAAGACAATACTGATCGTGTACTACAATCTCTGAAACTTGTTCCTCAAGTAACAGCTATTACACCAAGATTCAATAAAAAGGTTAGAATCAAAATTATCTGACAACATTAACTTCTTATTTTAATTAATTTTGACCTACTTGCAAACTAGCATTAATTTTTCTGTAAAAATGAATTTGATTGAAGATGTTCAACATTTTTTAGATTTTAACATGTTCTGTTAAACATGTTCGTAGCGCTCACCACTATTCAATAATTGAAAAGACTGACTTATTAAGGACCCAACAGGGTTTTATTGAAATTGTGTCGTATGTCCGCCTGTGTAGAAGCTCTTGGAAGGAAGGAAGATTCTACACCTTTCCCACTTTTATTCGAGAAGTAATAAAGTTAATTTGGGTAAATGTCAATTACATTTGAGAATAGTCATTTGTATCTGAGAATACAACAAATAATGTAGTGTAGTTCAGAATTTTGTACTAGCTCAGGATGTAGTCAGTTGTAGTTAAGAAGTGATCAAATGAATTTGAGGATAGTAAATTGTATTCAAGAAGTTGTCAAATGCTCTGAAGACATTACAAACTCTTAACAAGAACGAGTAGCTATTTTCAAAAAAATATTTTTTCCTACTGTGACCCGAAAAAGTGCCTATTTTTGCACTAACTGTAGCACACAAAATAGTCTATACCTGCACCACTGCGGGAAAGTAAATTCCAGTGCGGGAAAGTACTTTTCCGCACTCCAAATTTGCAACCTAACAACACAAAATAGTGAGCATGTAATACGCAGGTTCCCAATCCTGCATTCAAAAATAGGTTGACTACTCTGCTTCAGCTACAAAAACAGTCAGCTGTAGTTGTTGTTGAAATCTGATTCCAAGATAAGTTATGTGAGGAATAGTCAGGTTATGTATGTCTTGTTTTTTTCTGTTTAAATTACTTTATAAATTACTGTAGGAAAAATGTAATGTGTAATTCGAGCGCAAAGTATTGTTTCTGTATTCTAGAAACGTTTTTCACTATCCTTCGCTTCATGAAAAAAACTGTTTCTCTCGGTGCAGAAAAACCCCACCTTTTGCACTAGTTACATAAATAGCTATTTCCTATCTCTAAGCTAGTAGATTACAGTATATTGTGATCACATCTGTTAGAATGTTCGATGTAACAAGTCGACAATTAGGCCAAATTAGTTGAGTGAAAATTTAATGTTTCTGGAGTTTCTACTACGACTGAAAATATGTTTTGTAACGCTATATACGCTTTGTAGCATAATATACGCTATTTATTTAATTCATATTATTTTTTACAATCAATAACACAAAAAACTGCCCAATTAGAATTCAGATTGGTAGAAACATAATATTATTATTCTATTTATTGAATAGTTTTAATAATCTTATTTATTTAAAGTATACTTATTCTTATTTTCTAGGTTCGGAAAGAGCGACAAAACCTTGGAGAATATGCAGCATTGATATCAACTGTTCGAGTCAACCTTCCTCAATTTTTATCCTACAAAACAAACCGAATTGGAAACTAACTGATTTAACCTACTGATTTGTTTAAATTCAGTTTACCCAGAAACAGAATATATACTTTTTTGTATTATACAGTTATTATTAAAAATAACTTTATTTCTTCAGTATTCCTTAATTTCTCCTGAGTATTCATCTAAAAATATGTTTGTAGTAGCTTTTGAATTTTATGTTGAAATAAGCTGAGGATTTTTATCACATGTTGAAAAACCTGTGGTTTAAAGATTTGTCCTTATAATTAATAATTTGTTATGTATTTTGATGATTTTTACTGACTTTAATAGTGATGAAATGGTATTAATTTACTTATTATTTTGAATTTTGGTTATGGTCTTTATTATTGGTTTAACGTTTGAAAGCCTAGTTTGGAACTTTCAAGGTTTGATGGGGTGACTTTTGACAGATTCAAAATCACTCTGCAATGTTTTTCTCCAAACTACTTGTTTTGTCAATGCCATTCTTAAATATTCCGTTCTTTATTTATCCCGTTAATCACCAGCTGAGGCCCAGAGAAATTGGCCAGTTTTCGAGTATTCCAAGAGTGATGGTAGTGGATTGGTTTTTGTTGCTAGTTTTGTTAAATTTCCATAATTTGATCAATTTTCACGATTAGTGATAATTTTATTCATAGACATGTATTACTTATAGTTTCTAAATATAATGTTGTGGGGTTGCATTGTTAAACTTCAGTTGCAGACTTCAACCTACGTTGAAGTAGGAAAACTATCACAATTTCACCCCGTATTGTTGGGTGAGATTGTGGCAAATATTATAACTATTGATAATTAGACAACAATTTGTTATTATTTCACAGCTCAATTTGTTTACATTTACAGCCAAATTATAATGATTAGAATCTTATTCAGCCAAAGAGTGTAGCTATGATGTGTAGTAGATATTGAATACTATTTATGCTACTTACCCATTAAAAACTAGAAAAAGTGTTACCAGTATCCTACAGAACTACTACCAGAACAGATCGTCTACCAGCAGGTTTATCAGAGCTAAACAGCCTGATGTTCTCGATATTGCTACAAAAGAAATATTAAGGTTGTAATAGCCTTTAGTGCGTGCTGAGAGCAATATTACTGTCAAAGAGGTGGAGAAACAAATGCAAGTTGAACACGTGCGTGCTTCCCTTTAAGAGTGGTGGTGCTACTCAGTATTTTTGGGGTTCAAGGTGGTGTGAGGCGTTGCTACTTGCTAATCTAAAGATCTATCTCAGCTTTGTGTGAGTATAAAGACTTGAGGTGTCCGGCCACTGCAAGCTATGCTGGGATAGCTGGGAAAAACAACCAATGGTTTTCAATGAACGTCCGGCCACCCAAAGCTATGCTGTGTTGGGTTGTGCCAGTTGCTGGTTGGCGTTCATTGGAAACCATTGATTCGGTTTTAAAAGTTGTCCCAGCACAGCTTTCAGTGGCTGGGTGCCCTACATAGAACTTTGCAGTCCAAATGCAGAATAAAGTAGACATACAGTAATGGGTTTACTCCGTCTACAGAGGGAAAATGATAAAATAGGAATAGAAAATCACACGGACCTAGTGTGCGAATGGACAGGTAAATTCCTTTTCAAATAAAACTAATAATAATAATAAAATATCCTATAGCAATTCCAAGGGTGCACTCCTCTGGATCTAAACTAGTCGATGAGTCAGTGCATATTCGTCTTTATAAAATTATATGATGCTCATTCTTCTGTTTTATTTTATGGTCTCTTGCTACCTAATCAAATACTTATAATATTTATGGATTATTGGCAAATTGGTAGTTCTACTTGAATGATTGAATCTATTGCTCAAATAAACTGTTTGCCGGTAACCGGTTAAGGGTTGATTACATTGGGATAGTTACTCGCTAAGCGAGTAGCGAGTAGGACGTTACTGATCGACCGTGCTACAGCAGCTCAGCATACCAAGCCGAATTATATTAAAAATTTATCTTCCAGAATCACCCCCATACTATGGAATTTCTAAGACAATAAATAATATTGCAACACAAAATTAAAATATGAAGTTTACCAACAATTATTCAATAAAATTTCATCAAAACAATATACAATATATCTCATCTGAAGTGTTATGCTGGCAGCCTCCGTGATTAAGTGTCGGCTTTGGCCACAATAATATAATATTGTATTTTGGTGTTGGCTACTCTGCCAGCGTGTATGAATGTGACCAAATTCAAAGTTGAGAGCCTGTCTACCTGAGTTTGGTCACATTTTTATACTCGCTGGCAGAGTAGCCAACACCAAAATACAATATTATTGTGGCCAAAGCCTACACTTAATCACGGAGGCTGCCAGAATAACACTTCAGATGAGATATATTGTATATTGTTTTGATGAAATTTCATTGAATAATTGTTGGTAAACTTCATATTTTAATTTTTTGTTGAAATATCATTTATTGTCTTAGAAATTCCATAGCATGGGGGTGATTCTAGAAATAATTTTTTTAATATAATTTGGCTTGGTATGCTGAGCTGCTGTAGCACGGTCGGTTAGTAACGTCCTACTCGCTACTCGCTTAGCGAGTAACTATCCTAATGTAATCAACCCATTAGGAGGCATTGACCACAGACAAACTAACCAGACCGATCACGCTAGTTCCACAAACACACGCTAGAATGCGTAGGTATAGCGCCACAAGCGCTTGTCATCAACGTCTGTTGAGATTCCCTCCATAAACTCACACATGTACACGCGCACGCTCGCTCCTGTGCGTATACAACTATGCTTCGTCATCTATTCACACTTCTGGCGCTGTTCTCATATTCTGCATTCTGCATTCGCATCTGTATTCTACAAGCTGCCTGGTATTTTCTGTCGATGAGCGCAACTCGGAATCTTCCTTCAAGTTGTTACTTGTTAACGTTAGTCAGTTTATAGTCATGAGATAATAGCACAATTTTGCCGATAAAGTTGAAATAATTTTTTTATTGGAACTAAAAATTCATAGTTAATAGTTCCAATTTTTTAGCCATTTTTTTCGTTTTTATAAAAATACTCAATTAAAATATTTTTGTTTCAAAAGTTTCTAAATACTAGTATTACACTACATTTCACATCTACATTTTTTAGTTTGCTAAATAAATGGATAACATTGCTAGTTATTTAAAGTTTTAAATTTAAATTCAAAGTTTCTAATTCTGTTGATTTGATAGGTTTATAACTTATTCGTGGAGTTTTTCTTGCAAGTTCTAATAAATATTTCGTAATCAATAATTATATTAATTTTATACATTCAACGCTTAGAGTTCCTGTACTTTTCCAATAAGAACATGAATAATAGTCATAATTTTGGTGGTTAAAAAAAATAATGTAAAAATTAATTGTTAAATAGATTATAGTCTCTAGTTTCAAATGTTTCATGTTTTAGTTGTTTACTTTAATAAATTTATGGATGAAAGTTAGAGTAGGCATATTTATAATTTAAAAAAATAACCAGAAAATGATTTCTGGTAAGCACGTTTCTACAATATTTTATCTAAATTTAACATTTTGAGGAAGTTTCATTTCCATCTACGTGTTTACTTCCGTTAACTTTTTCTAGGAATAATTTTATGTTACCGTTTAGGCCGACTGAACACCGACTATTACACACCTCTTTTGAATGACAAAAAAAAAATGTAAAACTGTTTCAAGAAACAAATACACCGATTCAACGGAGTATTGAAGGACCCGATATATCATATGTATTCTATACTAAAGAAATAATAATACTTGGATTTTTATTTTGAATATTTATACGGACTTTTCACCGCTACAAAACCCGCCCGTGGATAATCCAAGACTGTGCATCGAAATTTTCCTAATGTACTGACATTCTTACTTACATTCAACAAATTGTTAAGTTATTCAACTTACTTACAATCCCAAAAACCTATAAAATTTATTCAACAGAAAGTCAGAATATTTTTCATGTCACTTTTTATTTTAAGCACCTCTCCTCTACGAGAGGATGATTTCTTGAAACAACTTCACATACATATTTTGCTCACTTTGCAATGCCTAATGCCTATATTATTTATTTATCCTCTACAAAATAATATAAAAATAAAACATTTTTTAAAGTTTTCGAAATTTTCGCTAACCCGTTTGACTTTTCTAGTGGTAACAATGTATATTGAACTTCCCTTACTTGCCTCACACCTCCAATCAAAAAACCTAAATTACTCACAAACAAAAAGTTTAAAATTTATTTAGACCCCCATTTTTGAACGTGGTTTTGTTTTTCACCCCCCCCCCCCCCCCAAATACCGGTGAATTACGGTATCAAAAAGCGTTCAAATTACATTTAGTAAGTAGAACACTTATTAACATTTAAAAAGTTGAAAATGTTGACCCTGTCAAAATAAAAAAACTGAAATTCCCCCCCCCCCCCAAAATGTGGAAATGGGGGAAAAATCCCGATGTGGCTCGCCTACGAGAACAGTTGGGCACCCCAGTATTAGTGGCTTGTAATTCGGTTTCAATGTTAACTGTCACCGCTCAAAACTACTCTGTGTATAGTAAGTTGATCCAAACTTGATTTTTCCACACTTTCGTCTGAATTCAAGATTTTCTCAATTCGAAATAATGCTTTTTAATAGAGAATAAATTGGGTGGAAGAAGGTTCATGTTGAATACATTTTAGGTTAAATATTTTATTTGTCTCTGGTTCGCAAGCCATCCCTATGAGGTTCAAAAACCAAAGACCAATAAACCCCTCGTCCACCTCTTATGAGATATAGGCTAACTACAATATTCTAGAAAATGGTAGTAATTATCTTAAGACAATTGGCGACCCCAAGCAAAACGCATTTGGCGGCCCTTCCGTTTGAAATATTGTGAATTTAATAATGGTGTAAGCCTGTCAAAATATCACAACAGGCTTTTTTCACATTGAATAATGAAAACAAATTCTAGTATGAAATGTTTTACAATGAAATATCAATAAATAAATAATTCAATTGAGTTATAGAATAATATAATAAATTGTCATAGTATTCAGTAGGCCTTATATTCGAAGCAACTGTGATTTAGTAACAATTTACTTATTTATTTGATTAATATATTTCAATACAAATAATACTGACCTTAATGATATTGATACAAATTATACTGATCAAAAGAAACATTGATTAATGATTATCACCATCACATCATATCAAAATAATATAAAGTGAAATATAACTTTTATTTTTGGTAGCAAAATCGTTGGTAAGTTTGGAGAAGTTAAGACGGGCAATGCTGTTTTTGATGGAAATAATTTTTTTTATTATTTTGTTGTGCAAAAACATCGTAACTGTGCAGTGACTTTTGTATTTCTATCGGTCACCGCTACAGATTCTGTCAACGAGCGCCGTGACTTATCTTATCTGAGTTACAGATAGCGGCGCTAACCGTTCGGACGTATCACTTCCCATAGTTATTTATGATGTATGTATTTTCCCCCTTGGAAAATACTTTATCCGCCATTGATTTTACACAAATGTTTTTTTTTTAATTCTTGCTTGTAGGGTATTCCATATTCCCAGACGTTTCAGCCCCCCCCCCTTGGAGAGATCATGATTCCACCACTGGGTGATAGCGTAGGGTTAGCGTAGGTTTATGAAATCTATTATCTTATATTATTATGATTATTTCTAATGTTTTTGTGAGTTATTTGAGAGTTGATCAATAATAATCTTATAATGTAATAACTTGGCAGCCCCAGGAGCCAGCCTTATTCGCAAGCCTATAAAGCCGGCCCTGACTATATATCAAAACCTGATGAAGAAAAATCTTACAAATCATTGAAAAGTTATAAGAATTTTTTTAGATATTCAAATGAATTTTTATTAATTCCACAATCTTACTGTAACATATCAGTCATCAGTCAATAAAATCTTAGCACAAAGTTATAACAATGTATTTTCGATATTTTTTTATGCATTTCACAGTATATTTATCCTGTTTTTTTTTTTTTTTTTTTTTTTTTTTTTTTTTTTTTTTTTTTTTTTTTTTTTTTTATGCATTTTCACAGTATATTTATCCTTGGCGTGGACTGTCGCCTTAGAATAGCAGTCCTAGCGTCCCTATATCCAATGGTGCTAGAGTGGTAGAACCCCACCAGAAATCCAGTTACCCTTGAAATTTCCCTAACCTCCCTACTCCAGGTCATTCCCATTTGTCCCCTAACATCCTTCATCCTGACAATTCTCCTTTCCTACTGAGCCAATAGATCTAAACCTTCATATTTAGATTTCTGCTCTAACATTTATCCTGCCAAGGGCGGGTTTTGGTATTGGTTGGATATTGGCAATGATCAATCATGGAATCAGAGTGTTAAATAGTAGAGTTACCCATTGCGTAGGGTTACCTGAGTGAATTTTGAGAACCTTCAACTTGAAGCTCAGTTTTGCAGACCGGACACAATATGTCTCCCGGTCATTTAGGCCAAACCAGCCCTTCTCAGGGCTATCACAAGACTCATAATATTCGGATTGCCCAACTAAACATAGAGGGAATTTCTAGAGCCAAAGCAGAAATATGTGGGAAACTGGCAAAAGAACTCAAGATAGATGTTGTACTTATACAAGAGACACATGTAGCAACAGATGAAGACAGCCGATTAAAGATTCCTGGCTACACATTGGCAAATAGCATGAAACATGACAAACATGGGATTGCCACCTTTGTAACTCCTGATATGATACCTCACTGCAGGCTCTTGGAAGGGAATAGACACTCAATTGGAATAGCCTATGGAGAGCTGAACATTTTCAATGTTTATAAGCCCCCTGGGGACCAGTGGGGAAATCCTGCTCTTCCCCCTGCACAGCACCCTTCCCTGTATGCTGGAGACTTCAACTCTCATAGCCCTCTATGGGGATACAGGACTGAGAATGTGGATGGGGAGGATCTGGTGCAGTGGTCTGAGGTTTATGATTATTTCCTGGAATATGATGCCAAGCAGGGAAACACATTTCATTCTGCTCGCTGGGGTACATCCACTACACCGGACCTGTGCTTTGTATCACGTGACAGACAGGGAAGACCTCTTCCTGTGACAAGATCAGTTGAATCAAAATTCCCCAGAAGTCAGCATAGTTTGGTGGTGTTGGAGATTGGAATGAAACTTCCATTTCTTCAGAACCCTGAACTCCCTAGGTGGAACCTTCGTAGGGCTGACTGGACAAAGTTTGCTGAAGAGGTAGATAAAACAGTTAATAGAATCCCAGTGAGAATATCCAACTATGACAGATTCAGCAAATTACTTTTCAAAGCTGCAAAGAAGTCAATCCCAAGAGGCCATAGGAAGAACTATCTTCCTTGTTGGAGCCCAGAATGTGACAATCTCCTAGCTGACTACAAGACTGCACCAGATGAAGAGTTGGCTAACCAGCTTATAAAAAAGCTTGATGAGGGAAGACAGAGGCGCTGGATGGAAGCTATGGAGAGTTTAAACTTCACTCACTCCAGCAGACAGTCATGGAGCCTTCTACGTAAGCTTTGTGGTAATAAAAGCAATATAAGAGTGGCAGAAGTGAACGCCGATCAGGTAGCTGACATCATTGAGGAGAGTGGCAATATTGCAGTGCCTCCAAAGCTCAAATCTAAAATGAAACGAGAATTGAAAAGAGAGATGAGCACCTGCATGGAACGGTCTCCTCTTGTTGAGATGGTAAGACCAGAGGATGTTGTTTCAGCTATTAAAAAGGTAAGAGGCAACAGGGCACCAGGGGTGGATGGAGTCCTACCTGAGTTTGTCAAGAACTTGGGCCCAAAAGGAGTACTATGGCTCTCCAAGTACTTTACAGTAGTAATGATGAGAGCAGAAATACCCAAGTTCTGGAGGCAAACAAAAATTATAGCTGTTTTAAAACCAGGGAAAGATCCAAAAGACCCAAAGAGCTATCGGCCTATTGCTCTGCTATCAGTGGTTTATAAGCTTTTCGAACGTATCCTGCTAGCAAGAGTTGAAGGAAAATTGGACAACTGCATACCAGAAGAGCAAGCTGGTTTTCGAGAGGGCAGGAGCTGTGAAGAGCAGGTTTTGGGTTTGACCACCTACATAGAGCATGGTTTTGAAAGGAATATGAAATCTGGAGCTGTGTTCCTGGATCTCAGCTCAGCATATGACACGGTGTGGAGAAGTGGCCTGCTTTTCAAGCTTGCAAAGGTTCTGAGATGTAGGACCACTGTGAATCTTTTCAGGTCAATGCTGGCAAATCGCACATGCAGAGTCTCACTCTATGGAAAGGTCAGCTCTATGAGAGTGCTGCAAAATGGCCTCCCTCAGGGGTCAGTAATGTCACCAATTCTCTTCAATGTTTATACTGCTGATCTGCCAGAGACACAGTCAAGGAAGTTTGTTTATGCAGATGATATTGGCTTAGTGGTCCAAAAGCAGACTTTTAATCAGCTTGAGTCAGCTTTGAACATGGACTTGGGTATCATGGCAAACTATTTCCAGCAATGGTTTTTGAAACCAAACCCTTCCAAGACTGTCTCTACAGTGTTCCACCTCAGCAATCAGCATGCCAACAAAACTCTAGAATTGAACTTTTGTAATCAAAGAATTTCTCATCAAGATGCTCCCCGCTATCTCGGAATTAGACTTGATAGAGCTCTTACCTATTGCCACCATTTGGAGAGTCTGAGAGACAAACTAAAGACAAGACTGAACATAATAAGCAGGTTGGCAGGAACATCCTGGGGATGTGATATGAAGGCTCTCAGGACATCGAGTCTGGCGCTGCTGTACAGTGCTGGCGAGTACTGCTCCTCTGTCTGGGCACGCAGCACTCATGCCAAGAAGGTAGATGTAGTTCTAAATGAGGCAATGAGGAAAATTAGCGGAACTTTAAGACCAACTGAGACTGAGTGGCTTCCAGTGCTGTGCAACATTACACCTCCAGATCTCCGAAGGCTGGAGAAAACAAATAGAATTGTCAGCCACCTAAATCAAAGAGAGCTCCCAGTTTCAAGGGATCTGGCCAACCCCCCACCAAGACGTCTCAAGTCAAGGAGATATGTGAGGCTTGATGCCTTGAGGGAGGTCAATGTGAGAGAGCTGTGGAGACAGAGATGGGCCCAGGCTGAAGTAAAAAACAAAAACCTCCTAGATGACCCCAACATAGCTGTCCCTGGCACAGAACTGAGCCGGAGAGATTGGTGTAGCCTCAACAGGTTTAGGACAAATGTCGGGAGATGTGCTGAGTTAACAACAGCATGGGGCTACACCTCTGACAGCCGGTGCGGATGTGGACAAATTCAGAGTATGGAACACCTGGTGTCCGAATGCCCACTTTTTTCGTTCCAAGGGGGACTGGATGCACTTCATGCTGCAGGAGAGGATGCATGTCAATGGCTCAACAACATATCTGAGACCATATGTATTTGAAATATAGGTGAAGACTATCCTATAAATGTTATTAATAAATTCACAAATTTATCCCCTGACAAAGCACATTTTTTGCTGCAAATTACTGTGACAAAGCTTGAATTTAGGCTACCTATTTCACCTACTCAAGAGGCCTAAAAAATGCATATGCATATATATATATATATATATATATATATAGTATATTTATCCTATGTATATTATATTTATTATTGCACAAATAAAAATTTGTTTACTGTACTTAAATTACCTGTTTATTTATCATCCTTTACTTATAGCCTGTTTGTTTAGTTATTTGAAAGTTCACCCCATTTCATAATATTGTATGACTGTGTCCTTTTCAGGTTAATTTAAAGGTGGACACTAAAAGATAAAATAGCGAAATTGGTCTGGAAAGTCAAGAGGTATGAGTTTTAGATGATTTCATACAATCGAATATATTTATGAGAATATTATGAATATAATACAGTAGAATTTATTCATCTAATAAGTAATTATTAGACCCTGGAATTATCTTATTAACTGTCGGAATAATTGAAGCATGTTTCCCTAGATGCGTTTTAGTGGTGCAATGCCATGAGTCAAATAAATAAATGGCTGTCATTGGTTTAGTTGGTGAGTGACGTCACTGTCATCCAATGACAGCCATTTATTTATCTGGCGAAAGGCGCTGCGCCGCTAAAACGCGTCTGTGGAAGCATATTTTAAACATATATATACATACTGTTAAATATAACTAATATAAATATAATATTAGTTAAATATAACTAACTTACTGCTGAAAATAACTAATCAAGCTCTGCCAGCTTAAGCTTTCTGTTTCTTTTTTATTCTGTACTTTAACTCAAAATGGGGTGATTTTTTCAACAAGAGTTGAATACGCCTTTTGCTCAACTGTTCAAAGTTATGCCTATATCTCAGAAAGGTGTTATTTATTCAAACAGCGTTGAATACGCCTTTTGAAGTTTTAAAAGGCTCAAACAAATTTCCGCCAAAAATCCCAACTTTCAATTTTTCCCTAAATTTTGCACCCCTACAATAATAGCCCTCGCATTCAAATCAAGGGGTGGCATAGCATTGTTCGTAATGTGTCCTCAACTTACCTTTAACCTCCAATTACAAAACCCTTGAAAAATCATTTAACAAAAAAAAATCATTTTTTTAACATGTTCCATTTCAAGCGACCCTCTTTTTCTAGGGGATTATTTCTCAAATGCATGTTCTGCTGACTTTCTAATGCCTTAGGGGTGACTTTTAAAAATTATTCCACATCGCATTTAATACAGATTTTTTCATTATATATGATACAAGACACAAATTTTTAAACATATTAATATTTAAGAAGTCCACAATTTCAACCCCCTCATTTCTTTTGAAGAGAATCCATTTGTGACGCACACATCCCAATAGATTGTCTTGCGCTTAAAAATGAAAAATCAAGAAGCTTTTCATTAAAAAAAATTAACAAATTTGTACAAATTTCCAGTTTTAATCCACTTTCATCCCCTTAAACGATATATTTTTCCAAATCACCATTTCGTTTAACACAAAAATCACTATAGAATTAAAAAAAAAAATTCAAAAATATCAATGTCCAGCTTTTTCAAAAATTTTTATCCCAACCTAAACCCCCCAAAAACCAAATTTTCCAAAAACGTTTCACAACAACTTATAAACAATCACCCAATTCTGATTTAAAACTATTTAAAAAAAAAAACATTTATCAAATTTTCAACCCCCCCTTTACCTGGTAGCTTGGGGCACTTTTTGGAAATGTCAGATTCCTCCCTATGGATTTGAGCCTAACCGAGAATAAACCACTCACCTACAATCGTACCCCCATCATTGAATCTTCAATATCAATAAGTGAATGAGTAATTCCAGAGTTGCTAATTTAATTACTTTGAAGAACTTTTACATGAAGTAGCGATAACTCAAATATTCCCGCATTGCAACATGTGCTGCTCCCCGTGGACGAGTTTTCTATCCGTAGAGTGCCGACAATTCAAGTATTCCCGCACTGAAACAGTGCTGCTCCCCGTGTTGAAATCATTGACGCGTGGCGCTATCTCTGAATTAAATCATTAACTAGGAAATCCGCAAGCGACGTGATCGATCTGGTTCTTTATCTGTGCATTGACCTAGCTCATAGAAGCTAAAGGGTTGATTACATTGGGATAGTTACTCGCTGAGCGAGTAGCGAGTAGGACGTTACTGACCGATCGTGCTACAGCAGCTCAGCATACCAAGCCAAATTATATTTAAAAAAATATTTCTAGAATCACCCTCATACTATGGAATTTTTAAGACAATAAATAATATCACAACACAAAATTAAAAGATGAAGTTTACCAACAATTATTCAATAAAATTTCATCAAAACAATAGACAATATATTAACTTTTCATGTGAAATTTAACGACATGCAGTCAAATATTTGTTAAGAATAAGTATAATAACTCACTTAATCTGGCCGAGTACTTTCGAATCTATGAGATCCATCTTCAGAGGCGCGGGTTCCTAGATCATCATGTCAGTTTTTTGGTTAGAAGTGTTGTGGTTTTTGTAAAATATGATCAAAAAGTTTGTGAGATTTAAAATTTAGTTGTTCATTGAGAATGTTTTGTTTATTGTGTGTGGTGTGTTTGTATATTTCAAATTGTTCCAAGGTGATGAGTTCGTGTCCTTTAGATTTTATGTGTAGAATGTGTAGGTTGGTACTGATGTCAGTGAAAGTGTGTCCAGTTTGAATGATATGGTCGGCAAAATTCGATTCAGCTTTGGATGTGAGGGCTTGAAAGTGTTCCTTGTAACGTTGTTTGAATGTGCGGCCTGTTTGTCCTATGTAGAATTTGTTACAATTAGAGCAGTTTATTTTGTAGATCCCTGGGAGATCGTATTTGTTTGTGTTCAGTGTGGTTTTGAGTGTAAGTGCATTTTTTATTTTGTTTTTTGTTCTGAATGAGATGGTGTGGCCGGCTTTTTTGAAGATTTTTGCTAGTCTGTGTGATTGTGGATTAATGTATGTCATTGTGATGTATTTTTAGTCAGTGGTGTTGGTGTTATGTTTTTTGTTTCTTATTTTATGATTGAGTTTGTCAATTAGGTCGTGTTTGTAGCCGTTTTCTTGTGCTAGGTATTTTATTGTATTTAGTTCAGTGTGGTAATTGTCGGTGGACAATTGTGACAATTGTCGGTGGATTCACTGACATCAGTACCAACCTACACATTCTACACATAAAATCTAAAGGACACGAACTCAACACCTTGGAACAATTTGAAATATACAAACACACCACACACAATAAACAAAACATTCTCAATGAACAACTAAATTTTAAATCTCACAAACTTTTTGATCATATTTTACAAAAACCACAACACTTCTAACCAAAAAACTGACATGATGATCTAGGAACCCGCGCCTCTGAAGATGGATCTCATAGATTCGAAAGTACTCGGCCAGATTAAGTGAGTTATTATACTTATTCTTAACAAATATTTGACTGCATGTCGTTAAATTTCACATGAAAAGTTAATATTAACAACGCAGATCGTCATGGAACAAACAATCCAGGAATACAAAATATCTCATCTGAAGTGTTATGCTGGCAGCCTGCGTGATTAAGTATCGGCTTTGGCCACAATAGTATTGTATTTTGGTGTTGGCTACTCTGCCAGCGAGTACAAATGTGACCAAATTCAAAGTTGAGAGCCTGTCTACTTTGAATTTGGTCACATTTGTACTCTCTGGCAGAGTAGCCAACACCAAAATACAATATTATTGTGGCCAAAGCCGATACTTGATCACGCAGGCTGCCAGCATAACACTTCAGATGAGATATATTGTATATTGTTTTGATGAAATTTCATTGAATAATTGTTGGTAAACTTCATATTTTAATTTTGTGTTGAAATATTATTTATAGTACCAACCTACACATTCTACACATAAAATCTAAAGGACACGAACTCAACACCTTGGAACAATTTGAAATATACAAACACACCACACACAATAAACAAAACATTCTCAATGAACAACTAAATTTTAAATCTCACAAACTTTTTGATCATATTTTACAAAAACCACAACACTTCTAACCAAAAAACTGACATGA
Source organism: Conomelus anceps (assembly GCA_948455865.1). Taxonomy (NCBI): domain Eukaryota; kingdom Metazoa; phylum Arthropoda; class Insecta; order Hemiptera; family Delphacidae; genus Conomelus; species Conomelus anceps. Next base: position 32,324,374 of record OX418216.1, read on the forward strand.
TGATCTAGGAACCCGCGCCTCTGAAGATGGATCTCATAGATTCGAAAGTACTCGGCCAGATTAAGTGAGTTATTATACTTATTCTTAACAAATATTTGACTGCATGTCGTTAAATTTCACATGAAAAGTTAATATTAACAACGCAGATCGTCATGGAACAAACAATCCAGGAATACAAAATATCTCATCTGAAGTGTTATGCTGGCAGCCTGCGTGATTAAGTATCGGCTTTGGCCACAATAGTATTGTATTTTGGTGTTGGCTACTCTGCCAGCGAGTACAAATGTGACCAAATTCAAAGTTGAGAGCCTGTCTACTTTGAATTTGGTCACATTTGTACTCTCTGGCAGAGTAGCCAACACCAAAATACAATATTATTGTGGCCAAAGCCGATACTTGATCACGCAGGCTGCCAGCATAACACTTCAGATGAGATATATTGTATATTGTTTTGATGAAATTTCATTGAATAATTGTTGGTAAACTTCATATTTTAATTTTGTGTTGAAATATTATTTATTGTCTTAGAAATTCCATAGTATGGGGATGATTCTGGAAGATAAATTTTTAATATAATTCGGCTTGGTATGCCGAGTTGCTGTAGCACGGTCGGTTAGTAACGTCCTACTCGCTACTCGCTTAGCGAGTAACTATCCCAATGTAATCAACCCATAACCAAAAACCAACCAACTCGATAACGATAACACGAATTCTGAAAAGATTCACTATCGAACTCTGGAGCGTTGGGGCACAGGACGAAGCAACGCACGAATAAACTTAATCCACATAGATAGTGACACGTACAATTTAGTCTAACGTTTAATGCTCTTGTATTTACATCAAAAGCATTAAATATGTCGAAATCATTCAATTTTCTAGTTTTCGTCTTTCTGATTGTTTTGATTGGAGACGAAGCAATATCATCAGAAGCTCAGAAGAAAGGACCGAAAGTAACCTCAAAGGTAAGTTAGTCATTTTTAATAGATTTGTTAATAAACATCAGAAAATAATGTTCATTGGCATCTTACTTTCTTCTTGTGTGTAGTTTTTAATGAGTTTTAGGTATTTTTGAAATAAATTCTTTCGATTTTGATGGCTTGATTTTTATTTTCATATCCCGGCTTTATAAAACCATAAGTTAAATGCAAACCCGCCGGTTTCATTATAACTTTAAAAAATGTGAATAATCATTTGTGATTGTAAATCGATACTTACATAAAATAATAATTGATTTCCTCAATTTTTTAGTATTTGGTTCAGTCTAATCGACTTTGGGGTGAGATTGTCTACCTGTTACCTAATTTTAGGTATAAAGCATTCAGTTCTTATCCAATAAGTTAATGATGATTAGCATTCTGCCAATATAACGCTCAATAATTATTGTATTTCAATTATGAAGCAGAATCAACGTAAGATCAGAGTACTGGCCACCTCAGCTCGACCTGATTTTTATTATCGATTTTTCATTTCTGATGCTAAAAGAGTATTGCCACGGCCAACTCTAGATATCTCCTGAGTTGGCCGTGGTTTTGCCGTTAATTAATAAGTTATAATTTATTAGCTAACTTAAGTTAGTTCCCAAATTTTATAATACAAGAAGCCGAGGAGATTATCACTTGGTGAGTCACAATAGTAGCCTAGCTTATTCAAACAAAAACCTAGTTATATTGGTAGACTATTCTACTACAAGCTACCACAGTTTTCAAAGAATTCAAAATAGGCTATAGAAATATTTAATAAATAATTGAAAAAATATTTAGTTGAAGCTTTTTATAGCGTAAAAATGTTCATTTCACATCAAAATTAAGCCTCCCTCAACTAATTGATATAGTAATTATGGTAACTAGTGTATAAGAGTGTAGCCTATAATTGTTAATCTGACTCAAATGGAGTCTCCAAGACGTAATCTACAAAAACAATTAGGTTTAAATAACTTTAATCCTCAATTTATTAAATCAACTCCAAGTTTAGCGTCTAATAATCAATAGGCCTAGAGCTTTGTCATTATAAAGCAAAAGCTGGTCAACTCTATCTTGAAATTCACATAAAGGCCTACAACTTACTAACTTTAGTAGAATTTATAAATAAAATAAAAATATTCGTCTAAAATGTATCTTATTTAAAGTTTTAGGAAGAAAAGACGAGATAAAAGTTGGAAATAGACCTAAAAGAAAAAATAAAAATATTCGTCTAAAATGTATTTTATTTAAAGTTTTAGGAAGAAAAGACGAGATAAAAGTTGGAAATAGACCTTTACCCAATTTCAACCAATTCATACAGTATTCATAAATCGGGATAGTTAGTCAAAAAACTTCACAACACAATTCAATCAAATCTTATTCATTTGTTTAATTTTCTCTTTGATTACTCTTTCTTCAAATACTCAATTGTTCAAGAAGATATTGAAAGAAGAGGTTCCAAAACCTGTGAATATGTGGTTTCCTATGCTGCTGTAATGAGCATGCTTTATATATGTTCTCTATGTATTTGAAATGTTAATTTTGAGGATTAATTATATTTTTTATTTTTTCTTAGGTATGGTTTTCTATAAAAATTGGAGATGAAGACGTCGGAAAAATCGAGATTGGCCTTTTCGGAAAAACCGTACCAAAGACTGCCCAAAACTTTATGGAATTGGCAAAAAAACCAGAAGGAGAAGGCTACAAAGGAAGTAAATTCCACCGTATTATAAGAGACTTCATGATTCAGGGTGGCGATTTCACCAAAGGGGATGGAACAGGAGGTACGTTTTGACAGCTATTGGTTGGCAGAGTTCAACGGCAGAAAAAAATAAAAAACTCAATCATTTTGGCGGAAATGTTTGATTGTATTATTTGACAAAACAAGTAGAATATTTAGGAGTGAAAAACCTTTTGTTTTAAATTGTCACTGTAAATCAGATTTCAAAGTATCTTCAAAGTTTCGTTGTAGTGGTATTGAAACTCACATCAGTTGATTTTTGTATTTTTTTATGTTATTATTTATTCAAGAGTAGTTATTGAATTCCAATCCCAATGGGTTATAAGTAATCTCTTATCCCATTTAATAAGTAGTGTATGCTTCATCTCATATGACTTCACTTGAGACTCACTCTAATTCTTCAGACAATGCTTGGATATTCGTGTTGCTAATTATTATTATATTTATTGTAAATTTGCACAAATTAAAGTTACACTATCTGTATTCTGCGCAAAGAGTATTCTTTGCAAGAACTTGTTTTTTTTTTCAGTAATAATTTATTATAATTCTTATTATTTTTATGGATATATAACGCCTATATATTGAAACTAGAATTGGAAAAAATGAGATGGAAGTATCTAAGTTCTAAAAACTTTCCAGCATGAGTTTTCTGAGCACAATTATAACAAAATTCTAGTATATTTGTAGCCACATTATTTTCTTAATTACATTTTTCATATTTTCACAGGCAGAAGTATTTTTGGAGAGAAATTTGAAGATGAGAATTTCAAGCTGAAGCACTACGGTGCAGGATGGGTCTCAATGGCCAATGCTGGCAAAGATACTAATGGTTCTCAGTTTTTCATTACTGTGAAGCAAACGCCTTGGTTGGATGGCCGACATGTTGTTTTTGGAAAAATATTGAAAGGAATGGTAAGTAGCCAGTGTTGAAATAATTTTTAATTGAAAAATGTAATTCTAGTGGATCAATTTATAGTTACTTGTCGAGGAAATATATGTTAATATTGAATTCTATGCCAGGTTTGAAATCGAGGCCACATCTTTTGCTGTAAATATTAGTAACTACAGTATCTTGAGAATGCTAAAAGACGCTGTAAAAACTTTAAACCGCGTTTTTTTCTGGAAAATTCAACAAACCTTCCTTAGTGCCCATCTAAATCCATAACAACATATATATCAAATTTCAACTTTTCTCATCAAGCAGTTCTTGGAAACTCTGAAAATACGGTAATTTCAGGCGTATTTTTGGAAAATTATTCAAGTGCTTTTTAGCACCCATCTTGCTTTTTGACTGAACAGAACAAGCATATAAAATGTTGACTTGGCCAAAGAAACGGTGATAAATCAATCAGTGGTATTTGGCTTATTTATGTGTTAGCTTATAGGTAGAATGTAAGAGTAACGGTGCTTGGATGAATGAACTTGAGGATAATCACCATCGCGAAATAAAAACACGTGCTGTGGAATGGTTTATGAAGTTTGAGCAGCATGGATACACCATTCCGCGGCATGTGCTTGATTTTGCGATGATCATCCTCAAGTTTTTTATGCTACATTGTGCAAGCACCCTTAGATGAAAACTGAGTGTGGATTCAAAGTACAATTCGACTACAGATACTTATACTAATGTACGATAAACATTCAGGTATTGAATGTTATATTACTCAAAATACAGGAAGTACATTGGCTGGTTATAGTCTTATACTGTAGATGTAATGAAAGTGATAACATTTCAACTCTAATTATATAAATTATTCATTTTTACTTGTATTGCTGTTAAATTAAATAGTACTATCAAAATTCAAAAAAAAATATAAAGGAACAGACAAATTCGAAAATTGTCTCTCAGCTCCAAGAGCTGGAGACTCACGTGTATTGCTGACTCAGTAAAAAAAACAAATTGTTCTAACAAAAATTCTCAGTATTTTTCCATAGGTTTTTCTTTCTGAATATTGTACTGGAAAAACTTGAGAAGTATTTTTCTTGTTGCAGGATATTGTCAAAAAGATGGAAAATACGAAAACCGATGGACGTGACAGGCCAGAAAAAGATGTTGTGATAGCTGATTGCGGAGTAATTGAATTAGAGGAGACTGAATTCATTGCCGTTGCAAAAGAAGATGCTAGGGATGAATTTTAAAACAATTATTTATCCCTTTGAACAAAGAACGTTATTTCTAAGTTTCAGCCAGATTTACAATGAGTCACATCTTGTGTTCCACAGTTTGTTTTCAATCTAATCTATTTTGTTTAGTCTTTCTACTACTTATGTTTATTTGTTATCAAAGCGTACAAATTATTTTAAAAATATATTTGCCATTTTTTATTATTGAAATGATAAACAAATATCACGAAGTATGTCACAATTCTCAAAGCGAACTCAAAAGTAATTATAAGATACTTTTATAATGTATTGTAAATTAACTAATTATTGAATGTAAAATTTTCTACGGCATTCTCTACTTTTACTATGTGAAGTCCAATTATACATTTGATTGTACAATTGCTTGTTTCATTTTTACCTCACACATGGAAGTAAGTTACACATAAATAAATGATTGAATTGTTTGATATTTTCATCACAGTTCACTATGATTATAACTATCATAAGTACCGTAGGTGAATACTTTCCTTCCATTACATTCTGTGGTTATGTATTTTTTAACACTAAAGAAAAATGCATTTCAATGCGGTTAATCTATAAGCTAGTAGTGGAAGTGATAGCCGCGAGCTGTAGCAGGTTCAATCAGATAGAGATAAGCTGCGTTCTCGTTGGTCCTGTTTGTAACGGTGACCGATTAGATTGGCCAGCAAAAAAGACACGTTCTCGGCTGCAAAATCACTTCCCAGTGGTTCGGAACCCACCTAAAAATGTAGGTCCAACTCATCAATCACCATCATCCAACTCATTACCGACGCACAGGTCTCAGACCAATGTGGGCTTCAACCTCCAAAAAAAAAATATGTCTTACTAGTTTGGATTTGAATAAGAATTTGTATTGGGCATAGTGAGAGGAAATTAGCCGGTTACACAAAGACCATTAACATTTTCAACCATCATTATTTTATTAAAAAGAGATCCCAAGAACATAATACAAAAACAATCAACATTATTGAAAAAATATCCCAAAAATTTTGGCAGTAGTTTTACAACTCCACAAATAATTTACAGTTTTTCATCATTTAAGACAAACAATACCTAATTCTTATTTACGAGATTTTTTTAAATTAGTCATGGTACTCAGGTAGATAATCTGTAGCTCAAACAAAACTTTCAAGCCATTTAGGAATACTTTTCAAATCAGGTTCTGTGTTCTCATCTTTTCGAAAAGCACAGCATTCAGCAAAATCGACAGGAATAGTGCTTTGAGAAAAATCGAAATCTTTTCCAGCGCTTCCAAGATATGCAGTGTTGGATGATCCTTCGATGCTAGTTAGCTGGCTGGTTTTCGTTACTTTCAGAACATTCCTTGAAGAGAAACAGGAGTTAAACAAAAGAATTAGCAACACACAGTAACAGTACGTACTCGAGCAATAGAAAAACAATTTAACTTGACAAACTTTAAAATAAAATTCAACTTTAGGAAAGTTTAAATTTTGCAGCCACTAGGCTGTCTAGTGGAATATGCTCGGTGTTATACATTTTTCAGGAAATTTAGCAATAGTAGAACTTATTCGTAATGTAATAAAATTGTCTATTCCACTGTTGTTGATTGAGTTTGTTGGAACCGGTAAATGCTACAGAGTGGCGTCTGATTGGTCTATTCAAGTTCATAGAAGTTGAAACAGATTAAGACCTATTACCGGCATGAACTCAACCATTGCCGAATTCTTGATTACTGTCATTGCAGTAATCAATTGAATGTGATGACGGCATGGACGATTAAACTTATTTAATGAATTGAAAATAATCGCCATATGATTGAATCTCTTTGAGCAAGCAACAATGGGTATTTAAATTGAGAAGAGATGCTACACTGATTCAAATTGGAATACACTATTCATATTATGTAGCATTATTCAACCAGGTCACATACATAAAAATCAGAGGCAGTGCTGTGGTTTTGTGCACTGCTGATGTGATCTTTGTACAGTTCTTTGCTGTAGTAGCAGCAAGGACTAAAGGCGGTTGGATTCGCACTCTTACAGAATTTGTCGGCTTACAGAATTTTAGCTCACTATAGTCTGCTACGGTGAGCCGTTGTCTCTCTATAAGCCGACTCTGTGTTTACGAGTCTTCATATCCACTCGCTTTTAGCCCTAGCTGCTGCTATAGCAAAGAAAAGTACAACATTCACATCAGCAATGCACAAACCAGAGAAATACCAGCACTGTCTCGATTTCTCCGTGATTTGTGTGTATTTGCACTTCTCTTTTCAGTTTAATTTAATCTTTCTGAAGTCAAATATGATCTTATCGAACGCCTAATCTTGTGTAAGCTACTACAGTCATCCTCTATTTTAAAACATGTTATTTTATTTTCCGTAAATGAAAGGAATGAACTTCTTTGTAATGAATGAAAAAACTATGAACGGGACCTTTAGCAGGGTAGGCTAGTGGATAATGTCTTTAGTTTTTGCACTTAAAACATTATTAGTGCTGAGGGCTGAGTTGAGGCAAACATGCCCCCCTCTACCACTCAACCCAAAGAGTAGGTTGATGGTTAGGTTGGACGTTGGATGATTCCAAACAATGTTGAAATCAATGATATTGAACAGTTCAGAGATTTCCGTGAATTATAAATTCAATATTTTACCAGATGATGAAGGCGTTTCCTTCACACATTTTCAGGTGATGATACTGTTACGGGTTCTTTGTCTAAAATAACGCTGGAAACACTTCAATTTATCACTTCCACTTCATTAGCACAAATAATCTACAACTCACACTAATCAGTAATTTCTTACAGAAAAATAAGCAATTAAAAACAGATAAAACGATGTTTTTCAACTGATGAGTTTTCAATATCACCATACAAAAATCAATCACTAAATGTCAAAAAGCCGATCTAAAATTAAATAATAACTGTAAAATAAACTGTCCAATAATATTCAAAAAGAAACGTCAAGGAAGAACAATTAACTTAGGTAGCACACGTCCGTAATACAGTAATAGGTAAAAGAATTATCACTATAGAACTATCAAAAGAATTATCACTACTGACAACAAAAGTTCATTGGATAGTTTGTAATATCGCCAACGGGATTGCAGTCTGTATTAACAGGAACTGTCACTACTCCCACTTATCACAACGAGTTTCAAACAAGACTGAACTAATTTACAAAAGTCTCCCTCTATTTATATAATTTTTCATAATTGAGATATCTCTCGATTTTTCTATCAACTTCTACCGATTTCTAAAATAAACAATGAAAGACCTTCACACCTTCCACAATATTCGATAAGAATCCATTAATTTCTAATCAAACAACTAGAACATTCTACAAAGGTCCAAGTAAACACATTAAAGTGTCAAAAGCAGAGTAATTAATTGCTTAGAAGTAAACATTTACATAGCAGATAACACCGAGAACCACTTCTTTCTCTCAATTCTCACTACAATACCTATTCTGTCAGTATGAATCAAGTACTGCACATATCTCCAATTTCTTAATTTTTAGTCTGACAAAGAATAATCTATGCATTCGCCATTGAGTCATGAATGCGATCAAATTTCAATGCTGACATTTTTAAGCATAACTATTGAAGGAAGATTGCAGTAGAAACTTACAATTCTTTTTCTAGTAGAGACTTAATAACACTAGCCCCTTTCGCCATAGTTTGATCTTGTTTGTTGCACAAAATTAAAAACTGTGGTTTGGACTTGAGAAGCACTGGATCTAGGAGCAATGTATATAAGAACCTGCAAAGAAATACAATTTTAGATTGTTATTGTTGTATAGCCGTTTAATATACTTTCTTACTACCTTCACTATAGCAATTAATATAGCTTTAGATACAATTCTTATTGAAATATTCAGATGTACATGTACTGTATATTATGTTGAGTTTCCTCTTGTCTATATTTCAAAATATACAAATCTATATATAGAAAAGTTCTTAAGACAGCCAAAAGAATAGCTGCTAGAAAATTCATAAAAAATTCCGAAAACCAAGCTAGAGCAGTCTGGAAATTAGTTAGAGCTGAATCTGCCAAGAATAAAGGATCAACATCAGAGACATGTATAGCTAATGATTCTGGAATTTTAAAAACAGGAAAGGAGGCTGCCAACTTATTAAACAACTATTTTGTTAATGCACCACTCAAAGTACAGAGAACAATGACAGGATTGAGTAGTATGAACAAATTTTTGGATTTCTTCTCCATTAATGAACAAAATAATATTCATCTCAATCATTTTGATCCAGTAAGTGTTATAGAACTTGGAGAGATAATAAGAAAACTGAAAAATAAGAGATCCTATGACTGTTTCAATATTTCAAACAGTTTGGTGAAACAAACAGCAAAACACATCTTGGAGCCTCTTTCATTCATATTCAATAGATCAATGGAAACTGGTTATGTTCCATCCAAGTTAAAACTATCGAAAATAGTTCCTATTTACAAAAAAGGCCGACATGAACTTCCAGAGAATCATCGGCCGGTGGCAAATCCTCCAATATTTTTGAAAATTTTTGAATATGTTATACTTCGAAGATTGAGAAAGCATTTAGGCCAGTTAAGCTTGTTGTCTCCCAAACAGTTTGGATTTAGGCCAGGTTTCTCAACAGGTGATGCTCTATTTTCATTCATGGATGAGGTTCTTACATCTGTGGATGGTGGATCCAAGGCATGTGGATTGGTAGCTGATCTCTCCAAAGCTTTTGATCTTGTTAATGGGGAGATCTTGTCTCGTAAGTTGCAGTTATATGGTTTCCAGGATGTAGTTCTCAGATGGTTTGACTCGTACCTCTGTGACAGATATCAGCAAGTCGAAATTCAGTCATCCCCCTACGTTTATAATTCAGAATGGATGAAGACAAGGAGTGGGGTCCCTCAAGGTTCAGTTCTTGGTCCATTACTCTTTCTTCTATACATTAATGATTTACCTTCATATCTGGAACCTGCGCACTGTGTGCTATATGCCGATGATGTTAGCATTTTATTGAAGAGTAACAGTCAGCAAAAAATGGAATCTGAGTGCAGAAATGCGTTTGAAAAATTAGAGAAGTGGCTGACTGCTAATATGCTGATATTGAATCGTGAAAAAACTAAACAAATACCATTCAGAGCAGCTAGAGAAGCAAACTTGGAAATAGAAGAAGGCAGTGTGGAGCCTATAAACAACATTAAAGTTCTAGGAGTTATGTTAGATTCTGAAATTTCCTGGAGACCTCATATAGAATCTTTGAAAAGTAAGTTGAGTTCTGTAGTATTTGTACTCAGAAATCTTAAAGCATTGTTGGACACTAGAACTCTCAAAGATGTATATTTTGCAATGTTTCATTCCCTTCTGGCCTACGGGATTATATTTTGGGGGAACTCAAGCCAAGCAATTGACATATTCCGTATCCAGAAGTGGGCAATACGAGTAATGGTTGGAGAGTCAATACGTTCAAGCTGTAGACCATACTTCAAACAAATGAAAATTCTACCTCTTCCAAGTTTGTATATCCTAGAAGCAATATGCTTTATTGATCAAAACAAGGATAAATTTAAAACTGGTGCACTTTTTCACAATTATGGAACTAGACATAGAGAACAGTTGCGAGATGATACGCACCGCACTACATTATATGAGAGAGGAGTTAAAAGTGCTGGGATTCGATTGTACAACAAACTACCAGCCATTTTAAGAGCATCCACAGGTCGTGAATTTAGAGCCTTGATGAAGAGGGAATTGTTAAATATTTGTGCATACTCGATTGATGAATTCCAGGCTTATTATGAGATGCAAAATTAGTTTGTACAGTTTTATGTATGTTTTGTGTAACTTATTTGTACAATATTATTGACTAATTCATTGACAAATCCAAATACCCCTTTTATAGGTGGTCAGTGGACGAATAGTAATAATAATAATAATAATATAATTAAATCTCTGGCCACTATGAAGCATGATTATAGCCCAAAATGTTGTATTAATGAAGTGTGAATACTTGGTCTAGATAAGAAAAAAAGTAACATAATAACGGAAATTAATTGGAATTGAGTAAATTCATTCAAAATGTGTCGCTCAAGAGTTCATTGTTGACTGAATTCATAATACTAGTAATAAAAATAATTTAATTCATCATTACAGTAATGAGATCTTTCAATGGTGATGTGGATAAGTCTCTTGTGAAACAATCTTCTCATTACGTGAGGTTTCGTTTCTCATTTTCACGCAATATTTCGTGCTAAACTATGTCACAATTGTACTGCATTTTTGAAGGAAATATAATGAAAATATAGAAAATAAAGGATTTGGTTTTTTACAAATGAATTATTTTTTATAACTGATACTTACTCAGCCGCATCTCTAATTTCCTTTTGCAAGGTGACTGAATCCACTACAAAAATAACTCCCTGGGTTAAGCCTTTGTATGTGTCAATATATCTTCCACGCAGTCTTTCATGTCCTGGGATGTCAATCAGCCTCACATTTCGCTGCAATATTTTGTAAAGGATCCATGTAATTAATGAATTTACTACAGTATATTCATTCAACATTTAATTTTTAGTGATCATTTTTGTATCAGAGCAGCTATTCATATACAGTACAAAGCAAGAAAATGATACCAAGTTTTAAAATAGAATATAGGAGTTTTAACGCTGCAGTATTTATTATATACAACGTACAATGAAAATTAATGCATCAAGTGGAAGAGCAACAACAGTTTTACGTACAAGCTTAAAAGTGATCAATGTGAGCTCCATTCGTCAAATCAAGCCGATACATCAGTTATTCCCAAAGACTTTGATAAGTGTCTGGAGTGTGCCTGTAACAGCTGCTTCAATCCTGTTCCTTAATTCGGGGAGGTCAGCTGGTCATCAACACGATCTTTTATGAGCCCCCAAAGGTAGAAATCACATGGCGTCAGATTGGAAAAAACGTGGAGGCCACGCGAAACAAGCTTTGTGGCTAATCCAGCGGTCGGGTACAGAGACATTTAACCTATCGTGTTCTATGCTAAGCCTGTGAGGCGGTGCACTATCTTGCTGCCAAATGAAGTTTTGAGGTTCATCTTCCAATTGAGGGAATAGCAGTTCTAGAGCAGCACGATTACAGACGCGTCTTCAAAAAGGAAGACCATAAACTTTTCACCGACATGACAAAAAAAAACATCCAATTAAGGAGAGCCTCGTTGCAATTTCGTGCCCACAGAAGCTAACAAACAAAAAAAACTGTTCTAGTTGCTATTTCATTTGATTAATTTAATTGAATAATTTGTATTGTTGTATATAATAAATACTGCAACGCTTTAAAACTCCGATACTCTTTTATAAACACCTGGTTTTGATAATTGACCTGAAATTAATTGAGTCATTCCATGATATTTTACGAAAATATATTACAATTTTTTGTTTATAAACTCCAACTGATATTGAATATTAAGATCTAAACTATGATTTCATGATGTAAACTACTAATAATTTACTTCAGATCCTACGTTTTTTATAATAAAGATGACAGAATATCGATTTCAGTCTCAAATAAAGGCTCGTTCATGATTGAAAATTATCGAGATGAAATTTAGATTCAAATTTGAAATTCACATTGCTGACTCATTGGTTCACAAGTACCATTCCTACATCAATACAAGGTTATTCTATTACAATATTTCAATATGATATCAACTTATGCACTATTATGCTCTTGAAGGCCCAGCATAACAATACAAGAAAGAAAAGCCTGTTTGATATTAGAAATGAATTTAACTTCATCAAAAATGAAATACGGTAAACATCAGGCCCTACAATTTTAACCTAAATAATAAACGTCTGCTTCAAGTTTTCAAAAGCTGATTGATCATTAATTGGTTTTTGTCTATAAAATTACATACCATGTTTAAAAATCGATGAAAAATTAAGGATTTTTAAGGTTGAAATTTTTTTTTAGGATGAAGCCCACATAGGTCTGAGACCTGTGCGTGGGTAATGAGTTGGATGATGGTGATTGATGAGTTGGACCTACAGTTTTAGGTGGGTCCTATTTGGTATGTTTACCTTATAATATACAGTATATATATTTTTATATTAATGATCAACGCATGACAGGCGTGGAATAGAAATTGTAAATACTCACGTTTTTTATTGAGTAATCACCAATATTCTCTTTTATAGATGTGTGTGTTGCTACGAATTTTTTGTGGAGTAGGTGGGAGTAGATCAACGTTTTTCCTGAATCGCAGAGACCAGTTATGAGGATGCAATTCTTTAAGCTCTTACTCCGTTTCCATATTGCAAAGAAAACTGTAATAAAAACCCTTTTTATTAATTAGCCTATTCTTATTTGTAAATTGGAATCATCAGTAGCTTGTAGTAATATTTGCCAAAAAATGAAGAGTCCAGTAAATTGTTCACTTAATCGAGATAACAGCAAAGTTCATTCATCACTCAAGCTAGTAGACTAGTAAAAGCTTGACAGCTGGCTTGAAGAAAAATGGTTACTTACGTATTATACAGGGGCCACTATTTGACAGTGCGCTGTGGCAGAACAAGCTTAGCCTAACCTCGCTAGATCGTGAATTCCTAGACAACAAATTCATGATATTTTAACGGTCAATGATCACAGAGGTGATGTTTATGTAGCATTACGTGATGCTGAACTAACTGTGTGATGTTTTCCATGATGAAATACTTGTTGAACAATCTAATATCAAAACTGACACCGTATTTCTATTCAATATATAATTTTCACTCGCTTATACTGGAGGGATGCAATTCACTTCTAAATGAAGCTGATGAGGATTCTCTTTAGAAGTGGAATACATTCCTCCAGTATCTACATTATAAGTGAGTGAAAATAATAAATAGAAATACAGTGTGAGTTTTGATATTAGACTGCTTTACTAACCTAACTTTTCTGGGTGGCTGATGGGGCTAGCATATGAGAGAGCCCCTTTCTTGCACAATTCCCGGTATTTGCGATCCTTATTTCTATTGGGGTACTTGGTATCATGAATTTGGTACCTAGGAATTCAGAATCTAGTAAGGAAAGGTTGAGCTTGTTTGATGCAGCGCGCTGTAAGATAGAGGCCACCTAATATTATATGTAAGTACTGAAAAATGTTAAATCATATTTAGGTAAAAAAGAATTAGAACAGACGAATAGCAGCATCCTCTGATTACTATTACTATACACTACGTATAATTTATATACTATACACTAAGTTGATAATTTTGGAAAAGGCAATATTCTTGTCTAGTGAATAGGAGCGTAAGGACAAAACCAATATAATAATTCCTTAATTTGAACGTAAAGCAATATTATCAAGTTAATTGATCTATCTCTGTTAAGCTGGGCATTCACGTTCCAACTTGCAGTACTGCTAGATGGATAGTCGACTCCACTCACGCTCCTACTTGCAATCCAACTTTATTCCTAATCAGCTGTGATCGTCGCTCTCGAGCCGAAAAATGTAACCGATGTTGCCCGAAGGTCATGCACTGATTGAGATAGGTTGGACGACTTTGATCCAACGCCCCCACACACGTTCCAACACCATCGATATTCGGAAGTTGTCCCTCTAGTCGTCCATCTACAATTCCAACCATCCAACAAGCCCATTCACGTTCCGTTTTCAGATCCAACCTTGGAGGTTGGACTGCAAGTGGTAGTGCAAATCGGAACGTAAATGCCCAGCTTTACATCAAATTTATATGTGCATCATATGTAGGCTACAACATAAGTGAGACAAAATCAGCACAGATACATATTATCTTCCTCTGACTATTCACTAGTTAGCCTAATAATTTTGGCATTAATTTTAATAGCATAGTGGATAAGGCCTAATGTATTCTAATAATTGATTACTTTCAACCTTCAATATTCTATTACTGGTGCACATAGGCGTAACGAGGGGGGTTCTTGGGGACGTAACCCCCGAAGCCCACATTGCTTGGAAGAAAATGTAAAAAGCAATTTGAAAAAGTAAAAATTTGAAAGATTTATTTAATTTGAAGCTAGGGTAAAGGAACCAGTAGCTTTACTACTAGTAGTAGTAGTAACACTCTTACTTCGATATTTCCCAAAGAATTCCACCTAGAAATGAAGGATTCTTGTAGACAGTCTTCCAATTTTTCCCCATCAAAAATGATGCCCAGCACATGACTCAATGGTTGACTAGTTACGTCACTGCTGGTGCATCATATTTCGGTAAGACAGAATCAGAACAGATGCATATTTGAATCCTCTGATACTTTCCAAAAGGAAATATTAATGAGTAATGATTGAGATGAATGTGCCATAGCCTAATCTAATAATGCTTTATATTAATTAAAGAATTAGACAATTATATGAATAAGTCAAGAAGAAGTGGTTCTATTGTTCACAATCTTTGCAGAACTGCTTCATCTTGTTGTGAACGAATGTGACATCTTCCAACATTTAGAATTTCATTCACGAGGAGTGAGAAATTTACGTATGTGCACTTTGGTTTAGTGCAATAGATGTTTAAATGCATCTGTGATAATAATTGGATCAATACTGCCCAAGGCACAAACAATATTTTCATTTCTATTCTGTTTCTTCCAGAGATTTCTGAACTCAAAATGTGTAAGTACTTTAAGCCCATGATTTCGAACGAAAGAGGTTTGCTTTTTCAACAAAATCCAAGAAAGTTTTGGGGCAGAAAACAAATGAAAATTTAAATAGTGTTTTAATTTTGGCTCAATACTATCTTGATTCAAGGTTAATCGATAGTAGCTTTTCATCAAAGTGAATTGAACTAACGTAAATTGTGGCACTAATTGAAAAAGTATGTTACATTTTTAGTTTTGGAATAATCTCAACAAACATTATCAGTTTTACATTTCAGCATTTTCAGTAGCTGCTTATTCCACCAGAAATAGTTGAAGTTAAATAATTTAGTGTCTTGGACCGCTATCTGCTGATTGTTAAAGATGCGATGCAGTCACTAATTCTACAAATTTACAATGATTTCCAACTTGATGAGCAGAAAGCATGTTAGGTTATGTAGGTTATTGCAAAACCTAAACGCTCAACAATTGATAGCATCAAATGCATATTCAACAATACAATTCTAAGTATATTCACAAATGCGTTGATAGCAAGCATGCCAAGTCATCATTAATACATTTATCGGTAATTATTTAGTATCCAAACTTTTCGATATTTCCGACAATTTTTTTGTGACACCTACCCTTTCAAACAGTTTATTGAAATAGCGCAGTGCTGTAATTATGTAACCTGCCAATGATCTTTGAAGCTCTGCAGCTCTATATCCGTCCACCAACACAATCGGATGAAAACAATCGTTATTCTACAAGCATCGATATTAAGGTTAGGATAGAGTTTTCTTAGTTACGGAATATTCTCATTCAATTGTTTTGGTGGACTGATAAGGATAAGCAACCCTTTGAACGTCTCCACTATCTTCTATCATCATTATCTAATTTTTTAAATTGTCGGTAGTGACCGTTACATGCCTATGATTTTTCAGTATTCTTAATGCTGACACTAAATATCACAATAATTTTATGAATAATAATAAGTCATTCATTTCTTTGTCGAACGTTAGGTCTATAACACTTAAAGTAAGTTAGCCTAGATAAAAAAGTCAAAATCCCAAAAAAACGTTCTCAAGTGAAAGAAATGTTTCAGCATATGGATATTACATACCTATAGAGATGAGAATCGCAATCAAAGCAACAACAATGCCATAAATTTGAAACTCCTTTAATCGCGAAAATAAATCCGTTGGCATGAATTGAAATTTCGTTTCTGAAGTCATTTTTTATTGGTCTATATATCGAATTTGATATGTTAAATCCTGAGCTTCAATACATGCTCTTGTACAAAACAATACTTTTCTTTAAATGCCAATTGAACACTGAAAACCCAATAAAAATTTAAATAAAACTGGTGCTGTGGAGATAAAATTCATGAAACGTTAACGTCGTAACAGCTGTTGTTGATGTATACAACTATCCATGTGTCTAGAATCAGCTGATTGGTATTGAATACTGAATATTTAAAAAATGAATACCGATCCCACGGAAGTTGAAATGCCTACGTTTTCAAAATCAAAAAAGTTCTTGGTCAATCATTTTTTTAAAGTTTCAAGTTTTTTTAGTGGGTTCCGGAATCATTATTGAGCTCATTAATCGATAACTGAATGTTGATGTGAACGCAACTTTCTCACTTTGAATTTGACATGATTATGATTTTTGGATTATTCAATTGACTATCACAAAATATACTTAAAATACATGAAATTTAAAAATAAACTCAAAACTTTATATGTGTCAAAATTGAATAATGTTTATTAAGAGCAAATTCACGATGTTATATAAAATTTCACAAACTTTGAATCTAATTTTTCATATAGACCTAAATTTACACTAAATGGACAGAGTTGCAACGCGCTTTCTTTTTGAATGCTCGGAGTTTTTTGGTCAATTCGCGATAAATAATAACAGGTATATAAATTGAATGCATATTCGTCTTAACAAAATAAAAAAGCCAAGAGGTAAATAACTGGGTTTGGTAAAAAACATCTTCCACTCAATACGCACTATAATTATATATATTTTTGTGAGGTAATACGGGAGCCTTTGTTGTCTAGAGGTTGTGTAGTGGCCTCCTGAAAAAAACAAGTGTGGTATTTCAATAAAATAAATATTATTATATCGAGTAACATAGTTCTCATAGGATCTGCTGCAAACATGACAAATGAATGTTTGAAGAGAGCTTTTGTTAGGTACTTTATAACAGGAATAACAGCGAGTACATTAGTACCGTAACTTATTTACTTACTAAATAGTGGTATATTTTCTACTCCTCTCTATGCTCTATGCTGTATAATAATAATAATAATAATTATAAATCGAATAATCAATACCGTAATTGATTCAAAATAGGCTATATTTGTGAAATTCAATAGAAATAGTTTTCACTGGAAAAGTTGCTGTTTCAGCCAGGCGGCTGAGAGGATATTACACTCTATCCTGAAGAAACCGAGGCATGAGCGGGCGTAGTTAGTTGGAGCGCTTATCTCTGATAAAACTGGCTGCTACTACCGCGGTCAAGAGTCCGAATCTTGGATATTTTGTGAAATCATTCACCTCATTCACTCATGCTCAAACATCATGTGGACACCATCTGACAAAAAATATATAATAACACTAAATTAGTATTTTGTCTACATTTGGTCAACTCAATAAATTTAACAACACGTTTTACATAATATTGTACTTCATTAAAATGCATCTCACTACTTGTGCTGTAGGCCTACTTGGTTTCCTAAATGAACATATACACACACACACACACAAGATATGCCAATGCCATTTTGGGTCTCTTGCACAAAATTTACAAACTAGTATAACCAGTGTTTGAGTTATTATTTGCAAAATTTTATGAGATTTTTTATGTTTTGTTTGTAAGTTATTTTTAATTTGTGAATAGCTATGCAACAAGCCTTGGCATACTTCTATTTCTTTTATTATCTCGGTCTATAAGTTGTAACCGTGCTTCAATTCAATTTATTCTATTTCTCACAAAAAACAAATTCAATAGAGTGCGAAGCTAAGGTGGTATAACGACTAATAACATTTTTACAGGAGCAAAGCCAAGCTTGTTTGCTAAGAGAGATCAATATTTTCTTGAAAAATCTCATATCATAGATGAGTTTCTCCAAAATATAGGCTTGTAACTTTCTTTGTATTAATTTTAACAAAAATCTTATCAACACTCAGACCTAGCTGAATTTTAAAATGTTGTTCGTATTCTGTCTATCCATTTGTATTGTTCAACTTGATAGCTAATATGTTATCATTATCCTACTGGTAGGAGTGTTCCATCAACTCCAGTTTGAAGCACTATCATTCCCAGAAAATTTGTTTGGGTTTCTGATTAACATGTTGCTGTTGCAAATAAGAAGAATAGGTGCAACTCGTTAAATGATTTAAGTGATTTTTAAAATGCTCGATCTTTGAAACTGGAAAATTATGATGGAGCAA
This sequence comes from Conomelus anceps, assembly GCA_948455865.1. Classification (NCBI taxonomy): domain Eukaryota; kingdom Metazoa; phylum Arthropoda; class Insecta; order Hemiptera; family Delphacidae; genus Conomelus; species Conomelus anceps. The sequence continues at coordinate 32,343,202 of OX418216.1, forward strand.
AGTTGGATCGTAGCTCTGACGTCAAAGCTCTTCATTAAATAAAAATGTAGCCTACTCTTTATTCACTATTTATAAATAATAAATTATTATAACCAGTTTCTTAGTGGGTGTGTTTTTTAAATCACTTTTCCGATTAGTTTTGCAGATAAAATTACTCTATATGTCCAGTTTATAAATTATTATATCCATAATCTGTTTTTCTCATCATAAATATTTTTCACGCAGTGCCTATAAAAAATTAGTTTCTCTAGATAGGACTTAATGCTGGGGAATTTTGAATTTCTTGGAATTTGATTGTAAGTTTTCAAGTTATATAACTATCATTTAGCGCAGACTAAATTAATATGTGTACTGAAAAATACTAGCCTTTAGAATTTGAAAAATAGCTTAGATTAATTTTTTTAGAAGTGATTCTTTCGACATTTTTATTCAGGCCTGCTCCTTTTAAGTAGTTTTTCTGTAATGTTATATTTTAATTATTCTAATTCTAATTATTTTTCAAAGTGAAAATGTACTGTCAGTGACTTATAGTGTCTTGAATTGTGAACTACTTACCTGTTTAGTATAAATAAATTTCTACAATGTCATATTTCAATAAATTATTCTATTGTTTTTGTGCTACTATGGTATTATCAGAAGCAGTCGAAATTATGAGATGAATAAATATTCTCATTCTGAATAGGCTGATGAAGCTTCTTTTAAGCATTCTTCCAATATAAGCGAGTTAATATTATAATTTAAATAGAAATACAGTATCATTTTTGATATTTGAATAAATATTAAATAAATAAAATTTAATATTTAATATTCTCCATAGATAAATTAATTTCCAAATAGTTGTTGAAAAATATGTGATTATATTATTTTAGTCGAAATGATGTAATTATCGAATTTTCAAATGTAATCTTACCTATAGGCTATAAGTACAAAACATTTTCCGACTACATTTTCAACAATGAATTTTATATGATCACTTATTACGTCTATTTGGTAGTTAAATTAAGCCCACACACTCAGTGTCTTTTCTACTTCCGTTGTCAGGATAACAGGAACATCAATTAAACAGTGATGAAAATTATGGGTTAATTATGTTTCTGGAATTAAAAAAATTAAGGGTTGTTTTAGCTCACCTAGAAATAATAAAATCTCTACTTAGGCCTGTGTTGTTTATGCAACGTATTGCTTGAGTTTTTTGTTGAAAATTACTAATTTCGGTAGATTTTTAACAATGTACAGACTTCATGTGAGTTGAATAGTTGGATACGATAATATAATTAATCTTTAAATTCATTATCTTTATTCATTATCTTGACCATAAGAAATTTAATAAAAATTTTAACATCTCCCTAAATAATTTGAATTGAGTCGAATACGGCAAAGAGTTATTGTACTCTACTAAATAAAATATACTGTACTTCTAAAAAATTTTATTTTGTTACAAAGCTTTGTTCTAAAAATGACCAGGACATTTACATAGTATACATGGAACTTGGTTCAAGCTGCAGTACTATAATTTTCAACTTTCTACTGAAAATGGCTCTAACTCTAACATAAGGTGATATCATTCACTGTTAACAAAGAAATTGTGAAGAAAGGTTACTATGTGTTGAAATATGCTTTGTGAGTACTCCTAGTCAATGACGTATATGGGAATGATTTATACAGGGAATTTCACTGATACGCTGATAACCTGATAGATAATTTCAGTTTGGACCACTTGTACTGAGTTAAACTTCCTTACATTTGATTCTGTTAAGCAGTAGGCCTATACTGTATAACTAGCAAAAGCGGTACACATACCAAGTACATTCACGTATCGTAGCCTACCCAATCTGTGGAATCATAATTATTTTGCAATGTGTAATTTACTTGCAGTATTAGAAGAGAAGGTGGTTCCATTTAACTTGTTTTCTCTTTCTCAACCCAATTTTCATTCTGGTATCAGGTTTAAAAGTACCTATACACGTTTCTTCAGCAATCAATTACAGATGCAATGGGCTTCTATAATTTGACAGAGTGAAAATATCAAAAGTAATTGATCTGAAATGTTTTTGCCATGTGTTCAGATCTTGATTGAGATGCTTTCGACAATAATAAAGAAGTGGAACAAGAGTAGGAAAACGTAGAAGTGGGAAAATACGGAGTGGATCTGGTCCTCACATAAAATATTGCTTATGATGAAAATTATTATTATTATTATCATTAAAATGTATATAATAAGAGGGAGTAGGTGGTGTGTGCCTATGTGTGTGATTTTTTGACTAACAGATTTCACAAAAACGGCAACGATTTGGAACTCTAAATTTGACACAAAGCTTCTTCTGAATTCTTGTCAGTGCACCTCGAAGCCCGATTTTTGATTTTCCTTTCAGATGTTTCAAAATAAATGTTCAAATTACACTTATATTAGCACTATTACTGTTTCAAAATGTGTTTGGATGCAGAAAGCTGATAGAACATCTGATAACATGACACTTCGCTATGGTGATGATATAGATGATACGCCGATATTTGTCTTAAGCCAAAGCAACAGATTAGCTCTGTATCAATATTACAAGATTGCAGCTGCTAATTACCTAGCGTCATGCGAGCTTACTTATTGTGTGTACTGAGCTTTTCCTGTAATACAGGCAATTTTTAATCTGTAATTCTTTTAATTTAAAGAACTAGACACAAAACTATGCAGGTGGGTAGAGCTGAAAAGTTGCTAAAAAGGTAGTTTACTTATAAAAAGCACTAAATATTCATACCATCAGAGCAATAAACATTTTTTGTGAACCTGTCTTTTCAAACGGATGAATTGTAAGGTATTTAATACTGTATGGTATTTCATACATTTTTTCATTCATTTTCAGAATGTGGAGCAATTTTTTTATGGATTTCATAACTAGTTCATCTGACTTAGGTTATACAGAGTGTAGAAATATGCGTACTATGCATATTTCTATCTGATTGGATAATTATTGATAATAAAGAGAAAGGCAAGATTCATGTGGGCTGACAAGGATGAATAACATATTTCAAACAATATTTTCATGAATTTTATCACTGGCACATCTTACTTGGGTGAGACAGAATGTATGAAATGTATAGCATTATTTTGTGACCACAACCATAAGTTGCCTATCAGAAAAGAAAAACTCCAAAATGGATTCCTGGGCAAGACAGGGTAAAAATATGCTAGTTAATAATAATAATATTGTGTGATCTGACTGACTCAGGTCTGGTGCAAGAGTTTGCACGTAGCACTTTAATAAGTTCAGCAGTTCAGTTCCTCTTCAGTGACAATGTCATCTCATTCCATCAAATCTTGTCAACATTTATAGAGCTGCATTTAAAAAATGCATTATTCTATATTATTAACTTCCAACATGATTACTGATTTGGTCTATTTATTTTAATTTTATTATTTTATCTCTTATTTGTATTCTTCTTCTCTCACGTGGTCAAGTGTTAGAAATTACTTATTCCAAACTTTGCCTCATCAAAGAATAAAATGTAATTTTATTGTGTTCTTTTCTATTGTACTCTAATATGTTAAGCTAATATATAAAACTTATTGGCCAATAGAATCTTGAATCGTGAATTCTCTAGAATTAGATTGAAAATCTCACAGTTGCTAAATGCTGGATGAATTCTTTAAAAAAATTACAGAGAGTGGAATTAATTTGTTGTATTAATCAAACACATTTTTTCAACTCTCGAGCCAACATAAATTTGAAAAATAAATTCAGCTGGTGAAAATAAACCCTTAATCCAGACCTCCTAGGGTCCCTACGCATGTAGCTGGTTACAAAATAAGTTCATGGTTTCAATCATTTATTTTTTGTAGAATCAAGAAAATAATGTAGAGGTCGAATATTATGAATAATGAAGGTTCTTCAGAGAGGGTAGGCTATCAACGAATATAATAAACATAAGTCAAGGAACAGGTTTTTTGACATTGTACGGCTGGCTGGAAGTTGCCTTTTAGTCACTGGAATGCTTTTAATATACGAGCGACTGGGACAGACAATTAGGCCTACATTGTGAGAAAAGACATGCAAACTATTATTTATTAAGGGAATTTTCAAATGTGTCGACCAAGACCCCCGGCCCTGTCATCAGCTTTGGGACCAATAACCTTGCAATTCTATAGCCTACTGCTGTCACACCGAGCTGAGAATACACTGGTGGCCTAGCTTAATATAAAATATGTTGGAAGCTACAACGCACAAGGTCAGTTTAAATCTAAAAGATTTATTGTGTTCAATAGATAGAATTTTATAATTAATGAAAATTGGATTTTCAGTATTCATTATTCAAAGTTATACTATAGGCATACCGGCACAGACTTTAGACTACACTATTCTCTTACATATATGAAAGGCGATGTGTATCCAGTAAACTCCAAAACCGCTGAACAGATTTTTATGAAATTTTCAGGCACAATGTAGAATAGTCCCGAGATGGCTCCTGTGAAGTTTGAGGGTTCAAAAGTTCTCGCTGAAGGACACAAAAAGGAGAAATCTATCTTTAAAGGAACAGCTGATAGAAGTCAACAGGTTTTTTTTTAATCGAATGGTGGCCCTTAGCGGCGTTGTTTACGCTGTCTGCAGCTTACGCGCGTACTTAGGTGTGTAGTCGGAGTATTGCACTCATATAGGAAGTATTATGTTTGGAGAAACAAAGCTCAGTATGCTTCATCCATTATTTCTTTTGCAAAATTTTTTTTCTAATTACAATTTTACCAAACAAAAAATAACATTTTATGGTAGCTAGGATGGTCCTAGGTCCCATGGGTGAACCGCTAGTATGTCATAGTTATATTACTCATCTGTGAGAGCTGGATGAATCAGTATTGAGACTGCTAATTTAATTTTTTAATTTGATCTTTCCCGTTGTAAGTTGTATAAAAACTGTTAAATTCCCTCTATCTCCTTTTTTAGGGACAATTATTTAGCTTTTATTGTTGGTAATGGTTGTAATAGATACCCTCATAGAGTGATAGAGTGTGCTTCCATCATGCTGAAAAATGTCATTTAATTGAAATATATAATTATAATAGTAGATATGAATGATATGATGAATAAATTAAATTTATTCCTCATTGAATTATAATAACGTAATGATAATATAAAATATAACGAAAAAACAATCATTGTCACACAAACTCAATTCAAGAAAAAGATAAATGAAAAAAAGTGAAACATAAGTAATCAAATAGAGTTCTGTCATGTTTTCCATGACAAAATACTACACAAACAATCTAATTTCAAAACTGACACTGAATTTCTTTTTAAATTATGATTTTTACTTATACTGGAGGGAAGCATTGCGCTTCTCCTTAGAGTTGAAATGCATCCCTCCAGTATAAGAAAGTAAAAATCGTATTTTTACTTTAAAATTGACTGCAAGTCGTTAAATTTACAATAAAAAGTTAATATTAACAACGCAGATCGTTATTTTTAGAATCAAGAAATCATAATTTAAATATAAATACAGTGTCAGTTGATATCAAATAGCACAAGCAGTACGCAAGCTAGAGTTTTGAAAGACAAAGTTGAGCAAAGTATGACCTTTTTTGAGTATACGGTAGATAATATTCAATTACTCAAAAAAAGTTATAAAATCGAATGAACTAGAACTAGTAGCATGTTGGTGCTATCTTTAGCTTTAAGTGTGTTTCAAACCAATTTATCACGTGGATATCACATATTGTAATATAACTACCGTATGTCATGTAAGTTATTAGAATTCGCAGAATTTAGAGAAAATAATATGTAAATTTGTTTTCTATGATTATATGTTGTACGGTATCTGTATTGAATACAACATTATAGGTTCGATGCATTGACCATTATATTACTCAAAACTTAAATAGAAATTATTGATTAAAACCGAATGGATTGAATAAATTTCAAAATCAACTAGAAAACTGAATAAAATATCAATATATTACAGACCGTACTGTCATCCTACTCGAAGAGTAGTTGAAAATAATATCCTCAGTTCAAAACAGTTAACGTGCCGCAGCAAGCCTATAAATTAATAAATTGAATGCGAGTCTCAAGAGGGAAGGTTTTTATATATTGTTACATCAATATGATTTGATAATGAGTTTACATATACTTCGTGGTAGGATATTATGTATATTTATAGGGTATATAATTTTATACATAGCTTACCCGATAGTTCACTAAAAAGTTTAGTGTTATTACATATACTATATATCAATCATTATTATATATATATATATATATATATATATATATATATATATATATATATATATATATATACTGTATGCTTATTATTGTCTTAGCGGCCTACATTGAACTGTCTGTGTAGATTGTGTACTGAAAAAGGACCAATATAATATCATGCGCTTTATTTGTCCATTCTACTGTAATAAATTTATGGGTTCTCTCAATGACTTATTTACTAGATGATTTCAAGCATTGTGCTTAGTTTGTTTCAAAAGTAGCGAAAGTGAAGAGTGTGACAAAGTATAGTGTACTGCTCAACAACTGCTTTACACAATCAGCACGTCTAATCTGATATGGCGATCTTCTTTAGTACCAACATCTACTTAACAAAATTCATTGTTTGGGTGCTATTGACTTGAGAAATTTCTGTTGCCTAAAGCCAAAGTTGTTGATGGTTACATTATCATTGTTTGATCTGCATTGAAAAGTATGCCTGAGCTTCATGAAAGAGTTTGTATTAATTAAGTTCATGGTTATAGTCAGAAATCTAAGACAAGTTATATAATTTGTCAATAAAAAAAAAACTGCTAACAATATGTTGCAGCTCATTCAAACATATATGTCACATTTATTTGTGTTATTAGTAGTATAATTATTGTCCTTAAATCAGTAATACACAATTTATTCTTTCATTCAGAAAAATAAGTGGTCTTAAAACTTTCAACTTGAATCACTGTGAATAAATTTGTTTGAAGGCTTTTGAAGATGATTCTCCATGACTCGAAAACGTTTAGCCAAAAATTGAGTAAAATTATTATTAATTCTCAATTAAAATTGACTGCAAGTCGTTGAATTTATCAGAAAAAGTTAATAATTTTTTATTATTTGTATTGAGCTACAACAATTTTCAATAGCTACACTTCCAATAAAGTGATGTTGAGGATCCATCTTGTTTCCACTAATATATAATAAAAACTTTAAAAAACTCTTGGGAGTGTACTGTGGGTCGTCTGACGATGCTCTTGACTACAGAGTGAAACGGCCGTCACGCCATAACGTGAGTTAATTTCCACTTAAAAGTGTTTTTCAAGTTTTTATTCCAATAAAGTGTTTTATTATTGTAATAATAAATAAAAACTAAGTGAGATACGCACGAATAAGTAACACAAACAAGATGAATGCTATTTTTTTTTAATGCAGATTCAGTAATTTTTTCATTTAATTTTTATTGAAAAAATCACATTAAAATTCAATATTTGGTCGATATCACCCTTATAAGTATAATTGAAACTTAGTGCATCTTTATTGTTACAAAACTGTAATAAAACAATTTGTTTGCCGTTGGCGGCTCTGGTGGCGCAGTTGGTTGGAGCGCTTGTCCGTGATACGATTAGGCTCTGGTTGACTTCGTTTCCTACAGCCTTGGGTTCGAATCTCATCCAGCCATGGATGTTTCTCATCATTCACCCAAACACCTTATTACCCAAGCACAAGTCTCCAGGATCATGTGGGCATCATCCGCAATAAAATAAAAAATTAAAAAAATCTTTCCAAATGATCATAATGCCTTGTGCAAAAGTGGAAAACAGTCCGAAAGTGGAGTTAACTTCAATCAATAGGGGAAAAATGGCATCTAAACATATTTGTGATATTTTTTAAATATTTAGATGGGACTGGGCCAAAATACAAAAATCAGAGACCGTTTACCAAGGGTGAAGACTTTAAGAACTAAAAGTAAATTCGTATGGCTTTTCGTGGTGGGGAGACCCTTACTTTAAGAACTGGAAAGTATAGAAGGGAAATGGTTAAAGGTCTGAACTTTTGCATTAATGAAATAACTTAAAGTCCTGATGATCATCTTGCGGTAAGTTATACCCTAAAGCTGAGCATGATCCCTGCCCATAGTTGTAGGTGTAGAGGCTGTAGACATGAAAATAAACAAGAAAGAATTAGAGAGAAAACAGAGAACAATTGCAAACTATGATGAAAAGAGTGGAATACCGGTGACAGATGATTTCAATCTACTATTTTTTTTTTTAAATTTATTTATTTGTCATGGGTAATTATTATTAATATAACATCGACAATTGTCAAACAACATTAATATAATCAATACATTAATAATCATACAACTACATTAAATACCGTAATCACAGTCAATATATTATATAGCTACAAGTCACTAAAACAAAAAATACAATATTACAGAATACCGGTATCAACAGGAACAAACTTTATTATTTAAAAAGGCTTCGCCAACTATAAAAGCAGTTTTCTATCAGCTATTCATTTATTCTACTCGTAAAAAAATTGAGCGATGGTCATTTCTAACATGACATAGCAATGAATTAAATATTTTTTTACTAATGTAATTGGGATTCAGTTCATGAAAATTTGTCCTGTGCTGTTCCGCTCTATTTTTATTATTTAAATTTTTATGTCTTGTGAATGTCGTCTGCACCTGTTGTCCAGATTTCTGAATACAAAAATTGTCAGATGGTATATATAGAGACTATAGGGACTGTCAAAATTCTATATTCCCTGAATAGAGACCTACGCGAAAATCTGGGTGACTTTTAAACATTATTACTAATATAAGTTCGAAATGAATTATTACCTGAGGATGTTGAACCCATTATAGTTTTTGAGTTGAGGATGTAAAACAACTTACTTGAAAAAGTGAAGTGTTGTTGCAGTAATTAGAGTCTTTTTAGATGATTTGAATTTAGAGCTCTTAAATTAGACTGTTCAGGCGACTCTACTGAGAGTACAATTAATGGTTAGATACCGAGTTACATTTTAAGATTTTCATTTGTTTACAATTTAGTTTTCTTTAACTACTTTTATTTCATTTACTATTCTTTTTTTCTGCTTCTAGTTTTGGTTGAGAAGATATTGGCTAGAAAAAAAAATTTTTAATAGTGATTATATTTATTTTTCAAGTAAATTGAAACAGTACCAATATTATTGATTAATTAGCAAACTTTTACCAATGTTATTATTAATTAATAATTAAATAAAAGTACTGTTTCAACACTAATAAAGCAAGCAATTGCTTAAGATGTTTTTAATAAAAAGAGGTACTGTAAATGAATTATTCTTGTCTGGCTGAAAATCTACGATTGTTTTTTCTGAAAAAACTTGTTGAAATTTATTGATTTCAAAATTTCCAAGTTTTAAAATAATAATAGTGTTATACACTTCGATTGCACTATACATGAATTCATTTGCTTTGTATCAATTTAGAAATAAATTTAAAACTGCAGGTGTATTGCTGAAGATAATACAGCCAGATTGATAATTATGATAAAAATTTATTTTCGTATTTCAGAGAGTATTATCTTGGTTGAAACTATCGTTCAACTAAACAACACCAACCGTTTTGTTCCTGTATTAACTGGCAGAAAGGCTTAATAGCCAAAGCGGAAGAGAAGGAAATTTACAATAATATTTTATTGAAGTAATAGTTTTTGTGCTAAAGCTTAGCGCTGTGAGAGGGTGTCAGGGTAATCAGGGCCTTCAATCGTAAACACTTTCCGTATATTCTGAATCCGCCCCTCCACTAGTGACGCTCTCCTACCAGAGCAGCTCCTCATGGAGGAACTATAAAAACCAATGGCCGGCAAGAACATCAACATTACCAAACTGTAGCTCAGATAATTTAGTATCGCGTTCTATCAACTAGCTTGAAGATGTTGTCGGCTGCAAAGTTCATCGTCTTTCCTCTGCTATTCTGCGTACTCCAGGTAATTTAGTGACATTTTTTTTTTATCTTCTTTACAATATTATGATCACATTCAAGGGTGGAAAATACTACCCCCAAGTTTTTATATAGATTTCATATCAATATTCTCAAGTAATATTTTCAATATTTCTCAAGTCTGTGTGAATTCGATTACAATTTTTTTTCTTATTAAAAAATGTTTCAATTCAAATTTTTAATTATAATTTGAATATATTTTGATGCTTACAAAAAGTGTTGTTCCATAGTTTAAACTTTGATGAGCTGGTCTAATTCATTATTCATTATTGCATCATAAAATTCAATTTTTAATAATGACTACTACTTATACTTTAATATAATGACAACTCAATAATGACTAGGAGTTTTTATTATCATTCATCTCAAGTAAAATTGGTTAATTTTTATATTCAAACAATAATGTACAGTAAATTTTTTTTAATTTCTCAAGTCTGTGTGAATTCGATCAACATTTTTTTTCTAATCAAAAAATGTTGTTTCAATTAAAATTTCAAATTATAATTATTTGAATAGAAAAATATTAAAAATAATACTTTATAATTAAGTCGATTCACATCTTTCAATTGAAATGGACCTACAACTATATCCATCCATGTAATATTTTCATTCAAATAGCCTAACTAGCTTCAATTGAAGTCTCAAATTAAAATTGAGATGAAAAATAAAAAATACCATCTAATCATTTGTCTAACCACTTTCGATTGAAATTAGATCTATCACTATTCATGTATATTGATTCAAATCCTCATTACCCAAAAAATACTCAAAAACGCAGATAGGATTATAGTTTTTTTTGTGCCATTTGAAAACTCCGGGGTTGTGGTGGTGAGGAAGATACCCCTAGGGGAGAAGATATCGCCCCTAGTTTAATCAAAGGTTAAAAATAATCTGGTCATTAATGATTACTAGTGAATACTAAAGATATTGCATGATACACATACAGAAAAAAGTACACATTATTCATGTCTGGAAATTATGATCTATAATTTGCTATCATAAACTGAAGTTTTTTGTTGAGTTCATTAAACGGTACGATGTATGTAATAGGTCAAATCCTAAACTAAATATTATATTTATTTCCAAGAATAAAAAATAAATTTTGGAATAATTTTCATAAATATTTAAGAATTTCTATTGAAATAATGACTCTTTGACTGCTTTTTCTTTCTTAGTAATGGCGAAGGTGATATTGTGGAAGGTATCCATAATGAATAATAAGACGAAATTGTCACAACCACATTTATTAAAACTTCGAGAAACTAGTTTCGGTTGTTACACCATTATCAATCTCAATCAACTCTTTGACTGACTGACTACCACAATATATCATCCTACTGTAGTATTCATATAACTTGGCAGCGTGTAGAAGATGGGAGGACTTGCTACATCTGAACCCAACTGCTGCCAAGTTATATGAAAACTACAGTAAGTTTGTTGCTGTCTCTTTCATGCATCTCAAATACAACTTCTTAATATTATTGTTTCTGCTCTCTCTTCACTTGTCATGTCTTTCATAATAAGACATAGCTCAATAATCTGGTGCCAAAGTGCTCCAATTCGTGTCTTCTTCAAAGATTTGTAGCAATTATCGTGGCATTTAACTTGATTCTCAATAGATGAAACAATATAATTATTGCTCAGAAGCTCAGTTGAATTTTTAAACATTTCACATAACTTCACTGAAAATGTTTACTAATTAGTATCTGAATCAGTATTGTTTAATTTTTTGCATATTACTTAAATACTTCAAGTCATAAATCTTTTTTTGGAAATATATAGTTTCTCAATTTATCCTAGTCCGCCGGTTATAAGTTGAACGATAAGGTAATTGATTAAAGTTCTCCCGAGAACTATAGTACCGTATAGATTAAGCTCTCTCGAACTCATCATGAATATATTTTTGATAACATCATAAAACAAAAATAAAAATGTTTCTCAAGCCTTGTTGATGATAAAAACAAAACTGAATTCAATTCAAATGATAGAAAAACTAGTTTTCAGAACAAGCTCTGAGTTGCATAATTCAGGTGCAGAACGACAAAAAAGCTGGATTATTTATTAAGTTTAGTGGATGCTCTAGTTCTAGAAGAGTTTTCAGTCCACTACTAATAGACTTTTATGCAGTTCAACATAAAGGTGTACGTCAGAAGTCTCACTAATTTGATTTAAAAAAGTTATATTACAATAAAATCAAATGGAAACCAGTTAACGTTATTTATCATATCCTTATAACAACAGTCCATTTCCTTAAAAAAAACTTTTATACACAGATTCGATCTATTATTGTTTTACGTTTAAAAAATAATTCCGATTTTTTTATATTCATTTTTTATTTATTTAGATGTGAAACTTTACAGAACGATAAATGCGGAGCCTCATTTACTTATAATAAATTGTGGAAAAATATACAATTAGGAAGATAGAATGTAGATAACGAAGTAAAATATAGAAAATAAAAAAGGAGATAGAATGATAGGCTATGAAATCCATTATTAAGAGCATAAATTAATAAAGTGGAATATAGAAGATAAAAAATAGAATATTAAATCCTTTATTTTGAGCATACATAAATTTACTTCCTGATGAATATTATGAGGATGAGACTCTTTCAAATCAAGTATGCGATACCTCAATACAGTACACGAAGGTTATTCATGCATGATTGCATTATTATTTAAGATGCGGTAGGCCTACTAACTTATCAATTTGTTCAGAATCTTGATCTATTAAGACACCGTGAAGCTTTAAAAACAATAATAAATCCTCATATCACATCTCTTATATAGTAGGATAAGTTAATCAGATGAAGGATGAATGTGAAAGTGATTTCACTTCTCACATTGGATTAATCGGTTCGACTCAGAGGTTGAGGCATTGTTTGATTTTGAACAATGGACAAAAACAAGGTTCCATATAATTTTCTTATGAACATCAAATGAATAGAGCCCAGTGGGTACACAGAAAACAATGACGTAACTATTACAAATCGTTCGATCGCTCCAGTGCCTGTAACATAATAGTTCATTTTTTAGCTGGAATATAACTGAAATTGTGTTTTACAAAATGAAATGTTTTGTAAATTCAAAAAGGGATCACGTACAAACAATTTCAGGCTTTAATTCAAAAACCTGCCTTCATGTGCCAATGCATATTTCCCGTTCTTAGCTGTCAACTCTCTTAACAATAGGCTTACCGTATGAATTCTGTATCTGAATTCAAGCTCCCGCAAAAATAATAATTCATACCATATTAACATTTTTTGGTTAATAAATAATTGAATTATTCAACGAATTGCAGACAATTTTAATATTGAAAATAATAATATTTTTACTCACGCCTTTGAAAATGAATCACCACTATTCAAAAACTTTTGGCCTTCAAGAATAAAAATATTATTTATTCTCAATTAAAATTTACTGCAAGTCGTTGAATTTACCATAAAAAGTTAATATTAACAACGCAGATCGTTATGGAACAAGACATTCAAGAATTTAATAATTCATTAATAAACCAGTAACTTATACATTTACTTATAAAAACAATATTATATTTTAAAATAATTCTAGATTATATTAATTTAAAAATAATTTATTCATCAAAATTCGTTCAATTAGATTAGATACGCAACGCTCTCCTGTAAGGGTGACCGATCGGATATGCCAGCAAGAAAGACTCAGTTCTCTGCTGTAAAATCACTTCCCGGTGGTTCGGAACCCACCTAAAAATGTAGGTCGAACTCATCCATCACCATCATCCAACTCATTACGTACGCACATGTCTCAGACCTATATGGGCTTCATGCTCCAAAAAACATTAATTATAAATAAATTTACAAATAATATATAATAATAATAATAATACATCATTTGTAACATAAAAATATATACAATAGAAACACGAAACCATAATTTTTATGCTACATCCCATGCATAGAGTGTATGGAATGTAGCATATAATTTATGGCTTTATTTTTCTATTATTACAGTAGACCTGCATTTTGGAAAAATCTTGTACTTTCTACTTTTCTACATCTGGATTATTCCCATGTAATAAGGATGTTATAGAATAATAATGCTAGTCTAAATAATGCTTACATAATTCGTTCACATTATATTCCTATTACGCCATAGGTAATAATAATAGTAACAGTAAGAATAATAATAGTACTTCCTATTATCCCACTAATATACTACAGTAGTACCGTATACGCTACACGGCTTTTTATGACCAACAAAGACGGTCATGTCTGGAGTATTAAAATCAATCACTAAAGTTAATGTTTTATTCTGATCAATGAATGAGTGAAGAATCGAAAGTGAATTTACCGGTATTGTAGATCTACTTCTTGGTTCGTAGTTCAGGAAGTGAATTATGAAGAACTTAATTTACATATCTGACCACTAAGATAGTGCATCTTGTCTGAATAGCCTATATAAATGCATAACTATATAAGATTGTGTCCTTCTTAGGATCACGTTCTAAACGTAGTTCAAATTAATCTTTTATACACGCCTGTTAGTGATCTTGACCTTAGTGGACAGGAAATGTTGAGAACCCCAACATTTAAATCATCTTATTCACGTGATACACAGAAACTATACACTATTTTATACTTTATACTGTATTATTGATATGAAATTGATCTCCAAGCTCTATGTCTTTTGATATGAAATATAAATTTTAAAGAAATAAACAAGAGAAAATCTCATTAACATTTCAAACATTGAATATAGCAAGCAGCAAAGGTCCAACTATTGAATCAAACGATTTCCATTAGGCTACATAGTTTATAAAATGCTATATTAAGTTGAAATTTATTATCAGTTTCAAAAGAATTTATGTTTTTACATTCGTGTATTGTGGAATATAGTGTGCAGTGATTGCAAATATTTATCTGACCTAAGTCTACAGGATTATCTACTATATTATATACACTTATATATTAAATACACTTATACAAAAAGGCTGATGAAGCTTCTTTTTAGAAGTGGAATGCATCCCTCCAGTATCTCCAGTATGAGTGAATACAATTCATAATTGAAATAGAAATATAGTGTCAGTTTTGATATTAGATTACCGGTATACAAAATAATTGTAAACTGTACCTTAGAGAGTATTCCACAGAATTTGAAGCGGGCTCCTAAAGTGCCTTTTAAAAATTGACTTTTCCAAAAGTCAGTAGACTGCAGTGCTGAAAGATATAGACGAAAACAATAAGCAATAATTCCTAATTTATTAAAAATTTGTTATTGCTTTCTCTTTTTAACAACAAAAATCCAATAAAAAATCCAGCTTCAGTTTAAATGTGAGATTGTTTAATAAGTAATTCTTCATGGAAAACGCCACAGAATGAACAATAAAGCAATGCTCTTTTACAATTGTGCAATTCTATATCCTCGTATATAACAATAACATAGATTTGATAAATTCAGACTGAGAACCGTTGGTACCGTATTCCCCCAAGTCGCTTATTATTCCATCCAGGTAGAGGAGCTACAGTACTTACAACTACAGTCTACAGAAGTATTACCATCATTGAAGGTTATTGAATATCCTCTGAGTTTATTATTGCCAATGGAGAAATTAAAATTCACTACTCGTTCTCATGTGACACATAAAGCAACTTATTTTTTAAGATGGAACAGCCTTGATGTACTGTACAACTTTTTTGTAACCGTATTCCATTGCAGCCAATTATTTGAATTGTGCAGGTTTCCTTTTACACATTATGATAATTTTAAACAATAACTTAACTGAATATGGGTAATATATTTTTTAATATTCGATATTGAAGGCAAGCTACCTACCTACCTATAAAAGCTCAGAAGATTTTATTTGAAGTTCAAGTTTAGTTTCTTTGTGAGCTGTTGACCTCAAAAATATTATAATGATTATTATTGAGGAAGTGAGGAAGTGTAGAAAGTATGATTATCAGCACACGTGGTTATGTCGTAAATAGGAAAAATTAACCCGACCATTGACGAGCTTTGCTACCGGAATAGTTACTATAATAAAATAATAATATATTATTAATATCAATACATATAATATATATTATAATAAATAATATTATGATTCAAATAATGAAAAATTAATAGATTCTTACAAATATTTATTTTGCAAAAACATAGCTTCATTTCAAAGATAATAGTTAGATACTTGTAGGCCTATTAGTTTTCACTTCTAAATTGTCCTGTATTTCTTGTTCCATAACGATCTGCGTTGTTAAAGTTAATATAAACTTTCCATGGTAAATTCAACTACTTGCAGTGTAGTCGTTGAATTTACCATAAGATTGGACCATTTACCATCTAGATTGTCATTTGCAAGCCTACATAATAACAGTAACTTTTTATTATCAGCTGTATACTAAAATAAATCTTTTCTTCAAAACTCAGCACTAGGCTTTTAGTCATTATATTTTCCCATAAAATTCTTTTTGCTTAGAGAGCTTTTAAAATTCTATCTATTGATTCAAGATATTTTTTCATAAATTTATTTTGAGAAATATGTATAAAAAATTGAAGGATATGTTTCGATTTTTTGGGCAGGCCATTTCGTCTACGAATTGATATGTACTCTCACTCTTTCTAGAATCTTCTCTCAAGTATCCAAAAGTGGTTAAAAAATCATCTCCGACCTATCAAGAGGCATTGCGCTATCAGCGGTCCAGTCTTGGCTTCTGATCAAGAGTAAAAGTCGACTCGTTGGCCCCGTAAAAACTGGTTCTTGGGGCATCATTATTATTTAATCCAGCCTACTTTATTATTCTACATGTTTTCAGTTTTTCGTTTTATTAACGAAGAGCGATAATAAATTATTAAAATGAAAATATTTTCCTGTAGGAAAAACAACTTTAAAATTTACACCATTATTACTATGATCGACTCTCATCGTAAAAGGCAAACAATTTATGCTGAACTTTTCATGTTGCGCAATTTACATAAATGCTGGTAAACACACGCTTCACACACACCCATGCTTCTCATTCACTTTCCTTCTCTATCTTGTTTATGTTGAACAAGCAGGAACTGGTTAGGATATGTAGCCTAGTGGATCGAAGAGCTTTTTAGCTATTACTCTTGTACTCAAACATCTATTATTTCAACTGAATGCTGTGTGAGAAATATATAAATATTTAATAGTAATTTTTGAGAAAAGAAACAGTTTTTTTAGAATCATCCAATCTATATTCAAATTATTGAATATCTTCAATTATTAGTTTTTTTTTATGTGAAAATCGAATAGACTTTTTGCTGAATATCATGTTTTTGCGCACGTAAACTACAGTAGACTACACACTCACACTTACATTTTACACAATGGTCTCAAATGCTTTTGAAGAGTTCAAATAATTTTCTTAATATTGTATTTTCAAAGTCCATGCTTCAAAATTAAAAAAATTCACTAGGGTTGCAGCTGTCGCTTCTTGGTGGTTTACCAACCATATACTGAATTTTTTTATACATAAATATTATAACAAAGAATATTCTAGATTGTCATCAGCCTAGACTTTCATAAAATTAAATTTATCAAAAAAATACGACTCCATCCTGTTTTTAATTGATGAGTTCTATTTAAACCAATCTGTCCAATATTATTCAAATTCTCAACTTAGCTGGAACTAGTTTAGAAATTATAAAGGGTACCGGTACGGCATTGATTATGGAATAACTGGTTAAACACTTTCTTTTGTACATTTAAATATCGTATTCTATAGTTCCTCCAGTTTAACAGGTAGAAGCATATAAGAGAATGTGGTATTTTCATGTAAATCAGAAACTTTTGCAGATCATCTATTATTATTATTATTATTATTATTATCTTGTTTCTGTTTTATTAGTTTGCAGAAAAATTGTCTAGAAGTTCCTCGAAGTCTCTCATATAGTATATAATCAGAACGGGTTATCCGGCAGTATCTGAATGAATGCAGAAATAAATTAGTATAATCTGGATACGCTTTTCCTCCTTGACCATTTACAGTCAAAAATATTTTGATGATGTCGAAACTGGCACAGACTTGTTGACATTTCAAACTCCTTAAATTATTACTCGAGCTGATTACCTGATTCAAAATAACACTGTCAGGTAGAACTGTGTCTCAAAATTGAATAAACAGAATTAATTAACATTCGTTCATGTTGGTTCCTCCTTGAAGAAACAGCATTACAAATAACCATTACATTATGATAAACATATTAATTTACTCCATGATAGCGATGATGATGAAGATAATGATAATCTTTATGGCACTACTGGTGTGTGAAACTAGGCGCTTATTTATTATTTATTCCCTAATTTCTATTTTTGGGGCTATTTTTTTTAGTTGATGTTTTCTGAGGGGGAGTTCTTGACAGAGACAGACCAGAACCTATTTTGCGAGTTGTAATCCGCCAATAAATAAATAAAGCTGTGAATGTGTCAAGTCCTAAATACAGTACGGTACCTGTAGATAATGTCTTACCAAAGATCAATTTGTCAACTTTGTTTTATGCTGGATCAAGCCCCAAGTATAGTAGGCTATAAAAATAGCCTACGTTTGGGCTAAGTTTGGATTTTTTCTACTTGTTTTGAAAAACTAATACGCCAAAGAATTAAACCCTCAAAAGAATGAATTAAATCTTCTCATTAAGAACAATCCTACCTGATAAATCAGTTTGGGGCTACACCAAGTCAATAAAGATGAGTGTGATATATGTTGACTTTAAATTTCTATTATTCTGAATACGGCGATTTATTTTTATTATTGCATATTTTATTGTGAAGAAACAGTGCAGGCCTATACATTTGCCATACAGATGCCTCAGTATATTTATTTATCCATTATTAATAAAATGAACTTATTGTTGGAATAGTCATTGATTCTAACACAATAATACACATCAATAATGCTCATGAATGCTATGATATTATCGTCACTCAATCCATGGTTATTTTTGAATATTTTAAATTGTTATAAATTTATTATTGTCGGAATCTCAGCATTCATTTATTGACAGGTATGGTCTTACCCGGCTGATGAGAAATATACGGACATCGATTTCGACTCGATCCTAGCCAACAGGAGAGTTCTTTCTTCCTACGTCAAATGCCTCACCGATAAGGGACCTTGCACTCCTCAGGGAAAAGAGCTGAAGAGTGAGTAATTGAATATTTAAACATTCATTTCTTTATACTGTACCGGTATTTCGGCGACCAGCGTCACAACAGATTCATAACTTTCAATACGGTACTGTTTCTGTTATCTTTCATAATTTCATATTATATGCAGACTGATATGTCATAATACTTCATAGCAAGCACTAATAACTTTTTCCAAGTACAAAGAAAAATACAAACCAAAAGAAGGTCATATGATCAATCAGTTTGAGACAACATTTAAGGAAATATGAGGGGCGCTATAGTCCACAAGATAAAACTTGATCGAGGTTTTGTACCCAGTTTCTTTTATTACTGGCTCCTTTTATATTGTAATTTTGATATGTTATGTAATCTTTTTTGTACGGTACCTGATCTGTTATTATCTTTCCTGTTTGTTATTTATACTTGAGCTTGTTGTACTTGTGTGTGCTATATTATATTTTTTTGTTACTTTTCCTTTAATTCTAGTGTTGTAAATGCTTAATTATAATACTCATATTTTGTACATTTTTTTCGTTTGAACTTGATAAGTTAGAATTTGAATAGTTGAATAAATGGATGCTTTTTATAAAATGCTTGAATAAAATTCATTTAATTGGTTTTAAAATAGCATCTAATACTGTTTTACGTTGATTTTCAATATAAAATGAACATTGAGAGTAAATATTTATGTTTCACTCTCCCTGTAATACCGGTATCTGAGTTTTCATCTAGGAAGAGGGTGAATGGGATCACAAGGATTACAAATTACTGTATACCTTTTGTACATTTCTCAAGCTTCTTGCATGCATTAACGAGCGAGACTCATTGTTGCTTGTGTGAAGCATCATTATGCTAAGCATTATTATTGTAATATTATAAACGATTTCGTACAATCAATTTTTTTATTCTGAGATAAATATGAAATATTAAAAAAAAAGAATAAAATTTACAGAACAGAACAATGAAGTGAATGTCCCCAATGATCATAATTACCGCATTATTGAGCTCAATTGCAAATTTGTAAAATATGTTAATAAGCTTTGATTTACCGTACTCATTAATTGTTCACAGAAATTGTACCTGAAGTTATCCAAACATCATGCACGAAATGCAGTCCCCAGCAGAAGAAGGTAGTCCGTAATGTGATCACCACAATGCAGAGCAAATACAAGGACCAATGGGATCTCGTCGTCAACAAATATGACCCAAAGAAGACCAGAACCGGCGAGCTCAAGGCTTTCCTTTCTGGTACTGACTAGAATTTTGTTTTTAACACTTGACTCAACTCATTTATAATTGACCTTTCTGATTTTGTGAAATCTTTTCATGTGTTCAACGACAAACTGAAATTCGGCGAAAAATATCCAATATCGTACATCCAATTTTCAATCTATAGCATGTGATTTTAAAACTTAGAATTACGGTATTTCATTCACTCTCTTGATATGAATAATTCTAAAAGCTTGAATATGAATAATTAGTTTCTTCAATGATTAGTTATAAACGTGTTTGTATGTGATCACTATATTCTAGGCTGTTAATTGTAAGTTTCATCCTCATTAAGTTATTGATCTTAAGTTATTAATTATTTAATTTTTCCTTTTTTGGAATAAATATATCATATAAGCGACACAACGTTTTTATTTATTCCACTTATACATACCCGCTAATTCCAAAATATTCAATACTAAATACAGGCATCTCTGTTCTACATAATACAGCTCTATATTTAATATAATACATTGTAGATTATAGGATATAGATTACTCAAATAAATATGCCGTACTGTACCAGTTGAGCATGTCGGGTGTATTCACAATGTATAAGGTGCATCTCTTGAAAAGTTGTTTCCAAAATTGTTTCTTTACATGATTCTCAATGTTGTCTTTCCAATATTGAAAATCATTCTATGGCCCATTAAATTTGAAAAAAAATGGAAATATAAATTAAATAAGGCATTGCGAACACCTTACTAAAACGATAACACGTTTGGAGATGAAGGAAGAATACGAACTTGGTGTTTATTGATGATAATATTCAGCTTTAGATTGCTTAGAACAAAAGAGTGAAAAATATTATCAAATCAACACAACTGTCAGTCAAGTTAACCATTACTTTTCTATGTAATTATAAACAATGAAAACTCTTAAGGTAAAAGGTTTTTCCAATTTATTTTTTTCAATGATTTTTAGGATTGTAACTCGGTTGAATATTCACTGGAAACCTACCAAATGTGGACAGTGGAAACTAAGTTAGCATATCGTTCAATAATCACTTTTCTGTTCAATAGAAAAAATTAATTTCTCTCTACGATTATTATCGTATTCAATAACCTACGACTATATGAGACAACTAGATGAAAATTATTTTAATTGAATCGCATAAGATTGCGCAAGTTTTTTCATGAATTACTATAGCAATCACGTAAATTCCAACTTTTTAATCTCAATCACGAGCAATGTGTGTTGAAAGAGGTTTAAGAGTACTATTTTATTATTCTCAGAAATGACTATAAAGATGAACCATTTGAAGAATTACAAGCAATTCAACTTACAGGAAGATAGTAATAATAATTGTTTGACAAACATGAAAAGTATAGATGTTTTCAAAAATGATTGCAAAGTCATGCTGCAAAGCGATGAAATATACAAGGTCAGAAATGGTTATGAGAATTGACGACTTGTTAAATTGATAATGAAGACTTTCAACTCTCTCATAATTTATGCAGATAAGATTCAGTCTATATCATACTTAAGAACATCTTTACTTTAAAATATTCCCAAAAAGTCCTGTATTATCACTTGCCTGTTTTGATAAGTTTCCTCTTTCGATTCCTATGAACAAGTTAGATTCATTTCATTATGTCAAAGTATTTGTTGAATTATGTATACCTATAAATTAATTCATTTCTAGAAATTTTGAGCATATCCACATCATTCTCACTTTTTCTGAAATATGTTAGTCTATTTCTGCAATGCACCTGTTAGAATGTTTTACATTTTCATTCAACAAATGACTTCATTTAGGTAGGTACTTACCTAATTAATATTTTTACTTCAGGAGAGAGATTCGATTGATTGAATCAATTATAATTGTATAGGATCACTACGGTACTTTTATTTCTAGTTTCTTGGGTAGTAAAAAATGTTGGAAGAATTCTATTTAATTATCCTTGATAGATTCACAAGCGATTTTCTAATAATAAATTATTTTGAATTCTGAACAAAATACCCTACAAAGTATAGGCTAGATGAAAGAATAATTATTCCGTTTATATTGCTTCCACATTTCGCTAACTTCTGTAATGATTCCCTTTACGGTTTTTCTAAAAATTGATTATTATTATTATTATTATATAAAGCAGTTAATATTGAATTATTCATTAATATTAATATCGCAGTTTGTACTGCGATTAAAATAATGAAACTAATAATAATAATAAGTATCACATGAATGCAGATATAGTTATATACTTTAGAAGAATTTAAACTGAACTGATACAAGTGATCCTATAAAAAACTCAGACTCCATGGTTGAGTCTGGATTGTTGAAATTATTTTGCTTAGATATTGAACACAGGCATGAATTTTTGACTGTCAAAAAGGATTTACCCAATAGTGAGCCTTTTAAAAATTTATAACAGATACTACCACTTTGAGCGTATAATTACAGTACCGTACCCTTTTTCCTGAAAAGAAGCAAGTATATAAGCACTCTTACTTCAGATGATGATTCTTTTACTTGTAGACATAAATAATAATTATTGGAAATAAACTGTACTAGTAAATAAAACACTAACTTATTCGTGTGATGGTCATTCCACATTGCTGTCATCTTCCTCAGAAATCATATGGCCATCACATGAAAGTGTTAAATTCACTAGTAAAGTTTATTTCTAATAATTATTTATGTTTAAATATCAATTGAAAAAGTAATATGCAACTACAACATCAAACTTTTAATTGTTTTACATTTTTCCACATAATTTTTTCAACTTTTATACTATCATGTAACCGGTATTCAGCAGTAATTTATTGGCATCACGAAGATCAACACCATCAATAATAGGAAATATTTATGAGGAAGGATGGATAAAAATAAGTAAACTGTTTTTATACTAATTTCTTTAGAAAATGTGTAACAAATTGTAATCAAAATAAGTAGCAATATGAGCTCAAACACAAATTCTAGTTTAAGCAGGAATTGTTTAATTCAATTGAGAGAGGTTGTATATAGTTGTGGGCCCACTAGGACTACCTTGTACCGTTCATGATAATTTATCAAAATCTGAGCATTTTCATACAGTGAAAACGTTCTTCACTCTCCAATATTGAACTTTCTCTCATCAGAATAGGTTTTGTAATTCGTCCTCCATTTTGTCTGATTGTTTGAGATCAATGTAATCTCTACTTGACCATTCATCTTCTTTAGTTTGAAAGAATGGAGTTTTTGGGAAATCTATGAGAAATGGTTTTCCATCCTTATCTAGACTGAAGTACTGCAGCAAATCATCATGATCAATGTGGTTTTTCTCATCTGGAAGGGCATTCTCCACAAACTTTTTCAAATCCTCTATATTGTTCGATGATTTAGTCAGTTGGTTGTTCTGGAAACCATAGTAAAAATAAACAAAGTAAACCATAAAGTAAAAATAAAGTAATCTAATATCAAAACTGAAACTGTATTTCCATTTTTTTTAAATATTTATGATTTTCACTCACTTATACTGGAGGGATGCATTTCACTTCTAAAGAGAAGCTTCATCAGCCTTTCTCTTTAGAAGTGAAATGCATCCCTTCAGTATCTCCAGTATAAGAGTGAAAATCATTATATATTAAATAGAAATAAAGTGTCAGTTTTGATATTAGATTGTTCATCAAGTATTTCGTCATGGAAAACATCACAGATAAAAATAAAGTGTTACCTGTACAGCAACATAGGCAAAATTGAATCGTTTTAGTACAGTACTTAGTACAGTACGTCTTTTAGTCTGATCAATAGGCTAGATGTTTTGTAAAATGTAGACAATTTAAAAAATTTATTATTATTTTATTTTTTTTAATTGTTTAAAAATGTTTTATTAATATTACTTTATAAAGGCTGTTTTGTGTAGAGTTATTAATACTTCGTCCTTTGTGAGCTTGCTGTACTCACTAAATTGATGAAACATTTCATACAAACATAGGCCCGGAAATGCTTAGTTACAGAATTAAAGGTTGTTGAAGCTGCTAACTTCCACCATCTTTAACTCTGTAACGAAGCATATCCGGACTTATGTTTGTATTAATTTTTTTCATTATTATAGTGAGTAAAACAAGCTCAAAAAGTATTGGAATCACTGTGTGATAATTTTTTTTTTTTATTCATGGCATTATAAAAGTGTTTCTAATCAAGATGCTGACGAACAATATAAGACACGTTATACTATAGTTATAATGTCATAGTAAAAATATAGTGGAATAATCCTTAGATACGGCAATTGCTAAATCAATATAGATGATAATAAATTTAAATGCATTTCTTGAGTGTGTCTTCAGTGTATTTTATAGAAGAAATTAGAAATATAAATTTATTACAATCTGAAACATAGTCACTGAGAAATTTCAAAAGAATTTAGTATTACTGTACACAAACAAAAGCTGTAGGAGAGAATATCACAAGTAAAGCTAGAAGAGATCTTACTTTCAAAAATTTTCACTATCCCATTGAATATGTTTCATATGTTTCAAGACTCATCTTCAAAGTCTCCATGACTCGAAAACGTTTGGCCAAAAATGAGTAGAAATATTTTTTATTCACACTTGAAATTGACTGCGAGTTGTTGAATTTACAATAAAAAGTTAAGTTTTTATAGTGTATGTGCCAAATATTATAATATAAATCTTTTTTGAAATTACCTAGGAGCTCTGTATTGAAACTAGAGAATGTTATACAACATTTGATGTTATTACAGGATGCAATCTGGAAGTTATCGACAGTTTATTCATTCAGGTAGAAATTAATCAATTTCTCCTACAACTGTTCATAAAGTAGTTCTTTATGTACGGTACTGCAAACTGATTATAAAATACCTCTTTACTGCATACCGTTCTATCAAGACTTAGTTTTAAAATATTAAAACACTTAGTGTAAAAAATATTGTACATTACACAGCTGTAAACTTTTGCTGATTCTTGCTTATTCACATTTCTGCACTTGGCTATTGCCTTGTGCATGAATTATATACTCGACCAGCAAAACTTTTCTTTTCAGCCTAGTACCGTATACTATTACCACTCGCCAGCTGTTTTTGATGTCTTCTCATTGGTGGACCACAAAATCAATGAAATTCTCATAACCTCATTCTCATAAAAATGATGCATGCTAACCATCCACGTATGCTAAAATCTGTGATGTTACAAACTACAAGCTTTTATTGTATTGGAGTCCAGAGCTGCATTTGTGGGAAAAATGTTTTATGCAATTCACGTGTGAAGCTTCTTTATCGCTCTCGCAAAATTACTGCACTCTGCTACGCATCATTTTTGACTCAAGCGATTAAGTCATGCTTTACGCTCTTAATACATAAGTAACTATTTTGTATCCTGGTGAAAGCATTGGATAATCAATAATTAAGGTAAGCCTATACTTTATCTCACCTCAGGTAGACAGTTGTGATGCTGACAGTAGTAGTTGATGGTGCCATCTTTGTGACACCAAGTACCATCTGGGAAGAAGGGGTCAATGTTCAAATCATTGAACTTCAACCGCGGTGTGTAGAATGCACTGGAGTCTTTTCTATGACAGAAAACTGAGCATGCTACCCAAGGCCTGGCTAAAACCAAAAAATTTCAAATAATTAACTTTTTTTCTTTTTTTATCTGAGGATGAAGCCCACATAGGTCTGAGACCTGTGCGTGGATAATGAGTTGGATGATGGTGATTGGTGCGTTGGACCTACAGTTTAAGGTGGGTTCCGAACCACCGGGAAGTGATTTTACAGCAGAGAACAGTTTTTTTTTGCTGGCCAATCTAATCGGTCACCGTTACAAACAGGACCTACGAGAACACAGCTTATCTCTATCTGATTGAACAGATACCTGCTAAGCCTCGCGGCTATCACTCCCAATCTTCATGAAAAGTCATCACACCAATATACTGTAATTAAAATTTGATTCTAAATCTATTTTCATCCAAAACTAGCGAACATTTAAACAATAATTATGTACACAGTATTGATTGTGTCCTGGTATTTTAAACATGATTTTTTTCAAAGATTGGGTGATTGGGAGGATGTTCCCCAACAGTTTCAAGGGGTCCAGTTATATGACATTAGTTAGCAGCACAGCACTAAGATGATGAAGCTATTGATAACTTCTGATATGCATAGGATCTTTCAATTAGAACCCTTCTGAGAGAAAGTGAAAATTATTCATTGTGATATTTATCATCTTTGTTATATTCCACTTCAATATTTAAAATCTCATAAAACTTAAACAAGAATATGAATAAAAATCAGAAAACAAGTGCTATCTATGTATCTATAAGCTATTATAAAAAAAATTACTCTTACGATCAGAATTTTTTATCCCAAGACGACATATCTATACCATACTTAATAGGTATGAAATATTTCAGAATAGATCTTAGAAGATGATAGATTTTCTGAATTAACTTACGGAATATTTTTAATAGGTCAACAATTTTTCATAAGAAGTAGACTGTTCTCATAATTTTTAAAAGTTTGAAATTGAAATTGAATTTTTTTTATTTCTTCATAAAAATACATTACAGCAATAATATACATAAATATTTGTATGAAGAATTTCCTCTTATGGGCCGAAGCCTGTGGAAGAGGAAAGAGTTCCTATCAGATAAAAAGTAAACAATACAAAAACCATGTTGATTAAAACTTAAAATCGATACATCACTTCATTGAAATAACATTTTCCAAAGCAGTTTCATAACAAAATACAATATTAGAAACCATATGAAAAAGAACTACCGTATATAATATGTACATTAGATTAGAGTATAGCAGGTTACAACAAATAGAAAAATATACTAGCAATAGCAGAACCTGATTGTTTTGAAATTTTATGAGAAGACTGATACGGTAGTCTATATAATAATAGTTTTGTCAAATAGTTTTAGCACACCACATACACACACACACGCAACTTAGAAGGGACCCCGTGATGCATTTCCTGCGGTAATTTCAATGCTCTTTAATCTGAGTACATTGAGACTATATAATTCTCAATCTCTTGCCTGTTTGTTCCTAAAATCCAGCTATTTACTAAATTTTTATAATGGCCTATTCTGTTGTTTTGGGGATTCTTAATGTGTTCTGGTAATTTTGAAAATAGTATATTGACTATATAATGTGAGGAAGTAGTGTAGTAAAAGATTTAAGTAGCCTGGGGGCGGTGATTCCGGTATTTGTGGCAGATCTGGTTTGATAATTATGGCGAATTTTTTAAAATAAAGATGTTTTATGTTTGAAAATATACAAAATTAAGGTTTTGACATATAGTTGAGTTACATTAAAAACTTGGAATATGTTGAGAAGGTCTTCTGTCGGATACCTACGAGGAAGATTAAGTGCACTTTTCATAACAATTCTCTGTATGATTGATAAGGGTGTAAGAATTGGCTGGTATGCACCTTCCCAAGCAATTATTCCATATTGGAGAATCGATTGTATATAGGCATAGTAAACCTGTTTAAGCAGTTTATGAGTGAGGATACTAACAAAAGTTGAAAATACATATATAAATTTTCTCAATTTACTTCTGATATACCGAATATGAGAGGACCATCTTAATCTATCATCAAAAATGACACCAAGATATTTGTATTCTGACACCCTTTCAATACATTCACACAACACACATCCTTCTGGAGCGCCACAGTTGTGCAGTCTCAAACTTCTAGCCACCGGACCGCCATCAGCTCTTATTGATATAGGCATAAATTTAGTTTTGTTCAGATTCATGGTAAGACGATTCTGATCAAACCAACACTTTGCAGTAGTCAAAACTTGCTCCGCAGAATTATACACATAATTTGTTGATGAAAAAGTTGATTGCAATACCTGACTCGTGAGGAGCTTGAAAGCCAGGCTGTTTACTGTCAACATCCTTCAATTTCTGCCCAAATTCTTTACACTTTTTAGAAGCAAGTTCCTTTGTAGCCAACCTTTTCTTTCCGTGGCAGATCTAGGAAAGAATGAGAGTGAGTATCATAATTTATCAAGTCTTATTATGTAGGTGTAGATGACCATCAACAGTATTAAGAATATGTGTTATGTGTATAATTAATTCTTATGAAGGAAGTGGAGATCAGGTCAATATTAATAGGAAGTATCAATACAGTATTAAGAATATGTGTGATGCGTATTTCTTCAACAGGACGTCAATCAGGTGGATATTGATCAAAAGTCTAAACAAGATTGACCTTCATCTTCACAAAAATCCTTCTGGACTCACAAGAGTTCCAGAACTTCATGGATGAGAAGACTGTCTTAGCAAAGCGTAAGTTGTATTAAGATAATGTGATCATATAATCTGTACTACTTGAAACACATCCACCCAAAATATATGAGAATGTGGTTCACATCACAATATGAACTATAAGTCAAGGTTTTGTTGAGAAGAACCTAAAAATATTTTTAGGATTTATCAAGATATGGAAACTAGAGTACCGTATATCATTAAGTATAAGACAGTATAAGGCAAGTATAAGTGTATCAGTATAAGACAGTATATCATTTCTTAATCCACTTACTGCATTTCAATAAAAACTTTTGAAAGCAAATAAAAAAATAAAGCATTTTTCGAAAATTCGAGAAATACCGTTCAACTTTAGTGGAATTAACCATACCATTAGTGGAATTAACATGAAAATTCCAAACGGGGATTTTCATTAAAATTATCTGGTTCGTTGATTCGTTCAATTGTCTATTTTGAGTCATTGCTTGATAGGAGGTTTGATATAGATTATGTTGAATGTTAATGGTATATCACATTAGAAAGATCGATAGGCTATATACTTCACAGAATAGCTGAAAATGAAAATATGTTTGAAGTTTTACCTGCTCATCATTGCAAAGAGACACTTCAACAGTTTGTCCAATGCAACCTTCATCAGTATTAACAGGTCTTGGGCTGTCACATTTTCTATGTTTCTTTTGGAATCCTGTGGGTTGAAAAAAAATATATTTTTAATATTTTTTTTATTGCTGATGATGCCCACATGATTCCGAGACTTGTGCGTGAGTAATGAGGTGAATGATTACACATGAATGCCTGACGGTGGAGCGGGATTCGAACCCATGACCACTTAAATGACAGCAAGCTTCCTTGTTTAAAAATTCAATTTTACATAGCATTATGTACCGCATTAAACTCAAATCATACTTGAATTGTGTATCTGAAAAATCCAGTTAGATGGTAGAGTTGAGCTTAGAGTCTGAACACTGTGTCTCTTGACTCCATTGATATTAATCAATAAGAATGAAATGGATAAGAAATGGAAATTTCAATAAATGCGGGTATCATAACTTTCAAAGTTTCTTCTTCCTGAAACTAGTTTGGTAAAGCTATAAAACTTTGATAGAACTATGAACTTTGGTAAAAATATATTGATGCCATTATTTGATGTTTGTCACGTTATATTATTGTTATTATTTTAGACTTTTAAATAATAATTCTAAATAAACAATATCATTAATTTATAGAAATTATTTTGAGGAAGATTCTAAATATTCCTATAAATAATTTTTCAAGCATTTAAATCTACTATTGGGCATATGCATTGATAATATGGTGTTCACATATATTTATTATTGTAGCTCATGGTATATTCAATTACCTCTTGATTTTTCTGTGCAACCAGATCTGCATTTCTCAGTGCTCCATTTACTCCATCCACCTTCAATCACTTTTTGTAATTTACCCTTCCTTTTCACACAATTCCCTTCAATGCACCACTGCAAAATGCAAAAAAACGTCATTTATATTTAAAATAGAATTTAATAGCATTCAATACATCAGAAGATCATAATTAAAGTATTTTAGTATCATGTAGGGATACTGCTATTATGTGAAAGTATATTGTTAAACTGATTTTATTATTATTACTATTATTATTATTATTATTATTATAATATTATTATTATTATTATTATTATTATTATTATTATTATCATCATCATCGTCATTATCTTTATATTATTATCATTATCTTGGGAAAGAGTTTCGGTGAAACCTGTCTGTTCTATAGTCAATAGTCTTACTCTACTTGCTGTTTACACTTAGATCTATATAGTCTGATGTGGAAATGCTGTAAAAGATTTTATTAGAATTGAAAACACAACAGACCTATTAGAGTATAACTTATAATAAGTCTCAGGTTAGAGTTTTTCACGCTTAGATAACTTCAGCACTTGAATAATAAATAACAAAAATAATAAAGGTAGATTACGAATCAATCAAAGTACAATACAAGCGAATAAAAATATTATTCAGCAGGCAATGTGCATAGGCCACAATAAAATTAACATACAATTGGAAATACTTTTGCATCTGCATCAATCTGGTGCCAGCAGAACAGTGGCGGATTTCCCATTAGGCACGATAGGCGACACGATAGGGGCTGCAGCACTCAGTGGGCCGCAAACCGAAAAATTAAGAAAAAAGAAAAGGTCTTCCTCAATTTCATAATATTATGTTTATTTAAAACGAGTTGTTTAATGTTCAGGGCATATGACATAGACAGGTGCAAGTTGATATGAGCCTAGGGGCCGATAAGCTCATAATCCGCCACTGCAGCAAAAAATAATGCTTTGAACTGAAAAGTTATTAAATTTATTTGAAAATTATGAGTAATTCTAGCCGCAGGTTTTTTCCTTGTTGGCTTAAATATTTGTAATTTGTTGAGTTGAATACAAGCGTTCTACTCATTAAAACCAAACCACAGATTTGTAATTTTATGCTAGAAAATGGAAATTCAAAATTTGGCGATGACAGAATTAGTTATTAATAAATTATAACAATAACTGAAGGTAAACTAGTCTATACATCATTTACAAATGTCAAATGCAATTATTTTCTTATGTAAATTGTTGACAAAATTGTAGCCCTATCTATCGTATTGGAATTGCAATAAGCACGAATTTAAAAAGAATAATGATCCAATTAGGGCTATAAACATTCCTTTCACTAGAAGATTATTATTATTCATGTAAGAATAAGAATTTTTTATATTTCCTTTTTAAATTTACCATGCCAGTTTCACAAGAAGTCCCATCAAGAGCTGGTCCAGCAAAGTACCTTCCTGTCCTGTGTGGGGTCTCACACTCCAAATTCTCACACACACTCTGTAATAAGAAGAAAAAATTTTAAGACAATATTAATAATGGTAGGAACAAATAAGTAATTCTTATAAAGAACTTTTGTATTGTAAGAACCACCCAATAATAAACATAATAAACATATAATTCACCTGAGTCTTAGATTCTGAATTTGATTGATCCATAATATTTTCTGCATTGGGGATGAATAAATACTCTAATATTCTTGGATTTCTTGTTCCATAACGATCTAAGTTGTTAACATTAACTTTTGTTGTAAATTTAACGACTTGCAGTCAGTTTTCACAATATAAAACTGACTATATACAAAAAGTTAACTCTAATATTCTCTCTAACAGTTTAGTTAGATAATGCCTCGTTCCTTATAATTAACATAAAATATGAAACTAAATCTGATGAATATTACCTTAAAAAACATAAAGCTATATTTTTCCAGTTCTAGCTTTGCATGATTCAATTGATAACATTTCATTATAATCTATTTTTTCTCAAATCTAGCTACTATGGAGATCTGAGAGGCTCTGGCACCTCTAAAAGATAAACAACATACTTATAGTTTTATCTTGATACAGGAATTACTGTTGTACCAAAACAGGTAGCCAAATGTCAATTATTACAAATGTTATTGATGCAAATATGATGCATTAACTGTTAATATTTTCTCATGTTAACCTCTTCCTTTAATTTGTTTCTATTAATCGTCTCGCATTGTAAACCTCTCTCTTTTTTCACTTTTTATGGGTCTGCACATAATGCAAAACAGTTTTCAATCTTTTTATTTATTTTTTTAGCTCTCTTGAACCACAGTACTCTTTTGAGAAGCGGCATTTTAAAAAAAGTTCTGTTTAAAACGTTTTATAAGAAAACTTCCAATAACAAGGCTAATATAACACAAAGACATTTCCTCATGAACTCATATGATATTTGTACGATGTTAATATTTATTGTGAAGTAAGTTAGGACATAAATATTTGTACGTTATCAATTTTCCAGTTGTAAAAACTTTAAGCTATCATAACTTCCAGTATAGTTTGAAAGTATTAATGTCTATTAATAATTCAATTAATATGTATTTAATTGAATGATATTATCTTACACATGCCAAATGTAATATTTCCCCCCAATTTACCTTGGTAGCTGAATTGATTGCAGTTGCATCTCCATCTCTAAGCAAAAGTTCACACTGCCGTTTGCTGCCCCAAAAGACGCCTGGTGTGTCACCTCCTTCCATGCCTTTCATGAGATTTAGTCCAGGAGAATCCGTAAGACAAGTGGACGATCTTTACAAAAATGTTATATAGTACGGTACTTGAATACCTCTACATCTTAACTATATGATGTGCGTTCTATATTTAAGATAGTTTTATAAAATATTATCATAGGCCTACTTAACTTATTATATATATTATGTGCATTTTGTGGTAGGAAAACGATGGAGAACCCTGTTATCATATTTTTGACAAGATTTATCAAGTTTCAACATCAACATATGAAAGAAACCTGAATTAGTTGAAAAATTAATTTTTTAACAAAAAACTAAAACCAAAATTTGTTTCTTCATTTCTTTAATTTTGGACTGTTAGTTCACAATGTGCTCTGAAGAAAGGTTCCTTTCTCAAAGCCAAGGGAGATCAACAATGTAGCTGCTAGGGTATCAAAGCATGTAGGGTAACACTATTTCAATCATAAGGTATTTTATTCAAATATATTATAGCCTACAGTATATACATTTTTTAATTCCCAACTGTTGAAAAATATGCACTAATATAGAGATTCTGCGTGAGAATGAGTATTATGACGATCATATGTCTACTGTAGGCATAGTCTTTGTAATGAAATAGATTATTACAACATAAAAATGAACTTTTACCTGAGCTTTTCCATAATTTGTGCACTGCAAGCAGACCATTCAGTTTCGCCAGTTACACTTCTTGATGGTGACATGATAAAACCATCACGAGGGCAATTGTTAGACATACTGTCATGGTGCATTCCAAGGCTGAAAGAGCAGAAACGGTTCTGAATTTTATTCTTGAGTGAAATACTCTATATGAATATAGTACCACAGCCGGTTTCATCTGTAGGTGGCTATTCAGACCTTAACGTTACATTTTAGTCCAAAGACCGAGCTGCACAGACGAGGAGTAAGGTAGTTTGTGACTCCTTTCCTCACTGAGCTAACAGATTTATATCAGTATGCCAAACCAACCGAAACAATGTTTGAAGCTCTATGCTTGATTGTCCCCTCTCACCACTACACAGGATCTGGTTGCATAGGTGAATACATATACTATCCAGTACACCTCTGAACTACTTCCTGCGTCTAAGCCATCATTCAACGGAGACGTTTGAAGAGCAAGACAATTGATTTAGCCTTTTTTTGTATCTGAGATGAACAAAACTCAACTCACCTCAAGCCACAGTCAGGCAAACATTTTAGAAATACTCTAAAATAATCAAATTTGGGGTAATACTAGAAAATATAAAAAGCCACTCATTTTTTACAATGGAAAAAACAAGTAAACCCTGATCAGTTGAAAGAGTTTCTCATTCGAAATAGGAATGCAATATTAGTGAGAGAAAATAGTGATAGTTCGATGAAATAAGGGGGGAGGGTGCTGTGTCCACCAAGTGGACAGATGCACTGATTTGCACTGATTTATGCAATGATGATATTTCAATACAATTCTAAAAGAAATTTGTTTGAGAGTGGAGGAAATTTATCTGTGAGGATGTAAATTCAAAGCACTCTATATCACTACCATATTGATTCTATCCGAATATTTGAAAAAATGATCAAACAATCAAAAATCACAATTTTATCAATATAATATTATAAATGATGTTGCAATTTTATTTCACCGAAAATTTTATTGTCATTCAGTGTCTTAATTTATTTTCACTTGGGTTCAAATTAACAATAATGAAGCAAAATATATCAGTATGAGAAGAAACAAAAATTATAATATTTGACTCATTTTTGAAATCTGTCAGGTTTAAATGATTTGTAGTGATTGAGCAATTTCATAAAAATTACAGCAAACTGGCAAGCAAATAATTATGAAATACAGTGCCAGACCAAATAATAGATGATGCATGTTTGAAAATCTTACTTATGGCCTATTTCATGAGCAAGTACGTAAACAGATGTGAATCCTGCAGATGGATATGGCTTTCCTAGGGCATTGGTTGTTCCAAACTCTGCTATTACACATGAATACTTCTCAGAACAAATGCCACCCACTGCTGATAAACCTACAATAGAATTAACAGTAGTTGAATATGAATAAACAACAATTTTATATAAAAAATGCAATTCAATTATGTTAAAATTCAAATATAATTATAAATGATAGTAGGCTAGTTTTAAATATTTTTTTTTGAATTTGACATGGTACATGAAACAGGGTAAGATAATTAAATCGAAATAATTATTATTAAATCATCCCAGTTGTTCTCTTTCTAGAATGTTATGAATATAAAACCACTCCAGTATAGCTCTCTCTTTCTAGAATATTATGAATGTAAAACCACTCTAGTAGCTCTCTCTTTCTCTAGAATAATAATAATAATAATAATAATAAGCGTATGGCTTTTAATGGTGGGGAGACCCTTACGGGTAGTTCCACCTCGCCGTTTGAGCCATGTTACGGGGAACATGGTGGACCTACTATTTTAGGTGGGTTCCGAACCACCGGGTAAGTGATAATAAAGCTTATATTAAGCTTTATTCTTTCTCTAGAATAAATTTCTCTTAGAATAATATTGTTTATGGGAAGAGATCTCTTTTCTATGTACTCTCTAGGTTATTCAACATGCTTCCAATCAACATACGTGAATTTTCAAAGAGTGATGTTATGTTTTATATATTCAACAATAATGTGATTATAAACTGAAGTATTAAATAATGGAAAAAATAATATTTGCTATGTATCTGTTTCAATTTTTTTCTGGTAAAATTATAAACAATTTTCTGATATATCACTGCCGCCAGCAGGAGCGACCATTATAATACTAAATTGTGTAAGATCCCTTTTTCTTTATTTTCTTGTTTTTTTTTATTTTGCTATTATTTTCCTTGTCTTTTATTCTATTTTTTTTTCTTGCTTATAACTTTCTAGTTTTCTTGTAACTCTGTTTTCTACTGTAATACTTTATTACTTTCTATACTGTATAATTTCTTATTTTTATAAGTTAATTCTTTTTTGATTTAATTATTGGAAAAATTTATGTTTTTGTTGTACCAATAATTATTTTGTATGGGCACCTACTGAAAAACCTGCCGGTTTAGTGGGACCCGTGATGTATTTTATTGAATAAAAAATTGATTGATTGATTGATTATACAGTGAGTTACAGTTGATACAAAAAGATGATATCATAGAATAAGGATAGTTCCTAGATGGTTAGTCCATGATGATATTTATACAAACGATAACTTATATTTGAAAATCAAACAATATCAATATTAATGTTGGAAATGTTCATGGTCATTTATTTTAATTGCAAATTATTGAAAACAATAAATTTTACCTGACCAAATTGTCCAAAATCTGTATTTTTCAAAATATTAAGGAAGAAAAGACTCTGAACTCCTAGAATAATTTCTCTAAGCGGCGCATGAAATCAAAGCAATGCCATTTTTTTTAAATTAATTTGAGACTATACTAAATTTTTTCAATCTGCAGTATAATAATGATTGATCTAAGTTAAGAGTGCTCATAACAGAGAAGATACACGTAATTATTAATGATAATTCACTCCAATCCTCAGAAATTCAAACAATATTGGATGAATATTTGAAAATCACACTCATCTTGAAACGTTATCTCAAATACACAGCTCATACAGCACATCTGAGTCAACAGAGGACAGGAGTCAAAGTTTACTAATATTTTTAGTATATTTTCAATAACATAGCTAAAAAAAAAGCTAAAATATTCCAAACAGTGTTTCAGCAATAAAAAAATGAGGATTGATCAGGCTTCAAGTCGTACTGTGTAAGAAACAATCATTCTAGGGAAGTGATAACCGAGTGCCGTAGCAGGTATCTGTTTAATCAAAGGCAAGCTACGAAACTCCTAGACGCTCTTTGTATGTGTGACCGATTGGACTTTTCAGCAAAAAAGGCTCTGCTGTAAAATCACTTCCCAGTGGTTCGGAACCCACCTAAAACTGTAGGTCCAACTCATAAATTACCATCATCCAATTCATTACCCACGCTCAGGTCTCAGACCTGTGTGGGCTTGATCCTCCGAAAAAAATAGTTTTTTAAATATTTATAAATTGCATTGTAAGTACGGTATTCTAAGAATAGGTAACCCATAAACATGAAGAATAATTTTCAATGTTTGCACACCTATTATTCATCTTCAATATAATTATTTAAAATACATTTAAAGGGGTTAGGTGAGGCTCCTATTGAACACTGTATTTTTTGTATGGTTTTAGGTTATTTATTATAAATGATTACCATTACCGTAACTTACACAGTATATCACACCTCCACAACGCCCCAACTTTAAACAAGCAAAAATATAAACTTTTTAACAAGTACCAGATAATATACCTCAAAAAATCATAAATGTTTATTATCGCTATTCTCCAAGATATCTTATTTATTTTTTATGACTAGAATAAGACCAATGTGAAGAATAATTCTGTTAATTTGAAGCAACTGACAATTTAACAAACTGACAAATATACAGAAACCGAATTTATTAATTTCGAATTCCTTAAAGTGCTATTTTTTTATACTGAAGACTTCCTCAATGGCGGATACTGACAATAGCATTGAACAGCGGATGGAAATCGAAGCAGAAGGGTCACAATAGTCTAGTGGTTAAGGCACCCGACCGGCAATTGGGAGTCCGTGGTTCAATTCCCGGTGGTGACTGATATTTCTTTACAGTAACATTCATAGATTTCCATCAGCTATTTAATGCTTTTGTCGATATCCGCCATTGCAGAAGTCTTCAGTATAAATTAATAGCACTTAAAGGAATTCGAAATTAATAAATAATTCTGTTGTTCACAAATTATTTTTACATAAAATTTCAACTACAGAAATCTTACACTGTATCTTTTTATGTATGTATTTCATGTAAAAATTTCAATATGCCCCTGTAATATGAAAAAAAAATATTATTGCTCTGTCAAGTTGTACGGAATCTTTAATGAATATTTTCAATGAAGCTACATTGGGCTAATTAATACTGGAATGAAAACAACAGAAAATATGATGAGGGATTCTAAAGTTTTTACTAACAACCACTTATAATTCTTATTATCATTTTAGTTTGACATTATTACATTTTATTAGATTTTACAGTGAGCTTATACTAGTTATATTTATTTATACTAGTTTTAACAGAGCACCGTACTTACCCATTGTAACATCACTTCTGCGGCCATTCTCAACAGCATAGAAGTCAAGACTGGAACAAAAGATTTATTTGATAAATTTAAATATTGTAAAAAGTGCTATAAACTTGCAGTTTCTCTAAATAAGATTTATTCTATGGAATTATAGTGAAATATGAATTTTTTAATTTACTAAGCTCTATTGGAGAATTTTTCCCTTGCTATTACCAAAAACAGGTTTAATGGAAAAAATATTATATTGAAAGCAAAGAGAAAAACAATTCATTCCAGTCTACAAACTCATTTAACATAACTGACTGACATGGATGGGTGAAGAACGCATAGAAGCTTTTAAAAGGATATAAATTTGCAGTTTCTCTAAGTAAGATTTATCTATGGAATTATAGTGATATATGAATTTTTGAATTTATAAAGCTCTAGTAGAGAACTTTTTCCGTGCTATTACCAAAAGCAGGTTTAATGGGGAAATTATTATATTGAAAGCAAAGAGAAAACATTTCATTCCAGTCTACAAACTCTGACTGACATGGATGGGTGAAGAACGCATACAGAAAAACATTTAAAAGGCTTTTCATGGAGCTGGTGTAACTTATATTTATGCTTGTTGTGTGCAACTCACCCTGAAACGTAAAGTCCAATGTCCCAGTGAGATTGATCCTTGTCAGAGGCTGGATTGTGTTTAGCATTGTAGGCGCAAAATGAGTCTAGCAATGCTTCTCTTTCTCCATAGTAGTGGGGCAGATCAGATGGCTGAACTTTCATTACTTCCAGTCTAACTAATGCAATGTCTAATGGTAGTCCCAGGCTTGGATGATGATACAACGCCTGCACCTGTCTCAATAGAATATTAATGTAGGTAGAGAAACATAATGAAAATTAAATAGTTAATAAACTTCTCTTTAATGGTTGGCTCAAATCATATATTCTACAAGTGTGAAAAATGATTTATTGAATCATCACACTCGTATAATCATAAATAGATTGCAAACCTGAAAATAATAAATTATGGAGCTACCTGGCACTGACACAGAATTTTTAAGTATTATCATAGGTAGCTACTATCATACTGATTTTAACCTTCAAATCATAAGTGCCATCTTGTCACTTAAATATCCAGGAGATACTGTTGACTTTGAAAATTATCCTTCCATAAATTATTTTTTTTACAAATGATGAAATTTGTTTTTTAGAGCAGGAAATAAATTTTGATTTAAAATTGAAAATTAACACATTTGTCGTTTTTTGTCAATATAAATAAATACTCTGCCTATTTATTAGCCCAGTGTTTCATTGCCTACCACCACTAACCTTCTATGTTATTTATATTACTTCTATTCCAAACATAGAAAACTTAATCTGTAGGCCTACACTATGGGTAAGATTTAGTTATATAGTATGATTTGAAATTGAAAAATCAAAATGACTAGTATTCAAAATATTCTTCTTTATTCCAATGTCATTGATTTGTCATTTATACTGTATATATATATTCTAATGCATAATATTTTAGAAAATGAAATTCCATCAAGTTTCACAAAATTTGCGGTGAGAGCGTGGATGTTGGAGAAGGTGCTGTATGCAATGAGTGGAAAGAAAAACTGGTAGAGATGATTTCCAATATATAACTACACTATCTATAATTCGTATTCTTTTCTTTACAGCCTTCCATAATTCATAGCTTCAATAATTCGTTACCTTCCATAATCCTGGGTCCCGTGAACTACGAATTATCGAAGTTCTACTGTACATAAATAACTATAATAGTTCTGTTACTGTTTAAAGATTTGTTATTGATTATTTCGTGTTTAGCAGTCAACCAATTATCATTATTACCACTCGATTGTTCTTACTTGTTTATTGCTCTTTGTATAGATGCCGGTGGACTGGTATATTTCATTTAACATAAATTACTATTTTTACGAAGAAAATGGATGAAAGTACTTTGCACAGTATGCCATTACTGGTTTTATTCAATTAATTATGAAGAAGTCCATTATTCAAACTCAGTGAGTAGTTCTCATTGTGGACATAAACGCAGAAGCACGAGAGCCCATGTATAAACCGATGAAAAATTATTAACAGAAAGTTATTACACGGTAAAAAGCTTGCTGGAGAGTTGAAAGTTTCAGAGCGAGGATTGTGCTCTTTGTCAGAATTAGCACTTTTTAAAAGTTCATGTAAATACCCTTTGTTGTTGTCTGGAACTCTCATTGTAGTTATGGACTTATCCTAACCTGTTAATTTGAGCTTTACTTCCAAACTTTTAATAGGGCTTACTCGAGAAAGTTTGAAGAAGGGAACAGACGTAGATCATGCTTAACGTGTTTTAACGTGAGCGAGAGCATGGGGCAATTATTGTAATGAAAGATACTCTACCTACAGTTGTCGTAGGTGTCCAGCAAAATTGACAACAGATAAAAATTAATTTGGACGGTTTACTGGTCTTCAGTTTTAATCTAGTTGACTACTACCTCTTCAAATTTATTCGCTGAATATTCTCCTGTAATAAATATTTGAAACCAAGAATATTTTATGGGATGAAAGTCTGATACTAATATACAAGAAAAAAAATATTGTTATCATACTTATTAGATACTGTCATAACTTTTATTTGAACTAGTCAGTGTATCAGTGAGTCTTTCAAGTACTATTTTGTTAGTTGTTATAATATAGAAATAATAATGAAGAGTTGAGAGAAGGTTAAATTTTTAATATTACTTATTATTGTTATCATATTTATTACTGTTAAAATAATAACCTGATATAGAGAAGGTTAAATTGTTTATATTACTTATTATGTTTATCATATATTATTACCGTACTGTTAAAGCTTTTATTTGGACTAGTCAGTCTATCAGTCAGTCTTTCAAATACTATATCTTGTTAATTGCTGTAATATAGAAATAATAATGAAGAGTTGAGAGTAGGTTAAATTTTTTATATCATATTTATTTCTGACATAATCTGTTATTACTTATTTGTTCTTTTCTCCAAAGAGATGATTTTATAGTTATGCTTGATGGTTGAATTCTGGTTGGAGTACTTGTTTTTTATGCACCACACATTCGCCTCATGGTTTTTGTACCAAAAAAATATAATAATTGCATGTTGTCATTGTTAACATGATTATATTAAGCATTATAAGCAACTATTTGTATAAGCGAACGCTTCAAACAAATACACTATTTATTTATGATATTTTATGGGATGAAAATCTGATACTTCTGTGATCCTCAAGAAACGCATTCGTTGTTTTTTTGTCAATATAAATGAGCTATTTCAATGTTTTTTTCCAATTTCATTACCTACTAATTCACTAACCTATTATATGATATTTATATTACTTTTATTCCAAATATAAAAAATTTAATATGTAGGCCTACTATGATAAGATTTAGTTTAACTGTCTGTCAACGATTTCTTTCATTCTCTTACTAGAATTTTACCCGGTCTTGTCTGGGAATCCAGTTGAGAATTTTTCTATCCTGGAAGATACCTCATGGTAGATATCACAAAATTACAAAATTGAGAAGGGTGAAGAAAATACCATACAGTTCATCTGTTTGAAAAAGAAATGTTCACAAGAAAAAATATTTTTTTGTTGTACTGATAATGTGCAACTTTGCAGCTCTACCCACCTATCTAGAATAATGTAAAACTCAATATATAATATTATAATAAGTAACCTCGCATGACACTGGGCAATTAGCAGCTGTAATATTAATACAGAGCTAATCTGTTGCTTTGGCTCAAGAAACATCGGCGTATCATCTATATTTTCACGTATCATGTTATCAGCTGTTCTTTGAGCTTCCTGCATTTGAACACATTTTGAAACAGTAATAGTGACCATAAGTGAAATTTGAGCATTAATTTTGTAAAGTATGAAAGGAAAATAAAAAATTGTGCTTTGAGGTGCACTGAATCGAGTTTAGAGGAAGCTTTCTGCCAAATTTAGTTTTGTAAAATCCATAAGACAAAAAAAAAACACAAAGAACACACCCCTACTCTTTTATTATATAGATTTCAAATAGAAGAGAGGAGTAGGCATACATCATAACACTATGTTTAATATTTTGAAATCCCTAGTTCAAATATAAATAAACTGCCTAGTATTTCTGTTATTAATTGAAATTAACCACTGGACAGCAACTTGGAGGTAAAGCATCAATAAAAATTGAGAAATATTAATTGAGAATCCTAGAAGATACATTGAATAAACGTCATGTGGTGGGTGCATAGTGATAGAACATCTGGCATCCTGTTTTATAGAGTTTATAGAGAAATAAGAGTATCATATTCCTTTCACTAGTATCATGTTTAACTCTCTATTTCAGTCCCAGTGAGCACAAATTGTTTATTCCCAATGTTCTGAAAATATGTTGTTCATTGTTTCAAGAATAATGATGTGATGTTTCCATGACAAAATGACGAAATAATTGCCAGTATATGCGAGTAAAAATCAAAGTTCAAATAGAAATACAGTGTCAGTTTTAATATTAGATTGTTGCAAGAGTATATGTTGTGCAGGTCTCAAAAGTCAAGGTCAAGATTATTAGATGTCAGTATTCTTACCCCATTCAGGTATGCCAGCAGCATGTTCTTGAGCTTATCATCGTTATTACCAAAATAAGGAGAGAAGAGTTTATAGCCGGCCTCATCGAAAAATAAAGCTGTCTCCAGAGTTAATCTTTGGTCGCTGCGTACATTTCGTATCTAAAAAACAAGGAAAAGCATCCATAATACGAAAAAATTAATTTTCCAAAACCTATGTATTCTTTAATATTCAATATCTTCATTTATTTTATTTTTTTAATAGTATTATATATATATATATATATATATATATAAAGTTTTTGTAAAAGTTATGCTGTCAAACCGTATTTGATAAGGATGATAGCAATAATTCTTCTTGTTATTCTTAAAATATCGATAGACCTGAGACTTTATCATGAATAATGTTCATCCTCAACATAGCCTACTTCTTCTATTATTTCACTTATCAGTATTGTATGTGAAATTGTATTAGATAGGCTAAATTTTTGTATTTTTCTGTTTCCCGCTGAAGCTGGAATTAAAAATAGTAAACTTTAATTTGAAGTTACTCTTACCTACCTCGAACAACTTTTTCTGATATACTGGATGATCACAAAAGAATGTCCATTTTTTAAGAGGTCTATAATTTATTACAGAACACAAATACTTACAAGACTTTTTGATCAT
Source organism: Conomelus anceps (assembly GCA_948455865.1). NCBI lineage: Eukaryota > Metazoa > Arthropoda > Insecta > Hemiptera > Delphacidae > Conomelus > Conomelus anceps. Next base: position 32,386,237 of record OX418216.1, read on the forward strand.
TCATAAAAGATAGATTCAAGATTTTTATAAATTAATATCAAAAGTTTTCATAAATGTTTAATGTGACCGCAACCAGAAGCCCACAATATAAAATGCAATGTCAAAATTCTTACCACACTTATTCACTGATTCATTGCTTCATGTTCATTTTTTTGGCTACAGCCATTTATTATTTGGAGATACTCATATTGGTTGCTCTCTTTAATTGAAAAAAGAAAAGGAATACATTTTCTATTACATTGGTGAATGTTCGATAATTTTTGGATGTCAAATTAGGTACAGTTTTTATAAATTGACCGCAGAAAACCGACTATGAACAAAGACTATCCATATCAAAAATATGAATAATTGTCTATATGAAGCGTTTTTTCACTGCCATCCAAGAGGCCCTGATTTTAACGCTTGTTATTTTCTTCTGAGATGTACGTGTAGGAGATGAAGTGTTTATTCCACCGCTGCCAATTTGGCCTAGCGATGATGAACTTGAAGCAATAGCTGCAGTAATCGAAATTGTAGCACCAGAAATGCTGCTATGACTATGAGTGTGGGAAGAATAAGAATACTGCATAAAATATCGTACAGGCTAGTTACTGTCACATTGAACATTTAGGGAAGCTTTTGATCATTTATGAGAATATCCTCTTTCTTATGAATGGTCGAAACACCTTGTAGGCACCCTAGGTATCTTTCAGGTATCCTAGATTTGAAATAAAGCCCTTCAAAATTGGGACATTTTTTGTAATCACACGGTACTTCAAGTTGATGGTTTAAAGTTTTTAATTGGGCTATAAGTACCAACAAAAAATTCGCTCATAGTGTCATATAGCTTAGTACCAGTTAGAAAACTACTCTACTTACCAAGTTTTCAGTTGGATTGTTGTTTTCCAGACTTGAAGTGGAAGGAAGTAGATCCACTGTAACAAAGAACAACTAATAAATTGTGGGCTAAAAAAATATTCTTTTTTATTGCATATTAGAACTTCAGTCATAACAAATCTTCAAACGTGAATCTTGATTAAGTTAATTAAACAAAGCTGATATTATATTTTCATTGTTGTACTCATTGAATTTATCTCATTGTAGATCACTGCAAAGTATCAGCTATAACGCTTTACATTAATTTCTCATATTCTGCCTTATTTAAACTTTGAATACCAAAAGGAGTAATAAATAAAGTATTAACACTGTAAAAAAAGCATTTTGTATTTGTGTTCTTCTGCTTTCCATCCTAACTGTATTCATCTCCTTAGTAATAATAATAAATACTGTAATTTGTTGCGAATTGATACTGCAGTACGGTAAGGAATTATTATTCGGAATGGGAAAATTAGGATGAACTATGTATGTGACATAATTAAGAAGGACTTATCATAGATTTTTAATACTTTGTAATGTATTTTAATATTATTTTACTGAGTTTATGCCAAAAAAAAAACAAGAGAGAAAGTGTGAAAGTGGACAATAGCCTGAAACTCGAAACTAGTACTATACCTGAATCCCTTGAGAAAAGCCCAGCGCGGACAGGGAGTGTTGCCCTCTTGATAATGTGTAGAACTTTATCATTTTCTCCTGATGTCCATTTCCTCTTCATTCTTAAAGGTGAAGGCTGTATTTCCAAAGTTGAATCTTCGAGGAATACCAATCCTGTCTGCGAAAATTGAACTCAATTAAAAACTTCAGTAACAGCACTAATGTGTAAGAGTACTAAAGAGATGAGAACGTGAATAACAGCAACAATGGATTTTACATCAATTAAATTTTCTTTTCTAATGAGTTGAAAATAGGTCCCAGTTTCTCATGAGCTTTAATGATCAAGAAAAATCTATTTAGGCTATAATCACCGAGTTCTTTATGAATTTCTGAAAAGATTTCTAAAGATGGGTAATCTTTTGTTATTTTTCAAGAAACTAATTTTTCAGTTTCCATCATTCTTTTTTTTTTTTTTTTTTTTTTTTTGTAGATTACGTCTTGGAGACTCCAGTTAAGGAGTATAAGACAAGTCAGATCAACAATATTATGCACTAGATACCATAATTACTTCAATTAGTTGAGGTGAGGCTTAATTTTGATGTGAAAGGAACTCTTGTACACTATAAAAAGCTTTATCAACTAAATATTTCTTCAATTGATTTTTAAATATTTCTATATTTTCAAGACTCTTCAAAAACTGCGGTAGCTTGTTGTAGAATTTCCTACCAATATAACTAGGTTTTTGTTTGAATAGGCTACTATTGTGACTCACCAAGTGATAATCTCCTCGGCTTCTTGTATTATAATCATGTACATCAAGATTTTGGTTAATATCATTCGTTTTTACATATAGAGTAGCTTCATACACATATAAGCAGGGTACAGTTAGGAGACCAAGTCTCTTGAACAACGGCCTACATGAATCTAATCTATTTACTCTTTCTATACACCTAACCGCTTTCTTTTGGATCTTAAACACCCTATCAAGATTTTGTTTTGATGAATTACCCCATACTAAGATAGCATACCTAATATGTGACAGTAAGAGCCCATGGTAAGCTGTAAAAAGTAACTTTTTGTCATTCAATCTAGCGAGCTGTCGCAGGACAAATACCCCAGATGAAATTTTACTACATATTTTCTCAATGTATGGAGTCCAGGTCAATCGTCTATCCAACGTAACTCCTAGAAATGCAATTTCTTCTTCCTGGTCTAATTGATTATCGTTTACAAACACGTTTATAGCCCTATCTTCATTTAAATTATGTTTGTTTTTGAATTGAAGGTATTGGCATTTTTTACTATTTATAGTTAATTTCAACTGGTTTAAAAATTGGACAATGGACTGCACACCTATATGGGCACTTATTTCTAAATTATCTAGAATGGAATTGCTGAAAATGAGTGATGTATCATCAGCAAATAAGAGGGCTCTACCACTAATTAATTCTTTAGGTAAACGGTTGACATATAACAAAAAAAGCAATGGACCTAGTATTGACCCCTGAGGCACTCCAGCTTGCACCTCTAATTTATTAGATTTATTCTTTACTATACTATTACCAACTACTGTAGTTAGTTCTACACATTGTTTTCTCCCAATAAGATATGATTCAAACCATTTCAGTTCAACCCCATTTACACCTACATTTTGCAGTATTTCCAATAAAGTTCTATGATTAACACAATCAAATGCCTTTGACAGATCTAAGAAGATTGCAGTAGCTTTATCACCTGAATCTAATATATCTATTAGTTTTTCAACTAGAGAAACTATGGCTGTTTTTGTTGATCTCCCTTTCTGGAAGCCATGCTGTTCATCACAGATAAAGTTAGCTTCTTGAAGGTGCAGAAGTAACCTATTTAGAACTACTCTTTCAAAAATTTTACTTATTACATTTAAAATACTAATGGGCCTATAGTTTTCTACCTTTTCTCTATCGCCACTTTTGAAGATTGGCAAGATCTTCCCCTCTTTTAAATTATCTGGAAAAACACCTTGTTCTAATGAATGATTGATCAGATGAATCAAAGGGTCTAACAATTGATCTTTACATTCTTTCAGAATTTTACTGGATACCCCATCCATTCCTACAGTTTTTTTATTATTTAAACTATCAATGATATTTGACAACTCGTCTTGGCATACTGGGTGGAATTTTAATTCGTTCTGAATCCCCTCAGTATTCCTCATGTTTGCATCACTAATACCTGTATTAAGAGATTTTTGAAGATCCTTAGCAACCAGTTGATAATATCTGTTAAAGAAATTACAAATGTCTACACTATCATCAATATATTTGTTATTTTCGTTAATTATTCTGGGGACACTAGTATAAGCAGCATCTACATGAGCTACTTGCCTATTTTTGTTTATTACATCCCACACTGCTGTGTTAAAGTACACACTATTATTCAAAATTTCAGCTGTTTTCTTACATTTCGCTCTTTTCACTTTTTTCATATAGTTTTTCTTTAGAGCTTTGTAATTATCTTCACTTAACATATTTCTAGATAGTTTGAATTCATCATATGCATCTTTAACCCTATTTCTTTCAGCAAGGATATCATCAGTTATCCACTCTTCAATCTTGTCTAATTTGTTCTTTACAGGGACTTTTTTAACTGGACAACTCATAGTAATATGAAACCTTAAAATATTAATGAAACTATCATATTTGTCATTTAAACTATTGCTATTGTAAACCCTACTCCAGTTTTCTTGTAGCAGATTCTGCTTCAAACAATCGATATTCCCCTGTTCACATTGTTGAATTTCTTTCATTACTCTACTCTTTTTAATTGAATTATGACCTTGCAACCCCACCTCTAAGATTTGATAGTCATGATCAGATAGTTCCGAGCCGCCTAATCTTGTTTTAGAGTAATCTATATTAGTAAGGATGTTATCAATTATTGTTTGTGATGTTCTTGTGACTCTGGTATATTCATGAACTTTTATTTCCAAGTTATTCATGCAAATAATATCCTTTAAATCTTCTGTCATTTTATTCTGTGTTGCAAAGTCTGTATTGAAATCTCCCGCTACAATAACGTTTGTAAAACGAGTAGTAGTAATCTCTAAAAGCCTATTGAATAGTTCACAAAAATTGTTCCATTCCCCATTTGGTGACCTGTAAATACCTAACACCGCTACTTCGAAATTATTGTCGATTTTTACTCTCAAACCAGTAACTTCTAAATCCATTTCCACAGCAAATTTCTCTGCATATTCTAAATTAAATATTTGCATATTCTTAGCATTTTTAGTGAAGATAGCTACTCCCCCACTTCGATGAGATGTCCTGCAATACGACGTTTTCAATGAATAGTTTGGAATATTAAGTTGTGACAATTCATCTTCTTTTAAACCATGCTCTGTGAAAATAGCTATATCAGGAGCCTCTTCTTTAAAAAATACTTCGATTCTATCTATTTTGTTACGAATGTATTGAATATTCTGATGGAACACAGTGAGTACCGGTACTTCCCTATCATCCCTTATTACTTTATCGTTGCTTTTGCATATTGAAGTAGATTTACTTAATCTCTTAGAATCTTGAGAGCCTATCAGATTGCTACAAGAGTTCCTTCCACTAATGCTATCCTGATTTTTTGATCGATTAACGTCTTTTAATACAATTGAAGATATGAATTTATCATCTGAAACTAGTTTCCCTTCCCGGTTTTGAGCCACTTTACTAAAAAAGGTTCGTTAGATGATTGTTTAGGAGAATTATTGACAGTAGATTGCAAACGACTTTCAATCAGCTCTGCCAGCCTATTACAAAATATTACTTTGCCAGATTGATTTAGATGTAGACCATGATTAGTGAAGTTTTGTTTTTTCAGCCTTTCATTTAGAAAACAAATCCCCAACTGCTTAGAATTCTTATTTTTTAGGCTGTTGATTGTATTATGAATTGATTTATTTGTTGACTTAATGGCTTCATTTAGCTCTGGCCTATCAAACCTATACGGAATTGTACTTATTATTACATTAGTTTTTTGGCTGAGTGGCACAATCTCTTTAATTTTTTCATTTATTTCAGGAAGATGTTTTAGATTAGGTTCATTTATATTGTTTGAGCCACCCAGTACTATTAGAAAATCGTTTTTTCCAAAATCTTTAGTTTGTTCCTGTGCTGACTCTACGATAGCGTTTATAGGGGCACTTGGTTTGAAAAAGCTCTGAACTTCATACTTATTTTTTAATCTTTTATTTAGTAGGTCACTACAGTCTCGTCCATGACTGGATGTCAAGAGCAGTACTCTACCTTTCCTATCGTTATTTGCCCTTACTTTAGTTTTGGTTGCTGTTTGCAAAACCTGACTATACGTTTTTGTTTGACCATTTCTATTTATTTTTTCCCCATTTGATTTAGGTTCTACTTTTTTTGTATTGATCAGAGGTTCAGATCTTACATTAGCCAAGTTTATTTTTGATTTTAATATTTCGATTTCCTCTGACATAGACCTACATTGACTCGTGAGATTTAGTATTTCAGTTTTATGGTCTTCCTGCTGCAATTTTACAATAACTTCCAGAGATTTTATGTGATCCACTAACCCTATTCGTTCTTCCTCAGAATTTTTTAGTGATGTTTCTAATTTTGTTTTCAATTTGGTGTGATCACTCAATAGTTTAGCAACCTTTTCTTCTACATCTACAGTAGCTTTAAGAGCTGTTGGAGATTTTTTCGTTAATAATTGCTGAGATCGCGTAGCTACTTGAGTTTTAGTTGAACAATTAGATTTAGATGCCTTGTTTGGACTCATTTTCCTAGCTAAAAATTGTTTTCAATTGATTTTAGTTAAATGTTTAATGAAATATTACTTAATTTATTACAATTGTCAACTTGAGACTATTTAATTACAAGAAAATTGATCAATATCGGTACACCTAACCTCGAAAATAGAATTTGACTTTTTATTTAAATACTTTAACTTATATTAGACAAGTTAATGATGTAAATTATTAAGATATTATAAATACTAATAATAATAAACAAAAATACTACTTATCCGTTCGAATTAAAATTCTATGCTTCAAAATTCGCAGAGCCTGTTCAGACAACGTATGCACAGTACCACTGCTACCTAGATGATATCCAATGATAATCTTGGTTCTTGGAACCTGTAAAAGCTGTGGGCATCTGATCCAATTTTTTGAAAGGAAGCTGAGAATTCAATAAATCCTAACTGTATTCATCTCCTTAGAAAACTTCCCCCACCTACTTTGGCATGAGTGAAGTGGCAGCTTGATTGTAAAAATTTTAATGAGTTAAAAGGAAAGAACAAGGTGTCTTCCTTTTTTTTTATTCCGCTGAAAAAGAAATTCGTTGCAGAACAATTTCTGAAATGTCAAGGAGAGGCGACGATGAAGGATGATGATGAAAGAGCTTTTTTGTGAACTTTTATTGCAAGACTTTCTTTTCTCCGTAAAAGTTTCAACGGATACTTAGTTCTTCTGCTTAATACGGTACATTAAGGGCTGGGTCGATAAATTTAAAACTCAATATTGGATATTGATAAGTTTGGATTCTGGATTTTTCAATCCTTATCTCCGAAAGCCGTGGAAAACTTCACACAGGCTCCACCATCATAGAAAAAAATTAAGTAGACTTGAGCAAAGCTTTTTTAAAGCTCAATTTAGCAAATTCAGTCTTATGCTTAAATAAATTATTTTAACTTTTGTTTGAGATGGGGTTTGAAGGATATTATACAACATAGATTATAAATTTAGAATTTTCTCTCAGCTTTTTTGCTGTTAGATTTGTTGAAGGTTTTGCACAACCTTGAAACTGAATGGCCCACTGAAAGAACAATGCTGCACTCTTTTTATATAAATAAATACAACCCTACAATCACATAAGCCCTCACATTCTTTCTCAGTGAATCGCATAATAATGATTCCAAAACTATTAGTTTCAGTAATTGGTACGGCACTTCTCTTTTATCTGAATAAATTTAAAAAAAAGTGTTTAGGCTTCTGAAGGCCTCCTACATTGTTAAAGAGATTGCGTTTTAGACCATTACAGCCATATAAATAGTATGGATTTTTAAATAATCCAATATTATTTTGATGCAGTTCCATATTTTCATTACGGTATAGTTTAACTTTCATCTGATTGACTTCTAAATAGTCCCTAATAATCCAATAATCATCAATAATCCAATATTATTTTGATGCAGTTCCATATTTTCATTAATGTATAGTTTAACTTTCATCTGATTGACTTCTCAATAGTCAATCATATTTAAGTTTAATTCAATCATGAAAGACCAAATTATCAAATATATAAAAAATAAGTGTTTACCTCAGTTTATTATTAATATATTATTTATATTCCAAGTATTATATAATTATTTCTAATTTTATGATGAAGACTTGGTTTATTTATAATGGCGTTTTTGTGAAAAGCCATTATAATATGTCATAATTATTAATAATAGATAATATAATATAATATAATTATAACATAATTATCTGACTGTATCATAAATGCACCATGATAGAGTACATCCATGAACAGAAATTCGGAGATGCAATGAGCATGATAATAAATATATCGTATTTACCACATATCCATCGTTACAGAAGCTTAGAGCTGCACTGGTCCAAGAATCAGAATGTAGAAAATGGCAGGTTGTTGTTTCACTTGAATCCAGGGTCCATTCAACTCCATCATATAATAATACTTGTGAATGATTGCTTACTAGAACCGTATTTGGCTTTAATTGAAGTTGTATATCTCTGGAATCAGTATCACAATAGTGTTGCAATCTGATTATCAATGCAAGAGTACTGTGGCACATTAATGTTATTCTCTATTTTTCGACCAAAATACTGAATTTGAATGACTTTGTTTCTTTAATACTCTGGCAAAGTGTTAATTGGCCTAAAATGGGTGATTTATCATTTTATTACTTCCGAAAACTGATGTTGCCTGTAAGCAATATTGACAGTAGGCAATATTGACAATATTGACAGTAGGCAATATTGACAATATATATTTTTTCGGAGGATGAAGCCCACATAGTACTGAGACCTGTGCGTGTGTAATGAATTGGATGATTGTGATTGGTGAGTTGGACCTACAGTTTTAGGTGGGTTCCGAACCACCGGGAAGTGATTTCACAGCAGAGAACAGAGTCTTTTTTGCTGGCCAATCCAATCGGTCACCCTTACAAAGATGGCCCAGGAGTTTCGTAGCTTATCTCTGATTGAACAGATGCCTGCTACGGCACTCGGCTATCATTTCCCATGATGTTACCTACTTGACTCTATTCAAATGAAATTTAATTTATTTGTATTTTTCAGTAATTTAATGAATGGAGCAACTCAATTCTCAATCCCTTCAAACGTAATATCCAAGAATGTGAGATACGAGCCGATATGGCCAAGTTGAAAATGAATGCTGCTGTACAGAAAGGTCTCCTTGGTCTAGTGGTTAAGGGCGCTCAACCGGCAATTGAGAGGTCCGTGGTTCGATTCCCGGTGGTGACTGATATTTTTGTACAGTAGCATTCATCGATTCCCATCAGCTGTTCAATGCTGTTGTCAATATCCGCCATTGCGGAAGTCTTCAGTATAAAGTAATAGCAATTAAAGGAATTCGAAATTAATAAATTCTGTTTATTTATAATAGTGATTATAATTTTATATTTTCGTACTTTGCGCCTTACTACCAACCCTCTTACTTACAACACACAGTTGTATAAGTTTTTCGCAAAATTTCGCATTATTGAAAATCTCGATTGCGTTTCGACAGTTTGGCACCGTTTAGAGGATGCGTATAACTTTTGAAATGTCATGAAAGTTTGTAATTTCATATTTCTCTGTCCAAAATTTATTACTGCGCTCATACCTACTTACCGATACAAATGTCAGATTATGAGGATGTATAAATAAATTAATTTTCCTTTCAATGCAACTGTAGAGCATACATCAACTCAGTACTGAATCATAGTAGACCAGAAATCATTGAATTTATAAACAAAATTTTTATTAATTTCGAAGTGCTATTAATTATTTATACTGAAGACTTCCACAATGGCGGACATTGAAAACAGCAATGAATACTTGATGGAAATCGATGAATGCTACTGTACAACAACATATCAGTCACCGCCGGGAATCGAACCACGGACCTCCAAATTGCCGATCGGGCGCCTTAACCACTAGACTATAGTGTCACTTCTGCACAGAATTTGCAAACGACTTATGCTCTGTTCAGTAAACTTACTGGTTTTAAAGTTCAATAAAGAATGTTTTATGTATAACTTGAGTCAAAGATCACACAATGGAAAATTTCAATTTATAACAGCTTGGAAAATTTCAACAGTGGTTAACTTCTTAAGAAAACAATAAGGCATCTAGGCCTGATTGTGTGACAGGAGAGACCTTTAAAGTAGTAGTATTTTAGGCAATCCCAAAAATTCTCTTGAGATTCACTTAGAAATTATGTACCGTATTTCAGTACCTATAATACTAAAGTATTCAATAAACTGTTGGAAGTTTAACATCAGAATTAAACATGATTGAATTTTTTTGATTTCCTTGGATTTCTCATTGCTACTTTATTTTATTTATATTGTACTTTCTTTCTAGTTCATAAGATCAACAATGTTATATTGCAATGGAATCAATGTTTGTTGACCGAATAGCCCTGCAAGTGTTTTGCTAAGCAATGTAATATTATTTATTCTAACAATTGCATTCGAATAGAAAAGACAATAAGGGCAAATATCTAGAATGGAAAGAGTAAACAGTTACAGTACGGTAGAGAAAAATGGTTTAAGCTTTCTGGATACTTTTTCAGCAAGCTGGAGTTCTTGTTTACATGGCTGATTGTGTTACAGCCCCCTTTGTCACCCTGCAAAGTTTTTATTTACACGTGGAATTCTCCAATTAGTTTTTAGTCGAAACTTCGCTCCCTTGTACTTGGAGAATTGTGTCACTAGGAATGTATACTGCCTTGAATTGTGTCATTTTGACAGTAACATTTAAAATTGAACTTTTCTATTTTTACTTTAGATAATCAAACAATGATTGAAGGATTGTGATAGAAAGCTTCATTAATTAAATTTAAAGATTGTTTTAAGAAGATTTTTACAATTTTTGAAAGGTTGTTCAAGTTATAAATACTACTATTACTAGTTTGAAGATTGATCTAAGAAGATTTTTACAATTTTTAAGAATGATGTTGTTCAAGTATATTCTAGTTAAAGGTCGCTTAGAAAGTCAAATACATATAATTATGGTAGGCTTTACATTTGGGCTTACCTGTCAAACACATTTAATGTGTAATAGCTTTTTGGATTTGGATCTAGAAATACCATTTCGAAATCCTCTTCATAGTTTTCGTTGGCTTTAATCTGAAAGAGAAATAGGAATACAGTAAACCGTAAATTAAATTTTGGAATTGTTAAATTACGGAATTTAATGTTCAAACAACATGTAAGCTCATGCAATATTCAGTCCAAGCAACCAAAGCTGTTTGCTGTTAAAAGCGTCATCTTCATCTGGAAGATGTTTACTTTCATTCTTCAGCAAGCTTCAAGCACTGAGAATGATTCCATTGAAAATTGAGAGAATAAATTTGTCTCAAAAAAGTTTGATTCATGAGTGTTTCAGCTCTCTTCCTTTTGATATGACATATTGTTTAGTTCATTGAATTCAGTATCTCAATATTACAAATTTTTCAAATAATGTGACTCCATTCGCACAATTTAGAGTATTGAAAAATTAATGCATTAGAATTAGATTATATATCTACTTTAGGTAATTATTTTGTATTATTTGCAATGAAAATTTAAAGTGGACGAATAAATGTTAATGGTTTGTCCAGGTGAGTAGTTTCAATGAGCATGAATGATTCAAAGTGGATGAATGTGGGATGAATCAGAAAGAAAATTCAATAGGACTGGCTAATAATAAGTTGGTTTGGATTTTTCAAAAGAAGAGAGGACGAGTATGAATGTGGGATGAATCAGAAAGAAAATTCAATAGGACTGGCTAATAATAAGTTGGTTTGGATTTTTCAAAAGAAGAGAGGACGAGTATGCAAATGATAGGAAACAACTTAAAAGCGTTATTAAGAGGCTGCAAAAATCTAAAACCGTAAACTGAAAACATGGTAAGCATGATGAATCTGAAATTTTCATAGGGAAAGTTCGAAAAGTTTTATTTTTAAGGTTGGATTGCAAAATAATAATTTATGGTTGCCTTCTGTGGCAGCCTATCATGGTTATTTTTGAAACTTTAATAATAAAAATGATTGATAATATTGATATAAACTTAATAAAACAACTTTTGAATGGAAATTAACTCACGTTATGGCGTGACGGCCGTTTCGCTCTGTTGTCTAGAGCATCGTCAGACGACCCACAGTACGGCCGTCACGCCATAACGTGAGTTAATTTCCATTCAAAAGTTATTTTATTAAGTTTATATTACATATTAGTGGAAACAAGATGGATCTTCAACATGATAATATTGAATTACTAATAAATAACTATTAATGAATGTGCCCGTTATGAAATCAGGTTAACAAAGGTGGTTTTCTATTTGAAAATAAACTGTTATCAATTTCGCGAACCGTGTCTTTGTTTTGACTGATTTTATCATGTACCTGATGTCTCTGTGAAAAAAATAAAAGTTATCTGGGACCTGAGCCCATGAATATCCAAGTTCTAAGGTACTCATGAATCTGCTATTTTCTACACATATTTATCTAAATATATCTAGATCAAGATAGATCTAGAAATTTCAAGACAAATAATATGTAATTGAAAGATAGATTTGTAGAAATAAATATTAAATCATGAATTTCATGATATTTTTCTATGAAAGTACATCTGTGCTATTCTTATTATTTTTTATAAAGGCTAATTTTCGTGTATAATTCTGTGAAATATATACATTTCAATCAATGAATTTATATGATAAAAATATATTTAGACATATCAAGATCTAAATATATAATTGATTGAAATGTAGAAATAGATGAATATTATAATATATAATACCGGATTCTTTAGCCTCCGAATACCAGCTAACATTAAAAAAGGTTTAAATACCTGCGTTTTTGTATCCAATAAACTTATTGGATTCTATATTGGATTAATAATTTATGGATACCAAAACGCAGATATTTAAACCTTTATTAATATACAATAGAATTTTAATATAATATAAATAAATATTAGAAAGCATAATAGATATTTATCAACATATTAAACAAATTATATTAATTCGATTTGATGTATAGCATTCCCAATATTGTAATTACCATAACTTTTGCAAGGCTACGACATTCATTTGTCAATCTTTTTTACCATTCTCTGGAGTCTGCTCGTCTTTGACTTCAAGTTCAAGGTACACAAGTTGGCTGCAAAGGGCACACTCCAAACATCACCCTGTGATCAATAATGCAGTAACTCGGAGGACACTTCTGTTGACCACTTTAAAATTATTAGTTTCCGAATAATTATTAAGGTACAAAGTGAATTATTGAGTTATCTAAGACCTACCTTGAAAGAGAGGCCCATGGCCAAGATGGATGCCATTGCCAATGCAAACGACGGTACCATTGCAACTCTCACTCCGACCACATAACCTGGCAAAATACTAGGAAATTGTACGGTGCTTTCCTTTTAAATTAAATGACACCTGTTCGAGACTAATAATAATTTTGTTCCCGCATTGACTTGACTCGTTGTATGTCGCATCATAAACTTCCAAATTAGTATAATTATTATTGGAAATGAGACAAAGAAGCATTCAATACGCTCATGAATATTCTGCACTTCTCTCTTTCGAAAAGAACACATTAATTTACACAAAATAATTATAAACATAATTCACAAGCAAAATAAAAACAAATACCGTTCAATTAATGCGTTTTTTCTATTTTTTTGTGTGTTTAACTAATTATGAATAATTTGAGATGAATAGTACACATTGAAGTTGAAAATATGTTTTTCTAAGGATCATAAAAAATGAATCTTGGGTTATAAATTTCTATGAAGAAATTTACAATTATTTCAAGAATGATAATTATGTTGATTTTGGCGTGTTTTGCCGCTCTCTGAGTGTGGTGCCCGGTGATCATGATGTTCAGTCACGGCTCGGGACTGCACTTGGAAGGGTGACTGCTGCAATGACATGGCATTTTAAGCTTTATTATATTTTAAGTGGTTCGGAAACCACCTCAAACTGTAAGTTCACTATTCATAGCACCATTGTATCATATCATTCTTGAACCCTTGAACAAGTCTCAGACTCATGTGGGCTTCATCAGCAAAAAAAAAGTTGCCCTTGACTAGGTCTCTCATTGTTACAAAATCCACCAAAACTTTTCACAAATAAAAATACTTTTTCCAACGTGTTTTCATTTAGTCAAATTGGATTTCCCAATTATAATTCAATAAATAATAATAATACATAGCAGCCTAAATTTGCACACATTCAATAATAACTTTGTGTGTAATTTGAAGATCTGCAATCAAGCTAATTCTTCCTCATTTCAAATAGAAGTCCCCTGGAGGCCTATCCTTATATTTCCACTTCAACTTGACTTCCATTTCAAACTGTTGAAGTAATACAACTTTGTATTTTTTAGTCGATAATTTTTGCATTCGGGTACTGTATTTTCGACTCTAGTATGCTATTCGTTAGGTTCTCAGAACGTTACCATGCTGGTAATAATTAGAGAAAAGTTCATGCGTGGGCAGAGCTTGTTAGTTGAACACCGAATTTCATACTACAATATAAATTTTTATTTTTTAATTTATTAATGATCGTCTTCCAGCTCATCGATATTCCTTCAACAATTTGACTGAACTCTCATACTTCCTTTCCAACTTTCCACAGTGTTGTTGGGACAAGTTTATAGAAAGATCGATATCATTCAAATATGATTATTCATCAATAAGTTTATTGAAAAAAAGGAGAAGAAAAGAATAAGAAATAAATCTTGAAACCAATCAATAATAGGAAAAACATATGTACAATCGACCCATTTTTTACCAATTTTTCGCTGGTATTCTAATATAAAAATCCAAATAAGACTTGGACAATAAAAAAAGACACGAATACAGGTTTTTTTTAGTGTTTTTGTGGGATGCATACCCATTGTAACCCATAAACTTTTCGTGGGTTAAGGGGAAGAGGGGCTCATATGTTTTATCTTCGCACACAGCACTGCTGTTTTTATTAAGTGCTTAAATAAAGACAAATTACAATGTATCTAAAGGGGCCCACACACTAGCGAGTAAGGCTCGCGAGCCAAACTCGCGAGTCTGGCTCGGCGAGTAAGACTCGGAAGAAAATCACCACTAACGTGTTGTGAACTTCCCGAGTCCGGCTCGGCTACTTTTCAAGGTCGGCTGGAGTGCGCCTATGTTAATTCTGATCCATATAGCTCATCTTATCTCAAAATCTTCAAATTATAATCAATATCTCATTTGGAAGGTCATTTTATGCTCTAGAGAGAGTATTGGTTTTGCTAAAATTTCATAATTCTTGAAATTTGATTATTATTATTATTAAAAAATGTTTTATTTCTTCTAATTTTTTTTTGACATAAGAGAAAAAGATGTCAGAGAGTTTATAGGCACGATTTATGTTTTTTGTAACAATTATTTTCCCAACAAGTATCTTTCTTATAGATCTATAACATAATTATAGATATAGATATAGATCTATAATTAGGGAAGTGATAGCCGCGAGGCGTAGCAGGTATCTGTTCAATCAGATAGAGATAAGCTGCGTTCTCGTAGGTCCTGTTTGTAACGGTGACCGATTAGATTGGCCAGCAAAAAAGAGACTGTTCTCTGCTGTAAAATCACTTCCCAGTGGTTCGGAACCCACCTAAAACTTTAGGTTCAACTCATCAATCACCATCATCCAACTCATTACCCACGCACAGGTCTCAGACCTATGTGGGCTTCATCCTCAGAAGAAGAAGAACATCTACAATTAAATATGCAAAAGTGTAATAGGGGGCCTATTCCATAGAATTCAAAAGGTCAGATGAAATATAGGATTAATTTCATCTACTTTTTACTCAATTTCTATTTTTTAATTACTTCCATTTTTTTTTTCATTTGTATCGAAGCAATTAATTGTTATATTGCAATTTATTAAATACTGTTATATTTATAATGATAATGTTATAATAATAAATATAAAATGGGCATTGGACTTACATGCAAAGGGATGTATTATTATTATTATCATTATTATTCAATAATTATTTATTTATTTTATACACAATTTATCTGTTAGCAGCTATTATTATTGAAATTATTTTTTTTTAATTTTATTTTTATGTTACTGTAGGTATTTTTTGTTGAAAAAACAACATTCGAATATGTATTTGTATTGTATTAAAAATAAGATCTGCACTGCAATATTATCATTTTTATTTTTTCTTGAATATTCAAATTTTAATATACGGTTTCTTTCTTATTTTTCTGTTTATACATTAGTTTAACTCGGTACCTATTTCAGTCATAGTAATAGTAAATATACAAACTTAAATAGATAACTCAATTAACTTATTTTTACGTCTTGTGAACAGTGCAAATACTTGCTTTCTGACCATCTGCTATGTTATAATGAGGTGCCGAGTCTGGCTCGGCTCGGAAAACGTCCACTAACTAGCGAGTCCCAGCCGAGCCCAGCCGCGCTTGTAGCCCTGCGCGAGTTTGGCTGGGCTCGGCTCGGCTCGGGAGAAAACAGCCCACTAACTAGTGATTTTCTCCCGAGTCCGGCTGGCCGAGTCTTACTCGCGAGCCAAACTCGCTAGTGTGTGGGCCCCTTAAGACTTATCACAAATTTATCTACCTATCTTAAATTTTATAACAATACTGTCCTATAGATGCACATTTCCTGTAGCCTACTAATAATATTAATGTGTTCTCCTTGAGATTATATTGGAAGAAATTAAGAAGAAAAATGGATGGAAAAAATATTATTTTGTTAATTATTCCATTGCAAGATTCAACATCAAGCTGATAGGCTAAAACGGTTATCTATTTTCTATTCTCTTTATGAATATTTTCCCCGAGGCATGGAAACAGTGGATTGAATATTTATGAGTTTTAATAGATTAAATAATTTTCAGGGAGATGTATTATTTTGAAATATTTCATATTGAATAAATATAGTATGTACTGTGCGCGGTGTTATCTGACACTAGTCTAAGTATTATAATGGAATAATATGAATGGTACGTTTATGAAGACTGCTACACGCATTAAGAAAATAGAAAACGGACGGTTGTTAGCTCAAAAGTTTTCCCAGCAGAATGCGCTGCAGTCGCAAATTAGGCCATCAGTCAACGTCCAAAAGGGTTAAACTCGGCATATCAATCCTCAACTCGTCTTCTACCGTTTTTCTCAGCATTCATTATTTTCCGCTTTCACACTCGTTTTATCTCTCTCACTCTGTCATTCTTCCTCACTCGCTCTCTCTCCCTTTCACATACACAAACTCTCTCACTCCATTTTTCCCCTTTTATTGCAATAACTATGCAAAGAAGAAGCTTCTCTTCTGCCCTACTTTGCCTTAGCATAGAGATAGATCAGCTTGTCTCATGAATATCACATTTCTGCTCGTCTCAAACGTTAGAAAGTACAAGAACATATTTGGCGATGTTAGCTTCAAAAGGACCAGCATTTCCATTCTAAAATCAGTTCCAAATGGCATCACTTTTTCACGTTCTTCATCTCAAGCATCAAGAAATCTAAACCAAAAGTTTTCCTCTTACTATCCATCCAATTCAAATTGACATTTTCTACAAGTAGACTGCTTTGATTCTTCGACTTGGAGTTTTCTCAGCCTATTATACTCTCACATCATCCACACATCCATAAACTACACGCATCTTCAAGTAGAATAATACCATGGCAATTCCACAAACCTAATTTTTCACCAGTCTGATGAAATTTGGTAAAGTTGGTGATAGGACTTGGAAAAATACAGTGTTCGGTTTCTGTACAAAATCATTTTAAGGACCAGCTATTCAGAATTTTAAAAATCACCAAAAACCTGGATTTTTATCATGAACCTATTTAATTGTATTCTGCCGTGTATTCAACAACTCTACAAAGTATAAATGAAAATTGAGTTGTTAGAAAAAGTGATCCTTCCAGGAAAAGACAGAAATAAAAAATAATGCTATGTTTCTTCTAGACTTAGGATCTGTATAGGTTCGCTTAGTTTATGTAACAATTTAATAAAATATAAAGTTTGATAAACAAGACTTTATAAAAAAAATAGTTATATGACATTGCTAAAAAAATTAAGAACTATTGATATGAATAATTGATATACATAAAAACTTTCCATAATGTACAACTTTACATAAACTATGATATACATAAAAGTCTTCGAAGATGAGTCTCCATGACTCGAAAACATTTCAGTCTAAGTGAGTAAATATATTATTTATTCTCAATAATTGGATGTTGAATGGATGAATAAATTTATTTCATTTCAATTAAAATTGACTTCAAGTCGTTGAATTTACCATAAAAAGTAAATATTAACAATGCAGATCGTTATGGAACTAGAAATTCAGGAATAAAAACTTTGTTTTATAACACTTTGATATTGGAAATTGCATTCCTCTGGTAAAAGTTGCACAACATGGCCTTATAAAAGTGTTTTGTCACAGTCTAAACGCCCCATGTTAGTCCAATCTGTATGACTGAATTAGTCCAAACTTCCAGACAAAATAAGTATTAGAAATTTGACCATTAAGGGCCAATTATCATCCCATTTTAATATTCTGATACCTGACTAACAAAAGTACAAAAAGTTGACCAGTAAAAGTAATAAACTTATCAAGTAAATGCATATGGGGCTTTTATTGGTGGGGAGACGCTTACGAGTAGTTCCACCTCGCCGCTTCTGGCATGTTATTGGAGACAATAGCCACGTTATTAGAGTAATTGACAGTATCGACAGTCAACTCTTATCGACTATTGACTCTAATCGGCTATTTTCCGATTTTATTTCCAATCGCGATAAACACACTGATAGTTAATGAATTAAAAAATTCATCAAATTGTGTGATGTAGCCAATCTACTTCCATCCTTTTAATAAAACGATAACGATGAGCCTGAAGCAATTGAAGCGATTCCGACCTAGTGATTTAGAAAAGTGAATAACCAAGTCAAGCTCACAAGGATTATATGCAAAGCCCTGCATGTGGCGAATGTAAACATTCCTTCATTCACGCTGCAATGAAGCAGCAAAGACTAGGCCAGACATTTTTGTGCACCGAATAAAAAAAGATTTTTGTGCTTTGATTCTGTTTAATACGTAAACGTTCGCCTTTTAATACCCGGATACCAATTCACTCTCACGCTATCGTATAATCGACAGAATTTTATTGTTTGAAAGAGATTTTCAAACAATTGTTAGAATGAGATGACTCCCGTTTTATTGCTGGTAGCAGGTGGAAGCTTTTGTCCCATCATCACTTAGGTGCACCGGTGCGCGGATGCAATGAATTATTAACCTTTTGCTTATACAGTGGAGAAATATTAAAAGTTAAGAGCCAAATGGTGAATTTCTTCCCAATTCCTCGATCCTTTTCTTTGTTTCGTTCAAAATTTGTATACTTTTATAATAAAAATGAAAGAAGAGCTTATACCGGCGCACGGATGTAATCAATATTGAAGAGGCTGTGCGCAGGGTTTTTTGTCATAATTGTTTTCGAATTTTATTGTGTTGAACATTAATATGGCTTTGAAATGTTTTCTATTGCTGTGAGGAGAAATGTTTTTCTTCAATTATTTTGTGAAATATAGTGGTTGAAAGTTGAAATTTTTCGGTTGTTGGGGGCAATTGATCTTGCAATTGAGTGATTTTAAACTGTTGATAAAATTTCCATAACTATAAAACACCTTGAGGAATAAAATGACATATTTTTCATTTCAAATAGTTCTTTCAAAATCATTTTTTGAAAAATTGAAATCTTTTACAGATTTAAAAAAATATATTTTGAAAAAAACTAATTGCTTGATTGGAGAAAAAATATGTTATTTTATTCTCCAAGGTATCTTTCAATTACAGAAAATTTATAAAAAGTTCAATATCACTCATAGGTAAAATCAATTTCCCCAAAACCAAAAAATTTCAACTCAGATATTTCACAAAATAATTGAAGAAAAATCATTTTTCTCACAGCATTAGAAAACATTTCAATGCCCTAATAATTTGCAATACAAGAAACTTCGAAAAAAATAATATGACCAAAAACCCTGCGCCAGCCTTAACCTTCAGATTCTACAGAACTGTCATGTATTGAACATTACTCATTCATATCATAAATTATCACCACTGTTATAAAATTATAATTTTATTGTCCACCCAATTCCCTAATTTAAAAAAATTTCTGCAGAATTTTTTATTGAAATTTCAGATCCATTTTTATTATTTCATTAATATTTCTTTGTTTTGTAATGAAAATGGAAAACTATTTTACCAGTTAGAAGATAAACTATAAGACTGATGAAGTAGGCCTAAATACCGTAAGCAAGGTTAGATAGCCTACCAGTAAGCAAGGAGGGTAAGAAAATTTCTAAAGACGAGTTTGTTAGGTACACGACAGGACTGTCTGAAAGCATAAACATATAGACTACTAATTAATTACAGTCATTCGTGTAAGACATAAATATGTATTAATTCTTCCTATAGTCTGTTCAATGAGCCTACGGAGTGACCCAAACAAACTTTGCATATGTGTGAGTGAGGAGTTCTAAGAATTGTACTGGCATCGGTTGGTCGGCCTATTCACACTCATTGCCACCTACAGTTCATTCTTAACAGCTGTAGTCGCACTTCCAGTTTGTGAAATAAATGATTATTATTGCATTATTTCAAGAACATATTAGATATTTTAAATTAAGTTTTCAAGTCAGTATTTTCATTTCAAATGTATAGGTAAAAATATTCAATCGACAAATTTATGAACAATTTTAATAATAGTGATACCGGTGATTGCTGAATGTTTGGATACATTACCTTAGCATTGAATGTAAGAAAATCTTACCATCTTATTCATATAATTCAATAATCTCATGTATCCATTTCCATTTACAATAAATAATAAGTATTATCCAAGTAGCTGTTTGAAAATGATTATTGAAAGTCGTTTTCAATGGGTAGGCCTGTTGCCTGTTCGATGCATTTCTAAAACTGGGCTATCTGTGAATTGGGCTTCGTTGAGTCTCGGCTTGCACGCACGCACATGTTTGTTTACTCCACTCCGTAGGCTCGCTGAACAGACTATAGTTTGTTAGCTGAATCTGACACTAGCCTAAATTACTCCCAATTAAGCTGGGCATTCACGTTCCGATTTGCAGTACGACTTGCAGTCCAATCTCCAAGGTTGGATCTAATAACGGAACGTGAATGGGCTTGTTGGATAGTTGGAATTGTAGATGGACGACTAGAGGGACGACTTCTGACTGTCAACGGTGTTGGACCGTGTGTGGGGGAGTCGGATCAAAGTCGTCCAACTTATCTCAGTCAGTGCTTGACCTTCGGGCAAGTTCGAGCAACATTTTTTGGCTCGAGAGCGATGCTCACAGCTGACTAGGAATAAAGTTGGATTGCAAGTAGGAGCGTGAGTGGAGTCGGCTATCCATCTAGCCGTACTACAAGTTGGAACGTGAATATGCCCAGCTTTAGGTGTAACTATACATGACGGTAGGGTGAATATAGTCACCCTATATAGGTGTTATAGTCTTTGCAAACCATATTGTTATGAAACGTCAAGAAGGAGAAAGAAATATTTTCTGCGCTGTGTCAATACTACTTCCGGTTGGAGCGATAACAGGCGGTTTTGTTTACTCCCCCTGTTCTTACCCTCACCTTGCAGTCTTCGGAAATGTTCTAATAAACTCTTATCTGTGTACATAGATTTTCATACAATAGTTCAGTAAGTTAATTCATTGTTTAAACTTCGTTGACAGAACAACTGGCAGTTATACCCAGTTGCAGTTCCAGGTTCTGTTAATACAGACAGTGTAATCCAGTGAGCGTTACTATAGAACGTGTGTAATCTGTGTTGAAGTGATAAACGCAGTACATTGTGACAGTTTATTATTCAGGCTTCTTTAACCGTTTATAGAGTGGCGAGATGTGCTTCATAAGTGTTTAACTGTTATGTTTTAGACGTTTCTTTCTGAATTATTGATTGATTGAATTATTTGATTGGCCTATTAGACGTTGGTGATTAATTTTGGAACAGTAATATAACAAATTCATTATTAGCTGAACATTATGATTTATTCGTTTCTTATTGATTTATTTTGTGTGATATAACTGATTAGAGTGAGTTGTGAGTAATTTGTGTAAATAAAGTGCGAGCGTTAATTTAAAGTGTTGCCAGCATTATTTTAGAGATAAAACCCGTAACAAATTAATATTCAGGAGTCTATGTATGACAATGGGCATTAGGTTAGGTTGGACAATAAACGATACATTTATAACAGTGGGAATATGAATGAGCAATGTTCGAAGAACATTTTGAAAGGCAAACTTCTAAAAATGATGAATAACTCCATTTTATTAGCAAACATGAGTCTGCCCATTTTGTTCATTTTGATGGGGTGTGAATTCCATCATATGAAGAATGCTAGTGTTCTATTTTTCTCCAACCTTGAAAGCCTTTCATAGTGAAGTTTTGTCAGGACGAACAATACGTTTGAAACATTTTATTCAACGAGAATTTCGAGCAGGTTCAGTCTGTCCAACTGTGAACTCGCTTGAACAGGTCCAATATTAGTTTTGGACAAAGTTTTTGCCAACTTTCTCGTTGCATGAATATTGTAATCGCCCCAAACAACGCCCATAACATTTCCTACCACTCTTCTTATTACCCCTCCACCATTTCTCTTGATACTTTTCAACTTGGTGAAAACATTTCAATTTTAGCAGTAATTATTTGCTTACAAAAAGCTGTCTAACAAGAAGTAAGTTAGATCTGAATTAGTTAATATTTTGTGTGAATGGTGGTAACAATTGCTACGTTTTTCGTAGCAACTACAACTTCTTGAGAAAAAATTACACTATTGATACACAAGTGGAACAAATTTTCCTGGGTTTAGCTTCTAATTTCCAATTTTTATCACACCAATATTTTCTTGAACCAACCATCATTCTTGGCGAATAGAGCTCATAAAATGATTAAATTGAAATTACACAGATATTGAAAAATAAAATATTTTACGCCACTATAAGTAAGCTACAACCTCTGTTCTGCAACATTTTTTGTAGTATAATAGAGTTCCTATAATACATTTTTTGTAGTATAGGGTGTGAAATCATTATAAGTGTGTTACTTTTCTCTCAATGCTTTTCTCCTAGCATTAGATAATTCTTGAAAGTCTCAATAATAAATTATCAACTCTGTGTTTGAAGGAAACATTCCAATTCTTCTAGGAGTTATCCTAAAATCTGTGATGTTTTCCATGACGAAATACTTGATGAACAATTTTATATCAAAACCGACACCGTATTTCTATCAAGTATATGATTTTCATTCACTTTTATTGGAGTTGCTGGAGGGATGCATTTCACTTTTACTAGAAGTTTCTCTTTAGAAGTGAAATGCATCTCTCAAGCATCTCCAGTAAAAGTGAGTGAAAATCATAATATATCTAATAGAAATACAGTGTCAGTTTTAATATAGATTGAATTATCCTAGCTAAGAATTATATATAACGCAGCTATTGTCTGTGATGTCATTCTCTCAGTACATCCGTGTACATTTATTTATTTATTTTTTAATTTAGAGTTTTTTTGCAAGTTATCATCAAATTAAAATTACCTGAAGATTTCCACCTTGAAAATTGACATAAAAACGCAATATAAAGCCTTATAAAAATCTCATATTTCAAGTTGAAAGTGAAATTTTAAAAACAGTCGTAATGTTATCAATAAAATTGAAAAGCCTCACTCCAAGAAGAGCCCTTAGGCGGTAATTGATTAATTTTCGAATTTGAGACTGGAAGATTGTGACATTGCTATGGTCATTAGAGCTGTCACACCATGCTAGATTGGGTGTTAGAATGGATTGGGTGTCACCAGCCGGCTCGACACAATAATAATATTTCCACTGCAGCAACAGTAGCCATGGCGTGTGGTCATGCCGCATTCTGTGTGGTGGACCAGAGAGCTGAGCTGAGCTGAGCTAGTGGTAACCACTCACTAGTAGTGACAGATGCTGTTCAATTTTCTCGCTAGAAATGCACTGAAAGGGAAGCAAAACTGAGAGTAGAGTGAGAAATTAGAAACAACTAAGTTATTTTTAGCAAAGAAATAACAAAATATATATTTTTAATTTATAAGTTACTAGCAAAGCCTTTTCCTTTGTTCTTTAGCTTAATTCATTTGAAAGTACAGTATGAAATACAGTAAAATATTATGCATGAAAAAATTAAACCAATTTT
Organism: Conomelus anceps; assembly: GCA_948455865.1. Classification (NCBI taxonomy): domain Eukaryota; kingdom Metazoa; phylum Arthropoda; class Insecta; order Hemiptera; family Delphacidae; genus Conomelus; species Conomelus anceps. The sequence continues at coordinate 32,410,190 of OX418216.1, forward strand.
TATAAAATTTGAATAAAATTGAAAAATTTTATTGATCATTAATTTAAGTAAAACAGAACAGTGTTTATAGTCTACATTGCTGATTCAATGGATTGAATTAAAGACGGGTTTGAATAAGCCAATGCAAAAAAGTACTATTTGAAATTCAAAATAAAATCAATATTTAAGTATAACATATAAATTTATTTGTATGTTATAAATAAAATATACATTCATTTAGCATGAAACACTTACTTTCTCTGACTTTATTTATATGCTCATATTGTACATGTGAAACGAACAATAATAATTATTATTCATGTTAGAAATAATATTCATGTTAATAATAATTATTCATGGTAGAAAATAATTGCAATGAATATTTCTGTAATACACAAGTACAGTACACAGCAATAGAATCAAGTCTTTTTATTTTTTCTAGTAGGCTTCTTTGTGCTGATGAAGGATACTAATACACCAATGAAGGATGCAATGAATAAAACTCAGCTTCAATTCAATTATTCGTTTCCTTTTTATTCCATTCATCATTCCATGGTATATTCCCTCTATTTGTTTGAATTTAGCGATAGCGTAAGCCTACATGTCTAACAATTGCTCTATCATAATTTATAACAGTGGCGTACCGAGGTTTCAAGCGCCCTGGAGCGGAAGTGTCTTACGATGCCCCCCCCCCCCAACAAAAAAAATCGGTCTCACACTCAACCACCCGATTGGACTGTTTTTAATATAGTGATCATTTAAAGAATCCCGCCTCTAACTACGCCGTGTTTGTCAGAGATGCGAATCTCCGATGAAGGATTTTTTGCCAGGCCAGATTCTACTTTAATCAATTTCCAAACATCTTGTTTTTTGATTTTTTTTTTCATTTTTCTATTAATTTATTTGCAGTTATTTTTCTAGAATTTTGTCATTCCTATAAAAATTTTCTTTTATTTTGGAAGTAGGATTCAAAAGTGAAGTATTTCAGTCCTGTTCTTGTTAATATAAAAACCATTGAACTTCTAGTGGATTTATTTTTTCAGAATAAATTCAGTCTTCATTCAATTACTTGAAATTGTTATACCTTTTGTCACCTAATATAAATTGTTTTGGCTTTGCTACTTTAGACTATTTACTACTTTTGATTCGACCGTTTTGCATTCTGTCTGTTAGTAAAGCATTTACGGCTAAACTCATGAACCAATTTCTTTCATTCATTGAACCGATTTCTTTCATTCAATGAACCGATTTCATTCATTTGACATGAATGTTCCTTTTAGTAATGCGCAACAATGTATAGACTACATAAGGTTTTTTAAAATTGTGTTGTATTTTCCCCTTTTGGCCTTCATTATAGTAATACATTTTTTGTAAGTAAAAGGCAATTTTCTCTCAAGAACGGTGCGCCCCTCAGAGCCTTGCGCCCTGGAGCGACTGCTCCACTCGCTCCATTATCGGTACGCCACTGATTTATAATACTTACTCCAAGTGTACATTCAGGCATTTTCATGACTATTATGTCAATTAAAAACCCGTGTTGGCTTCAGTTCATAATTTTGCACTGGACCAAAAATCAATTTGGTCAGCATTTCAACAATTCAATCGGCGAGTTTTCGTCCAGAGAATCAATGACCCCCGATTCCATTATGTATCCATGTGTCCATGCTACAAATAGAGATCATAGCAATGGGAATACACCAAGGAAAACCATTTCAGTTCAACCAAGGGAGAGGGAACAAACAGCAATCATCGGATATGTATAAAATACTATAGGGCCTATATTTTTTGTTTTGAGGATGAAGCTCACATAGGTCTGCGACCTGTGCGTGGGTAATGAGTTGGATGATGGTGATTGATGAGCTGGACCTACTGTTTTAGGTGGGTTCCGAACCACCGGGAAGTGATTTTACAGCAGAGAACAGTGTCTTTTTTGCCGGCCAATCTAATCGGTCAGACTTACAAAGAGTGCCCAGGAGAACGCAGCTTATATCTATATGATTGAACAGATATCTGCTACGGCTCACGGCTATCACTTCCCAAATTTCTATGTAAGCAACCTTGATAGGGTGTTTAAGATCCAAAAGAAAGCGGTTAGGTGTATAAAATCTTGACGTACACGATTACGTAGAAGTCAAGGAGAAGTCTTGGTGAGTCACAATAGTAGCTTATTCAAACAAAAACCTCGTTATATTGGTAGGAAACTCTAAAACAAGCTACCGAAGTTTTTAAAGAGTTTTGAAAATATGGAAATATTTAATAAACAATTGAAAAAATATTTAGTTGATAAAGCTTTTTATAGTGTACAAGAGTTCCTTTCACATCAAAACTCGCCTCGCCCCAACTAATTGATATAGTAATTATGGTAACTAGTGTTATAAGAGTATAATAATTGTTGATCTTACTTGTCATGTACTCCTTTACTGGAGTCTCCAAGACGTAATCTACAAAAAAAATCTTACGATATATTGATATCAATGCACGCATTTTAGCAAATCGTGAGGACTGTGACCCCACTGCCCTCCCCAAATGGCGCCCCTTGTTTAACCTCTCAAGGGTTGAAATTGATGTCACCTTTCCATTATGTATCTATGTGTCCACTATGTGTCAATGCTCAAATTGATGAAGCCCCAAGTGAGGAGAATACACAAAGGAGGAAATAATGAAATTCTGAAGAAGAGTGAGCTGTCAATATTCAAATTACTCGACAATTATTCATCACTCCCGACCGCACTCAAAAACACAAGCATGAGTATACTAGCTGTGCACAGATGTTATGTGTTTGGTGTCTGTTAATCCACCTGCTCTCCTCGTCTGATCGAACGCTTCTTCCATATTTAATGAGAGTTCAGCCGCAACAATTTCCAGCGAGCCTGTAATTTTCAGCCCTTGATAGAGCGCCTTTGTTTTATACGCGAAATTTTATCTCCGGTGGATTTATGTGGTGAATGCCTTCTCCGCTTCTAGGCTATATAGCTCAACCTTATCCATATACTTTTGTATATAGAGAGCAGGCTACAGTCATGTCCTTACACTTCCCGCGTTATGAAAAATACGTGATTTGTATGAAATGAAGCAATTTGAATTGATTCACTGTGTAAATTCAGAGATAACCAAAGATTTCAAAAGCAGACGCCCTGAAAGATAAGTTTTACATTTCGCATCTACGGTCTATTTCAGCAACTACAGTCCATCTGATGAACTCATAATTTATTCTGTTTATTGTGTATTGAAAACTATATACTGTAGAATTATACAGTATACTAGTTCAAACTATTAATTACAGCGTTGGAGAGCTATTATCATCTCTAGCGATGGAGAAACAGGAATTGAAGGAGGAAGAGAGGAAGAGAGGAGAAAAATGAAGAAGAGAAAAAATAATGCGGAGAAAAATGATGATGATGATGAAGAAAAAGAAGTCAACAAAGAAGAAAAAGGAAAAAAAGAAAAATAATAATAAGAGAAAGCAGATGAAGAAGGAGAAAAAAGAAAAGAAGTAGAAAAAAGAAGAAGAAAAGAAAAAGATGAACAAGATAAGGAAGAATATACTTAAATTTGTGAATAGATTATGTCACATTCTAGATATTCCGATCCAATTGAATCGGGCAACCTGCTAGTTTCTTGTAATAAGTATTCGAATATAACTTGTATTAAATATTTGGCTAACTAAATTTTTGTTAGCGTAACAGTAAGTAATCATTGAAAACATAGCAATTAATCAAATTCCAATCATTTTTTCCAGGTTAAATGGAAGAAGAGACTCATTAGTCACAACATCTTCTTCAAAAAATACTTTTTTCAACATTTGGTTCAAACAATCTTTGCCTAATTCCTAGCTAGGAACATAGACCAAGCGTCAATCCAGCTTTATTTCCCGTAGTCAATGCTAAGATCTTCCAAGAGTAGATATGAATGTAGTAGTAAGAATGGATGGGATCCATAAAGGATTTTTTATATAATAAATGGGATATTGATTATTATAACACAGTTACATGATAAAAAGTGATCTCACACATTAAAATGTATTTTATTTTCATTAATGGAAGAAGAGACTTTTTAGTCACAACATTGCCTGTTAGAGTTAGACTTATGGGAATGGGAATAACACCTCCTGGACTAATCAATATTTTGTCATATACATGTTTTACAAAATATTGTTACGAAAGCAAACAAAGCAGTTATTTACGCACTTGTTCTATTTACATCGTTCCATTCATGGTCAAACGTGACTTGAAATCTAATCTTCATTCTCTTGCTATTCACATGTCTTTGTCACTCTTATTCTTCAAATATGCAACTCTCTCACTCAATTGAATTTCTCGAGATTTCTACAAACTTCCTGATCAATCGAGGTCGTTTTTTACTATATTCTGTGACCTTCTACAGCATCCTTGAATCATCGAGAAGCTGCTACTTCTTGGAATTATGACAACTATCTCATATATAAAGGAGCTCATGTGAACCAGTGAGTGAGTCTTAAAGCTTGCATGTCAGATTGTGTTACAGATCTCGTGCCATTGAGTAATCAGTGCTCGATTCCAGTGTATAGTGCAGAGACAAGTGTTTACTGTTTGTGCAGCTTAATAATAGTTTAAAGACGTTTTGTTAAGTGATATTATTTGGGACTGTCAAATAACAAATTGAACTGTGTTTTGTAAGTGATTAGTTGCTCTTTTTATCATTTCTTTCTACATTATTGTACAGTTTATTGGACTTTCTTTTATTATTGATCAGCCTGTAATTAATTATTCATTTGTACAGTTATTTGGACTTTTGTTTCTTTTATTATTGATCAGCCTGTAATTACTTATTCATTAATTCTTGTAAATAATTACTGAGAATAAGTATTAGCTTGTCATTTGTTGATCTGTTTCTCTTTATTAATTTAACTTACAATTAGTGTGTGTAAATAGACTAATTTGTGTAAATAAAGTGCAAGTGTGAACTTAAGTGTTGCCAGCCTTATTTTAGAACCCGTACATTAGAACCCGTAACAATAATTTTTTTAATAAAAAAATTAGTCATCTTTTAATGGAGTGGGATAAATGGATAAAGTGAGTAAAGTAATACAAGGTACTCTCATTTTACGCTTTCATCTGTCGGAATGTAAGGTGAATGAAGTGAATTAAGGTAGTGTAAAATGTAGTGTTCGGTAGAAGACAGGAGCTGGAGTAAGACGAGTGAGTGACGACGTTGTTAATATTGTCAGGAGTAGCTTCATCACAGAGAACGGACTAATTCAATATTCAGAGCCATACACGGTTCAAGTCTAAGCTTATTACAGTGAGCTACTTTGATTGGCTGCCTCTCATGTCTCATGTACCGACTATAGGCGCATGGCTGGTCGGTCATTCCACTCAGCGATTCCATCCTAACGATGAGTTTTCATTCAATATTCATGAATATGTTGAATGCATATTCGGGTAGGGGATGAAAATAAATAGTCTAAAATAATTCATACCCGTAGAGGCTCACTTCATACCTCTCAAATCAACAGAGGCTCTTTGAGCTGCTACTAATTGAGTAGTGTACACGCAATTTAGGTATTGTGGATTCATCATTTATTGGTGAGTACAGTGCAATTCATTTATCAAATACAGTATGTTATATTCGTTATGATCTGTCAAGGTTAATACATAATTAGATTGTATCATACTTGATGGTCTGTATCATGCCTGACCACGTCTGTTTTCAGTGAAATAACATTGATGACAATTTGCCAATTTCACTGTATACACATGACTTCAGGCATTTAGAGCTGTATTTATGAACGTTTCTTATAAAAAAAGACTTGGATAAGTCAAACTTAGCGGTGATAGTCTTACTTACACTTACAAGTTCACAATAAAGTGACAAGTCGCTGTAATACTAAAAGCCAACCTCTTCGGTTATATCAGAATTTTGTCTTATGCAATTAGTTTATTTTGACAGTCATTTCTTTGTGATTTTCTACATTGTATATTTGTCTCTTTTGTTTTTTACTGGATTGTTATTTTTTTAATTTTATATATCAAATAAATACATTTTCTATCTATCTACTAAAAGCCAACCTAGTACCCCAACAAAAAACCTGACTCCTGATAAATAATTGTCACTAATAACTTATAAGAATTTGCACAATATGAATATGGCGGGGTCGGCTTGCAACTTGACTTGTTAACTAGCAAACTCACCCAGTATAATCAATGCTCCAACTTAAGTTCGTATTTAAGAACCTCACTTAAAAATCTTCTTAACTTAAAAGTCAAGTCTTTCTAAATAGGTAGCTTATCTGCAATTCTGTTCTTAGCTAAGCTAGGTAGAGGGTTATCTTGAAGCCGTTCTCAAGATTATGTTCCACTATAGTTTGGCTTCATCTTTTAGCGTAGCAACAGCTCATCGAAATAAAATTAAATCAACACATTCAATTTTTGCACCAATTCACTGTATATTTGACCTATTAAAACTATTATTATTTTCGTAATCTCAATCGAATAAGTCTTACCTATGAATTTTGAACTGGTGAAAAGACGAAGTTCTAAGTTCATTGGTTTACAGTTAGCAAGCGTTCACTATGCTACATCAATCTTTCATCATGCAAAAAATCGAAGTGAAATATTTATATAAAGGGTATTGGCATAGTTATAATTACATAACGGGAACTGTGAATTTACATACGGTGCGTTATCTTTATATTTTCATCTATATTGAATAATGTTTGTTAGTGTATGAAATTATGTTTCGAGGTTAGGTCAGCTTATGCAATAGAGCCTTTCCAAGTCGTACTTAGATAAGAACGCTTTAAGTTATGTTCATAAATATGGCCCTCAATAATTGATTTCGATTCGAACACATGTGTAATTATTACACATGTGTTCGAATCGAAGTTTCACTCAATTTTTCAATAACGCTTTTTTGTTCAGGGCTCAACTTCTATAATACAGATCCCAATTGAATAGTATATTCACGCCTGATCAATTAGAAATCTTAGAAATTTGAAAGATATTTATAATTCATTTGTTCAGTCAAAAATAAGTTATGGTTTAAGCTGCTGGGGTAGTACATATTATACAACCATTAGTCCCATTATAAAACTGCAGAAATCGTGCATAAGGATTGTAGCTGGGGTGGGCTATTGGGAGAGCACACTGCCTCTGTTTTGTGGATTTGGAATTCTTCCACTGAGATACCTATATGTTCACAGAGTACTGTCAATCTTCCATCAGATGAGTGGCAATGATGGTGTCATGATCGACTATTGTGACATGGTTGATGGCCCTCATTGCACAAGACAGACCAACAACCACCACCTTCGTGGTATAAGGCCAAACTGCATACTGTTTAAAAAAACATTTATATTCTTAGCTCCAAAGTTTTTCAACATATTGCCTTTACACTTAAAGCTGTATTTAAAATGTCATAATAAGAAAAATAAAATTAAATTCCTCCTTAAGAGATGGTTACTTTCAAAGAATGTTGATGAGGTTGAGGGCATGTTTAATGTTGTGCTTTGAACTATGGTGATACTGACCTTGCTGCAATATTCAACCAGTGATCATTCCATGACAACATCATCAAATCATATTTTTTGTAACATTTCTTGTAAATCATGTTAAGTTCTTTTAAAATTTCTACCAGCTATTAATTCGCTTTCAATGCTTCAAGTTATCAACTCTATTGAATTAATGGTATATTTTTAGTCCTTATTGTTTCTACTCCTACATTTTCGTACTATTATTAATCTATGTTTTCTCCAAGTGTTTTAATTCTATTATTCATTTTTTTTTTATTACATCAATTCATGGCATCTTTGTTGGATCCTATGATGCTCCTGTATGCGGACATAATTTCACAATGAAATTATTTGCATACAGTATTATTTCTGCAGATATATATTTTTTGTAACATTTTATTTCTTGTAAATGATAGTTAAGTTGATCTAAGTATTTTTTTCTTTGTAACTTCTTGGTTTCTCTCCTAATAATTGATTGTTTTATAACTATTATTATTTTCTATCATGTATAATTTTTTTACTGTGTATTTTTTCTTCTTTTGCTTGTTTGTATTTGCGGAAATAAAGATTATTATTATTATTATTATTATTATTATTATTAGTTTATTTGCTTATATTGAATTTTATAATTTCTGTTTGTTGTGTGCTTTGTTGAAATAAATAAATAAATAATGAAGCTGTCACAACACTGCTGTAAATTTGTCAATATTTCGACCCTGTATTAAAGAAATCCTGAGATCTGGTTGGTCTTGGTCTAACTAGTTTCTTGTACTGAACAAGAGACTAGACCTATCAAATCTCAGGATTTCTTCAATACAGTGTCAAAATAAATATTATGCAATAATCACATCAGCTTTTTAAACGTTTCAAAATCAAATTGGATTAAAAATCAGAGCAGTTGACAACAATTAAACATTGTGGGTTACTTTATAGTTTGGGCAAGTCATCCGATTCATTGGTGAGTTAAAATAAACTTAAAAATATATTGGCAATCGAAGATAAAATATTGTAAGCAACGATTGTCTTTTGTCTGTACACTATAGACAAATACAGTTGCAAATAGGTAAATAAATTTACTATACACCAGGCACTAGTCACTATAGCCAAATAGACACTATACACGTGTATTTTGCCTGTACACCTTAGCCATTCGTGACATATTTAGGACTGATTTCACTCGTGTCCTAACTTACATCTCACTTAAATTTTAGGTTTTAGTTTAATTAGTTTTGAACATTTTACGTGGTTAGGTTTTTCACTTGTGGCTCAAAGGCAGTCATAATACAATCGCTGCATTAACTTCAATTTTATTCTTCTGTTTCAAACGCCAGCTCCTGTTTCAATTTGTCGTAAAAAAAAATTAAAATCATATCACATTGTTCAGAAAAATCTCAAAATTGGTTCTCTCATATTTAAACTTTGAATATTAACTTTTAGGTCAATAAACTTGAGCAGTCTACCTTGGCATGAAATTATCGAAAAATTATTAATGGTAATAAATTATAGTAAAATTTAAGGGTTTGAGAACGTTGAATGCAATGTTTATTTACAATTAAAATATATTTTCACATGTGTATCTTGAAAAATGACGTCTAAACAATGGAGAATAAAGCGCATGTTTTTGGAACATGTTTTTCCAGAGGTATTATTACCTCTCGAAAAGACGACAGGATGAATCCCTAGGTTTTCTGCTTCCTTTTACAACCAAGTAACACAGCAATGTTAATACAGAGCACTGACTCTGTCCTGTACCTTCTAATGCTATCTAATGAGAAACCATTTTACGCTTCACTCTAAAAATGTTTTAAGTTGGAAACATGATCATGATGTGATGTAATTTTTCTTCAAAGAAAGGATTGTCACACAAAAAGGGACGTCGCATCTGGAAAATCAATTAGCCCGCTGTCTCTCACGCTGAGTGACAGGTGGAGATAACAGGAGATATCACGTTTCAAGGAGATTTATTATTCTACGTCAGAACAGTCCTAATATTACTAGAAAATAATTTTTTGGTTGAGTAAAACATGGAATAGAGTTGAGTAAAACATGGTGGTTTTCAAAGTTTTTAGAAAATAGGCCTACATGTTCATAATGTGATATAAATATCACTTCCGTGGAAATAAGATTAAAAGTTCCATAATTTACATTTATTTTACATAGGTTGTATAATTATATTTTTTGTAAATAAATTATAAACACCATTCAGCGTCTACGTGTAAGTTGTGAAGCAATTTTTTCTCGTGGAAAAATTACACGAGGTTTACTGATGATATAATTATAATACCAATCTGTTTTTATGATTAAATTGTATTATTCCATTTCTGCATTCAATTATTTTATGGTAATATTATATATTCATAAGTAGGTTAAAATTTTACATTAATTTATATTTGAAGCAGGTAGCTTGAATACTTCTTGTACAGAATATGAGTCTCAATCATAGAAATAGAAACGTTTTTGAAACGTACAGATGTGAAGATTTAGGAAATAATATGGTTTTATCTACGAAAAAAATCATAATTCAGATTTCTTATCACCCCATAATTCTAGATTTTCAATTCTAGAGTACTAAGTCGTATCATATCCCTCTATTGAATCTTTAACTGTTTCCATTTTCTATGCTTTATTATGCTTTATTTTCTATGCACTTTAAATGCTTTAAATTCCATCCATGTAAAAAAATCACGAAATTTCAATTTGTTGATTGCGCTTTGAGCAAAAACTATTGGAGCGAGCATTCTTTACAGGATTTTAAAAAGATTGAAAGGCTGTTTTACCTATAATGAGAAAAAGACATTTGGAAAATTATTTTTTGCATTTCAATTCCAATATTGTCGCTAGCGTTGAGAGCTGAAAGCAATATCGACAAAGCTGAACGGAAAAGTTTCGGGAAGCGAGAGAAATAACTCCCAAGGTAGATAAATGTGGCCACTTTAAAAAAAAGTTGCCTAACTGCTTTCCTGGACTGCATCAGTACTCTTTGACGTCAATGATTGTCATCATTTATTGTAAGTGAAATAAGTGAATTAAATGAAATTATTAACAGCACTTTGCCCGATTCAATTGAATCTGAATGTTTAGTGAAAGAAGCTAAAATAATCTGTTTATGAATTCAATTTAATAGACTTTTTCGTACCTTCTTTTTCTTCTCCTTCTTCCCCTTATTTTTCTTCTTCTCTTTCTACTCCACTACCTCCACCTCCTCCGTCTCCTCTTCCGTCACCTCCTCCTCATAGTTCCTTTGACAATTTTCTATTCATTCATTCGTTGGCGACATAGCAAAGTAATTTTGATTCATTTTGTCAAGAAAAAGACTGAAACTATCACTTCGAAGTTGAATTTTAAAAAAAACCGGACGCACAATGGAAGTTTGCAGACGGAAACAAATGAAATGTGGGAATGATTTAAAAAAATATTTGACCTTCCAGCAGATGTTTGGTGGAAAGTGGAATAATGTTCACAGTCGAGACTTTCGGCGGCTACGGTCGTGGTTTTGACGTGAAATTGGATCGAGAACTCATTTATAAGTCGGGAGAGGATTAAGGAACTTGTAAAAAGTCGGATCGAATAGCTTGTTCCAATTTTCTCACTCTTTTATATCACCCTTTCTTCGTAAAACACTCATTCATCATCGCCTCTCATTCGTACAGCGTCAACTATTCTCTTCTGATATTCAAGTGAGTTTAATTTATGTTGAATAGGATAGAAAATGGTAAAAAGTTCGCAAAAAAGTTTACATAATTTTAAATGAGAAATTCAACCTTTCAAATTTTTATGGAAAATTGTACTGTAAACTGTATCACTGTATGCATCTTGTAAAGGTGCATCCAGAACCTCGTTGCGCAATCATAAGCAGCTGATCATTATATTCCGTGTATTATTATAGTGTATCATTGTCTCATCGTGTATCATCGTCTTACCATTGTGTTTGTGATGTGCTGTTGCAAGACGATGAGCTGTTTATGTGCAACGCAGCGTGCTCGCGACGTGGTTCGGGTTTAAAGTTTACAGGATAGCCCCATATTTCAATTTTATGAATTTAATGACAAACATTCGTGGTCAACAGTTTCATAAGTAATTTGTTGTGGTACAAGTAGAAGTGATGTTGTGATTTCTATGTATAATTAATAAAAGAGTTTGATGTTGTCAAAGCACATCCTTTTTAAAAAATTAATTACATGGTTTCACAGTATTGACTTGCCGCATCCTCTGCTGTATAATGTCGGTATACAACTTTATAATTTTTCATAAAGTTGTCCAACTGAAGGAAAAGAGAAAAATTACCCCACAAAAACCGCAAGAAATAACAAGTGAACTAAATCCCATATTTTGTTGTCTGTGTATCATATTATAATAAGTATTATTCCAATAACAGCATAATTTTCCAGTATTGAGAATGGATAAATGAAAGAGAATTTCTTTATTAGACGGAGATTTTTATGCTAAACAACATTTTGTAAAAAGATAAGCTAATTAAAAGCTATTGGGCCCATAACCCAAGCATGATTTTAAATCTCTTTTTAATTGAATTAAATATGTCAAAAATAATTTTTCTCTCAATAAGACTATAAAGTCTTAACCATACAAAAGCTCCTGGTTTTGGGCTTTGGAGTGAATATGAAGTATCTTCATGCTTCCAGGATGAATTATAGAACTAAAATCTTCATCTATCAGTATTAAGTATTATTAAGTATATATATGAAAAAGGAGGGTAATATTTTCAAAAGAACTCTAGAAACGAAGTGAAAATTGAACTCCGAAACTTGTGTTTCATGTCTTATAGGTTGATAGGATCTCAATAATCAGAATATAAAAAAATGGATAAATTTCCTTTTAGGGTAACAGCTTTACAAGTCGAAGATGTTATGTTTCTGTGCTGTGGAGAAGCACAAAATAGAAGCACTGTGAGATACTGAATTCAAGAGCAATTTCGGACGGGAAAGACCATTCTAGAAAGTCAATAATCCAAGGGTTTGTGAAGAACTATTGTACCGTGTTCTGTTTCCCATTCCTAACACGACAGGCCCGGCTTACGGATTGTGTCTTCCTAAACCTTTGTCGAGTAGAAACATCCCCAGAGTGAAGACTCGCCTATTCTAGTCATGAAACTCCTTGCGCAATTCCCATTGAAATATCATTGCTCTTTTATCAGTAAATAGCCCTATACCTGTGAATAATACGAGCTTGTATCACATGCAATTCAAACCTAGTACCGGATTTATTTGAGATCCATGCTTGATAATAATAAAGTTATTAATTATCAAATACGGATTTATAATCTGCATTAGGCTAGCAGATGCGAAATAATGACTTCATGTTGACAAAAAATGATGAGTTCTTTCAAGATTTGTTACACTTTTTTAAATAGAGGAACTTTGTTGAATTTGAATTTAATTGATTGTTCTTCATTCGAAGCACGTAACAAATATATTCTAGCCACGTAACCACATATTACTATAAAATAAAGCCAGCCTATTAATATAGAAAATCAAAGGTATAAATTATTATTCTAGAAGTTGAAAGATTTATGTTTACAGTACAACACATCAAAAGTAACCAATTAATTACATTATCAGAACTAGATTTACTCCTTATTAAAGAAAATGTATTACGACAATCTAAGCTCTCGATCAATCACTATCATTCATTGACCATTGTTAGTTTTTCATCTCAACAAACAGCTTGCCTCATTGACCGAACGAAGAGAGGTCTCAGTTTCGAAATTTACTGGAATTTAAAGGATATTTAAAAGGAAAAAGTAAGACTCTTGTTACAATAACAAGTAAATGATATACCAATTTAATTAATATTGTTTTAAAAACTTAAGCATCTGAAATTCGAGCAATCAGCTGTCTCGCAAATAGAAAACATGGATACAGAGTGACCTTTTGTGAAAAACAGACATAAAATAGACTACGCAAATTGGATCAAGGGTAAGATCTGATGATTGTGTTTAATTTTGCGATGATGATATCATTGAGCACATCGGGTATGTTACTCTGTGCAAGCACCCTTATTCTTGGGCGTGAGGTCTACAGTTCACAGAACTACTAGTTCAGGCAAAACTAAAGAAACAATAATAAATAATAAATAATAAATAAATTTTTATTTCCTTCCTTCAAAACTCAAAATAACCAAGAATTACATGCGTATAAAATATTAACTACAAAACCAAAAAAAAACTACACAGATATCTAGAAAGAGTAAGAAGTATATGGAAATTAACCTACTCAACTATGGTAACCCATGTACTAGAGTAGGTGTGAGCAAAAGTTGGATGAGAGTGCAAATATCTTGGGTAAGTGAGCTCACATATTATTTGAAATAATGTTCTCTATGCGATGTCTTCCTGTATTTATTATCCATTTTTGAACCAGTGATTTGAATTTTCTTGGGTGTGTTATGTCCTTGATATTTACGGGAAGCAGATTGTGAAATTTTGGTGCTAGGTGGTTGAAGTGTCTCTGATATAGTGCTTTCCTAGCAACACTAGTTAGAAGAAGGTTTCTATTCCTTGTGTCGTGGCTATGGTTCCTATGTTAGAAGTTTTCTGTATTCTTGTGAAGTCTGCAAATTATTTCCTGGGAGTAAAGTTGTCTTGCATCCAGCACACCGAATTCATTGAAAAGCTGGTCTGACGGATAGCATGGAGGCTTTTTGTTGATGACTTTCATGATCAATTTTTGAACCTTTAAAAGAGGGTCAAGATGCACATAGCTTGTTCCACCCCATCCTACAATCCCATAGGTCAGAAGTGACTGTACCAAGGAATAGTAGACCATCTTTATGCACTTCTCATCAATTAATGTCCTCAACATTTTGAACTTGTAGATTGTTCTCCTCAGCTTCTTGCATAGATTATCTATATGGTGGTCCCAGCGCAGAAAAGAGTCCAGTGTAACTCCAAGATATTTACTTTTCTGTTTTTTGTGAATAATGTATGAATTGCAGTTTGACAATGATTATCTACTTGAAAAAAATCAATTATTATAAAAGTAGACAGTGCTTCCAACTGTAAATCTGAAATGAGGGAACTCTCAACAACTTATAAGGGAATAATATTTGTAAAGCTGTAAGTCTATAGTTAACATGCCACAGACGGCGTGGTGAAATTAACGTAATGGTCTCCCCTCCAATAAGAGCCATACACTAATTTATTATTACTTAAAAAATAGTTCTGTACAAAGATTCAGGTGTGCTAGAGCGAAACATTGGAATTAATATTGAGTTTAGTGTGACGAGAATGGAAAGAAATTAAAATACGAAGAAAAAACGTGAGACGTTAATTTTCTTATGGCAATAAAAGGAAGATGGCAAATGTGATAAAGTAACAAAGGCAATTATTACTGAACAGGAACATGGATATGGAAAATCTTAAGAAGGAAGAAAGAAAAATAGTTAGGAAAATCCTTGGACCAAGGCGTACCGAAAACGAATGTATATTACATAGAACGTCTAAAGTTGAAGAATATTCTAATACAGAGACAGGTATGAGGAGACGCCTTAAATTTTATGGTCATATAAGGCTTTCAGACAATAGACTAACAAAAAGAACTGTAAACTATGTAGCGTCACTTGTCATTGGAGGAGAATGGATACAAATGGTTAAAAAAGATCTAGCACTGGCCAAAATAACCAACAAAGGAATTTACAATAGAAAAAACTTCAGAATAAAACTTTATAAATGGGAAGTTATACCATAGACAAAACCTCCAAGAGTTGGAACAAAATGATGTGAAGAGAGAAAAGCTGAATTCGCACAAAAAATGAAAAGCTGGTGGGCAAACAAGAACAAGTCCGAAAAAAGAACCATCTTTACTCAGCGTCGTCCACTTTGGGAGTTTTACGTCTAATAATAATAATAATAATAATAATAATAATAATAATAATAGTAATAATAATAATAATAATAATAATGGATCCATCTCTGCATACGATCAAAGTCTTTTTGCATTAATTGTTTGCTTCGTCAAAACTAGTATGACTAGCCACCATCACTGAGTCATCAGCATACTGGAATATTTTAGTTTCTTTAACAACATCTACCATTGAAATAACTGAAACCAGATAGAGTAGGGGTCCAAGATTAGACCTCTGAGGAACGCCAGAGCAAACCACTTCATGACGACTGAAAGTTTCCCCTACTCTAACAGTTACTCTACGGTTATGCAAGTAATCAGTTAACCAATCTATACCTCGCCTTGACATGCCAATTTTCTCCATGAAGAATTTTATCACAAGGTAGAGTGTCAAATGCTTTCTTGAAATCTAAAAAAAGAATGATAACATGATAATTTCTGTTCAGCTTATACATATAGTTACAGAATTGAGATAGCAGTTGACCAGTTGTTTTTTACGTTGAAAACCAAACTGCTCTGAGGGGATGACATTATTTTTTTCAAAATGCTCTGTTAATTCGTCACACATATATTTCTCAGCTATTTTATCAGTTGAGGAGAGAATGGAAATGGGTCGGTAATTGAAAATTTCAGATCTAGAACCACTTTTGAATATTGGTCTTATAATAGAAGTCTTCAATTTATTAGGAAATTTGCCTTCTTTTAATGACAAATTGATCAATTTTGTGATCACAGGCGTAAATTTGTCACTGTGACTCTTAATGTCAGACATCAAAATATTATCAATTCCGGGTGACTTATTAGGATTCATATTACTTATAATTTTTTTGATGTTTATTTCTAATGCATCAGGCAAGTCAAAAGTATCAATATTAGAATAACGATCATTCTCATTTTCCAAATAGGTGATTATATTACAGTCATGTTTCACAGCTCTAACTCCTTCAGTAAACTCAGTGCAAAAAAGTTCTACAGTTTCTTCAACCTGTATGTCACCCACCACTATGTGTTTTAAAATATTTTCATCAACTGATAACTTCTCTGCCCTTCCCATAGTTCTATTGATCAATGACCAAGTATTTTTTATGTTATGAATATTCATTTCAAATTCACTTTTCAGAAAATTACTTTTAGCTTTTTTAATATCTTTATTCAATTTATTCCTATACTTTCTATATGCTTCTAAACCAAAAGGTGTACTTGAATGTTTATATAAGTTGTCCCTTTCCTTTAGTCTTTTATACAACTCTGGAGTCATCCAGTTCTTTTTAAGTTTAGCTTGCGATTTTATTTTGACTTTTGTTTTAGCTTGGTCATATCCCAATTGATACACCCGACATAGTTCATCATAAAGCTCATCACAATTCTCGAATTTTAACAAGTTATTGACATCCAGGTTTTTTAAATATTGATTGATTTTATTTTTTAAATAGATAAACTTATGGCCACTTTCAATTGATTTAATTGTTTGACATTAATCTATTGGGCAGGAACATAATACAGTGAAATGGTCGCTAATTCTGCCTTTGACTACACCGGTATAAATAGGTTCACTGTACCTCTCCCAACGAACAAAATAGTGATCCAGACAGGATCTTACTTGAATTCCCTGCAAAAAAACCTCTCTTGTATCACTCTAAATACCTCTGATAAATCCCCTTGAATAAAGCACATCCAAATAATCTTTTATAACACTAGTGCTAACCTCATTTAAGTTGAGATTTATGTCACCTGTTAAGAGAAATGTACTCTCAATAGAAATCTGATCTATATTTTGACTAAGCTCTTGAATAAATTGTGTCTTAGATGAATTGGGAGGACGGTATATACCTAGAAAATAAGTTTTGAAATTTGATTTATCACAATTTATATATCCTTGCACACTTTCATAACTAGCACAATCAAAATAAACCCTCTCAAATACATAACAGTCTTTTAAAAACATACAAACACCACCACCTCCCCTATTTTCCCTCAACCAGAAATGCTCATTGAACCCATCAATTTTTAAATGATTCATCAAATACGATTTAGTCTGAACCTCTGTAAAAAATACCAAGTCAAAAAGTTGCAAAAAAGTTCCATAAGATAAAATAAATTCATCAAAGTGTAATTGGATTTTTCTAATATTGAGAGTAAGTGAGTTGAAGTAACGCCTTACACCATTTCCATTATCTCCTTCCCGAAAAGATGAGAACGGAACATATGTATCAAGCTCAGCTACATCCTCGAAAACAGTTTCATGGGCAAACATAGCCAAATCAGGATTCATTTCATTTATAAAATTTAGAGTAAATAAATTATGAACCGATTCTTCACTACTTTCATCAAACATAATCATAAGTAATGCAAAATAACATAGGCAGTTTCATTCCTTAAACCAGATCAGTTGATTTTGATCAAATCATTTTCTCTTAAAATCTCAATAACTGGTTCATTTTCCCCCTTACGAACTAAAATTTTGCCATTTCTATACCATACATACTTGTACTTATGCTTAAGTGCTTGTTGTTTCATAAGCCATTTGAGTCTTTTGAAGTAAGCAGAAAGATTTTCAACCAATAATAATAATAATAATAATAATAATAATAATCATCATCATAATAATAAAGGCAATAAAATTAAAAGTACATGGAACTAGATTAACTCCTCGACGACAATGATGAAAATTTTCCCGTGCGCCAGCTCGGGAATTGTGAGACACATTTGAAGTCAATGAAAATAATCCAGATTTGACAAAACATTGTTGTTTTTTTAACGTTTGATTCATGGAATTTGAGAAAGATGAATTTATTAGAAGGAAAACCCTGGTTTTCCTTGACTGGAAGCAGTTGGTTGTGATTTAGATGTGGAATTATGAGTAAGATTACGAGCAGAATGAGGAAAAGGATGTAGTCAACGGTTTTTCGTTTGGGTTATGAGAAAAGTTGACCCATCACGGCCGTTAGAGAGATCAGTTGGAGAGGACATAAATCTCAATGAGAACGTAGCCGAACTGGGTTAATGTATGGCGTCTTATGGGTCTTAAGTCCAGCGTACGAGGGTAACAACTTTTCGGAAAAAGAACTTAAGAAAAGCGAAGATGAAGAGTTGGCAATCGATGGTCTGCTCCAGTGTGGAATATCAATGTGCCGACGAACTTGCCACATTTTGTAACGCGATTGAAGATAAGAGATAAGAGAAGGATGAGTAAAGGTATTTCTATCTATATAAACCAGAAAAGATTTTCTCTACATTTTTGAGTAATTTTTATTCGATTTTCTACCTGTATGACAACATAGTTTCATATATTTCGTGTAATATTGATGCACATTGATTTTCGAAACTATTCCAGACCTAATAATTCTTATCTTCAAATAATAGAAAGGGGAAAGCAACTGGAGAAACGAGATAAATTTTTAGGAGTAGATAGGTGTAGTGAAAGACTATCCAATACTGATATTGATATTTTTTACATAACTTATAATAGGACTGTAAATATTCATTAGAATTGATTCCGAAAGTAATTTAAAAAAAAATATTTTTTCGATGAACCATTCTACTATTCATTAGAATGGATTTCGAAAGTAATTTAAAAAAAAAAAATTTCGAAGGTCCACGGTTGCTAAAAAACAGTAATGAATCAAAAATACCAAAGATATGCAGATAAACAGATACGTGATGCGTAATATAATAATTATTATACAATACGTAGAATATTTTCCGTGCGGAACATAAACTATACTTCACGCTATCAGATTAGGCGGCTAGAGCAAATTGCAGTGTTGTCAGATGACATGGGATCATGACATCGGCTTATCGTCAAGAATCACCAACCTCAACGCTCGGATTACCATGTTGGCTAGTTTTCAAGTCTGATGCTAACAATTCGTTTGTCAGCGTA
Source organism: Conomelus anceps (assembly GCA_948455865.1). Lineage (NCBI taxonomy): Eukaryota > Metazoa > Arthropoda > Insecta > Hemiptera > Delphacidae > Conomelus > Conomelus anceps. Next base: position 32,429,400 of record OX418216.1, read on the forward strand.
CAGTCAGTTGTTTTTATGCTACACCCCAATTTGGTCGAACCGCCTAATTGGATGGTGTGAAACGCGTGAATTATAGTAAGAAGTATTAATTACAGTATCACAGTATAGAAAAAAATGAAGAAATAATCACATAGTTAAGAGATTGCTTGTTTATTATCATTAATGAAAAGCGTTTTATTCAAGTTTTGTGTAAAATTTTCAATTCTTTCAAACAAGATGTAACAATGATCATCGATATATTTTAATAAAAAGGACATGTGAAGAAATCAAGGAAGACAAGGAATCATGTCTTCAGCTTAACATCAAAACTTTCAAATTTTCTATTAATCTTCGCTGCTTTTACTTATTTTCTTATTGATTTTTATTTCATTGTTCTCATGAGAAGTTGTTGAACTGAGTGTTGAATCGTTTTCGAATTCTTTTCAATTAAAAAAAAAATTAACGGTAACGTATCCAATAAATGAACAAAAGGGTGACAAGTGACAACAAAATTATTTCCTACAGTCGATATTCAATTGATAACTCAATCAATAGGAGTTGCTTTTCAAGTTAGTTCTCTGAACACGTTCTCCATTCACCCGTTCAGAAATGTTGAGAGGCTTTCTTTTGAAAACGTCAACTCCATTAGTTCACAGGCTTCTCCACTGATACTTTTCAATGAAGAATTCGGCTCATTCACCTTTCTTTCCATTATAAAACTTTTCAGATGAACTTGGGCACTAGAAGGTAACGCATTCAGTTATAAGCTTCGATACTTCAGATCTAAGGAAATTATATTTTCCAACAGCTCAAGAAGGCTTCAGGAGTCCAGTAGTGTGGACTTAAATAGTAAAGTTCTTCTCAAATGTGTTCACAATAAACTTTATGTATTTAGTAATTTAGTTGATACGTGGGGATGAGTTAAATTATTTATTCAATGATTCCAAGACTCACAGCTCATGCAGGAAATTGATGAAGTTTTCACCCCAACCAGTTAATTGATTGATTAATGATAATTTAAAGATTTAAAGCAACCTTTTGAATAGTTTTTAACGCGTTACTCTTTTTTGTCTTTTCTCTTTTCTCATAATCAGTTACTAATGTCGGCGCTCCAACATCTGTTATGCTGAAAATGTCAATGTAAAATACAATTGGAATCGAATTCTCAATATTATGGATTTTTTCTTAATGTAGTTGTAGACTATTGTATAAGATTTAAATTTGTTTATATTATGATTTGTTTGTTTGGTGATAAATTTTATTTCTGTCAAACTTCCTTTCTTTCTTTCTTCCTTTATTCGTTTCTTCCTCTATTCCTTTCTTCCTTTATTTCTCTATTCCTTTATCCTTTCTTCCTATATTCCTTTCTTCCTTTCATCCTCACTTTTTTCCTTCCTTTCTTCCTTTCTTCCTTTCTTCCTTTCTTCCTTTCTTCCTTTCTTCCTTTCTTCCTTTCTTCCTTTCTTCCTTTCTTCCTAAATTTGAAAAAATGACGATACTTTCAGTGATTTTATTTGGTTTAATAATGCCACATGTGTATTGGCTTAGTTCAATTCACCTACTGGGCCTACTGGGTGCGATTTACGCTATGTGCAGACGTACTGGGCGCGATTTTCACTGGACGCGATTTACAGGACACGTTCCTTTCTTCCTTCCTTTCCTCCTTTTTTCTTTCTTCCTCTTGTTCTTTCATCCTCTCATCCTCTTTTGCTTTCTTCCTTTCTTCCTCACTCCCTATCTTTCTTCTTTCATCAATGACCTTCCACAAGTGACCTTTAGTGAATTCAGTGAGCTTCATTAGCTTCATATGAGCTGTTATATTGTCTTTTGTTGTAGACTGTAGGGTATTAAGTATGAAAACCTCTTTTCACTTGTGCTACGATTGAGAACAAAAAATATACCATATTCATAAAATTTTCTCTTCATTTTAAAATTCCAACTTTAGTCCAGCTTTTGTGAGTGAATAGGAGAAAGCTGATGATTCGAGATGGATGGGATCTAGTACTCTAGTTCTATACATATATATTTGCTCCGTATTTTAAATTAAACTAGGTAGGCTACTGTGATGTGGATAAAGAGGGTAGACAGTGTTGTAATTGGCAATCCCCTTGCGATCCGGAACGTTAAACGAATTGCGTAACGTTGTGGAACGGACTTGTTTTTTATTCCGCCTCCCACCCGCCCCTCGCCCTTAACAAAGGTCTCACCCGAACTCTCTCTTGTTTCGCCTGAGTCTGCCCCGCTTCCTCAGCTCAGCGCGGGTAATATGTTTAGAGTGGATGTTGCTCAGGAGCAAAGTATTTTATGGCAAAGCCTTTGGCGTTTGAGTTCAACATGGGACAATAAATTCCACGGCTGCCTCAACTGGACCTCGGATGAGTAAGCTCGCGCTTCACCCAGCTAATAACCCCAGCTCAACGTTCTAATGCTTTGTTCTTTATATACAAAGCAAGGAAAAACAGTAGGATCTGGTAGCAGTAAAACATAACAGTGAAATGATTCTAGCATACGTATTATTACAGTTCAATTTTGAAATAATTTGTATCAAATCTTGGAAAGCTTTTACCTTTAACAGGTTAAAACAATAATTCTGTTGATGGTAATGTGTAGTAACCGAAATTCGGTAATATCCTAATTGATATCGAAAGTTATGGGAAGCTTCAGAAAAATAATAGAGCCTTTCAACAACAATGACAAAATAGGGCTCTTTATCAATCATGAACGTGAGATGTAATTGATAATGAAGTTGAAAGCAAAAGGTTTTGAGCTCTCAGGTAAAGATGAATTATCTTCATGTTTCCAGAATAATTGTTTATAGAACTACAATCTTTAATTTAAATTTGTATCATTCAGTTCAAGTGCAGAGGTTACTCTGTTCTTGTTCTATTCTTTTTGGAATAGAGTTCAGCTTCTGTATAATTAAATCGATTATCCAGGAAAAGAATAGTTTTAGAGAAGCATTCGTTTATGAGAAGTCGCCTCGCCAAGATTGTATTGTCAAGCAATGCCATAAAAATAATAATTCTCTACGGTTGAGGGTCAAGTCAAAAACTCAACATTCATTATAAAAACATCACGCACTACTACAGAAAGTGGAAAAACTGTTAGTAACTAATCGAACTATATAACTACTATGGACAGAAAGGGCTGAAAAGTGAAGAATGTAAATCGGCAATATCTTATGTCTTATAGCTTGTCTTATGTAATGTTCAACCTAGCATAATTGCTTATACTTTATTGGCATTACCGAATAAGTATTTTGTTCATTTGGTAACCCTTAGGGATGATGTGACCAATTCGATTGGGATAAATAATGTGTTCGGTCAGCAAAGGTGAGTATCAAATAAAGATTATCTCAGAATACGCTCAAATACCAGAATAAATACATTTTGATTAGGATAGTCTCTCAATAAACAGATCTTTATTGTAGTGAATGTCCATTTTTGTGATATTTTTCTTAATAGAAGATCTTTGTCTTAAGTACCAATCATTTAAATTGAATTACTTAGCATAATATTTGATTAGACTCAGATCCACGTCAAAATCAACCATAGATAAAAATTATTGATACAATTCTCCTTTATTTTGACTCTAGAGTTTACCAGTTATGTGTGCAAGCGCTGTGAAGCTATCAACGCTCATATGCCTCAGGACAATACAGAACCAAGCTGTGTTGTGGTTGGCACTTCCAAATAGGAAAAAAGAACTCAAACAAATAGAGAGTGTAAGTGAGGTGCAACCTCAAAGAAAGAGGTCTCTTCAAAGGAGAACTTGAGAATAAGTGGGAGTGGGAGGTTTGTTGTGGCATCTGCTTGAATGGGCCATGCCTCGCCTTAAGCCAGAATAGGAGCCGGGCTGTCGGCCCCCGGCTACGCTGTTCTGCTGTGTGTGGGTGCGGGTTTGGGTTCGACTGGATGGACATCCATTTTGCGGACAGATCGAAGAGTTTGACTCTTTTGTCCCGCGGCGTACAACCGAAAGAAAGCCGTCGCCCGCATCCGCAAACTCGAGCACGAGCGTCGACTTGAGCTTCTAGCCTATCCTGTCAAATTGGTTGATAACGTCTCCATCCATCCTCTTTCCAAGCTCTTTGTCAGTGACACTCCCATCTAATTGCAAAAGTCAATTCCATCTATGTCGCGCAGCAACTATCCCAGTTGATCGACTCCCGACAATGCACTACATCAGCGCAAACTTCCTTCCTTCTCCATTAGAGTAAAGATTGGAAAGTGCGAAACTTTTGAATTTTTCCCCTGATGAAAATTCACATTCCATTTCTATTAGCAGAGAATCAAAAAATGATTCTGCACTCTGATTGATTTTATGTGCTTGAAGCGATTCAGTGTCTTCTCTTACAAATTTTCGTCGAAGAATTTTATCAATTTGCAATTTGAACACCTAGGCTTAACTACTTCCTGTCCAGAATCTATTTAATGAGTCTTGAGTTGTAAAAAGTGTTCAAGACAGCGCTTGGGTTTGTGACCGTGCTACTATGTCTCAGCAATGTTATCAGTTATACTATAACTTGCCGGGTGGTTCAAAACGCATATTTATGGAATTGTAGATTTACCATGTTTCCTATAAAATGGCTTGAACGGCGAAATGGAAGAACCCTTAAATAATGTCTTTCCACTAACAGACTTGAAAATTAATGAATCTAGTGGCTTATAAGCAATACGATCAGTAATGCTGATCAATAAATCAGTAATACGGCAGTACGATCTTATTGATCAATAATGGTGTGACAGTACAGTTTGAGGTGTAAATTAATACTGTAGAATGCATTCAAAGAAATCTGATTGGAAATGGATCGTGGATAAAAGGCTCTTTTCGACGGTCTACTTAAAGGCTCATACAGTATATTCCAATACTGTATCTAGGCTCTCGCCTACAAAACTACTACATGACTGCCGCACTCAGATGCTAACAGAGTTGTCTAACGAAACATTTGCAGGCGTGAGAACAAGAATGAAAAGAATGTTTTTGGGCAGTTTTTATAGTAATGTTTTACAGTATTTAAGTTTTCTATATCATTTTTGATTTTATAAAACTTATTTTGGCTACAAATGCTATTATATTCAACCCCCAAATTTAAATGGGGTAAAGGCTTTCATTAAGTAACTTATGCAAGTAACTTATACTGTGTTCTGTTAATAAAATGATATAGCTACTGCTTTCCGAGTCAATCAGTCTTATCATTAATTCATAATTTGACCATACTTTCTCGTGTATAACAATTTGAACTATAAAAGTTTACTTATTTAATACTTTATTTTGAACTATAAAAGTTAACTATACAGGAAAACGATTGGTAACGAGATTCAGAAATGAAGAAGTTTATTTCAGTTCAGCTGTCAACAGTTCGAGTTACCTAACAATAAAAACTTATCCGAAGTGCTCTTTTATGATGATAATCAAATATTAAGAGTCCTCAAAACACCTTTGCCGTTTTTACATCAGCAGAGTCAGCGGCGTGTGAGTGACGATCAGGGCTACCGTAAAACAAGCATTCGTCGTTTATTTTTAAGACTGTATTTTCATCCCATAAACATTAGAATTGTATCAAATTGTGCAGTAAGATATAAAGCAGTGGTTCCCAAAATGTTTTGCCTCGTGGACCCCTTGCCGTAATTTTCGGTTTTGGGTGGACCCCCTGCATAAATTTCATAATTTTTTCTTAATTCATCAGTAAAAATTTTCTTTTGATAGCTGGTAGAGTAGGCCTACTACTACTGACAAATAGATTCAAATTATACATTGTAGTGCTGTAAACGTTTAAAAACATGTGCCTAAACTTAGAAAATTTTTGTTATGTAATAGAATTTGAACTGAAACTAACCAAATAGTATGATTGATATTATTAGTTATAGTAAAATAAATAAATGTAACTCAAGAAGTAAATGACCAAGTATTTTATCAAGCAACATTGTCTCCTTTAAAACCAAGTATTAAATCTCAGAGATTTTTTTGAAAATGCCTTCATGTTATAATTATTTAAAAAGGTTATACTGTATGTACACATTTATAAAATAGTATTATGCAAGTATATATACGAAGAGAGCTCAATATATTCTTCATACTTCAGAGAGTTGAAGAGAATCGTCAACACTGGAGAGAACATCTTGAGAGAATGGAGATTGATAGAATTCCCAGAGCAGTAATTTCTTACAAGCCAGAAGGTAGAAGAAGTATCGGCAGGCCAAGAAAAAGATGGGAAAATGTTTGAAGTCGGAACAGGTATTATTGCCTAATCTGTGAATGAAGACCACGACTACGGCAAGTATATATACCATATATCACATATACCCGATCACCCGATCTAAAGACATTCGCTATCGTGGATCCTCATTAACATATATCGCCAGTCATTAAATTGAAGCTTCTTGCCGAGATAGATTTCCGTTCGGCGTTCAGAGTTCTCTGTTCTTTTGCACCAGCCAAGAGACACGTATGACTTGGGAATGTCAAGGACGCGAACAGAGTATGTGTCGGGTAACTTTCTTGCAGTAGAGATAATCGATCCGTGAAACAATTGCCAATATCCAACTAGTACCAATACCCAAAGAATAGGGAGTGCAAGGGAGGTGGGATGACAGGTGGGCTTAGAAGTTGGAGGAGGATAGCTAAGGATGAGGAAGAGATACGAGAAGGTGGGGATAGCCAGTGCAAGAGGGAAGGCTGAGAGAGTTGCACTGTCTAGCTCAGGGTCCGGAGGGATGCAGTCCTCAGAATAGCGGGAAAGCTATTCCCCCTACGGATATTCCCACCATGGCACAGAATCAGATATTTTCAACATCACTGACAATGCCAGAATCTGGCTGCAAAACCTTAACCTCATCATATAGTATGACAATACTTTATTTAAATATTACTTAATTAGTCATTAAGGCAATGAAGCTTCATTTTCATACGATTATATATATTAACATATATCATGGACCCCCCCAATCTTCTTTTTTACTGGCATGGACCCCTGGCAGATACCCGTGGACCCCAGGGAGTCCACATGGATCACTTTGGGAACCACTGATCTAAAAAATGGCTCTCCTGACCTAAATTTCGATTTTATGACAATAAGCACATAGGTCGATAAATATGGAGTAAATATTGTCAACTTTTACTTGTGATTAAAAAAATTAATAAGTGATAGTCGAATTTCGAAATCGTACGGTCATACTAGCAATATTCATCTGCAATTTAAAACCATTGTTGCAGCTCTCGCTTCAAAAATACCATACGGAGCAGTAAACTGCGAAGTGCATATTTACCCAAAGCTAATGACTTAATTTTCTCAACATGAATGGATTGAGAATTGAGGAAAATGATAGTCCGAGCTCTTTATCAGCCTCTGGATTCTTCTTATCCGATATAAATCCCATAGTAAATTTTCCAGATAGAAATACAAACCTAAATAACGGTTTTTTTGCCTTAAGGAGTACGTTCATTTTGAGTTACTTCCATTAGTAAATTAATACGATAGAGTTCCATATAACTTTTTTGAGACGAAATAAGGGGCAAGGATTGAACAAGGATTAAAAACATGGACTAGTGACGATTGTGATGGATTCAAGGAAATCGGATTTGATAATGATACTGCAGTTATGAGAAAAAATCTTGATACTGTACAAATTGACATGAAGGTGTTTTCCACAATAGCACTTCAATTATTGTATTACACTGTAATTGTTTTCAAGAGTCACTTACTTAGACTATCAAAATAAGTGATAAGAATATCCCAAATATCCCACAGGGAAGTGATAGCCGCGAGCCGTAGCAGGTATCTGTTCAATCAGATAGATAAGCTGCGTTCTCGTAAGTCCTGTTCGTAACGGTGACCGATTAGATTGGCCAGCAAAAAAGACAATGTTCTCTGCTGAAAATCACTTCCCGGTGGTTCGGAACCCACCTAAAACTGTAGGTCCAACTCATCAATCACCATCATCCAACTCATTACCCACGCACAGGTCTCAGACCCATGTGGGCTTCATCCTCAAAAAAAAAAAAAAAAAATAAATAAATAAATAGTGTTCAGCAAGCTATTGTCGGATATTGTAGTGATAGCCAGATTCTAACAAATCAAGGCATTTAGAAAGTGAAATTTACTGGATCATTCTCAAGGCAAAGTGAACACGGTCATTTCCGCTTGACCTTGAAGCGAAAGTAAGGTCAGAAGACGAAATAAGTAAGTTATATAAGTTATCGTTATTACATGGGAAACGGTATTATTATTATTATCATATATTGTATTGAATATTATTATTGCGATGTGTCCTTCCCCTTGGAATTCTGAAAGTGAGTATGTTCCCGTCCCGTGAAAGCTTTTTTCCTGGTCAGTGCAGGAAGGAGACTCCTATAGATACGATTCAATGGAAGTTGCTTTTGTGTGATGCGAACTTCCTGATAACGAAACTTCCATCTACAATCTCGTTGGCAAGTTGAGATTTATTAATACTCTTTAGGCCTATTGATTCTTTCTGAAAAAGTTTCCGCTGTATCGTGCTAACAGAAACAATTAACTTGAACTTGAATGTCGCTGTCTAGCTGTAGGAAAGAAAACTTAAATAATAATTCTTATTATATACGTGTATATCATCAGTCTGTGTTCGTTTGTATACATTTTATGAGTGCATATACATTTTTATTAGTTATAGTCATAGATTTTATGATTGCATAGGCATTAATTGAATATTAGAATTGAGAGAGATTGTTTAGTCTATAATAATAATATAAGCAGCCTCTCTCAATTATCAATATTAATTTTAAACATATCACCTGCATATTCCTACATTAAACAAGCTATTTCTGACAAATTTTGAAATCTGTAAGCTCATTTCATCATAACCAGGCACACTGTAAACTGGATTATATTTTTAAACCTGAACATAGATTCTACATTGAATCTACCTGTTATTCTGTCTATAAATGTATTTAGCAAAGGCTATTATAAACCAGAAACCTAGTTTTATAAAATTGTAATTATTCAAAGGTTCACAAAAACAAAATTCATGCTCATAAATGGTCTTGCTTGGTATAAAAGCATGAATTGGTTGATGAATATGGGATTTTCACCTTCGTTTTTGGGATTTCCAAGTTCTTGGAAAAACATAAATACAGAAAGTGTTTTCATCATTAAAAATATTCCGTCCTATCCGATCCTGTAGCTCTATCCATCCTTTACTATTTGTGTTTCCATCTACATCTTCAACTCTCTTGCTTTCTTATTCGTGCAACCTTGAGTTTTCTTCTTCTACTTGCTCAAACCATCTAGATTTCTTGTTCTTGGATGTATACAATTTTCCTCGTGGTTAATTGAAAGATTTATCTAAAGTAGCGCTCGCTTGTTTACTATCTCTATTCGGTGGTAAGTCTCCCATCTAAAAGTATAGGACGCACCCTGGTCGGCAAGCAATCGCTAATAGGGGTTTCATACAATTCAGTTAAACAAGTATTCATTTCATTACCCACGCATAAGCCTGTGACTCATATTGGCATCATCATCAAAAAAATGTTGATTTTTTCCTGTAGAACAAGAACACATCTTTCAAAAATTGTGATAGTACACTACACAGTATTTTCATCCACTGTGGATGAAAAACTGGGGCAAACCCAGAATTTTTCCCGGGAGGGTTATCAACTGAGAAAATATTTCGAGGGTATACCACCTTTATAAAGGTCCTTACCTCCAATGAAAGAAACAAATATAGATTTTTTAGTGTTTGTGAGTTTCGAGGGGTTACTCCCCCCCCCCTTTAGTTTCCCCCTTTGGTTCGCGCATAGTAGAGGTGAATATGCATTTCTTTCTTGTCTCCAAATCCGAAGTATTCAAGCAGATGATGAAGGCACTTATTTTTATCTATTACTTACTTCAGACTTTGTTATCGTCATCACTAGCAACGTATCGTTTTGTATTGTATCACTATTGTGAGTGTTTTGTCTGAGTGATGCTGTTTCCGTTGCCGTGTTGTGCCTGTGCCTGCAGAAAGTGCACCTGGCTGGTTGCGTCGGAGACTGCTAGGTGAGGTGCGCGCGCATTGTTGGAGGGGAGAGCTGCACCGATCCAAGATCCAAGCATGGGACCATGCCACCGCACCGAGCCGCCTCGCCCTGCCCGTGCCTAACTACAGCGTATAGCGCCAGTGTTGAGTTAGAAAGGTGCAAGTCAAGGCAGGCACTTGGCAGTTCGCGATGTTACGACACTATGGTGTCTTAGTGTACTGTGTTGTTTTTCTAACTGGATTCTATGAAACCCTGCTAGTGACTGTGTCTGCCGACCAAGGTACGTACCTTATTTTCAATCTAAAGGTATAGCATTCTAGGTTAAGGCCAGGGTCTAAGAGCCATGATGTGCTGGCACATGGCGGCCTATTCGCTAGACGCCTGTTCCAGACAGGTTATCGAGGTTATGCTCACTCACCACGGCTTCGGCGTCACTCCTACCTCCTAACCTATCGCGATTTGAACGCTGCAGAAGGCAAAATATACAAAACTCATAGCTGAAAGTGTATGCTCATTTGTATAGCCAATTCATCAAAAATGTACTGTAATGTTTTTTACAAACGTATTGTCTATAGCTTATTGTGAGCAGACGTTTGAATGAAAACATGCTGTCAGCCTGTCACTGAATTGGTTTGACAAACTAAATATAGACACAACTTCTGTAGGAACTTCCCGATTTGGCAAATGAGCTTCGAACAGTTTCAGCAGTTGAAAATACAAACGTATTGTAACTTAGCTAGTGCTGATTGTTCATAGTTGAACTCTGATGTATAACTCGGGTGACCGATTGGATTGGCCAGCAAAAAAGATTGTTCTCTGCTGTAAAATCACTTTCCGGTGGTTCGGAACCCACCTAAAACTGTAGGTCCAATTCATCAATCATCATCATCCAATTCATTACCCACGCACATGTCTCAGACCTATGTGGGCTTCATCCTCCGAAAAACTTACTGAAAACTTAGTATTGTAGGATCTAAATTCTAAGTAGTAGAATGAAAAATAAATTGATCTGGGTTTATCAAACTTTAGGGTAAAAATGAATAAGACGATGTTGTCACACCCACATTTATTATATAAAAACAAGATACTAGTTTCGGCAGTCACGCCTTCTCAATCAAACAGAAACTATCATAAAGACAGCTATAGCCTATAATATTTGCACTTTTATTATTGGATGAAGAGCTGAACTACTATTTTTAGTTTAATCTAGTGATTGATGTGTAAAAATACGATACCCGTAACGTTCGGCCTATCAGAGGCTCCCATTCTATCAGTCAATAGCATTAGTGAATGTAGGGTGAAGGGAAGGCTATAAATATAAAACTGTATTTCAGTTTCAGTTTGATTGAAATTCAGAACAGTGTGACTGCCTAAACAGCAGTATTTCGTTTTCAATATAAATATGAGTGCGACAGCATCAAATCTTATTCAGATAACTATTATAATGTCATCATCACCAACTCGAAGGGAATCTTTTGGGGCTCTCATGCAGCTCCATTTTATTTTATCAATTTTGAGATTTTCTTTTAATCTGATACCGTACTAAACTAATACGACCGATGTTACTTTTGGACTTTCTGCTACTGTGAGTTACTCTTGAGAAAACTTTGATCCTTTTGTACATAGCAAGAATTTATATACATGCTATTTTATTACTTCTAATTATTTATTACTAATAATAATACGTTCATCAACATGATTTGCCTGCAATACTTGACCCCTTTTCCTATAGTTATGAAACTGTGGTAGTAATCAGTTATTTTGAATGTTTTCTGGATTCAACTCTCTACGAGTTTATCATAGAATTACATCCTACATTAGCAGAATCTGCATGTACTGTATTACAGGTAGACCAAAGTACAGGAGCAGGAACCCGGGTAGACTCATTGAATGACTATAGTAGTCATTAGTTCAATAGTTTTCGAATAAACATGTAGAATTTGGAACCAGAAAACATTTTTAAATGAAACTCTTGAAGAATCAGAACACTGTAACATACAGAATCGAGCTGCCATACAATAATTCAAAAGAGAAACATCCATTTACACACAAGCTAAGTTTGTCATGTTACGATTTAATCAGAGGCCTAATGCTATAAACTGAGCAACAGACTGAGTTATTCCAATTAATACATAAACTATAGTTTCTGTATTCATTGGTTATTCCGAGTTGGGAACAAATATTTTGTCTGTGCGTGGACAAAATAAACAAACATTATCAAGGACTATCAATCTTTGATGAGTACAGTTCGTCCCAGACTGCTGTCTCTTGAAAGGCACTTTCATCAATGAATGCTATTCTTTTGTAGTTAATGGAATCTTGAGTTATCGAATGTTAGACCTATTGAATGAATGAATCCAATTCGAATGAATGAGTCTATTTCATACCATACATACTTTTTTACATTTTGCATCTCAGTATTCCTACAGCTATGTCTCAGGAAGAATGATAATAATGCGAAATGACTATCACACGAAGTACTTAGTGCTAACTTAATGAATGAAGTTTATTTTTAATAATTAGGCCTATCTATGTGTAAATATAAATTTAAAAAAATATGGAACTACAAAATTAAATTCGTATTTCAATAAATAATAAGAATCTTCGTATAATAATAATAAGATGAGTGGTAGACTACTATCCTACACAACAAAATAATACGATAATGTAGTTACAATAACTATTGTATTATTTTATTGAGTAGGATGATATAATTTATATATATTTTTTTAATTTAAATGTAAAAATTTATTTGAAAAATGAAATATACTAATTCATTCAAATGAAATTCAATAGGTCTTATATGCCATAACTCTCAAGCATTCCAGACAGAAGTTGACTCAAAAATAGGATTTATACAAAAAAAAGCTTTGTGTTGAAAAAGAATCGATTGCACAACTTCATTCGAATTGGAGGCTGATTCTCTTACACATTTTGTAAGATTGTGTTGAAAAATTGCCAATCTCCTGAAATAATAAGTTTCTACTGTATAATTCATTCAGAAGAGGATACAAACCGCATTTTCTGAGGTCCATTGTTTGTTAAATATTGCGTGTAAATATTTTTAGCCAAATTGCATTTATGCGTTCATTATCATCGTTAGGTTATATTGTTATCGGTTAGTTACTATTATAATAATATTGGCGTATTATTCAATTTTGTTGAGATAACTGTCATCTATTATTCTTTGATTTGATAGTCTGATAATATTGTACCGGCTGATTGCGTCAAAATATCTGTCAACTATTACTGTTCGACTATAATTTTTTTTTTTTTTGAGGATGAAGCCCACATAGGTCTGAGACCTGTGCGTGGGTAATGAGTTGGATGATCGTGATTTATGAGTTGGACCTACAGTATTAGGTGGGTTCCGAACCACCGGGAAGTGATATTCAGCAGAGAACAGTGTCTTTTTTTGCTGGCCAATCTAATCGGTCACCGTTACAAACAGGACCTACGAGAACGCAGCTTACCTATCTGATTGAACAGATACCTGCTACGGCTCGCGGCTATCACTTCCCTAATAATAATTAATTAATATAATTTGATTAAATTTTTTGATGAAATAATTTGATTAATTTTATAAACAACAATCTTCAATTAGTAGTCATTCGACTTTAACTATACACTACCGGTAGACGTGACTGCAATCGCTCGAAATTTAATTAAGAAGTGTTTTATTGAAGTTGGTTGAGTAGAATCTATTTGAAATAATAATAGTTTTGTCGTTTAATTTGGGACTTGATGGGTTTGTTTACTGCTTTCTATCACGGTACTTTATATTGCGTCAATAGAGCAATAATAAACTGTACCTAATTTTAAATCTAATTATATCGAATATTGGTGTTCTATAGAAATTCGTAAACGTGTCAATTAAAACATAAATTGAAGATACCATTATTTTCATAAAAGAATCAGATTACTCTGACAACCACAATGAGTGTTATAGTGGCTTAGAAGCAACGATCACAATCACATAAGACCAACGGTATTATGTGATCGTTGTTTAGCAGAGGTCTTGCTGAAGTTGGAAGTGGAAATTTAGTTGACAGTGAAAATTCATATATTTTACAAATAATCTACTAATCACTTCTTATATAATATTTGCTGCTTATTCCTACTATAAGTGGTTCGCTGATAAGTAGATGAAGGGATTGCTGTTAGATGGCATATATAGATAGCCTGATTAAAAAAGGAAGTTCTTCATCATTCTCATTGCTCATGTTGCCTAATTGTGCTCATAAATTCTAATTTATAATGATCTTCAATGTACAAGTTCACTTTTGAAATAGACGAGGAATTTCCATATTTAATGAATACATGCCCTGTTATATGTCACTCGAGAATAAACAAAATTTGATTGATTGCGAGATTGACAGAATCTTGAAAAATGTGAATTATTTTTAGTATTAAAAGATATAAAGAAAGAAGGTGAAAGATAAAACTGGAGTAAATATTCCTCTGATCAAACCAGATCATCGACCAAAAATTGTCTAATATCTTATTTATATTTTCTAGGCATGGAAATGCATGTAGCATAATAAATGCATGTACCAAAATGTTCTAATTCTTTGTCTGACAGTGAATTCCGTTGTTAATTAATTACTTCTGATTAAAGGAAAAATATTCTATGAATATCTTTATTGTAGAAAGAAACGATAGGCTATTCGTGTGTTATTCTTTCTTTAATAATAGGCAGACCTACGTGGAAAATCCGTAATGATTATTTTGGAGCTACAATATTTTATAATAATGGATATTATTTGGATACCTTCCACAATATCATCTTCGCCACTACAAAGAAAGGATATTTTATTCCTGGATTTCTTGTTCCATGACGAACTGCGTTGTTAATATTAACTTTTCATGTGAATTTAACGACCTGCAGTCAAATAGACTGTCGTATTTGACTGCAAGTCGTTAAATTCACATGAAAAGTGGATATTTTATAATAGCCTACACTCAACTATCGATTCGCGAAGCTTTCAATTGGCCTATCCATCTGAATTACCTAGATCTAGATATGTCTCTTGCATAGTACGCACTATCCAATACCCTGGAGATTGTTTGGAAGTGATGTTTCTCAAGAGTGTAGTACTGCGACATCAAGTTAACCTTTCACCTTATTCGTAAATTATATCATGTCCTCGTTCATTATTTGAGTTAGGCCTACTTGCCTACTGTCATTGGTAAATTATTTACTCTCATATCTGGTCCCTATACAACGAATGGGCCAAAATTATTGGAAACACTCTTTTTAGTATTGGATTTCAGAGTTGGAGAAATGTGACATTGTTTGCAAAAGCATTGCGTTTTGCGAGCAATAAGTTCTGTTTAGTTATCTGTCTTCAGTTATTGATTCAAATTCCTGGAAAGTCTATTTAGTGATGTTGATTCTTTGCCTGCCCTTCACTTGTCAAACCAGATCCTCGTTCATACTTTTCCTTATGTTTATTTATATTTTCTAGGAATTATTTAGAAATTCATGTAGTATAATAACTTAGATACACGTGGAAAAATTTTTCTAATTTTTAGTTAGTCTCATAGTGAATTTACTTGTTAATGAATGTATTGATTCTGATAGAAGGAAAAATATGTCCTAGCTGTTGCGAATTCAATTTTATTGTCTAACCTTATTGCCCGCCGAAGGATTTCAAAAGGAGTGAACTATATGATGTTAATTAAAGGGAGTTAATTATACCTTGGTATCATGGAAACACAGCTGCATATTGTCAATATCACTTTATTTCATCAGGAATAAAATTATTGTAAAATATATTTGGAAATATTCTTCTCGTGTAATATTATCAACGTTTTAAGTGAATTCAACGACTTGCAATCAAATTTTTATTAAGAGTAAGTAGTATTTTACTTACTCTTAAGGCCATGGGTTTTAACAACTCGAAAACGTTCGGCCTACAGAGTAAGTAAAATACTACTTATTTTTAATAAAAATTTGACTGCAAGTCGTTGAATTCAATTGAAAAGTTAATATTAACAACGCAGTTCGTCATGGAACAAGAAATCCAGGAATGTAATATTATCCTTCACCAACGTGGAATATTTAGCAGGTAATCTCTGAGCCTGCAGTTTATAACTATACTACCGTATACCTACCGTATTTAGAGCGGTTTCGTGCAAAATAAAGCTACCTGCTAAGATCATTAACTGTGATTAGTTTATCCTAAATACTTATAGGCACTTAGCCTCAGTGGCGGATCCAGGAAAAAAATTTGGGGGTGGCTGGTAGCTACTGATAATCCGTGGGGGGGGGGGGTGTTAGAGGTGTACTGAATACAAGTAGTATTGTGAATGCTTTTGAATTTTACATAATCAATCATAACCGAACTATAACTATTCTTATTATTGGGAAATAAAAAATAGCTTTACTAGTGCTTTGAACCGTATCAGCAATAACATTAATTTAACTTTAAAGTATATTGGAAAATTTTGATTGAATTAAGGCTGAATCTGGTGTGTTCAGAAGTTTGTCAAGGAGCATAATATCATTCCAGTATTCCAGTCATATTATTCCATTTTTAAGAATGAAAATCAATGTGAGAGCTTTAATTAGTTACACATTTTTCAATTAACTAATGTTTCAACCTATTAGCTTTAATAGATAAACTTTGTGTGAATTCCACACTGTAAAAAGAGATGTTTTTCTTAAGTTTTTTATCTGACGATTAGTTTTCCTCTTATAGAAATATGGGATCTGAAGTTACTCCCCCAGAAAACTTTTGTATAATCTCTTTGAGAAATCAGTTAAAATGGTATTAGAATATACAGGTATAAGTAAACCCCATGCAAGCGTTGTATCTGGAATTTTTCCACAATATAACCTACCATATCAGTAGCTGGTGATCACTGGTTTGTCGACCACTGTAATAGAATGTTAAAAAAAACATTCGTTGATATGTTAATGTAGTTCCTCATTACTTTCCATTAAAAAAAGTTGGTACTGTAGTGATTCAATTACTGCAATTTTAAGTTGCACTACTTTTTCTATTCATCAAGTAAAAAAATCTATACACTGGGTTGATTGGTTGCAGGCAATGTAAATGTAACTAAGACATTAAACAGTATTAAAACGTTAACGGATTTCATACAATTGAAGACTTAGTAGAGGAATTAGGTAATTCTTGCTAATTAATATTTTACGAGCTTCAAACTGATTGTATTGGTAAAAAATTTACATTCTTCCAAAAAACTGTTTGGTGGTTTTGGGGGGGGGGGGCTTCAGCCCGAAAGCCCCCCCTGTAAATCCGCCACTGCTTAGCCTATTGTAATTTTATGTGTAATTAAATACCTCAAATAAATACCTGTGTAACCAATACCCTTATGATATTAATTAAATACCCTAGTGTATTACGGTAATATTTCTGGAAACGTGAACACGGCAGACTAATAATGATAACGTTGTAACTCCCGAAAGACATTCCAATACAGTACATTTTAATGTCCAAAGCACAGACTAGACAGCAGAGAAATATCTGGTAGGCCTTTTTTCGTAGTTAGTAACTTTGCTTCCAGGAATAAAAAACTTGCCAAACTTGTATAGCCTCCAATTAACAATAATTCAAATTCTTAACTGCTGAATTGGTCTTGATTTTGCCTCATTATTTTTAAGTTACTCTCATTAGGTACTATAAATACTTAATTTGATAGGTTTGACAAATCAAATTTTAATGCAAAGCTGCAGCTCGTGTCCAAAGAGATTTTTTCCTTTGTAGAAAGCTCAAATCCTATTGGGAAGAATATTTCAAGCTGGGTTACTAAATAGTAGCTTAACTATGAAATTTCAGTGAGCAAAGTCGAACTTCTGTATAACGAACTTCCAAATAGTGAAATCCTCTATGTCAACAATTTTATGAATTTTTTATGAAGTTTATAAATTTTTATGGTGTCTCTTAAAATTGCAATGTTGACAAGACAACTTCTCATGAACGAATGCCTCTCCAGAAGTCCAGAACGAATTTTTTGGGTTGAGATTGGATTTCATATTACAGAAGTTTTACTGTAGTTTTCTACTCATACTTTTTACTATCTAAATAGAGTTTTACATGATCTATCTTTTCTTTTCTACGCGTAGTTTCCCATCATATTTTCAACTAAAATAGAACATTGAATCAAAATTATTCAACTAACATTGGAAATATTGTTGACATTTGTTGAGACTGTTAGCCTATCTTGCTTGTGGTCTGTGGTCAGAGCGTTGCTTCAGTGTTTCTATATGGCTGGTACCTTTTTATTTTCATTCAGAATTTTTCAAGGTGTACGCACGTGTGCGTACGTATGTGTGGCCACACGTCCAATGTATCTGAAGAACGATGTTGTTGAACTGAGTATCCAGCCTTGTCACAAGGCCATTAACGGACGTGTTCTCCACTAGTGAGACCTGATCTAGCGCTTTTGATGGCAAGCCTATAACTGACCCTTCTACTATAGAGTCTTCAATGGCATTCAGAAACTATTTTCAAGTGGCTTTCCTACCAACCACCTGCTAGCCTGGTATTTCCTTATCGTTCGTTCTATTGTATGCTCTTGACAATGTTCTTATACCTGGTTTGAATACGACAACATTGTCGTACATGAGATTTATTTTTCAACAATTAATGGATTAATTAATTACATGAATTTTCTCTCTTACAATATCATTTTCGAATCTCTTAGTTTGTAAATTAATTCTATTCTGCTCAGCTGTAAAATAAAAGTACATTTTCCAAAATAGTGTTTATTTGCTTCATCCCAATTCAATTCAGTAGGAGAATATTTTTGCTGTGAGTTCAATGAGAACGTGCAGCATCAGTATAATATCAGCTGGTGTATACCGATAATATTACTTACAATTATCGTTGAAGAATTTTTGTAGCTTGCCCATTGTATGCCTAGCTATGAGTGTTACGTTAGTGAACATCTAATAATCTCCTGTAGTTATTATTTAAGATTAATAATTTGAAAGTGTAATTCTTTTTCAAAAGAGAAATTAAAAGAATAATATTCCCTTATTTAAATCTTCCTCCCATTGTCACATTCAACTATGTTTTTTACAAGAAACTGTTGGCTCCAAGATCATTATGCTTGCTCATTAAAACAGAAATATGGTTATCTCAATCATTAGCCTATTTAAATAATGAATTGATGGTCCTATCAAGTTTAATAACAAAACTTTTATCTCAACTCCTATCTCAACACATCAACAATGAGTTTCTTTGATAATGCTGTAATATAAAAAAGTCAATATTGATTTCTGTCGGATAATGCCCACATGAGTATTGAGACTTTTGCGTTGGTAATAAGGTGAATGATTCCAATGCGGAAACATGCAAGACTGAACGAGATTCAAACTCGAGACATCATGAGTAGAAGCCAGCTAGAGTCTTACCTAATAAGAGACAAGCGCTCCAGCTGAATGATCCACGAGGCCGACAAATACAGTCTACTAATACAAATAGATTATCAAAGCCTATTTTTATATATTCTTTTCTATCATCACTTCATGAACTACTGTAGAAATCTCACCTCTACCCTATATTTTTTGTTGATGATATACTTGAGAATGTATTTTCGGTGTGAACTGTATGTGTGAGTCATAAATCAAAATTATACCAAAACAATAACAGCCAAATAAGTTTCGTTATTTTTTGTAACAAACTGATTGATGGGGCTATAAAGTTGATAATAGTCATTTATGAGGCTATTTCAATAATATATACAGAACACTGGATCTATTGTGGTAAAATCTATTATAAACAAGGGCAATAATGAATCTCTTTAATATATTTATTTGTTTTCCGAGAAATCCATAAATTTCAGTTGAATATTTGGAAGTTTTTTTAAAATATTTATGTCAGTGAAAGTTGTCAGAAAATAGTTATTGGTTTAATAGGCTCCAACCACCAAATAAAATTCAGAATAAGTGAGGCGAACTGCAGCTGCTTCTCATATGAAAGTGTTTACTTGTTCTCCAAGTGTGTCAGGATATAATCTGAATTTCTTTAATTTCATAGCAAATCCCAACAATGAAAAGTCTTAGTTGAGATTGACTGAAATGTATGATATTACAGAATAGATACTTTAGTATCTATTCTGTGATATTATAATGTATATGTATGAAGCAATGCATTGAGTACAATTAATATTATAAAGATAAAGTAAAAATATTACTCAAAGTCCTTTTATGCCTCTTTGAAGAGAGTAGTCTATAAATCAATCAGCAGAGCTCCACCAAGCCGTGCAGTCTCTCCCTGGAGATTCAGATTACGTTATTTGTGCAAATTTAACATGTATATGAGGAGGAAAGTGCAGCAAAGTGAAAGCCTTGGTATTTCTGAGATCTGTAAAGATTTGAAATTGAATCCAAACGTCTAAGAATTTGTCCTTAATTTCTTCTATTTCAAAAAATATATGTAGTCTATGTTTTTATGGCTGAAATTCATTTTAATAAATTTGAATTATTTTCTGTTCAAAGGAAAACTACTAGCCGAGATACAACAGAAGCTACAACATATACCCAAATTAGGTGAGTGACTCTGGAATCATCAGTTGACAATTAAATTTCAACTTATTCATTGTAGAATTTTAATCATTTATATAATTTATATGATTAAAACTTTTGATTCAAGTTATAGCTAAATCAAAATATCTTATAACATAAATAACAGCTTGGCTAAGTGAGAATGCTTGATTGTTTTTTTTAAATAGTTAACACTCAATTCAATTTGCGCAATTTATACGGGGTGATTGCTTGAGTATGACCTGACAATAGTTGTTATACTTTCTGTATATTTGAAATGATCTATACAATTCTACTCTCAGAAGTTGATTGAAATTGCTCTATGACAATGATGGAAAATCTCATCAATTAGGCTAATCGGATGATTTCCTTTTTGTTGTAAAAATTTACTACTTACTGTTAGTATTTTCCTACCTATATATTAAAAATATCTACCGGTTAGCAAATATTACGGAACTTATTATACAAATTTCCAGATTTGTATGTTATTGATTTAGAATAAACTATTGAGATAAAAAGATTAAGTTTTGGTGAGATTATATTTTGTTTGAACCAGCTTTATCTAGATACAAAATTATAGTTTTATACTGTCTCTAACTCTTTCTCTCGCGCTCACTCTGTCTCTTCTTATTGTACTGATAAACGTAATTATTACGTATCATGGCATCAATTAGTGTCAAATCATCAAATTACTTGTGAACTAGCCGTCTAGTTCCCTATTTATGAATCTAAATTTGTTATTCTGTCTAGTTTTATTGATTTTTCATTAAAATTATAATCTTATCACAAATTCTTATCTAAAGGGAGACTTGAGAAGAATTTAGAGAGGGGTGCTTGAGATAAGTAATCCCCAAGGTTGGTTCAAGTAAGTAATCGCCTCAGTCTAGTATCTTGACTTAACGATGATAAAGATTTCCGAATGAATTGTGTTTTTTTTACTTCATCATCTTCTAATCTATTTAATTCCTTAAACTATTGAGATATTCGTTCTATATAAAATAGTTTCCAATAAATTTAACATTGAAAGACCAGAAAGACAAAGGACAGTGGAGGTTTCAGAGGAGATCAGAAAACAACGATCTGATAGAATGAAGGAATATTGGAGAAATAAATTAGAATCTAGGCTGATGCGAGGACGTAGAAATGACTGAAATATTGACTAAAGTGGTCCTATGTGGCCTCAAAATAAAAAAATAGTTTCTATATAATATAACTGTAAGATGTGTTACAAAGCATTGATATTAGTCGAAAACGATTAATCCAATCTGCCGACTAAACTGCCACTGCGGTAACTGCTATCATATTGGCCAGTTTGATTACTGCCTAGCCATTTTTTATTTTTATTCCTCCTTTATCCATTTTCCATTTGTATTGAGAAGATTTCATACTCTTGTTGTCAATTTATGTAATAAGTACCAGGAAACCGATATTCGATCGGGTAATACTAATATGGTGTTATTCAGTTTATTTTCAAAATAAATACTTATGAAAGAGTATCAATCACTCCACTTCGCAATCAACTGCCTTTCTGCTGAAAACAGACGCTTATATTTTAAACTCATAACTGTCCACAATGTGATAACTTCTCAACGACCATATTATATTCTTCTTCCAGATTGCCAGTTGTTTTAAAAATAATAAGATAAAAAATAAATTTTCTAAAAAAAAATTCCAAATTTTTTACTATGATCATTGGATTCCTGAGGTCAAAAAACCCCACAATACCAATATTTATGAAAATCGTTAGAGCCGTTCGCGAGAAAAAATTTACAAAAATAAAAATATACAATTATTGCTCGTTTAAAAGAGCAAGATAACCTATGAAAGAGTAATTTAAAACTAATTCGTCAAGAGTGTGATTTGCGGCTGATAGAATGGAAAGGTTTAAATTTTTATAATGGAAAACCGCAATGACTAAAATGGTGAGCAAAGACTAGAAAACCGCAAACGTTTTGCAGGAAAATTAATTTTTTTGTTTCAAGAATCAGTTTTTAAATCTATCTATGTCAATAGCTCAATAGCCAGTGTAATGTTCATGTATACAGTAATACAGTACTAGGCCTAAATTTCTCTTTTAAAGGTGATGAACATTTAATAAATTAAATTAAAGCAATAGAAAAAAAATCAAATTGTGTTTTCAACAAAGAAAATTTAAATAGAAGAAAAGTTTAAAATAAAAACTTAAAAATAAAGTACAGTCCATAGATTTAAATCATAAAAGGTTTTTCAGACATTTCAGGCTTTGATGCTTGCAACAAACTTTCAAGCAAAAGCACATTACGAATCCGTAATTTGATTATAATTTTTAAAAAATCCAATTAAACTGGACAGATTAGCATTATTGGAAAAAATTATGTCATCATAGATTTATTGCATACTTGGAACATTGTCCTGTTCCAGTAGTTGGAATATATTTTTTATTCAATACGTTCATAATGTCATTATTGTTTCATACACTACATGCGCTGTCTGTCTTAAATGTCGTCTGTTGTCACTTCCTGCTATTGAAGCCCAGTATTGTGAATTGATAGTCGCATTCGCTTGCTTCATTCATATAGCAGCTGTTGTATTGTGATCTGATACTATAGTACTAGGTTACAGGTCACTGTTGCTAGGTCGGTCACTGTTGTACACTATTGGAATCAATAATTTATTTGTGTTTAAATCTCATTGAATAAACTACAATATGTACAACAAGTTAGATTGTGTAGGATATGGTTAACTGTTTAATAAAAAAAATGTTTATCAAAAAAAGTATAAACAACTCTACTATTTGTGGAAATGGTGAATATTCTCATCGCTAAAGAGTAAACACAAATAAATCGCACCTTTATAATTAATTATTCTTGGCTCACATCCAAATTCTGCTTGTTTATTTCGCACTGCGCTTTTTTTACCTTGTCTTCAATTCAGGCTTCACCCAGTATTTGGCAATCAAACGTATTAGGCTTCGTGAATTTGTAGAGCTTGTAGATTTTGTAGAGCTTAACAGTTATGAATTATGTCAATGTATTCAAGTTCTAATAGTTGATTTTATTGCATCAAATCGCATAAAATCAATGTTTATAATTGTAAAAGAATAAAACACTGTTAAATGTTGTCAATTCCACTTCTTTATTACTACAGCACTGGACCGCGGTTTCGTGGCTTCACCAGTCACATTTTCAACAGTACTAATACATTTGTAATACACGAAACCGCGGTCCAGTGCTGTAGTAATAAAGAAGTGGAATTGACAAAATTTAACAGTGTTTTAGCGAATTTCTTCAAATTCAGCTATTACAGCAGGTCGTGATGTGCGACTTTCACCCGGGACCATGATGGAAATTTGTTTTGGAGCCCCCAGAGTACAAAAATCATAGTGGCACAAAATGTTATATATGTAGATATATATATATCTATATATCTATCTATGTGTCTGATAGCACGATAACTTTTGAAGGAGATGTCCGATTTCCACCAAATTTGGTATACACTTTCCTCTTGTGAATAGCTTGGACAAGTTCGTTAGCCAGGAAAATCCAAAAAGGTTAACCCCCTTTTCGGGGGTATTTTCCCGCCAAAATTAGGGGTTTTCAAGAAAAAAAGGGTTGTATTTGAAAATTTTAGTTCTATTGTTAGACTTTAAGATAAAGCTCATGGAGTCAAAAATTTTAAGGTATTGCACTGCCTTCTAGCTCAACAAATTTTCAAGATATCAAGAAAAAACCATTGTTGTCAAAAGCTGTATCTTGCCTTATGGAGTTAGTTATTTGGTGCTAAAAAAGTGTTTCAGGAAAAAACTTTAATCTTTTTTTTTCTTGACTGTTCCTTATGGTTTTTGGGGCGCTGAATCCGAATTTCAACTCATCCATTTTGAAATTTCCAAAAAAAATTATTTTATTGGGTTTGAGCGAATTTCTTGAAATGTAAATATTTCAGTTGGTCGTGATGTGCTACTTTCACCCTGAACCTCGATATAAACTTGTTTTGGGGTCCCTAGAGTACAGAACGCTTCGTGTTTTTTTCCAGAAATTAAAAAAATATATAGCCTATAGATATTCATAAATATTTGAAAAAATACAGAAATTCGCTAAGTTTTGCAGGTCCTGCGAAAGGAGTATTATTCTTTTATTATGGAGTTCCACAACATCAACCAAAATTCTACAAATAAGTTTATAATTGTATTATTATATGATATGCGAGGTATACGTTGAACAGCGTCGTATACTGATGCCATCAACATTAATTTTGCAATTTACTGTTGCCTATAATATCGGTGCATTCTTTGTGGCAATATTAATTAAAATTGGGTGTTATCAGGAATGGAATAAGTTTATTAATGAATAATAATAATAATAATAAAACTTGAAGTTTAAATAAATTTTATTGAAAACCGTCAGACACTAGTTTCGGTTGTTACACCATTATTAATCTCAAACAAACTAACATAAAAGTACAGAGTAAGTATATACTAAACACAGAATGATACTATTGGCTGAGGGTGAAAGTGCCTCTCATGGGCTGACCTTCATTGAAGGTCTGTGATTGTCTGAAGGCCCTAACAAGTCAAGCCCACTGGTGGTAGGAGCAACAATAAATAGTCAGTGTCAAAATCAAAAACGCCTTTACAGTCTAGCTAGGAGGCACAGCCCCTTGAATCCCAGGGAAAAATTTCAAAGAATTGATCAGCGCTCACAGCTGTCAGACTGACCACAGTGATGGAAAGGGAGAGTTTTTATAAGATTTTGAAAATGATTAATTCTTGCATTTTGTGGGGGGGAATTTTTAAAGCGGTATTCGGTTTTGAATAATCCTTGATACTAAACTTCCTAGGCCACATGGTTCATGAGAAACGGTAATCAAACGGAATTTTCGACAAAAGTTTATTCTAGGCCTAAACATCGAAAAGCACTGGATTTTCAAGAATTGTCAGTTTTCGGCGTATCTGCATGGAATGTTTTATAAGCCTTTCTCCTCACCACGCGTCTTGGACCCTTTCCCCAAATGTGTACCAAATTTTAATTTTTTCATCCTAGTTGTTCCAGAGATAAGCTAAAAAATTCGCTCTTAGTAGAAGCCCCCCCCCCCCCATACCAAGTCTTGGTGCGCCCCTGGCCTGGACTCTGTTGAGTAGACGGGAGTCCGATAGGAAAGCGTTAGAAAGAGCTGTGATTTTTTTTTTGAGGATGAAGCCCACATAGGTCTGAGACCTGTGCGTGGGTAATGAGTTGGATGATGGTGATTGATGAGTTGGACCTACAGTTTTTGGTGGGTTCCGAACCACCGGGAAGTGATTTTAAGCAGAGAACAGTGTCTTTTTTGCTGGCCAATCTAATCAATTGATTAGATTGATTCAATGCTTATTCACATCAAATACGAATCCCAAGCGTCGAGTCAAAAATATGAGATACTCAGCTAACTCAACTTTACTCACACCACCCATTGTTGTAAGAATATTTATAATCTGCTTCCATTCATATGCGTGAAACAGTTATTATTTTATGGCTAAAATCATTTTTTTAATCGTATGTTGAGCATTGTATCTTGTGCAATATAAACATGAGTCATACAATATTCTTAAAATATAAACAATCATCTCTATTAAAATACATGATACATACAATATAACTCAGTGTTAATATGAGTTATTATAGAATAAATGTCACAACTTTTAAATTTATCTAAAGTTGAAAAATTCTTCTATCTTCATGCGTACTAAGCACGTGTTGTGTTTGTATGGTAATATAAGGTTTGTATGGTGGTTTGGTGGCGTTCCCGATGCAATAAAAATTGTACAACATTGAGCTCTGTTTGGACATCATGTGAACCGTATTATATAAATTGATTACCTAGGCAATTGTCGTGTCGAAGCGGTTAGCACACCATACGGGTTCGATTCCCTGTCTAGGCCTGAAAATTTTGTATTAACATTCTCCTCATTTTTAATCCCTTTATTGTATCATCATCATTCACTTACTCGCAAGACTGGCTCATTTTTCATCACACGAATATAGAGGGAACACATCCCCTTTCATTCCATGATAGGCGTTTTCAATTCTAGTGTCTGTCGATATCTTATTTAAAATTCATTTGGTTTGGAAATGTTAGTTTTTTGGGATATTCTCTAATCAGAGGATGTTTTAATGAGTGGTTATGCCCAGATATTGATTTGTAGGCCCAACCTCAACCTCATTTTCGCTGTAAACGAACCACAGGGCCGAGGATGACTTGTTTAGCGGGCTTCCGATCCGACCACTGACAAAGGGCAACCATGCTCATCGCTCATCACGGTTCGTTCATGCCCTGCCCCATACTATATATATATACTGCTTCACATACATATATGCTTGTGATATATACCTACACATAAATAGGCCCTTTGTTGACGTTTCCGTCTGCCAGTGTTTCCCGTGTGTTGGGTTGCCAAACGGTCAACACGGTACACTGCTAGCGCAACAATCGCTGTTTACATATTAATCGGTTCCATTTACATTCGATTGATTCCACTGGCGGCCATTCTAATTACTATACAGTTCTTGTTGGTCACGTGTGGTCTCTGGTTGGCTCCACTTCGAAAAAAAAACTATTCAATGCTTTCATCTCATCTCCTTGAACGGCGTTGTATTTGAGATTGGTACCTAATTTGTTTAGTTCACGCCACCAAATTGGTCGGTTTTGAAGAATTGCGGTGTTGCTAGATATTGGACCATGCCAACAGCTGATAGTAGAGAATCACCAACTTCAATGCACTAATTTGTAACTCTACTTGAACCGTGTTGCCTTGTCTACAAGTCTGACGCTTGTAGTCATGTGGTTTGTCGCCGCAGTTTGTTGTTTTTTGAGCCGCCTAATTTCGTTGTATGAAGTATAATAGTCGTAACACAGTACTGTAACAATTTGTACCATGTTGTACTACATTTTTCTGATTCATCAGTTTTTAAGTTTCAATCAGACTATTTCCGGGTCGATCAGAGACCTGTGGTAGAGCAGTTTCTTAAAAATAAATAAATAAAAACTTGTTACGCTGCATGGTGAGGGGTAAACTTGTTACCTATATAATATAGTGATGCAATTATCTTCTGACACGTCTGTTCTGTTGACTACTACTTTAGTATGACTATGATACTTTAATAAATAACAAAATTAAAATTCAGCAATGTTGGAATTATTACTATTGACCAAGAGTGATATTTGAAAACACAACGTTAGTAACGGAAACTTACAAGTTATTAAAAATTGAGCCTTGTTTTCTCTAATTTATTAACGCATATCTGTTCAATTATAAACTATGTACGGTATATGAGCACGGTAGGTCTTTTTTGTGGAAAATAAAATCTGTGTATCAGAGAAACGATGAACTTGAACTTCACTAAGTGATATAGGCATTGTGAATTTTATCTATATCAGTATCTTCAAAAAAGCCGTTTTTCGTTACTACCTTCCTCTACGATAAGCTTCCAAAATGAGTTTCCCTTTCCAAAATAAAATTAGTTGTTTGCAAACGAGTTCTCCAGCCTGTTGGGCTGGTTAGTTTTAGTTTTTAGTTTATGAGTTCCAGTTAGTTTCAAGTCTGACTGATTGGAGATTGATTGGCAAAGAATTTCAGTTGACACAATAATTTGAGTTAAATGTCAATTAAAAGACTGTTAAGTCTTTCAAGAGAACACTCTCACTCCAACTGCAAGTAACTTTGTTTCACCTTATTTTATCAGCTCAACTCAATTTCAACTTAGTCCTATATCGATCACTGATAACTTATAAGAAAAACTATAGGCCTACTAGTCAAGATAAACTTGTCTTGTTCTGCTCCTATTCCTCCTTTCTATTCACCATATTTTATCTTTATCTCTATCACCTACTCTTTTCTCTAATTTCTTTGTTTTCTACCCTCACGCATGCTTCCTCATTCACTATGCCTCGCTTTATTTACTCATGTTTACTTTTTCAAGAATTAGCTTGCCCAAGAAATAATGTGCCTTATTTCATTCAATATTTTAATACCCTCATATACACTTTTCTTGTTCATTTCTCTTTCTCTCTCTCCTCACTTACTCACTCTCTCTTTTCTCCTTTAGATTGAAATGTTCGGAATGTAGAAATTAAATCTTATTGTCTGTCTTAGTTCATCTCCTAAACTGTTCAGTCTCCTGTTTCATATTTCTTCCACAAACTCTCAAAATCTTTCACTAATCTTCTATCTCTTTTCCTTTCTCTTCATTCGCTCAATGGATTTTTCTTTCCCTAAATAACTGCCTTTTTGTCTTCATCTCCCAATCTGTTATTCTCATCTTTCAATCTCTCTGTGCTCTCACTCAATTTTTTTCAATCAGTCATAATGGAAATTTGTAAATCTCATCAAAGAAATCTTATCGTTTTTGACTTCATCTTCCAATCTGTTATTTTCATCCTTCTATTTATCTTCTTTAACACTCGCTTTTCTTCTCTTTTTGTCTCCCTCACTCACATTTTCTCTCTTTCTCTCCCTCCCTCCCTCTCTCTTTCTTCCACTATTTCTCTCTCTCTCTTTCTCTTTTCCCATCATTGGTTCTTAAAATAAATTCATCAATGTCCTTCTCACTTGAAGTCTCCTAACCGATCAAACACTGTTATTGTGTATGTTGTTTATCGAGTTGCTAATTTGCGAGCACCAATCCGGTTTGCGCACATCTAGCTTCAACTGGTTGCAAAATTATTTCAATGTTCAATAGCGCTCGTGATATGAATTAAGGAACTGTAATTTATCATGGTAAACTACTGGATCGCAGTTATTAGATGGACGCAAATAGCCAATCCCCACTCTGGCTTACGTCATAGAAAACTAATTATTGTAGTCTCGTTCGAAAGTAGCCTACCATGCCATGCCATGAAAGAGAATTCCTTTACAGATCAAACAATGAGAAGATAAGAAACATTCCTTCCAACTTTACACAGCAGAATTGATTCCATTAAAATCAAAATTAATTGAAACTTCATATAGTACATATACTTCATAGTACATACTTCATACTTCATAGTACATACTTCATATTGTACTCTGTGGTATGGTTCTGAATAACTTTTTCAAGTAATCATTAATTCTGTCATTGACACTTCTGGGTGTCAGTGACAACGATTTAATCAAACATGCAGAAATTAGTACCGACGAACTGAATTTGACCATTCATTTTCCAGGATTCATGATGTACAAACAAGGAACAAAATCAAGTGTTCACTTATCACTTGCAGGATTTTAAAAAGTTGGACGAATTCATGCATCACAAGAATCAGTCGTAAAAAGCATAAAAATTGGCAAATTAATTGAGAAGGTAATGGAACCATACATGTTCCCTATGATGGAAAAGTGCGTACATTTTTAATGATTTGGTCTATCTAAATACCAATAATAATAATAAGCGTATGGCTTTTATTAGTGGAGAGACCTCTACCTCGCCGTTTAAGCCATGTTATGGGGAACATGGTGGACCTACTATTTTAGATGGGTTCCAAACCACAGGATAAGTGATAATACCAACTCAAAAATTGTATGGCTTGAAGAGTATGTTGAGTAAAAATTGAAGTATTTGTTTTGGATGGTAATAATAGGACATTATAATACGAAAATAATAAAATAAATCTTCAAATTTAATCTGTAGAATGTTTTGTTTGACGGCCATAGGCATAAACATTCAGAGCTTTTTTATTATAGCGAAAATATTATTCGTACTTTTTAACAACGCTCTTGAATATTGTCAAATTATCAATCTTATTTTTCATTCAATTTTATCCCGAGAACTAGCCTCATTTTGATGGAAAACAATGTGAATGTAGATCTCGTGTGTTGTTGAATGACAAACGACACGACGCAATCACTTAATGAGATTAGAGTTGGTTTTCATTGGGTTTTCATCATCTCTATTGACAGAAACGTCCTACTCTGCATATATTTGTCAAATTTCCAATATTATTCTGACGTTGACAGTATTATACTGTTGTGCGAAATTTGCTGTCCCATCGCGCTCTGATTGGCTTGAACCATATTATTTCACATATTTCGTTTTATGCTTACTCAACAAGGTTACCTTTTCACCTGTCGTCTTTAATTTGAATTTCTTTTTACACTCACACTAACGACTTGTAGTAATTATTTACCTGGTGTTGGTGTAGCATCGCAGTTTTTAATGGATGTAGAAATTCACGATTTTGATATTTCTACTCATTATCACACTTTTATATATTACTAATATAAATTATATATTTGCCTCCATAAATATTTTACTCTATGGATAAATTTGAATCAACTTTTATAATTATTTGTTACCGTTTACCGAACGGTATTATGTAATAATTATCGCTACTCACTGTCCCTATTTAGCCCAAACAAACCATATGTAACCTTCTCTACGAATTAAACATTTGAAAACTAAACTATTCTATAGGCAATCTTTTACACTGTATATTTTACAGCTATAGACTTATACTTTTTTATTTTTATTTCTATCTGCCGTTTTTCTTTAAGTGAAATGGTATCACTTTTTAAAACTGCTATAATCTTCAATTCCAAACCTACTACTGAATCATTTTATATTCGAATACATATACTAACTGTAGTATATGAATAATTTACATTTTTAAATTCTAAGTTTAAAGCTCTTTTCTGCCAAATTAGTAGAAATTTTTCCCAATTCTGCGTATTCTCAATTTCTGTTCCTGCGTATTCTGCATAGCAACCTACTATATAAGGGCTTTGCAGGCTTGATCTTTGAACAGAATTGGAGAAAATGGAGAAAAACTACCATTTTCATTCTGTACATTCCATGTTGCTTCTCAGAGTATTGTCCTACAAGAGAAAGTTGAAAAGTGAACCCACGTTTTACCATAAAAAGTTATAAGATACGGTCCCAAAACTATTTGATTAGATGAGTAACGAATAACACCTAATCATGCCAATAGCCAATGTGGTTAAAATGAGGTACCGGTATGTGATTTCTACATTCCAATCAAGTCCCATAGATAACATTTACAAAAATAGATGAGGTCTATTTCTAATTTGAATGGTGTCTTCTTCCTGAGTGTATTCATGAGTAAAAAAAGCCTGGCGTTGAAGTGGCGTGAGCTCTGTCGTAAATTTTTACGATTGGCGGTCGTAAGCTCTCAAGGTCGTTTTATTCGATCAGATGATGCACTTTTTATTTTGAAGACCGCATACGTCACAGCATTATTTGGTTAGTACTACTGTTTTCGCAGCGTCATTGAACTAATGTCTGGCCTTTTTACGGCGGACTATTCTGAATTCGTAGATAGTGATTACACACTGAACAAATAAAACAAACGTTGCTCATTCCTGTTTGTTTTCATTCGTGGAGAATAGTTAGGTTGTTTATGCTGATCAATCGTCGTCTAGGTGAAAATATGCGAGCGATATCAATTTTTTGTAAATATTGTCGGCAGTCAAGTGAGTCAAGTGTCAAAACCTTGTTGAGTTCTTCCCATTCTATCTTCTCAGTAAAACCACAGGAATAACCGATCAACGTAGGCTATATAAAAACTTTGATTTGTAATGAAAAATTCGGATTATTTTTCTTGTGCTTCTAAGTTTTGATTTTGGTAATCTGTGCTCAAATTGTTCTGCTAGATGGGAAGTTTACAGTTATTTAGAAAAGTATTGACAACTAGATCAATAATTCATGATTATTGACATTTTATAGACGAAGGAATGCAGCAAAACATTCACTAAACGAGTACAAAGTCTGGTTATAGCACTACCCTAGATAGGCTATAACTATAAAGTTATATAAATAAATGCAGCTCCATATATTTCCACCGAAACAATCGGAGCTGGTACGGAGATAATAATTTTTTATACAAAACTGATGATTTTGCTACAATTTTTCAGTTTCTTGTTTGTTCTTGATACGGATTTTTTCTTGTGATAAGTTTGATACAGAAATGTTGATACATTAATTATTTGATACGGAACTACAGTCGATGGTATCCAATATCGATATTGTCGGACATCGATATCTGTGGTCTATTATTTCTGTAAATAATCTCTGTAGAGAGATATGGAACTGCAGTCAATCCTTGTTCTTCCATCGTTTTCTCGATAATCTGTGTACTCATTTACCATTTTATTTCCCTTTTTTAAAGAATAAATTCAAACTAATTACTTCTCTCAAATTGAGACATTTTCTGGACAGAAGCCATACCTTATCATATTCCAATCTTATCTGTGACAAAACTCAATTCATTGCACCTAAAATTTGTAAATTAATTAAGGGTGGATTAGGAATGTAATGAGAATATAATTTTTGTATTAAATTTTCGGGTCATTACTTAGGTTTTTGGAGGGTATTCTTATGGATGTATTGTAATAACTTGTAAGCGAATGTTATTGTTCCAAATAGTTAGCCACTGTCCAATAGCACCAATAATATTACATTGAATGATCAAACCAACAATGTCATAAACGAGACCAAAAGTGAGTGAGAGCGCAAACCGAATTGCAAATAGTGATCATAGAGATAATGAATGGCTTGATTGTTCTATTTGCATATCATATTGGACAGAGGCCGGGCGACATTAACAATCTGGCAATTGGCCCAACTGCGCCAGTAGTGCTAGTTGAAACTCAACCAAAGCCAACTAACTGCACTGCACTGACACTGGCAGAACTGAGAGTTGTCACGATAAAAACAGGGTGTGAATGGCATAAAAAACATTTTTTGTTCATCGTTAATGGATTTGTTCCCTAGGAAAACAAATGGAAATTCATATTTTGTTTTTCTGCCAGAGAAAAACTCTGGTAGGCCTACTTTCACAATTTATGCGGCAGAATAAGAAAAATATTATTCCATTTTGGTATGCTTTTTTTAATCAACGATGTCTAACAATTCCGGTGTTGATCCGCTGCTGATCTGTCTAATATTCATTCATTCATTTATTCATAACAAAAACACAATCAAGTAAAGATACAACAGGAATAGCCCACTACTGCTTTCTTTACAAATTTTTAAATGAAAAATCCAAATCTTAGGTTAAGTCAAAGTTGAACAACACTGAATACAATTACTGATTCTTTCCAAAACAAAAATATCAATTTAGGAGCTCAATTTAAAAACGTATCACTAACACAGTTCAATAGTCCAGAGAAAGTAAAAATAGTTTTGAATTTTGTTTACATTTAAGGACCAAAATAAGGAAGTCACAGCATATCCATTTCAACGTATTATGTTTTATTTTATTTTTTATATTCAATAACGAATTATACTTTATTACAATGACTTGTGAGAACGAAGCATTGATGTTGATGTGGCAGTTCTAGATTTAATTTTGTGTGAAACTACAATAAAGAATAGAAGAATAGCAAATTCATCTCACAAAATTCCATGTAATGAAAAATGTAATATTAATAAAGAATGGTACAAAGCTACAAACGTGTACAGGGTCTATCAACAATCAGGCTGATATAGGAAACCAAACCTAAATGTACTGGAAAACAAAATTGGAAAAAAAAATGATACCGGAACCTATCCTATCAACACGGCTTTTTTATTATTAAGTACGTTTTGTAACAACCATACGATAAAACATTATAGGACAAGTATACATTGGCAAGTGAACTTATTGTAATTAAGTAATGTGTTTCGTGGGCATTTTCACTAAGAAAATATTTCGGAGGAAAGAAAGCGACTAAAAAGACACAAACACAGCTTCTCACCATTTTTTTTAGTGTTTTCTGAAAATTTTAGGAGAGAGATACATCCCCTTTATCATTCCTTGTCAGTCAAGTTGGTTAGTTAAAACCTTTTTTACTCAATGAATATTTCCAATCCAAAATAAAATTATTTGAATTATGTTTTTAATAAAATTATAACTGTTTATTGTTTCATAAAGTGCAATTTTAATTTCTATTATGATGTATTAATGCTTGTGATGACTTCGTCTATATTTTATAAAGTAAGTTGAATGACACTATAAATTTATTTATTTTATTTTTGTAATTGAACAGAATAATATTGGTCTTAGCCTACGTTGCTGGTAGTGCTGGTAGGAGCTCTACAAGACAATGTATTTATAATAAATTTATCGTAATGTTACAGGCGACCTCTAACTTAGAGACACACACGCTAACGCTTGACTGCACTTTAAATTTATTTTGCTTTTTGTAGGAAGTTGGTGCAGTACTTTCACATTCAAGCCAAGCATTGGTACGACCAAGACCCGTGTATTGGACGGCAAAAGGCGTCCTGATAACTACGTAGTGTTGTGCCAAGTTGTTAGCCACCCCACGGCCCACGGGTTTAGGGTGCGTTGATCCCGGTAGGCTATTTAGCGCTTCTAGTCGTTTTTCCGAAAAACCCCTGCAAGCTTGTCGACCCCCGTACGCCACAAGCGCAAACCATACATCAAACCCACACCCTAACGTAAGAAACTGCTAAGGAATAGGCAGCACAGCCAGCGTACATACTACTAAGGCATCGTCTGAACCACCCTTTATTGCTATATCCCTCTGAATGTTCAATGCTGGTTGTTAACCCTGAAAATCCAGCGCTTGCTAATGCTTTTTTCAGAAATGGCAGAACTCATACCTAAGCAGATCTGGAAGGTAACTTATTGAAACCAAAATTGGTTTATTAGAAATTTCATAAATAATACTTTAATAATAGAAACATTTCACACATAGGCAGGTAAATGCAGTAAATACTAGATTCTAGTTTCAAATACTTATGCTACATACAAATACTATATACTAGATGGATTTGAAGCCTTTACAACTATGGTTACCTATGTACTGAGAAAGGTAAATTGCCTGAAAATCTTTTTTGAGTAAAATAATTTTTCAAGAATATGAGAAAATTTTAAATTTGGTATCAGATCTGAAATGGAACTAACTGAAACAGAAATTGGTTGATTAGCAAATTTCATAAGTAATAATTTATAATTTGGTTTTTGGACTTATATTCGCGTCCCGATACATAGTTTCTATAGTGGGATGTTGCAATTTTTTATTGCTGATGATGCCCACATTTTGTTTAACTGATAAATGCCTGTGTTGTTGGGTTACAAGACAGAGAAAATAATAAAAATAATAATAATAATCGTTTAATAATAGAAACATCTCACACATAAATAGGCAAACTAATGCTATTAAAACTAGATACTTAGTCCAAATACTAATACTACATACAAATACTAAATACTAGCCAGAGTTGAAGCCTTTACATGTATGGTTACCTACCTACTAGGAAAGAAAAAGTGAAGTGCCTAATAATATTCCTCAAGTGGACGGTTTTTTAAGAATTTAAGCAAATTTAAAATGTGTGTATCGATGAATTAGGTACGGTAATGTAGAAAGAATAAATTTTCTTTGTAGTGGCGAAGGTGATATTGTGGAAGGTATCCGTAATGAATAATAAGACGAAATTGTCACAACCACATTTATTAAAACTTTGAGAACTCAGAGTTTCTCAACGTTTTAATAAATGTGGTTGTGACAATTTCGTCTTATTATTCATCATGAAAGAATAAATACTAAAGAATACTAAGAATATATATCTATAAATTCAATTACTGTGTAAAATATATCAAATACCATATTTTACCAAAAGTGTGAATTTATGAATTTAAAAAAGATGCATTCTGTGCAAACAATGCAAAACATATTATCAATTATTATATTAATTTAATGACGCATTACTGGGCTATGTTCTTGTTGGCTGGGTCAATTCCTGGAGCCCATTCGGGTCGGTGGTACTCCACAAATCAAACTTTGTATTTAAATTTGAGCCAAGTTATCGATCGACTATGATTTCCACCTACTGAGAACCGACTATGAGAACTCCGCAATATCATGACCTATCAAGTTCTTTCAAACTTTGTGTTTCAAAGCAGCTATGGACTTCATGTTGAACCACGTGTGTAAAGTCTCTACAAAAGGCCGTGATGTCGTGGGCATCGCTGTCCTTTGAAACAACAGTGACGTTTTAGTGCGAAAAAGAAACTACAGTTTCCCCATATAGTGACCCAACTTTTACTGTTGGTAGGATATAAAATATTTCAAGAAGTTCCTTGTCTTTCCAATGTGAACTCTTCACAAATCAATCTCGTAAAAATTTTCAGGAGGAGTTTTCGGGAAACTCTTTGAACAATTGAAAGCACTTTTACAAAAGGAAAATTATTGAGAGAAAAGCGTTAATTTTCTTTATTAAAAAGTATTATTATTGTTACCTGGCTGTTCGGAACCCACCTAAATTAGTAGGTCCCCTTAACATGGCTTAAACGGCGTGGTGGAATTACTCGTAAGGGTTTCCCCACCAATAAACTCCATACTACGCTTATTATTTTATCTATGTTTAAATATGATCTTTTAGGTATGTTAATAAATAATTGTAATTATTTTGTAATATAAAAATATAGATAGCTGTGCTAAAGACTGAGCTAAAACAATCAACAACAGAAGTCTTTGAAGATTGAAAGAACAATAGCAACAAGAAAAACATATTTCAAGCAGATATTCACTATAACTTGAAAAACTAGCTGATATCTTGAGTATTGTCTCGCCAATGTTTGTAGTCTCGAAATGCAAACTGAAATACAAGTTTTCAAATACTGACGGTCTTTTAACGCAGTTGTGACGTCATTGGAGGGGAGTTAATGGCGTAATTACCTCACCCCTCCCGCCATTTTACAAACTGGTTCCATAGTAAACTTGTTTAATGTGTGCTTCTCAGGTACCAATGACTTTTATCAGTAGCTGTTGCCAATTTAGCAGTGAACTTGCTCTCTTTTGTTGAAATTTTGCTTGAAGAGGATTTGACTTGGTTTGATAACAGACGAGTGGGCTTATGCAAGGTGGAAGGGGTTATCTTAGCTTAGACAGTACATAGAAGTTTGGAACTCGGAACTGACGATAAGCCAAGTTGTTTCAAGTGCCATACGATAGGATCCATATCTATATACCTGAACTGTTTGATCTTCGACGATTGTCAACACATCTGAATTATTTTATTATCTTGTTTCAAATAACCAGTGACTGCTGTTGTGTGCAAAAACTTCTGTGTTTATAACCGTGTATAACTGTGTATATAACTTTTAACACCAGAAATAATATTGCTGGTTTAACTATTGAAAGAGTGGTACCTCTTGTAATGGATGCAGAACTTGAACTCATAATCTCTTATCGATGAATTAATTTACAGTGTAATACTATACTTTCCATATAATAAAGGGCTGAAAAACGGTCTCACCCTCGTTAATGCTTTTCGCTGCTATGTTTACTCTCGACCAGTTTTGTTATTATTCAAGTTATTACCACACATTACTCTATAAGTCAACGTTTTTTCAGCATCCAAGCTCTTAAAAATGTTTTCTTTCATCATAGTTACCAGTTTATTGATCCTAAAACTGTAGGTACTCCATAATTCCCATAAAATGGCTCAAACGACTACAACTTTTAGGAGTCTGTCCTCCAATAAAAGACTTACGCATTAATTTTTATTTATTAATCCTTTAGAAAGATTCTATTAGTTGAAAAACAAAAAGATAAATCAACGAGAATTTTTATCAACGAGTAATAATAAATATCACTGAGTTTGAGGTTCGGTCATTTAATAACTTAATTTGTCATCGCCAATGTTGTGTATTATTTTCGCATATCATCAGGACATGTAGATCAAGAACATTGTGCAGGCTCTGGTACAGGCACCGATGATGCGTAAAAATTACACTGACAATGACAATAAAGTTATTGTCGATCCTCATAAATAGTAATAAAATGTTATTCTATTTTCTTGTTTTCCAACCTGGAGAATCATTGAGGAGGATTGATAATTTTACATTAACGGTCGAGATCCTGCTTCATACAATTGAAATTATCGAAATATACAGTCAGACAATATCCGATAGCTTTTATATTGGTTGTTTTGTGTGATGATCATGGAGGTAAAAGAAAGTGGAGGGAGCATAACTTATATCGCCTATGTTAAAAAAGTGTAACCGGGATGAAACAAGCAAAACTGTGTAGGATCTGAGGCCATTGGGGAAAATTTCTTGCAAAATTTAAAACTGTTTACTGTTTAGTTTACTTTTACAAAATTCAACTTTCATGTCAGTTCACATGTTCGAACCATGCTTATCGTCTAAACGATTTGCTTCTCAGAGTGATTTTTTAAGGCATTATTTATCAAGATTCAGCAGTCGTTTTGATTACTACGGACAGCACCTGCAACAAAGTGTAGAGTCCCAGACATCTTGAAAGATAGCTATGGTGGAGTTCATACATATATATTACTACAACATTGGTGTGTATCTGTAGTGGAGTAAAGTCGCCGGAAGTCGCTGGATAACCGCTCATATCGTAGGGTACACTTTTCTGACTTCATGCTCCCCCCAGTGTGTTATACCTCAATGATCAAAACACAAAATAAACAGTTGTAAAATTATCCATATTCCCAGTCATTGAGCGGTATGGGTACATTCGAATCACAGGAAAACTACCAATTGGAATTATCGGAATATTCAGCCGTCAGACAATATTCAATAACTTTGTTATTGTAATTTTGTGTTGTAATACACTCACCAACCTTAGGTATGAATAAAGCGGATAAAATAGTGGGTGTACTTTGGACTGATTGACTTAATGACTGTACACATTGGCTTCCTTGAGCAGTATATCTCAGCCGGACAAGCTCTATCATATGGCCGGGGAATATAGTTTCGCAGGCATTGTTCGCAGGTGGAATCCAAGGGACAACTCGCAGGCAGGACGTCAACGCGCTCCCACTCAAAGGGTCCAGGCGCTGAAATTTACGAGCGCTCCATATTAGCGTATAAATTGTACCTGGTGACCTTATCAGTAAACGCGGCAGGCGTAGTTGAGGTCTAAGTGCAGTAGCCGACGATATGAGGCTTGTCTCTTGTCCAAACATGTGAGTACGGTGGCTTCGTTGACGTTTATTGTGTCTCTAAATATCTGCTGCTGCAACTGACGCCTGGCCAGGCCATTCTTTGTTTGCATCTGCCCCTTCCCGCATTTAGCTAGGCAACCCTACCATCAATTATAATCTACAAAGCTGGCAAGCACAGGTTTAGTAGCGCCGTGCATCCCCCCTCATCACTCTTCCCACAACATTCCCAACTTGTGTGTTTGTGTTCTACAATCAGCACACATGCTTAAACGTGATAAATGCCATCCTCCCTTATTTGTTATTATTGTTTTAATTGGTTTACTTGATAATCATACCAGATAGTAACACGTGTTTTGTTCAAAGACTTAGGCTTAAATTTAAA
This sequence comes from Conomelus anceps, assembly GCA_948455865.1. Lineage (NCBI taxonomy): Eukaryota > Metazoa > Arthropoda > Insecta > Hemiptera > Delphacidae > Conomelus > Conomelus anceps. The sequence goes on from OX418216.1 coordinate 32,469,139, forward strand.
TTAGCAAACAAAGTAATCACTTGCGGTGAACGCAGAGTACTAAGTGGAATACGTTTATGACACATGTGAAAGTGGAAATAAGATGACTAAAATACTTTCAGCAAGATCCAATTTTCTATTTTTGAATAGCTTTAATGTTGACTGAATTGCGTTGTTCCATGTTCTGGTGATGGTGATTATTATAATCATGCCACATAGTAACACGTAGTTTGTTCAAATGCTGAGGCATAAATATAAATTAACAAACAGAATAAACACATAGGGTGAACGTAAGTAGAGAAGCTACTACAAATGGAATACGTTGTGTAGACTGTGAATACATGGCGTCTGAAATAATTTCAGCAAGATCTGATTTTCTATATTCAGATAGCTTCAATGTTGACTAAATTGCGTTGTTCTTCTGTCGTCTGGTGATGGTGATATTATGGTGGATACCATAAAAATGTATAAGACTTGATTTTGTCACAACCACATTTATTACTATGAAAAAACGAGATACTATATAGTTTCAGTCGTGATGTCATTCTCAATTATTTCAATCAAACTGATTCAGACTGAGGATGGTATTACTGCTGGGAATTTTTCTCCTTTTTTCTCCTGGAAAATAAATCTTTTTTTTCATAATGAATGTGGTTATGACAATATTAAGTTTTATCATTATGAAGCATGATGACTAGTTGGTGTAGTTTAGTTTACTCAACTTTCAAAAAATGTTGATGGTTTAATAGTGCGTATCCGCACATAACTGCTCCCTCGTAAAACTGCCTGCTAACTTACCGAAAGCTATATTGAACTAATATCTATATAGATGTCTTAATTTTGTAATTTACGAAAGTTGGAAGTTGGCTTAAGAGAAGGAATGAGTGAGTTCGCACATTTAAAAAAAAGACAACCTATCAAAAGCTTATGGACACTATTGGGGAAGTTGATAAACCACTAGTGGGCGTCGTAAAGCCATCCACATGTCATTACCATTGCAATATAAGGTCGGAAAGGGGTTCGATATGATTTTTGGAGAAGGAAATTGACTCTATAAATCTAAGTGTCCATTTCTTGCTACATAATACTGGAAAACTCAGAAAACTGTCGTATTTATCGTAACATAAAATGTGTTTAAAGTTTATGGCACGCCGCTTGTAATTTTATAGGTCGTTTTTATTGTTGAGAGTATTGGAAAAGTTTAGCTATCGTAAACTATTTAAAGATTTCAGATTATTATTGGTTGATTTCATTACCAAGAATAATACTGAAACAGTATCACTTCAATCAAAAGTTCAAAAGTTTCTAATAATTTCAAAGTACAATCAGAGAATAATTACTAAATCTATTTTGTGGTATAGTGCTTTAAACGTAATGCAATATATCCTTGCTCAATTTTGTTTTATGTACGCAATATATTCTTGTTCGTCAAATTTCGAGTCTGTTCTCCTAAAAGTTATCTCTGCTTTTCATGTATTTTTTAAGTATATCCTCTATTATGAATGATTTATAGTTATTCTGTTTTTTTTTTCATTTTCATGTCATGATCTTTCTGGTGATATTTATTACAAATTTTTCTGTGCTATTTATTATGTTTTGTACTGATTTTCAACTATTATTTATCCATGATTTTACTGGTGAAATATGTATTTCAAATGGGGCCCATTATCTATTACAACAAGATCTGGTTGTTATAGGTGTAGGACAACTCGCCGCAGCCATCTCATACAAGAAGGACTGATTTCCCCCTATATTTCATTGTTACCGCTTTTCAGTGATATTCAGATGCAGCTAATGATTCATCATGATAAATAAATTAATTTTTATTTAACCAATCAATCGTACTATAGGCTAATACTGTATACGAAAAACACAACGAAAACATGTGCATCGGTAATGGGGGATGATGGTGATGATGATGAGATATGAATGGCCCTACAGTTTCAAGTGGGTTCCGATTCCGAACCGCTGGGAAGTGATTTTGAAAGGACATAACGGAAAAAAATAGAAAACTCAAATCAATTAGAAAACAAAATGAATAAAACATATTCAGAATGTAAAAAGCAGTTAAAAGCAAACAATAGAGGCTCTCATTTAAATCTTCAAATTTGTAGATTAAAATGATTACAAATTTGTAGGTTACAAATTTTATTTGACCTCACATAGCATAATACATTGTACATTGAAACATGTTTGTAATAATTATTTTAACCTAAAAATCCGAAACAATGGTTTAATTGGACAAAATTGATGAATAAAGGCATTTGTACACAATATAATTTTTCATCAAATAATCGCATCCAATAAATTTTGTCCAATCTTTGACAAGATTTGAAGCAATTTGATGGACTTTGAAGGGATTCGAAGCAGTTTGAAGCTCTTTTATTTTAATGAATTCGATGAAAAATTTGATCGTGTATAAACGCCTTAACGCACAAAACAAAAATGGTGTACATATGTGACAACTCATGACACGGAGACGGATGCGCCTATACTGGAGTGTTATTTTTTGTTTTGCACATCGCGAGATTGTTCGCGGCGAGTTGTCCCATTCCGAGCTGCTATGGTACTATGTGGATTTTATATGTTTTTTTGAAGTTGAGTGGCAGAGAAGATTTTATAGTCTTAACTCTACCTAATAAAGATTTTTTCATTTCATGCCGTGTCTAGTTGATAATTTATGCCAAGTGAAGTTGAACACCAATTTTTTTTATTCGGAAATTTATGTAAAGGTATTTGGCTGATTGCTAAAGATAGAAGTCAAGATCCAATTGGTTAGACCAATTCGAATTCTCATCCTCGGTGAGAGTGTGTCCAATTGGTGGGGAAACGTAAATGTTCTTAAAAAATTATACAACTCATTAATAATAATAATAATAATAATAAAACTGAAAATATTATTAAGAATACTGCACATCTGAGAAAGTTGCCGAAGGATGAAAATGGAAGATTTCAAGAAAAACCTAGAGCCAGAAGGGGAACTGTAGTGTCGAGGAGAGGAGAAATGCAACATCGGAGAGAATGGGAGATTATTGGCGAAAGTGTTAAGAATATCCACAAAAGAAGAATAATTGATTGAGCGTACTTCAAAGTATGTGATATGAAAATAATAATAAAAAAATTTATATTAATAAAAAATTAAAGCTTGTTCCCCATAAGTTTGATTTTTTTTTGATCTGCAGTATTTGCTTGATTGCAACATATTATTTCAAGAGCTATTAATTGTTTCAATTAGTGAACTTTTCTTTGTAAAGTGATCTAACATTTCTTTTCCTTTATGAGTTAGGAAATAATCCTTAGCGTATTTATTTGTCTTTTGAGCCTAGTCCACCTTGCTCGTGAAATAGCTTCTCACCGCAGGATTTGACAGAGTTTGCGGACGAAACCCGATACTAGAATCCAGAGAAAGAATGCAGACTATACATTCTTTGCTTCCAGATAATATTTCCAAGAACCAGTATATTATGCACGAATTTCGCGGTTTCGTCTAAACGGGATTTAATTAATGTGGTTACTGCACTGACTAAAAAAATTAAAAAATGGAAAATCAAATTAATTTTTCTTTTCTTTAATTATTTGTCTGGCCTTAACACAATTCCATTACAACTCATTAGACTTTCCATTTTTCCATTGGAATTGAAATGTGAAAACACAATCATCACATAATTTTCAAGTTTATATATTTGTATTTTCCTATTGGAATATGTTATCTAACTTGTCCTATTCCTAGTTTTGGTATTCATGTTTCTCAATAACTATGTATTTGCTTCAAATTTGTTTTCTATAAAACAAAAGTTTAACATTGAATAAGTCAATTAGGTCCTCATAGCCTTTCAAATAGTATTAAGCTATTGGTACAATAACCTAAATAACAATAAAACAATAACCTAAAATACGTTTAAGCAAGCACGACGTACTTGTCATTTAATTTTCTCCCCATACTTGAATTAAACGTAAATCACATATCAAGATCCCAATACGTAATGTACTGATCATTATTCTGAATAATACATCATGGTCTATTCTTCTTATTTGGTTATCAACCCGAAGTTTGGTTGGTCTATTAAAATGTTGGCAAATATACTGATAGGAGTTTTTCACAACACTTTTGAAATCTATTCGACCTTTAGCTGACGATGAGAAAATAAGACTCCATGTGTTCAGCGGGCAATTTCCTGAGTTAAAAACAAGAGTTCGTGTTTCTCAAGGTCTCTTTTGATCAAATTAAAATTTATTGTGGCATTGTCCAAGCCTTTTGCCGCCATGTTTCTATAGCTTATAGCAGTTCTGTTATTACATTGAGTAGATCAAATATGTCATTCAATTCATCATCAGTTTAAAAATAAATGCTACACAGATTTCCACAAAAAGTTACATGATTTGCTGGTTTTAACATGTGGGACAGGTAAGCATACCTTACACCAAAATATAGTTCTGTAAACAGTCATGAGGTCAGGGTAAACGTCCCTGAGTAACCGACAAGTGCAAATTTATTACCATGCTACAATTTATAATTTTTTAAATATTTTTATATTTCCACACTTATTTTTACAAAACTCCTATGATTCATTCAATTTAAATGATTATTTTTCATTAATATTTTGCAAAGAATTCTATTTTATTCCCGTTTGCTTGGTCTTATCATGGTCTTATGATTTACAGACAATTTTTTGTCTATGAATCTTATTTTTGTTTGTATTTAAAATTATTATTTTTTATTGAAATTTATTATTTTGCAAAATAATGATTATAACTAAATTTTTCCTTAGTTCGATCTTGCCATTGTAATTTTTCTGCTCACGCAGTCCCTAAGAAGTAAGTAGTTCTATTGGACCAATCAATCAATTGTTATTGGTCGATATATGTTTTTCGAGATAGGTCAGTAGGACCCAAGTTTACTGTATACTTTTTGTCTGAACTTTCATCTAGAATATTGTAATATTGTTCTTACGGTTGATACATAATATGACACTGTATAGCCTGCTGTTTGCCTTTATTTTCCTACAGATGAATGTTTGATTAATTATTTACAATTATTTGGTTGAAAACATGCTACTATTGGGAACTACTAGAGATAAAACCAGTTTTCGTATTTGTGGCATAGCGAATACTCTGTGGCGTTATAAATGCTGCGTCATTGTCATTGTCATGGGTATCTTACGATTTCTTCATTGATGATGTAATTTGGTAACGGCTTTGAAAATACAGCAAGCTGTTTCTCATGGCATTCCAAACAGACATTGTTCTCCATTGTTCAAATAATTTTTAGTTTACAACTTGGCAGAAAAATTCCCTCAAGTATTAAGTCCTTGAACGAACCGAATGCTTCTTGTCGCATCTCCACTACTTGTAGAATCTTTGCTCATGATCCAATAATTATTTGAATCTAATTTGAAATGAAGAGTCCAATAATAAAATAGTTCAAATTATTTTCATTCTTCGAGAATAAGCTTATAAACGTATTTTCTCTTGAAAAGTTCAGTTGTGTGAACGACTTCATAAGTCAAGTCTCTTAAAAAGATGAAATCGTGTCAATCGTGAAAACACGACTACAGTGCATTTCACGGCTGAAGACCTCTGAGCGCAGAGCCGGTCGGTCACCCACCACTTTCGGAGCTAGCGAATCACATGCAAGCAGCGTTGCCAATACTAACGCACGCTTGCTATTATACTGATGGACAGATGTGCGCGACAAATTTCTAATTATCTCTTCTACTTGTTGCATCTTAATAATTAAAACTTTAAACGTCATCCATCAGTAATTAATCTATTCGCCACATTACAAAGTAGAATTTAGTCCAAATCCCATGTTTTTACGACAACTACTTCACGAGTTATTGATTCAAAACTATTCTCCTTTTGATTTAAAACTTTTTTTGTAATCAAATTTTGCCAACATTCGTTGTGAGGCTAAATTTGTTTAAGTTTTTTTTTCATATTCCACAATTCAAAATTATTCTCAGGATTTAATTTTGATGCGACAGCAATCTTTATTTATTTATTGTGACAAATTTACAACGAATGTGAAGGCGCAACAGACTCAGTCCAAAATTGCTCCCTTCACAAATTTTGAATATGTTACATTGTCCAAAACATTGAGGTTAACACAGGCTAAAAATTTAAGATATGCTACAAACCTTCATTCGAAAAATAAGAAAATGAATCTTCTCACTTAATCAATGTAGTAGGCCTACTGAATTTAGAAAAGAAAGGAATGTTTAAATACTGAAACAAAACACTTCACAAGCATTATAGATCTACAGATCTGCTATTTCACCGGATAGAAGATGAGCCCTATCATGAATGATCAATTCTTGACCCTTAATTTAAAACACAAAAGTATCTATTGTAGCTAATGAATTGTGAGCGTTTCTAGAAATGATGATAACTGTTCGGAATATGATAAGTATGCTGTTCAAGTTTCAATTGAGAAGTGGCATTAGTAGTGTTATAGAATTGATAACAGTCGTATCCAACTTGATAAAGAATCCTACTTAATTTAGTATGAAATGGAAAAGTACTTTGCAGGATTAAACTATCGCAAATGCAGTAAAAAACAGAAGAACAGTCAATAAAACACTTTTGGAGTATTAAATTTATTGTAGTGAGAATGAATGAGTGCCGTGGCGTAAGAAGAACAGTGGAAGTTGTTTTATAAGTTTGAAGGTGCAAGAGGTTGAGAGCATAAGCGAAGGACTATTTTGAGAATTGGTAGTGTAGCATAGAAGAGAAAATTAATGAAATGAGAAGAGTTATTACGGATAGAGAATAGAGATGACTGTGGAAAGTGGTCCGAACAATAGGGCCCACGCAACGCTCTAGCAGGCAAAAATCATGATGAAGAAGAAACAGGAAGAAGAAGAAGAAAATGGAGAAGCAGCAGCTGCAGCAGGAATAAGAAGAAGTAGGAAGAAGAGAAAGAAGAAGGAGCAGTAAGAAGAAGAAGTAGGAGGAAGAAGGCTAGTTTGAAGGAGAAGAAGTAAGAAGAGGAAGGAGAAGAAGCAAGAAGAGGTAGAAAAAGAGAAAACAGGAAGAAGTAGGAGGAAGAAGGCTATTTTAAAGGAGAAGAAGAAGTAGAAGAAGAAGAAGCAAAAAAAGAAGAAGAAGCAAGAAGAGGAAGAAGAAGCAGGACGAAGAAAAAGAAGAAAGAAGTAGGAGAAGAATAACAAGAAAAAGAAGTAGGAGAAACAAGAGGAAGTAGATTATTTTGAAGAAGGAGAAAAAGAAGAAGAAGACGCAAGAAGTAGATGAAGAAGAAGAAGAAGCAAGAAGGAGAAGAAGTAGGAGGAGAAAGACTATTTTGAAGGCGAAGAAGAAGGAGACGAATAAGAAGAAGAAGCAAGCAGAAGAAGAAGAAGCAGGACGAAGAAGAAGCAGGACGAAGAAGAAGCAGTAAGAAGAAGAAGTAGGAGAAGCAGGAGAAGCAGGAGGAAGAAGGCTTTCAAGAATGTAATAGAAATTTCGAATTTCTCTGTAGAAAACTTGAGAATTGACAGCGAAATTCCATGTGCGATAATGTAAAATACAGTTTGAATGATCAGCATATTCACATCTCGTTGACTTAGATTCGCATTTACATTCAATTTTCAACAGGGAATATTATTGTACTAATGTTAGTTCCTATTTTCTACAAAACAGTATTGATCGTACGGTTGCTGGTTGTAGAGGAAACGATTTTAGTAGGGAGATGAGTGGTGAGCGGTGGCTGCTCGTAATAGGCTTTCTTTATTCTGCTTGTTGCTGCTATCAGCAGACGTTGGCTCTGCTGTGCTGCTCAACAACAGAAAAGCGAGCACAATTCTTATTGAATAAAGTGGTGCTGGAGATGGCGGCCATACTCTCTCTCTCTCTCTCACACTCTCGCTCTGTCTCTTTCTCTGTGTCGACTCTTCCAAATGTGACGGGGCGTCTTAATCTCACGCGACAGGCTAAAAGCAGCCGTCAGTCTCTTTCAAAGTGAGGAACGTATATTTCCAGAAGGGCGAAAAAGAGAATTCCTTGCATTCCGGGGACACCATCTCTCCTGGGAGTCGCCAGTCACCAAGAAACGTGTTGGCTAAGGTGCTGAGGGGAAACTTAGCCGATTAGGGAGGAAACAGAGTGAGAGAGCGGATAGAGGAAGGAAGTAGAAAGAAACTGGAGATATGTGTGTGTGTGAGTCAGGAAGAAAGATACCTTATACGTCTGTGTGAAATAAGAACGGAAAATGAATTTTCCCGGACGTTTTCATTGCAGGCTCGAAGTAGGCAGCCCGTGCGACTCAGCTTCGGCAAATGGAAAAACGCTTTCTGGACATTTGTACCTACTCTCATATAGGTCACATTGTTACACCATCGCGAAAGATTTTTGAGCATAAATTCTATATTGCACACATGCATGTCTCATATAATGTGATACCTTGATATGAAGTCAACACAAATGTTCCTTGCCACTGATAGGTAAGACAACAATTCAAAAAGTTGATGGCTATTGATGACCTCGAGGTCTGGAGTTCGAATCTTGTGCAGGCTCGGATTTTCCCGTCCTACTGCCTTTTTTATTGCTTTTATATCTTTTTTGACGTATAAAAATCAATAAAATTTCAAATAACAAATAACATTTTCAGATAAAACTATCAAAGGAAGTAGTAATGAGCTAATTATAAATAATTGAGCGAAAGTGTGTGTGAATATGTGTGTTACATGTTTCAAGTGCTCAAATGCGAGTAGTCATTGTACGTTGCAATCTAGAGATTTAGAAGGGAAAGCTGGTAAGGATTAACATGAGAGTGATGTGGTTTTTCTGGTGCGGAAATGCACCATCTCTGTCTTAACAAGAGAATATGTCCTAATTCTAAATTCCCTTTCCTTTAACAAAAGAAAAAAAAACTGAGGATGAAAATAGAATGTGAAAGCCAGTGTTTAAGGAAGGAGATAGATTGTGCGAGAGAGATGTTGGAGCATCGAGCTCATAACATTTGTGTGTGTTAGTGTGTGCGTTGAGTGATGTAACAGTGAAGCAATTGAGTGATCGCTGTTGTGATGGTGGAAGGGTATTAGTTTCGTGTAAGGAGGCATTGTAGGGGGATCATGAGGGATTGGGGGGACCATGATGAGGAGGGGTGACCATGAAGGTGTCAAGAGAAGGAACGGGGATGATTAAGAGAGTATGAGTATTGTACGAGCAAGGGTGCATTAACTGCTCTTAATATTGTCATCTAGTCCACTAAAGGATATTAAACGGAACCAATTACTGTGTGCTTGTGAGTTATACCGAAGCAATATTGACTTGTCTTCCTTAGCTACGGTTTATTACCGACTGGTACTGCGGTACTAATAAGTCTGAGTTACATCCTACTGATTAATTCACAACCTCAATCATAATTCGTTTGAAATTTGAAGTTTTGTCGTTAAAATGTTTGTTATTGGGACTGCTTTATGAAGCTCTCTCTAATTAGTATAACTGATTAATCTGTTAGAAACTGCGAATAAAATTGGAAACATAAAGCTCACTATTCCTTAGTGTAGAATAAGAAACTACTATCACAGAAAAAGATATTCTTTTTCTTTATCTGGGCTACTACTCTCTTCCACTACTCCTGCTATGAAGCAAGTGAGGTAAACATTTTTGATGTATGCATTGTTTTTTCCAATGTTTTTTAATCACTTTGGAAATAGTGTAGTTACAAAGGAGTAAGAATTTCTTTGGTAATTTACATGACGTGCAAGAGGGGTGGACCCAAAAAAAATTTCTGGAGGATATCAACTATCAAAAAAATATTTTTTGGGGGGAATACCACGTAAATTGAAGGCCCTCATCTGCCATTAAAATAAAAAAAAAAAAACAAATAAATTCCTCAGTGTAGTTTGAAAATCTCGGGGATAAATCCCCTTTATCCCATCGGTTCGCGCCGGATGTTTACTTTTACCGAAGTCCGAATAATTCAGTATCCAAAAAACAAATGAAGTAGCCTTTTTTTGAATAGCTATTTTAGAGAGCACGCTTAATCTACTTCTTTGTCCATGCTTCTTTCATTTTTCTAGAGTGACGTTCCTTGTCTTCCTGAGTCCACTCTCTCCCTTTTCTGCCGATAGCTATTTCCTTCTCCTGAAACTCGAAATTCTGTATTGTTTTTCTGAATATTACTCTGTTTTTTAATGCTGTGTCTATTGAATTGTTTAGTAGGTCATTGTCTATTTCTTTATCTTATTCTTGTGAGTGTCAAGTGAGTTGAAGATCTGTTTGGTAATCTGGTGTTTTCCATTCTGTATATGTGTCCATAGAACTGCAATCTTCTTTTCTTCAGTAGCCTTTATCTTTATGATTTTATTTTTCCTTGTTTCTAATCTAATCTTCTATCTTTTCATATGGAGGTTAGACTAGCCAATAGTTCTCACTTCACATTGCACATTACAGTATTTATAAAAGCTGGTCATAGCTTGTTCTTCCGAGAACTAGAAGTTTATTTATTTTCTCATAGCATCTATTGACCTCCCATAAAAGGAGGGGTATTTGAAATTGTCAAATTTCAAGTTCTCATAATATATAAAACCCAACTTATTGATCTAGTGTAAGTAATCCAGCTGTTGCATGCATGAACAGGACTTCTTTCTTCACGACTTCATTCTCATCAATTGAAGTTTATTTTCTATCAATTTACAAGATATAATGATTATTATAGTTGTAATAATCATAATATTTTGTAGACACAGTTGAAATATTTATTATGTAGTTAATATATTTATTATTTAGTTGAAATATTTATTATTTAGTGTGGACTGGTTCTCAAATGAAGAGTTCATGAATTTATCAATTTATTATCGTTGGAACACAGGGCTATTGGTAGATAAAGATCATTGAGAAAGTCAAACCTAATCTTGACAATATTTAAGCAAGTAGCAAGTAGGAAAATTTAATTTAAAAAAATGATCTGTTAACGCGGTTTAGTTCATTCTTAACGCACAAGTTATAAACTTACGTTGGACTGTCCCGGTCAAAATTCATCATGTATTGTGTTTTGATGAGAAAATCGAAAGTGCTCACTTTTATAAATAAATTCTCTGCACGCAGCAGCACAAAGTTGAGTTATTGAACTACTAGGACTTAGTTCACCACTTGAAATCCACATTGACAGTTTAGGTGGAATGCTGCTGGTATTAAACCTGCTTCTATGCTCCGACCCGCTCCTCGAGCCCGACTAATTCTCAGTTCGCTTCCTCCTCCATACTCGGACCACTGTACTGTCTCCAGGGTCCCATTGAATTTGATTGTAATCGAAGTCCAATTGCGCCTTCTTCTCTTCGTCTCCGCCCTAAAGGCTCAGTGTGTGGCTCAGTTGGAGCCAATTTAAGCAAGTAGCCGGTAAGTAGACATTTGAAATTCGGCGTCGCCCGTCGCTTTATTACTACAACACGCTCTATTACGGTCTATTTCCATTTGCCGGCCCTTTGAATTGTTTCAAACGGGAATTTCGAACTCTCGAACCAAAGTTAGCAGCTTTCCAACGGCCAAAGCATTCTTCCTTTTAAACTATTCAGGTGAATTGGCTCGAATCGATGAACTTAACACAGATTGTGCGTAAATTTGCGTCCGAGAAGTTTGGAGACCTCTTTTAATTCACTGCATTCAAGAGAGAAATCTGTTCTTTGTGTAACAACCGAAACTAGTTTCTCTAAGTTCTAATAAATGTGGTTGTGACAATTTCGTCTCTAGAAATGACATCTCTGTCTTCAAAGCAAGACTATATATTGAATAGCATATAATGGATACATGTAATAATTGTATACATTGTCAAACTCTTCTCTCGGGCAGGCATACCTAAGTGATAGAAACTTATTAGAATAACTCACACCATGAACCATTCATAGTTGCGCCGGATAGCTCAAGGTACGGTAGTCGGCTGAATCCCTCGAAGTAAGAAGTGACTGTTATGACAGGATATCGTCCTCCAAATTGTGGGAGCACAAGACCTCATTTGATGCTTTGTACCGTGCCACACTCTCATCCTACCAGACACTATTTGGTGACGTGAAGAACGATCCTCTTGGAATTACTAAAATCTAGAGCGAGCCTGGACTGAACCGACGGAATATGATAAAACAAATTCAGAAACAAAGTTGGAGATTTATTGCAATGATAAAGATGAAAAATAGGCTCCTTCACAGTGGAGATATTGATCAATAGTTGCAATAATGGCTGATTCAATCTCAATAGAGTTCGGTCTCTTTTTAGAATATATCTCAAAATAATATGTTTGTCCTCCATGGAATTTTCCCCAATAAATCGCACTTTTTGATATTTTAACAAGATCTTACAATTATAAGTCAGCGTGTCTGTACAACGCTCTGGATGCTCGCGCAAACTGATTTTTAAAATTTTCCTGTAGTTTTAGCTGAATTTTTCACGCACGCACTTGAGCTCATATATATTATATTTTTTCACTCACGGATACTCATATGATGCTGGTAAGGCTGGATGGACGAGGATGAAGTGGATTTCGCCTTCCTGGAAGCGGTCGCATCGTGTCCAGGATTTTCCACGCCTTTTTTAAATTTTGTATAGACTCTTTTATAGACTTTTTTAATTTTATAGACAATAACTTGCAGGGGATCCTTTTAGATACACTGACTACATTATTAATCACAGCCCTTTCGACATTAAATACAAGACTAACACTTAACAGAAATAGGAACTTTCAAATTATTTGGAGATAAATTAAAACATGTCTTCTCCTCAGGAAAAATTATTCAAGTCTTATCAGTCAGCTGCTGGCCAGTTTACTCCCACAAAAATAAACAAATCTGTCTTGGGGAAAGGTTATGTGGCTTATAAAGTCAATTCAGGCCGAATACAAATTAGAATAAATAATTAAAATGTGCTGTGAGTACCTTATTTTTCGCAATTTTACCATTATTATATTTTTCTTATATTGCTCAGATTGCGATGTTACAGCATGAATATCATGTAGTTAGTATCAGTTACTAGTTACACAAGCGGTGATATACTGCTACAGCTATACTATTATTCTACTACAATACTAATTCTATTAGTTATACTAATTGAGAAACTATTTGAAACTCTCTCAACACATGCTGAAGAATAGTGATAATCACGCTTCTCCAAACTGTCATCAGGCAATATTAAGTGGTTCTAGTTGTACTGCTTCTGCTATTCTACTGTTCAACTACAATACTAGTAGTTATACTAATTATATTGAAGCTTTTCTAGCTGAACTATTAGTGGAAAACTTTCATGCTGAAGATTTTGCACAGTAGAGCATCCGGCATGGTCAGAGGTTAGCTAGCTGCTCCCACAGAACTAAGCTTTTTGAGAATTCTCTTATGTCCAAGGGTCCCAAACTGTATAATAAGTTACCCAACAACTTAAAGGTGTAAATAGACTTGACAACTTTAGAAAAAAATTGAAAGGGTGGCTCCTTGAGCGGACCTTCTGTTGGTGATTTTCTGCAATAAGGTAATTAGTGTTCTCTCCATGTGCCTTTGTCGTGGTTTTTTTTTAATTGTTTGTTTATGTTTTGTCTATACACGTCTTCCACATTTGTCTTGTCTCCAGTCAGTTCCTCAGATGTTTAGGATATGTGATATGATATGATATGAATATTCGATAAAAATCATCATCGCAAAATCAAGCTCATGCTTCAGAATGGTACTCCAATCTGTCATACAGCATTCCACAGCATTGCTTAATTCTGCGATGGTGAATATCATCGTAGAATCAAGATTCAAGAAAATGAATCATGATGCTTCCTGTGCAAGCACCACGAGATTTAATGGTGCAAGCACCAAATAAAATTTAACTTCCATATACTTCAAACAAGATGGAAAATTATATCCTACTAAATCTGGAGCTAGTGTTCATTGGTTTCATGTTAAATTTTGTGGTAAGACCAGATGTGTCATTGTTGTCTTTGAGGGGAAAATTTATACCAATTTATATTATTATTATCATCTTTTGATATAATTCAAATTTATTCAATTTATTTTTCATTTCAGACACACAAATTCACAAGAATATTCCAAAATATAAAATAGTAGAAGATAAGATCCAAATCAACAATATTATTTGTTCACTAGAAATACATGAAATAAAATATTCTAAAAGTTGCGTTTTTTGTTTTATTAATTTGTTTTTGTTAATTATACTTTTTAAATAAAATAGTGTTTTTCTTTTTTGTGAACAAATTGTGCAATTCATGAATGGAAGTCGAATTTAGCTAGCATAAGCATAAAGCTTGAGCCGCTAGCAGTGTGTTGAATTTTTATATTTTTTACACTTACTATCAATCAACACAGAATTTATGATGACCTAAATTGTAAAATTAGAAACTCATTTGTTTCCCTCTAACCGGGAAAATGTCTATTTCCTAGAATGTTGGAACGTTTTGGTGGTTCAGTAAAGCCGCGTCTTCACCAACCGAACATGTCTGCCGATCATTGTTGGCGAATACAAAAAACGGACAAACATTGAACATATGGGTCACCGAATATGTTTGTGAGTTAAATTGAGATGTTTGGTCTGTGACGACGAACAACAGGTTTCTGCCACACCGATCATAATGTTCGATCGAGAAGGCGTCCACACCAAACCAACACCAAACAATGTTTGGCGACATCAGATAATTCCAGCGAACACTGTTCGCCGAGCATGTTCGGTTGGTGGAGACGCGGCGCGAGTTTCCTTCCAATAAGTAACTGCAATATTGAGAAATTAATAAATTATTGATGAGCCAAGATGGTCTATTGTAATTTTCATAGAAACAATACATTTTGGGTAGCGCTCACATTTTAAAGTGCATAGTTGCTTGAAATGAAATGTCCTGTATTCGGCGGAACGAGGATTACCCCTCAACGTCAACATTCAAACAAAATGCAATAACATTTTTTGTAATGTATTAAGTATGTAACATTTTAGTGGCAGTACACATGTCATTACTTATCACAATATATACCGAAGACATTTTAATTAGCTATCTTTAAAACAATACAAGGAAATTTGCAAAAAAAATTGCGTCCAATGATTATTGAACCATTTGTAGGACATTCAAACCCCACCCACCCTCCACCAAGCCACAAACTCTAACCACATGCTACACCCGCAGACTCGCCAACAAAAACTGCCCACCGCCCCAAAGCGAGCATGCTCATCAATAGAACGGGGGATTTTATCATAGTTGGCTCAGTACTTCCATTTCTTATTTCCTTTATTTTTTCAAGTCCTCTTGAATATCCTGTGGAACAGCTTCAGAAGTTTTCTTTTAAAGTTCTTTTACTACTACGTATAGAAAAGCTGCAGCCACATTATATAGTGTTCTGTGATAGGCCTTCTGCTATCCACAGCTTCGGATTTTTCTCTGAAAATTCCTTCACTACTTTGCATAGAAAAGCCACGGCCACATTTTTACATGTGGGCTGGCCTTTTCATTTCAGTGTAGCCTAAGAGAGTAATTAAATGGACTTGGAATGTAGAGCATTGAACGATTTGGAGCTGTGAGGTTGAGAAATCGGCGCGCATTACTCTCGGCTTGCTACAAGATAGAAACGATGCTCGTTGGTGAAGAGCAGGCCCCTGGAATAGACAGAGAGAGTAGGCTACATGGAATGAAACAAGAAGTTGGGATCGTTTGCCAAGATCCGTCGGTTGAATCTATTTTACTTTTTGCGTTGGTTGTTTGGCTTTACGATTTCGACTTTTCGCTACGATTGGCGAGGGGCTATGAGGCGGAAGAAGGCTCGTTCGATTAACTGAAACAAATGTCTGTCGAGGGACTCGTTGTTTGGCGGTGGTTTGGTCGGACTTTGCAACTGCTAGCCTACATACTGCTCGATTTCAATTTCGTTTGGATCCTCCCGATTGTCCTGCTCATCAATTCCCTCAACTCAATGCCATTTGTCTCACATTGTCAGCTCTACAAAATAAATTCAAAAAGCTTCAATTTCATTCAGTCCTCCTCTTTTATTCATTACAGTAGAACTCCAATTATCCGAATCGCTTTGAAAAAAATTATGTTGAAAACGTTTTGCGATTAGAAAAATAGATTCACTTTCCACCCGCGAAGCTAGTGAGTGACTTGACTACCCATAAACGCATCCAGACAACGAAATAGATTACTTTAACTGAGATGCCCAGCAAATAATGACTTTAATTTACATAAAATATAACTGATGTTTAGCACTTTTCTGCCAGATGATGCCCACAGTCATGTGAGACTTGTGCGTTAGTAATGAGCTGGATGATGGCAAGTTGGAAACATATAAGCACAGATAAAGAACCAGATCGATCACGTCGCTTGCGGATTTCCTAGTTAATGATTTAATTCAGAGATAGCGCCACGCGTCAATGATTTCAACACGGGGAGCAGCACTGTTTCAGTGCGGGAATACTTGAATTGTCGGCACTCTACGGATAGAAAACTCGTCCACGGGGAGCAGCACATGTTGCAATGCGGGAATATTTGAGTTATCGCTACTTCATGTAAAAGTTCTTCAAAGTAATTAAATTAGCAACTCTGGAATTACTCATTCACTTATTGATATTGAAGATTCAATGATGGGGGTACGATTGTAGGTGAGTGGTTTATTCTCGGTTAGGCTCAAATCCATAGGGAGGAATCTGACATTTCCAAAAAGTGCCCCAAGCTACCAGGTAAAGGGGGGGTTGAAAATTTGATAAATGTTTTTTTTTTTAAATAGTTTTAAATCAGAATTGGGTGATTGTTTATAAGTTGTTGTGAAACGTTTTTGGAAAATTTGGTTTTTGGGGGGTTTAGGTTGGGATAAAAATTTTTGAAAAAGCTGGACATTGATATTTTTGAATTTTTTTTTTTAATTCTATAGTGATTTTTGTGTTAAACGAAATGGTGATTTGGAAAAATATATCGTTTAAGGGGATGAAAGTGGATTAAAACTGGAAATTTGTACAAATTTGTTAATTTTTTTTAATGAAAAGCTTCTTGATTTTTCATTTTTAAGCGCAAGACAATCTATTGGGATGTGTGCGTCACAAATGGATTCTCTTCAAAAGAAATGAGGGGGTTGAAATTGTGGACTTCTTAAATATTAATATGTTTAAAAATTTGTGTCTTGTATCATATATAATGAAAAAATCTGTATTAAATGCGATGTGGAATAATTTTTAAAAGTCACCCCTAAGGCATTAGAAAGTCAGCAGAACATGCATTTGAGAAATAATCCCCTAGAAAAAGAGGGTCGCTTGAAATGGAACATGTTAAAAAAATGATTTTTTTTTGTTAAATGATTTTTCAAGGGTTTTGTAATTGGAGGTTAAAGGTAAGTTGAGGACACATTACGAACAATGCTATGCCACCCCTTGATTTGAATGCGAGGGCTATTATTGTAGGGGTGCAAAATTTAGGGAAAAATTGAAAGTTGGGATTTTTGGCGGAAATTTGTTTGAGCCTTTTAAAACTTCAAAAGGCGTATTCAACGCTGTTTGAATAAATAACACCTTTCTGAGATATAGGCATAACTTTGAACAGTTGAGCAAAAGGCGTATTCAACTCTTGTTGAAAAAATCACCCCATTTTGAGTTAAAGTACAGAATAAAAAAGAAACAGAAAGCTTAAGCTGGCAGAGCTTGATTAGTTATTTTCAGCAGTAAGTTAGTTATATTTAACTAATATTATATTTATATTAGTTATATTTAACAGTATGTATATATATGTTTAAAATATGCTTCCACAGACGCGTTTTAGCGGCGCAGCGCCTTTCGCCAGATAAATAAATGGCTGTCATTGGATGACAGTGACGTCACTCACCAACTAAACCAATGACAGCCATTTATTTATTTGACTCATGGCATTGCACCACTAAAACGCATCTAGGGAAACATGCTTCAATTATTCCGACAGTTAATAAGATAATTCCAGGGTCTAATAATTACTTATTAGATGAATAAATTCTACTGTATTATATTCATAATATTCTCATAAATATATTCGATTGTATGAAATCATCTAAAACTCATACCTCTTGACTTTCCAGACCAATTTCGCTATTTTATCTTTTAGTGTCCACCTTTAAATTAACCTGAAAAGGACACAGTCATACAATATTATGAAATGGGGTGAACTTTCAAATAACTAAACAAACAGGCTATAAGTAAAGGATGATAAATAAACAGGTAATTTAAGTACAGTAAACAAATTTTTATTTGTGCAATAATAAATATAATATACATAGGATAAATATACTGTGAAATGCATAAAAAAATATCGAAAATACATTGTTATAACTTTGTGCTAAGATTTTATTGACTGATGACTGATATGTTACAGTAAGATTGTGGAATTAATAAAAATTCATTTGAATATCTAAAAAAATTCTTATAACTTTTCAATGATTTGTAAGATTTTTCTTCATCAGGTTTTGATATAGTCAGGGCCGGCTTTATAGGCTTGCGAATAAGGCTGGCTCCTGGGGCTGCCAAGTTATTACATTATAAGATTATTATTGATCAACTCTCAAATAACTCACAAAAACATTAGAAATAATCATAATAATATAAGATAATAGATTTCATAAACCTACGCTAACCCTACGCTATCACCCAGTGGTGGAATCATGATCTCTCCAAGGGGGGGGGGGGCTGAAACGTCTGGGAATATGGAATACCCTACAAGCAAGAATTAAAAAAAAAACATTTGTGTAAAATCAATGGCGGATAAAGTATTTTCCAAGGGGGAAAATACATACATCATAAATAACTATGGGAAGTGATACGTCCGAACGGTTAGCGCCGCTATCTGTAACTCAGATAAGATAAGTCACGGCGCTCGTTGACAGAATCTGTAGCGGTGACCGATAGAAATACAAAAGTCACTGCACAGTTACGATGTTTTTGCACAACAAAATAATAAAAAAAATTATTTCCATCAAAAACAGCATTGCCCGTCTTAACTTCTCCAAACTTACCAACGATTTTGCTACCAAAAATAAAAGTTATATTTCACTTTATATTATTTTGATATGATGTGATGGTGATAATCATTAATCAATGTTTCTTTTGATCAGTATAATTTGTATCAATATCATTAAGGTCAGTATTATTTGTATTGAAATATATTAATCAAATAAATAAGTAAATTGTTACTAAATCACAGTTGCTTCGAATATAAGGCCTACTGAATACTATGACAATTTATTATATTATTCTATAACTCAATTGAATTATTTATTTATTGATATTTCATTGTAAAACATTTCATACTAGAATTTGTTTTCATTATTCAATGTGAAAAAAGCCTGTTGTGATATTTTGACAGGCTTACACCATTATTAAATTCACAATATTTCAAACGGAAGGGCCGCCAAATGCGTTTTGCTTGGGGTCGCCAATTGTCTTAAGATAATTACTACCATTTTCTAGAATATTGTAGTTAGCCTATATCTCATAAGAGGTGGACGAGGGGTTTATTGGTCTTTGGTTTTTGAACCTCATAGGGATGGCTTGCGAACCAGAGACAAATAAAATATTTAACCTAAAATGTATTCAACATGAACCTTCTTCCACCCAATTTATTCTCTATTAAAAAGCATTATTTCGAATTGAGAAAATCTTGAATTCAGACGAAAGTGTGGAAAAATCAAGTTTGGATCAACTTACTATACACAGAGTAGTTTTGAGCGGTGACAGTTAACATTGAAACCGAATTACAAGCCACTAATACTGGGGTGCCCAACTGTTCTCGTAGGCGAGCCACATCGGGATTTTTCCCCCATTTCCACATTTTGGGGGGGGGGGGGAATTTCAGTTTTTTTATTTTGACAGGGTCAACATTTTCAACTTTTTAAATGTTAATAAGTGTTCTACTTACTAAATGTAATTTGAACGCTTTTTGATACCGTAATTCACCGGTATTTGGGGGGGGGGGGTGAAAAACAAAACCACGTTCAAAAATGGGGGTCTAAATAAATTTTAAACTTTTTGTTTGTGAGTAATTTAGGTTTTTTGATTGGAGGTGTGAGGCAAGTAAGGGAAGTTCAATATACATTGTTACCACTAGAAAAGTCAAACGGGTTAGCGAAAATTTCGAAAACTTTAAAAAATGTTTTATTTTTATATTATTTTGTAGAGGATAAATAAATAATATAGGCATTAGGCATTGCAAAGTGAGCAAAATATGTATGTGAAGTTGTTTCAAGAAATCATCCTCTCGTAGAGGAGAGGTGCTTAAAATAAAAAGTGACATGAAAAATATTCTGACTTTCTGTTGAATAAATTTTATAGGTTTTTGGGATTGTAAGTAAGTTGAATAACTTAACAATTTGTTGAATGTAAGTAAGAATGTCAGTACATTAGGAAAATTTCGATGCACAGTCTTGGATTATCCACGGGCGGGTTTTGTAGCGGTGAAAAGTCCGTATAAATATTCAAAATAAAAATCCAAGTATTATTATTTCTTTAGTATAGAATACATATGATATATCGGGTCCTTCAATACTCCGTTGAATCGGTGTATTTGTTTCTTGAAACAGTTTTACATTTTTTTTTTGTCATTCAAAAGAGGTGTGTAATAGTCGGTGTTCAGTCGGCCTAAACGGTAACATAAAATTATTCCTAGAAAAAGTTAACGGAAGTAAACACGTAGATGGAAATGAAACTTCCTCAAAATGTTAAATTTAGATAGAATATTGTAGAAACGTGCTTACCAGAAATCATTTTCTGGTTATTTTTTTAAATTATAAATATGCCTACTCTAACTTTCATCCATAAATTTATTAAAGTAAACAACTAAAACATGAAACATTTGAAACTAGAGACTATAATCTATTTAACAATTAATTTTTACATTATTTTTTTTAACCACCAAAATTATGACTATTATTCATGTTCTTATTGGAAAAGTACAGGAACTCTAAGCGTTGAATGTATAAAATTAATATAATTATTGATTACGAAATATTTATTAGAACTTGCAAGAAAAACTCCACGAATAAGTTATAAACCTATCAAATCAACAGAATTAGAAACTTTGAATTTAAATTTAAAACTTTAAATAACTAGCAATGTTATCCATTTATTTAGCAAACTAAAAAATGTAGATGTGAAATGTAGTGTAATACTAGTATTTAGAAACTTTTGAAACAAAAATATTTTAATTGAGTATTTTTATAAAAACGAAAAAAATGGCTAAAAAATTGGAACTATTAACTATGAATTTTTAGTTCCAATAAAAAAATTATTTCAACTTTATCGGCAAAATTGTGCTATTATCTCATGACTATAAACTGACTAACGTTAACAAGTAACAACTTGAAGGAAGATTCCGAGTTGCGCTCATCGACAGAAAATACCAGGCAGCTTGTAGAATACAGATGCGAATGCAGAATGCAGAATATGAGAACAGCGCCAGAAGTGTGAATAGATGACGAAGCATAGTTGTATACGCACAGGAGCGAGCGTGCGCGTGTACATGTGTGAGTTTATGGAGGGAATCTCAACAGACGTTGATGACAAGCGCTTGTGGCGCTATACCTACGCATTCTAGCGTGTGTTTGTGGAACTAGCGTGATCGGTCTGGTTAGTTTGTCTGTGGTACGGAGGTGGAAGAATAGAGAAGGCATTCCTATTTTGGTCTATTGTGTATTACTTTGTTTCGTATCTATTCTCAATGCAAAAAGGAGAACACACAAACGTTTAAAGTGTGGGGGAAAACAAGTGTATGAACTTTGCGTGTTCGAGGGTTTGCACAGACTAGTACGCTGTACGTCTCGATTTGGCGGGTGAACCGTGTGTAATAATATATTAAATTTCCTTCAATTGATAATTTGTGTTAGATCAGATAAGATATGATGTAGAATTAATGTAGAAAAAAGAAAAATTAAAAACTGTTTTAATTTTTTTCAATTTTTTAAAATTAATTTAATTTTTTTAATTAATTGATTAGTTTAAAAAAATCTATTAATAAAAATGATTATTCTCATTAATAATCTAATCTAATGTAGAATACATTAGTTTTATAATTTAAATAGTATGATTGAAATTATGTACATTGTAAGCTGATGTATTATTGAGATTTTTTTCTGTAATAAACTTCTATTCATTCTATAAGGTTCTAATCAATTGAAAGGATATTAAATGCATTTCAAATCACATCAATTTTTAATCATGAAGGTTCTACCACAGATAAAGAACCAGATCGATCACGTCGCTTGCGGATTTCCTAGTTAATGATTTAATTCAGAGATAGCGCCACGCGTCAATGATTTCAACACGGGGAGCAGCACTGTTTCAGTGCGGGAATACTTGAATTGTCGGCACTCTACGGATAGAAAACTCGTCCACGGGGAGCAGCACATGTTGCAATGCGGGAATATTTGAGTTATCGCTACTTCATGTAAAAGTTCTTCAAAGTAATTAAATTAGCAACTCTGGAATTACTCATTCACTTATTGATATTGAAGATTCAATGATGGGGGTTCGATTGTAGGTGAGTGGTTTATTCTCGGTTAGGCTCAAATCCATAGGGAGGAATCTGACATTTCCAAAAAGTGCCCCAAGCTACCAGGTAAAGGGGGGGTTGAAAATTTGATAAATGTTTTTTTTTTTTAAATAGTTTTAAATCAGAATTGGGTGATTGTTTATAAGTTGTTGTGAAACGTTTTTGGAAAATTTGGTTTTTGGGGGGTTTAGGTTGGGATAAAAATTTTTGAAAAAGCTGGACATTGATATTTTTGAATTTTTTTTTTTAATTCTATAGTGATTTTTGTGTTAAACGAAATGGTGATTTGGAAAAATATATCGTTTAAGGGGATGAAAGTGGATTAAAACTGGAAATTTGTACAAATTTGTTAATTTTTTTTAATGAAAAGCTTCTTGATTTTTCATTTTTAAGCGCAAGACAATCTATTGGGATGTGTGCGTCACAAATGGATTCTCTTCAAAAGAAATGAGGGGGTTGAAATTGTGGACTTCTTAAATATTAATATGTTTAAAAATTTGTGTCTTGTATCATATATAATGAAAAAATCTGTATTAAATGCGATGTGGAATAATTTTTAAAAGTCACCCCTAAGGCATTAGAAAGTCAGCAGAACATGCATTTGAGAAATAATCCCCTAGAAAAAGAGGGTCGCTTGAAATGGAACATGTTAAAAAAATGATTTTTTTTTGTTAAATGATTTTTCAAGGGTTTTGTAATTGGAGGTTAAAGGTAAGTTGAGGACACATTACGAACAATGCTATGCCACCCCTTGATTTGAATGCGAGGGCTATTATTGTAGGGGTGCAAAATTTAGGGAAAAATTGAAAGTTGGGATTTTTGGCGGAAATTTGTTTGAGCCTTTTAAAACTTCAAAAGGCGTATTCAACGCTGTTTGAATAAATAACACCTTTCTGAGATATAGGCATAACTTTGAACAGTTGAGCAAAAGGCGTATTCAACTCTTGTTGAAAAAATCACCCCATTTTGAGTTAAAGTACAGAATAAAAAAGAAACAGAAAGCTTAAGCTGGCAGAGCTTGATTAGTTATTTTCAGCAGTAAGTTAGTTATATTTAACTAATATTATATTTATATTAGTTATATTTAACAGTATGTATATATATGTTTAAAATATGCTTCCACAGACGCGTTTTAGCGGCGCAGCGCCTTTCGCCAGATAAATAAATGGCTGTCATTGGATGACAGTGACGTCACTCACCAACTAAACCAATGACAGCCATTTATTTATTTGACTCATGGCATTGCACCACTAAAACGCATCTAGGGAAACATGCTTCAATTATTCCGACAGTTAATAAGATAATTCCAGGGTCTAATAATTACTTATTAGATGAATAAATTCTACTGTATTATATTCATAATATTCTCATAAATATATTCGATTGTATGAAATCATCTAAAACTCATACCTCTTGACTTTCCAGACCAATTTCGCTATTTTATCTTTTAGTGTCCACCTTTAAATTAACCTGAAAAGGACACAGTCATACAATATTATGAAATGGGGTGAACTTTCAAATAACTAAACAAACAGGCTATAAGTAAAGGATGATAAATAAACAGGTAATTTAAGTACAGTAAACAAATTTTTATTTGTGCAATAATAAATATAATATACATAGGATAAATATACTGTGAAATGCATAAAAAAATATCGAAAATACATTGTTATAACTTTGTGCTAAGATTTTATTGACTGATGACTGATATGTTACAGTAAGATTGTGGAATTAATAAAAATTCATTTGAATATCTAAAAAAATTCTTATAACTTTTCAATGATTTGTAAGATTTTTCTTCATCAGGTTTTGATATATAGTCAGGGCCGGCTTTATAGGCTTGCGAATAAGGCTGGCTCCTGGGGCTGCCAAGTTATTACATTATAAGATTATTATTGATCAACTCTCAAATAACTCACAAAAACATTAGAAATAATCATAATAATATAAGATAATAGATTTCATAAACCTACGCTAACCCTACGCTATCACCCAGTGGTGGAATCATGATCTCTCCAAGGGGGGGGGGGGCTGAAACGTCTGGGAATATGGAATACCCTACAAGCAAGAATTAAAAAAAAAACATTTGTGTAAAATCAATGGCGGATAAAGTATTTTCCAAGGGGGAAAATACATACATCATAAATAACTATGGGAAGTGATACGTCCGAACGGTTAGCGCCGCTATCTGTAACTCAGATAAGATAAGTCACGGCGCTCGTTGACAGAATCTGTAGCGGTGACCGATAGAAATACAAAAGTCACTGCACAGTTACGATGTTTTTGCACAACAAAATAATAAAAAAAATTATTTCCATCAAAAACAGCATTGCCCGTCTTAACTTCTCCAAACTTACCAACGATTTTGCTACCAAAAATAAAAGTTATATTTCACTTTATATTATTTTGATATGATGTGATGGTGATAATCATTAATCAATGTTTCTTTTGATCAGTATAATTTGTATCAATATCATTAAGGTCAGTATTATTTGTATTGAAATATATTAATCAAATAAATAAGTAAATTGTTACTAAATCACAGTTGCTTCGAATATAAGGCCTACTGAATACTATGACAATTTATTATATTATTCTATAACTCAATTGAATTATTTATTTATTGATATTTCATTGTAAAACATTTCATACTAGAATTTGTTTTCATTATTCAATGTGAAAAAAGCCTGTTGTGATATTTTGACAGGCTTACACCATTATTAAATTCACAATATTTCAAACGGAAGGGCCGCCAAATGCGTTTTGCTTGGGGTCGCCAATTGTCTTAAGATAATTACTACCATTTTCTAGAATATTGTAGTTAGCCTATATCTCATAAGAGGTGGACGAGGGGTTTATTGGTCTTTGGTTTTTGAACCTCATAGGGATGGCTTGCGAACCAGAGACAAATAAAATATTTAACCTAAAATGTATTCAACATGAACCTTCTTCCACCCAATTTATTCTCTATTAAAAAGCATTATTTCGAATTGAGAAAATCTTGAATTCAGACGAAAGTGTGGAAAAATCAAGTTTGGATCAACTTACTATACACAGAGTAGTTTTGAGCGGTGACAGTTAACATTGAAACCGAATTACAAGCCACTAATACTGGGGTGCCCAACTGTTCTCGTAGGCGAGCCACATCGGGATTTTTCCCCCATTTCCACATTTTGGGGGGGGGGGGGAATTTCAGTTTTTTTATTTTGACAGGGTCAACATTTTCAACTTTTTAAATGTTAATAAGTGTTCTACTTACTAAATGTAATTTGAACGCTTTTTGATACCGTAATTCACCGGTATTTGGGGGGGGGGGTGAAAAACAAAACCACGTTCAAAAATGGGGGTCTAAATAAATTTTAAACTTTTTGTTTGTGAGTAATTTAGGTTTTTTGATTGGAGGTGTGAGGCAAGTAAGGGAAGTTCAATATACATTGTTACCACTAGAAAAGTCAAACGGGTTAGCGAAAATTTCGAAAACTTTAAAAAATGTTTTATTTTTATATTATTTTGTAGAGGATAAATAAATAATATAGGCATTAGGCATTGCAAAGTGAGCAAAATATGTATGTGAAGTTGTTTCAAGAAATCATCCTCTCGTAGAGGAGAGGTGCTTAAAATAAAAAGTGACATGAAAAATATTCTGACTTTCTGTTGAATAAATTTTATAGGTTTTTGGGATTGTAAGTAAGTTGAATAACTTAACAATTTGTTGAATGTAAGTAAGAATGTCAGTACATTAGGAAAATTTCGATGCACAGTCTTGGATTATCCACGGGCGGGTTTTGTAGCGGTGAAAAGTCCGTATAAATATTCAAAATAAAAATCCAAGTATTATTATTTCTTTAGTATAGAATACATATGATACATCGGGTCCTTCAATACTCCGTTGAATCGGTGTATTTGTTTCTTGAAACAGTTTTACATTTTTTTTTTGTCATTCAAAAGAGGTGTGTAATAGTCGGTGTTCAGTCGGCCTAAACGGTAACATAAAATTATTCCTAGAAAAAGTTAACGGAAGTAAACACGTAGATGGAAATGAAACTTCCTCAAAATGTTAAATTTAGATAAAATATTGTAGAAACGTGCTTACCAGAAATCATTTTCTGGTTATTTTTTTAAATTATAAATATGCCTACTCTAACTTTCATCCATAAATTTATTAAAGTAAACAACTAAAACATGAAACATTTGAAACTAGAGACTATAATCTATTTAACAATTAATTTTTACATTATTTTTTTTAACCACCAAAATTATGACTATTATTCATGTTCTTATTGGAAAAGTACAGGAACTCTAAGCGTTGAATGTATAAAATTAATATAATTATTGATTACGAAATATTTATTAGAACTTGCAAGAAAAACTCCACGAATAAGTTATAAACCTATCAAATCAACAGAATTAGAAACTTTGAATTTAAATTTAAAACTTTAAATAACTAGCAATGTTATCCATTTATTTAGCAAACTAAAAAATGTAGATGTGAAATGTAGTGTAATACTAGTATTTAGAAACTTTTGAAACAAAAATATTTTAATTGAGTATTTTTATAAAAACGAAAAAAATGGCTAAAAAATTGGAACTATTAACTATGAATTTTTAGTTCCAATAAAAAAATTATTTCAACTTTATCGGCAAAATTGTGCTATTATCTCATGACTATAAACTGACTAACGTTAACAAGTAACAACTTGAAGGAAGATTCCGAGTTGCGCTCATCGACAGAAAATACCAGGCAGCTTGTAGAATACAGATGCGAATGCAGAATGCAGAATATGAGAACAGCGCCAGAAGTGTGAATAGATGACGA